>OZ022507.1:6313558-7513558 GCA_963989385.1 Ctena decussata | reverse complement strand
GCTTCCCCTGATAGTGTACTCATTCACATATACCGTATACAAGGTAATTATCGCGGTGTTCCATATTTCGCGATATTTCGCGGTTACTTAGAAATCGCCAGTATTAAAATCGCGAATAATTTCCTGTTTCTTACAAACTGTCATGGATTTTGTTTCTGTTTGCTTCGGTAGTTGCTGATACTTTTCACTTGAGCCAGTTCTTTCATTCACCTGCGGCGGCCCTGCTGACTCAAGTGAAAATAGTTTTACTTTTCGCGCATTTTGCTAACCGCGAAAATTAAAAAATCGCGAAATTAATATTTATGTTTTCGACCCTTAACCGCGAAATTTTGAGCCCGCGAAAATTACCGGGTATACGATATTCACTTATTTCTCATTTTAGATTTTGCTGTTTCATTTCTCTGGTGTATTCCTTGCTTCCAAAAGATCTAACTATTTAGAACTTATCTAAAAAAAAAGTCACGTCATACTGACGTCATGTACCCACTGGATACATAATAACATGTTTTCCCGGTATTTTTTTCAGGGAGGAATGTACGTGTTTCAGATATTTGATTATTACAGCTGCAGTGGCTTTGTTCTTTTGTGGGTTCTGTTTTTCGAGTCGATTGCAGTGGGGTGGATATTTGGTAAGCATTTTGGGTTGAAAGATTCATAAAACAAATTATTCATAACCACCAGTAACATATATTCTATGATTGTTTGCATAAGATGCTATCTCGTTAAGAGATTGATTGCCGAGTCAGTACAAATCCTATGTATACGTTTGTATAGTAATAAAGGTACAAAGTTGTCTTTGAAGGCCTCACGGTCCGAAACTATGATAAAGATATAGTATGGAAATTATGCCCTCCGGTTGAGGTATTTCTGAGAGAAAGTTTATAATGATACTTTTCATTCAAATGAATTAACCTAGCGGGCACATGACGTCAAAATGACGTTGTACTGTCGTCGATGCGACGTCGGTACGTCGCATCGACGTCCGTACGACGTCATTTCAACGCCATGTGCCTGCTGGGAATGCATGCTTCACTACTCACAATTTGAAATATAGGATGTAAACGATGTTTAATTTAATATGCTTCCATTTTGAATGTGTTCTCTGCTCTTGAAAGAACTCTTTTAGATTTAAATTCTTCAGTTTTGTTATACATTATTCAGTATCGTCAAGTTGAAACTCGATGTTACCTTCACACACACTTGTACACACTCAGGCGCCACGATAACATTTGAGAAAAATGGTTCACGCGTGGCGAAGAACATATTTCTGGTTTTCCCCTTTTAATATGTGGAGCAGCGTAATATGGCTTTTATAGGCGTATAAGAGATATAGTATGTATTTGATATCAGTATGCTATGCTAGATATTATGGAAGCAAGTATAGCCTTAACAAAATGCTTGGTCTACGCTTAGCAACCATTAATAGTCGATGCTTATCAAATACACCATTACAACCGCAAAATTTAGAATAAAACTTTTGTTTATATCTCAAAAATCTTCAGTGCTGAATTTCAAGCGTGGGTGCTGGTGCGGGTGGCGGGTTTCATATCACTTCGCTTTCAATATCAGTCTTCCATGACTTAAATATAGTTGAAAAGGCCGAAAAAACACAAACATTCATTTATTTGTAGCTTGCGCTACATTGTGCTACTTTGTGGTACATGTGCCATATGCAGTTCTGCGATATTTTATATGACCGCTCACCACATGTATCCGATTAGAACTCATCACATATATATGCGAATAGCTCCTTTTTCAGTGAAGCTCTCTAAAATATAAGGTCGCATGATAAGGTCACGCCAGGTCACCTGCAGCATAAAGGTCAAGCTATATTGTGGATTGTTTGTGGTTGTACTTCCTGTTGGAGTCAATGACTAATGTGTCTACGACATTGGGCGTAGACAATAAAGAAACATAGCTTTCCAGGCTCAGTGTTGCAAACCTGATTCGTGCATTCAATGTCAAAGTAAGATTTCATTTCTTGTGTCCACTGTAGAATTATTCATTTCAGGGGCTGAAAGATTCTATGACGCAATCGAATTGATGTTAGGAAAAAGGATATCTCTTTGGTTTAAGCTCTGTTGGAAAATACTCACTCCTCTGGTTACAATGGTAAAATATATTAAAATTGTAAAGCACAACAACATCATTTGCTAAATGCAGTGGTACATGTGCACGTATGCTGGCGACGTTACTGGTGTATCTGAAATATATACTTTTTTAAGAAAACGATACCTTGATCATCTGGACTGCCTTATACATGTATATACTCCTCACCAAAAATTTAGCATAATTATTTGTGAAGTTAGCAGCAGACATAAATGATAAAGGGGACTTCTTATGAGTAAAAAAATATGTGGTTATGGGTCCTATCCGAAGCAGTAATGTACAATGAAAACACATACACACTGGATTTTCGAAATCCTGCAGCTGTTTGGATACACAACGACAAAAGTTAAGGCCACCGTAATTAAAGTACAATTTTTGACACTTTTTAAAAGTGTGTCCAAAACATCATCATTTTTATTTTTTCAAACACCAAATTACATGTACCATAGTCTGTAGACGACATGTTAAATCGTAACTTGCTACATTGATTGTGACTCAGTCATTTCTAAATCAGACATTAAAGAAACTATTGTCAATACTCGCATTCTTAATCATTAACAATGCATTTTTCCTATGAATTCTAATCATTTTTGTCTTACTGAAAACTGTTGGTGTTTGATACTGGCACTTTAAATTTTATGTGTTCCGTTGTCTCCTGTCTGACGTGCGACAGTTTTTTTGCTTGTACGACATTTAATATGCAGAAAATAAAAGATAAAAAGCTATTACTTTACACAAAAATGTCGACCCGCCAAAATTATTTAACCTGATAATTTTGGACAAACATGTCATGGGGCTTGTGCTTGAGTATTCTATCTTTCCACATCCATAAATTATATCGTTGTTTAATAGTTAGCTAATTTTCTGCAGAATTTGTAACAAAGGTACCACAGAGCTGAAATATGCCAAACTTTTGGCGAGGAGTATATTACGTGCGAGTTCGATCATCGAACAATCAGGTTTGGCCGCTGTTCTTTTTATCACTTGTTACCCCATGGTAAATCAATAGCCAATCAAAACCGTCGGAACAAATACATGGTCTTTGATTTTAAGGATTTTTCCAAGCGCGGGAAACCATTTACACCCTCGGTTCAACCAAATGAATTCGATGGTTTGTCTAGTCGTTCCGAGGAGTTCTGAATTGTGAACTGGTGAAACTGAACCAGACAAATCAGAGTAAGTTCGATCAGTTTTGGGTAAACCACACTCTACCGCAGTTGATGATCGAATTCGCACTATATTGGATCCAATTGGTGACAGACGTTTTTAAACAGATTCTGGTACATATACTGGCGTTGGTTCTGTAATCATATTCATCATGCTTTGGACACTTTATGACTGTCTGCTCGGAACACTTTACGACTCCTCTGTCACATTTTATGGTCAAATAGCGATCATATATCCTGCCTCTCTTTATAGAGCTGCACCTACAATCGTTGACCGACTGTGATAATTGTCGAATATAGACAGATTTTCGACACACCTGTTAGCTTGTAAACAATATGAGCCGCGACACGAGAAAACCAACAATGTGGTTGTGCGCGCTACGCAGACTCAGATCAGCCTGGGTATCCAACCAGTCTGCTCAGACTCTTTGCTAAGCGCTTCAAGGGTAGCAAAGGGACTAAGCTACCTCCATGCGGACAGCGAAGACTCTGGTCAGACTGGGCGGATGCCCAGGCTGACCTGAGTCTGCGCTGGGCGCACAGCCACTTTGTTGGTTTTCTCGTGTCGTGGCACATATTGTTATATCTATCGTCATATTAACTCTTTTAAGTGCCACAAAGCAGGTGATAAAATTAATGTCTGCAAAATTAAAAAAAGAATGTTTTGCCCAAGCTATGTCATATTGAGAATTCAAAGACTAGAAGGCAAACAGTTTAGATCTAGATGAGCAGTGATTTTTTGTTACAAATTAGCTACTTTGCATCCCGAGACCCACTAGGCCAGAAATCTTTGCAACTCAAGCTCAAGATTGTGCACCGCTGCATCCCAAATCTTGCATTGTAAGACCCATTCAAAGAAGCCAGTTTGTTAACAAAACCACAAGTACAGAGTTTAGATACCCAGTGATATTTTTCAAATTTACTTCAACGAATCCTAGTTCCCACAATGCCAGAAATCTTTGCATCCCAATCTCAGTTTGCTGCAGTCCTTCTTAGACATGCGGATAAAAAACAACTGCGCAGCCAAATCTATTCAGTATCATAAAAGCCAGATTAAACTAAGATATCAATGGACTAGCTGTTACAGGCAAAATTTTGCTTCAAATCTTTGCATTCTTTGGATGCACGTCTTTCAGAATGTTGCTTCCTCAGCAAATTATATGCCGGTAAAGAAATCAGTGGATGAGCCGCCTCTTCAGGATCATAGCTGTTTGCAAACTCAACTATTGTCGTTTCTGTCGCTCAAAGTGCTGCATCTAGTGAATATTTCGATAACTTTTCAGGGAATTCTGCTGTTCATCACCATTAGGTTTATTCCCCTGACATACAACAAAACCTATATCTATCCCACTGGCTTCCAAGTATTTGGACTGTGTCTAGCGCTAGTTTCAATGGTGTGTATACCGATTGTATTTGTGTGGAAAATGGTCAAAGCGCCTGGGACACTAAGACAGGTATTGTATGAGCAACTGCTTTCCTAGAAATACCTTTAAGTTTGCTACAAAAAGATAACTGCAGTCAAGCTACAACAAAATGTATATTAGTCATATGCAAATAGCAAAGACTCAGATCAGCACAAAGGCGTAATGTGACTACTGAGAATGATATGTATCAATAGCAATCAAGAGGGAGCAAAAACTCTCTGTTTAGACTGCATATTGCAAAGATTGTCTTTGTTATTCGTTCATTTTCTATGGTACAACTTCATCAAAGTTCCAGTGCTGTGTGAATAGGTTTTGTATTTCTGAATGCGTTAAAGGCCGCTAACACATGCACAGGCATATATATACACGTGTAAAAAATGCTGAATTGCAAACAACGAATTCCCTTGTAAGGCAGCTAAGCATGCACTGTTTGTTGGGACCTCATGTCCTTCAACGTGGGGCCTTTGCGATAATAAAACACACTTTTAACCTGCGTGATCCTGTTTTTGGATAGTTTGCCATCTTTAGCATGATGGATTGTTACATGTACTACGAAAACTGTAGTTATACACGTACGTATGATAATCGACAAAAAGACAGGTTATCTTAACTAATGACATGACGAATATATTTACTGAACGCCAAAAGAAACATCCACAAGTTTATGTAACTTTATTCACGGCACTGGAACTAGGTAAGTCCAAACCGATTATTGCATGTACTACGTTTACAGTAAACGACGAAACTATCATGATTTAAATCTTTCATAAAAGAGTTATTTCACTTCCTCGGAAATTACAACAAAAAACTTTAAGTTCTATAGCAACAGTTTTCCTTTTCCAATTAAGCATATTATGTTCAGAAATGTTTCCTGAAATGCAACTGCCAGAAAATCACAAAATTCGTTTGAAAGTGCATTTGTATTGGTAAAGGTACTAAACGACAGCAGTTTAAAATTGATCAACTTTCAAATTATATTCCGTATAAAAAGGGTCATTTTTGAAGACAGATAACGCCATCTTTTCTGATCTTACGCTGCTGTTTATTATGTCCCCCACCACAGGTGCGGGGGACATATTGGTTTCAGTGCGGATCCAGTTGGCGTCGGCTTTCGTGTCAGATTTTGTACCCATGAATTCTCATGAACCAAATGACAGAATTTCACTAAACTTGCACAGATATATCATTTGGACATGTTTGAGACCTGATTAGATTTTGGTGAGCTTAACCTCATTTTCAAGGTCACAGGAGGACTTGAACATGTTAATTTTTTACTAAAAAGAAAATATCGTATGAGCCATTGGCTTGATTGCCACCAAATTTGCAAAGACATACCCTTAACAAAATACCAAGAGTTTACTATGTTTTGGTGACCTTTACCCCCTTTTCAAGGTTAAAAAACAACAACTTACAAATGTCTTATTTTCCCTGAAAATGAGATATTTCTTGAACCAAAGGGTGGATATTCATCAGGCTTGCATGGCTATATCATCGTGACAGGTTTAAGATATGTTTAGTGATCTTGACCTCATTTTCAATGTCATATAGTCTTGTATGTAGGATATCTTTTGAACCATTGGATGGATTTTTCCAAACATGCATATATACACCATGTGGACAAACTTAAGTTTTCCTCAAACTTTGTTGGCCTTGATCTCATTTTCAAGGTCACAGGAGGAAAACTTAAAAATATGTGAAATTTTACGTATAATTGAGATATCTCTTGAGCCATTGGTTTGATAGCCGCCAAGCTTGCATGAATATGCGTTTAGGACAATTTTTAGAGTTTACCGTGTTATGGTGACCTTGACCAATTATAAAGGCCAAAAGCCAACTGAAAAATGTTAAATTTGCAAGTGCAAATGCACTGGTAGGGTATTCAAGTGGGTGGGAATGGACTGGTTGGGGGAGGGGGGACATCAGTGAGGTTGGGCCTGTAAAATCGATTTAAGCCCCCCAGTAATTCATTACTGACCGTTCCAAGGCGGTAGTTCTGTTGTGGTTCTCTGTTGCCTGTTTTTGGTGTCAGAGTTTCTGTGATGTTTTACCTTATGTATGTTCTTATTATTTTTGGTTCGGTTTGGGTTGCTGAGTGGCCACCTTTTGGGAACAAGCTGCTCACTCGGTTGGCCATATGTTCTCTGTATCTTGATTATTTGTAATCTTAGTTGTTTCCAACTATGGTTTGAGGGCTGGATTTGGATTTTGATTGTTTCAGTTCCTGGTCTTTGCATACTTTTTACTTTTTCTGAAATACATTTCTAGCTTTATGTATTCTGTTTCAATATTAAAGTAGTAACACTGATATAAAGATGTTTCTTTTCTGTTAAAACAGTTTAGAGATATTCAACAGAAATTCTTTGTTAAAGTGAAATGTCTGTTTATCCTTTCTTGACACCTAAATTTGGTTGTCTTGTTTTCCGAGAACTGAAGAAAGCCCAAGAACAAAATTAACTGTAGCATATTTTCTCCTGATAAAGGAATACATATCACAGGTAAATTGTTATTGTCAAAGATTCTGCATTTAAGAATGTAATCTCTGATACATAGCTTACTTTAACTAAATTTCTAGATGAAAATAAAATATTGTTTAAACTAACTAAATTTGGTATGGAAACGTTTATATTAGAACCACTGAGCCGATATCACTGCTGGTGGACAATTTGTCTCCGAGAATATCATCAACTCAGTTAGTCAGTATTTCAGAGTTGATTCTGGTTCTCTGGCATTGGGTTCACTACTTAATTACTGATTTAAAGTATTTCTTATACAATTTGTTTATATCTGGTAAAATTTCTACATTATTCTAAAACTAAGACTGACTTGTCATAGAGACATGAATCTTAGCGGAGTTTGGCTTTCATTCTCTTGAGTTGTTTTGGTTTTTTGTGCGTTCTTGCTGCATCGGACATCTCTTTCCTTATGCCTTATCTGTCACCTTTCTCGAGACGCAGGAGTTAAGGTGGCTCGATAGGGGACACCTGCGTTCGCGAGATAATACGTAGGCGTCACTTACCTAATGTCTGTAGCTATTGTGTCCCGCAGAATGTGACAGTAGGTATGGCTCGGAGAGGGATGCTCGTTTCCTGCCGAGAGCTGCCCATCATTCATTTTCTTTCACACTTTTGGGCTTTAGCGACACTGAAGAAGTTTAATACAGAAACGCGCGTCTGTCGCACTAAATTTGGTATGAATACGTTTATATTGGAACCACTAGGCCATTATCACTGCTGGTAGACCATTTGTCCCTGAGGATATCATCAACCGAATTAATCAGTGTTTCAGTGTTTATTCTGGTTCTCTGGCTTTGGGGTAACAACTTAAATTTAAAGAGTACTACACTTCAGGAACTGACTGAATCGGATCCCAAATCCGATCCCCAACATCAAAGGGAAAGATTGACAAAGACATTCAAACAAACAATAAATTAAAAGTGATAAACCGAGTCAGCAGCTCTTTCCCAAATAGGTGGCAACTCAGCTATCTTTATTGAACTAAATAATTTAGACTAACAGAAGGGTTACAACAGACTAAGCAAAGGACTTCTATGCTTAAGGCGTGAATTTTCCCCATGATAAAAAAGTTATACGGATCTATGACTTTTTCTTTGCATTTATGACTATGACATGTAACTTGCGTGACAAATGAATTTTCAAGTGTTTATGTCTAAGTAAAGTACGTTAAACATACGTTGACGTCATTGTTGAGATAAATTGTAATTTATCCTCAAACTAATCGTTGTAATATTGATTTATCGTATACATTTAACCCTTTTTAGACTTACATTGCTTACATACTGTAACAGACAAGACTGGATAGTTTTGACTATATATATATGTGACCTTGAACTCATTTCAAGGTCATGGTACACAATATAATCCTTGAAGTGCTACTGTTGACACTGAGTATCGTCCCCCCCCCCGTGACCCAGCTTCCCACTCATATATATTGCGTACTTGCATCGCATAAGTCTGTTGCATGAAGGAATGCTGGGTCACGTGTGTTGCGGGGGGGGGGGGAGTATTTATATTTTAGTTATAGTGAAGCGTTCTGTTTTGGCCGCTTTGACCGGAAGTGTAACTATGGTTTTGCATGTTTAAATGCCAATCAGGCGTAACAAGAAGAAGTGCATTGCTTTGTATTGCGATATGCGTGTATTTAGTATGCATTTATGACAAAAATTTATGGCATGAATGACTGATTTCAATATTTTTATTACCTCAAAAAATGAGGATTGCGAAAACCTTGAATTTAGGGTAGGTAGGGCAGACTGGATTATCTCCCCATGTCTTTGGGTCTGAGTCACAAATGATCTGATTTCATAAGGTTTGCATATTTGTAAAAGTTCTGCTAAAAAATTGCACACTTTATACTTTTGAAAATTCGGACCTGGCGCACCGGTCTAATGGGGGAAAATCCTCGCCTTAATCATAGAAGTCCTTATACGAAAAACATTTAACAACTATTTTTACCTATTTTCTATTTTTATTATAGAATTACTTTTATCATTAAATGCTGATTTAAAGTATTTCTTGTTCAATTTGATATATATCTGGTAAAATTTCTAAATTATTCTAAAACTAAGACTGACTTGTCATAGCGACATGAATCGTAGCGGAGTTTGGCTTCCATTCTTTTAGTTGTTTTCGCCTTTTGCGGGTATTTGCTGCATCGGACATCTCTTTCCTGATTCCCTTATCTGTCGCCTTTCTCGAGACACAGGAGTTGAGGGGCCTCGATAGAGGGCGCCTGCGCTCGCGAGTTAATACGTAGGCATCTCTTACCTGATGTCTGCAGCTGTTTTGTCCTGCGGGATGTGACAGTAGGTGTGGCTTGGAGAGGTATTCTCGTTGCCTGCCGAGGGCTGCCCATCTTCTCTTTTCTTTCACACTTTTGGGGTTTAGAGACACTGAAGAAGTTAAATACAGACCCGCGCGTCTGTCGCACTAACTTTGGTATGAATACGTTTACATTAGAACCACTGGTTCGATATCACTGCTGGTGGACATTTGTCCCCGGGGATATCATCAACTCAGTTAGTCATTGTTTCAGTATTGATTCTGGTTCTCTGGCATTGGGATCACTACTAAAATGCAGATTTAAAGGATTTCTTAATATTTAATTTGATATATATCTGGTAAAATTTCTAAATTATTCTATAACTAAGACGGACATCTCATAACGACATGAATCTTAGCGGAGATTGGCTTCCATTCTTTTAAGTTGTTTTGGCTTTTTGCGGGTCCTTGCTGCATCGGACATCTCTTCCTGATTCCCTTATCTGTCGCCTTTCTCGAGACGCAGGAGTTGAGGTGGCTCGATGGGGGTCGCCTGCGCTTGCGAGTTAATACGTAGGCGTCTCTTATCTGATGTATGCTGCTACATGTATATTGTCCCGCCGAATGTGTCAGCAGGTGTGGCTCGGAGAGGGATGCTCGTTGCCTGCCGAGAGCTGCCCATTATCTCTTTTCTTTCACACTTTTGGGGTTAAGCGACACTGAAGAAGTTGAATACAGAACCGCGCGTCTGTCGCACTAAATTTGGTATGAATACGTTTATATTAGAACCACTGGGCCATTATTACTGCTGGTGGACAATAATTTGTCCCTGAGGATATCATCAACCCAGTTAGTCAGTGTTGAAGTGTTATTCTGGTTCTCTGGCTTTGGGGTCACTACCTAAATGCTGGTTTAAAGTATTTCTTATTCAATTTGATATATATCTGGTAAAATTTACAAACTATACAAAACTAAGACTTACTTGTTATAGCGACATGCATTTTAGCGAAGTTTGGCTTCCATTCTTTTAGTTGTTTTGGCTTTTTGCGGATTCTTGCTGCATCCGACATCTCTTTACTGATTCCCTTATCTGTCGCCTTTTTCGAGACGCAGGAGTTGAGGGGCCTCGATAGGGGGTGCCTGAGCTTGCGGGCATATACGTAGGCGTCTCTTACCTGATGTCTGCAGCTATTGTGTCCCGCGGAATGTGACAGTAAGTGTGGCTCGGAGAGGAATGCTCAGTGCCTTCCGAGAGCTGCCCATCATTTCTTTTCTTTCACACTTTTGGGGTTTAGCGACACTGAATAAGTTAAATACAGAACCGCGCGACTGTCGCACTAACTTTGGTATGAATACGTTTATATTAGAACCACTAGGCCGATATCACTGCTGGTGGACAATTTGTCTCCGAGGATTTGTGGTAGATAAGTATATAATAGGTTTCCTGACAGTTATGAAAATCACAGCCCCGTTCTCGACTTCTAGAAAAAGAGCTATGATGGCGTCGCTTGAAAATGGACCTTATGGTCACACTTTGAATACTAAAACAAGTCCTCGCATCAGCCCAGGCTTATCAGAAACTTTGCTTTTGACATATATTCAAACTGATCAGAGTCTTTACGTATCAATTTTTAGATCCCCCAGTAGGATAGCGAAGCGGATCGGAGTCTTTTCTGGCCACACATGTATGGTATCTTTTTATGCAACGCCAATTATACGTAACTGACACTGTCCTAGGAAGAGAATTTGATCTTGAAAGGGCATTGATACAACGTTGTACAAGAAGACTAAAATGGGTACATAAACTTTGATGTCTAGAATAATGAAAAAAATGTGTTAATGTAATCTTTTCTACAAGAGTAGTTGCAAAATTCATTAAATATGTTTCAGTCGTTTTTTTTCGTTTTTTCCCCCCAGAAATTACGGCATGTGACCACGCCTATATTGACACCACGCCAGATTGTTCCTAGCTGGAAGGAGGCTGGATATAAATGGAGAATATATCAATCAACGAATCCAACTTAAATGGCTGAACTACTATTCAAGCAACCTCATATGAAAGGAATTAGTGTCGCTTATTTCCTTATATCCAAATGTATGCAAGCTTGCGGGAGAGTAAGCCAGATAAGAAAGATTTGAACGCGTTTGGACAGTTCTACAGACACAATTTGTGTATATAAACTTCTTTTAAGAGAGTCTTTACAGGGTATTATCGATTCCGCTAATTTTCGCTTCAAGCAGAGACTGTACATCATATTTGGCTTCCGCCGAGACTGTCCGCGAACTCTTGCTTCCTGCACGGACTACTGTCCTCGAACATTGACTTCCTGCCGAGACTGTCCGCGTGACTCTGCTTCCTGCCGAGAGCCTCGGCAGGAAGCAGAATCACGCGGACAGTCTCTGCAGGAAGCCATTTATCATGTACAGAAGTCTCGGCAGGAAGCAAGAGATCGCGGACAGTCTCGGCGGAAGCCAAATATGGTGTACAGTCTCTGCAGGAATCGAAAATTAGCGGAATCGATTATACCCTGTGGTCTTTGCTAGCTTTTATATGCATGTTTAAGTTTGACCGCGTGTGCCTCTCGTGAACTACTGTACTTCTTTTAGAATGGAAGTCATAGCCACTCAATAAACATAAAAGATTGAATGTGTTTTGACAAAACTTGATGCAACTGTAAATTGCTGTAAGTTCAAGATCCTCATATCCGTTTTCAGATTTTTTTGGAGTTATTGCCTCATTTTTATTTTCTATGTGAAAAAAGGTCATGAACAGTAAGCGAAACAATGTATGCGAATAACGCATCCGCCATAGAACCATATAAGAAAGGAAAGAAGAAAATATAAAGTCGACACACAAAGCGAAACAAGACAAGAGAAAAGCCTAGCAGTCAGCTGTTTCCCAGCAGATGACCGCGACGCTATTTTCAATAATATACAAAAAGTAAAAAAATAAACAATGATCGTAGTTATACTAATAAACTACACTTAAAATACTGCCTTTGAACGGTCAGTTCAAATGACTGTGTGAATGTGTGGGTGTGGTGGTGGTGGTGTAGTAGTACGGTCAATTAGTGATATGTAAATATGTATATAGATGTATAACTGGCCAGTCTAACTGGTCCAGAACTTTTAGCCCAGTGGTTGTGAGCTCGCTTTATAATCTTGGGGTCGTGAGTTCGATCCCCAGTCGGGGCACTCGACGAACCTTTTAGCCTAGTTGTTGTGTGCTCGCTTTGTAATATTGGGTCTTGAGATCGATCCCCAGTCGGGGCACTCGACGAAATTTTCTTTACAGATTTTTCTCCTCCTGCTACAGTGGCGCCTGGTGCCAGGATGATCACCGTTGGAACCCAAGGGCGAAGCAATGGCTGCGGAGTCATAAAGAACCTGGTTTCTAATTCTAATGGCCAATTAGTGATGTGTAAATACAATGTATGTATATGGGCATATAGAGTGTATAACCGGCCAGTCTAACTGGTCCAGGCCTTTCAGCTTAATGGTTGTGAGCTCGCCTTATAATCTTAGGATCGTGGGATCGATCCCCAGTCGGGGCACTCGACGAAATGTTCTTTACAGACTTTTCTGCGTCTACTACTGTGGTTTTTTTTTTTTTGGGGGGGGGGGGGGGGGGGGCAGGGTGAAGGTTTTTGCATCAACTGGGTTTTAAACGCGGCGTCACCCTCGCTTTGCAATCTGTATGGAAAGTAAGTTAAGTATGGGGATATTGCCAATAACCTAACTTCAAGACCTTTAAAGGTATTTCACAAAACTGCTTTCCGAAAATTGGCTTTCGGTCTATTTCCTCTTCACTATTCACAGCCAGAAATTTGTTCCGAAAGGCTATAATGCGTACATGCTAATATCATGAAAATATTTACAAAATTTTCAAAGATTTTCCGACTTTTCTGTAATTATGTATACATTAGATTTTCGACTTAATAAAAAAATCCGCATGTTAGGGATTGAAAATGGCTCGAGGAAGACTTGGGTGAAGAGGCGTTGGAAAGGAGACATCTGTTTTTGTACCAAACACAAACTTCTGTTTCTATGTTAGTCCCACGGACAGTTCAGTCGGTTGCTAGATTCGGTATCGGATACACTTCAGGGACCGATCGATACTTCTTAATAGCACTTGTTGTGGATACAAATATTTTGGACGCGTTGGACGTGAAAATTAATATTTGGACGAAAGGCAATTATTATAACAATTGTAAGCATTATCATTATGAAATAATATCCAGATATTTTCAGGGTCACTGACGAGGCTTTATTAGCCGAAACTACGTAGTCTGGCCCATGTGCCTACTTCTGTATGTATTCTCTGCTCTTGAAGGAACTTTTTAAGATTTTAATTATCATTATGAAAGCCGGTTATCATGTTTTGACCGGGTAAGTCTCGATGCTGCAGGTACCAAGGGCGTAGCTACGTATACGGCAAATACGCAAGTGCGTATTGAAATTTTGTCAAAATTGACAAAATTTCAAAACGCACCTGCATATTTGCATGCTGAAATTTTATAAATTAGACAAGATTTCAATACCAATTACCAAAGTGGCTGAAATACTAGCTTTCCTTTCAAGAAGTAGAGCATAAAAAATGGTTGTGCGTATCATGAAATTGCCCCTAGTTATGCCCCTGGGTACAGACAATTTGACAACGACTCTTCTTGTTACTATCGATTCCGCCAATTTTCGCTTCCTGCAGAGACTGTACATCATATTTGGCTTCCGCCGAGACTGTCCGCGAACTCTTGCTTCCTGCAGGGACTACTGTCCTCGAACATTGGCTTCCTGCCGAGACTGTCCGCGTGACTCTGCTTCCTGCCGAGGCTCTCGGCAGGAAGCAGAATCACGCGGACAGTCTCTGCAGGAAGCCATTTATCATGTACAGAAGTCTCGGCAGCAATTATTCAAACGTCGATCTAAAGTACAGTAAACTCTCGTTATCTCACATACTAATATCTCAAAGTGCCCTCTTCAATCAAAAAATAAATTTTGGACACATTTTCTGTTTTTTTTTTTTTTTTTTGTTTAAACTCCGAATATCTCGGAAGTACTGGTATCTCAAAGTATATTTCTGGGAAAAGAAAACTTACATTTAGATACATGTATCAGTGGTTTGGGATGAACTTCGACTTTGAGATAATACTGAAAGTTGGCTGCACTAGATGTTTAATCAATGTAGTTGGATACTCAATTACTCTGTTTTTTTTTTATTTGTTGATACAAAACAGAGTTATTATTCATGATGAAATCGGTCAACTTTGGAGATATACAGTTATAACGTACACCTACAGTGTCTACCGTACAGATCCGAAGTTTTCGGGCAGATAGGTCTGTACAAACAGTGGAAACTGAGATCAGACTTCTCCTTAGGAACCAGTCTGATCAAGGTCTATACAGTTGCCATTCCATCTGCGCATTTTTGTAGGCATTACTCTATAATAAAAGTGGAATAACAGGAAAATAAATACTTGGGCAAGGGCCGGCTGTGCTTGCAGCAGGTGCAGAATGTGTGTTGTCTGTTTTAGGGATAGTTTTTAATTTAAACATGGTTTTGTTAGGAAACAAAACGGTGAAATGTTTGTTTATTTTGTCTTATTCTGTAATAATATAATGTAAGTTTTGCTGAAATGATATACATAAGCATGCACCATCGATTAAATATATTTTCATAAACTTTTTCATAAAATTCAATTTACTTTCCTTTTTTTCGAAACAAAATGTTAAAAATACTTATTATCAAGATAATTGCAATTTTCTTTTACCAGTTTGTTTCAAATATGTTATATTATAGATTGTAAGATTTTCAGAAATGGAAGTGCATTATTGTGCTAGAGATATGAATTTCATGGATAATGTGTAAAACAATATGTAGAAATACAACATTTTGTGTGTGTTTTTTTTAGGAAAAAAACCCGGGGAATTCTTTTCTTATCCAAATGTTTTATAGCTCTTCGGGTTATTTAGCTGGTATAATTATTTAAATTTCCATTCAGTACCCATCTACCTTAAATGAGTCTTAAATGCAGAGGCTTATAAGTAACCAGCTGCAGCTCTATATACAAAGTCGTTTTGAAGTTCTCATTAAAATAAATACATATAATATAATCACAAGAATCAAAGTTCTCGATCACTCAAACAAAAATACCAGTGTCTTGGGCTTGCATTACTAGGATTCTTGTGTACATGTGTATGTATCAACTTTCTTTTTATAAGTCATTATAAGTACTAGTGCACTATAATTGTATTTGTCTTTTTTATCCCCAGCCCCTGTGATATGCATGTGTCTGTTGAACATAGCATTATCTCGGTCAGCCAACAGGAGTTTGAAATTTTATCAAGCAAATAATTAAAAATGAAATAGATATTTGACAGCATAAATATACGGATATACAGAGAGAGTCTCTATATACCAGTTATATATTATATAATCGTTTGAAAATTCGATGTTTTTATTTCGATGAGGAAATTTCAAACCGTGTTGTCAGCTCAATACTTCATCGTGAAGTTTGACAGAATACAGTGCAATGATAGTGAAGTAAGCCGCGACACGAGAAAACCAACAATGTGGTTGTGCGCCCAGGGCAGACTCAGATCAGCCAAGGGCATCAGCCCAGTCTGATCAGAGTCTTCGCTGTCCGCATGGAGGTAGTTCAGACCCTTAGCTACCCTTTAAGCCTTTAACGAAGAGTCTGGTCAGACGGGGAGGATGCCCAGGCTGATATGAGTCTCCGCTGGGCGCACAACCACATTGTTGGTTTTCTCGTGTCGCGGCTCAAGTATCATTTATACGAAATGACTCCTATACCTCTCAGGTCAGGCAGGTCTATTTCCAGTAAATTGTTTGTCTGATTAGAAGTTCTAACCAGCGGTTACATGGCGTCAAAATGACGTCATACTGACGTCGATGCATCATAAAGGGTTAAACAACTTTCACTGAGGGTCACTTAAGGAACAGTAATGCAATTTTCATGAAAATTTTAAGTTTTCTGGAAAGACCAATAGGGAAATAAGCCCCGTTCCGTCAGTGCGATGTCATTACAATTTTTATTGTGGAATTTCCTTTTTTCAATGCAAATACAGTAATGTAGGCCCTGAATAGACGCTGCGTTCTGCGGCATCTGGTCTGGGTGAACACTCTTTGCAAAGGTTTATTAGGCATTAAAGGCCCTATTGCTCTATCAGCACGAAAAAAATTATCATGAGGTATTGCTGCAAGCTTCTCACTATAGTTTCATATTCGTAAGTGACCGTGTTTAGCCAGCTTACAAAATATAAAAGATCCTTGAGTTTCATATAAAATGGTTTGAAAACTTATTTGGGTCATTTTAGTTTGCAACTAAAATGACCTACTTTCCATTTCATAAAATGGTAAAAATACAATGTACAGGCGTGGAGTCCCAATCACTATCCTGCCTATGTTTATATAGCATTGCTAGACGGGAAACCAGAACAGGATATTGTGTTTTATGGAGTGATTCGTTATTTTTCAAAAAAATGTTTTCTCTACTTTTTGCCAGCTACATGACTCAATTTATGCACACCAGCCAACATTTTATGATCAAACATGAAGGTTGAACCGCTTCTTACAATGATTTAAGTTTAGGCGTTTTTCCGGTGATAGGACTATGGAGACTGTAATGTATAAGTCGTGGTTCAGTAAGATTTCTTTAAATGGCGTGAAAGGACCTGGTATGATAAGGGCCGTTTTTAGCCCCCATTCAAATTCTCTTAAAAATGCATGGTTTGTATTGCTTATTATTTGTGCGTATGGGAACAAGCAGAAAAAATATGTTTCGTGTTTGTTAATTCTCAGAATAACATGATTTCTAACATGCCTACGTTGTTTCAATAAAATGAAGGAAAATTGCGAGAAAATTTGGGTTTAATACAGATTCTACTAAAGAAATAAGTCATTTACAATAACTTTTGAAAGCTCTTAACAACAGGCTTTTGATGAAATGCTTATATGTAAGTTTGCACTGCTAATTACCTGTGCACTGCACAAGGCCTCTCCAGGTACCCCACCCACTCAAGTTTGCAAGTCCAGAGACGCCTACCAAAAAATTCCAACAGATCAAAATGAAATGTATACCAGATTATTCCTTGTGTTCTAACTAAGAAAATGAATACCCACAACATATGTTTATTTTGTCTATGAGCGGAGCGTTTTTATGTTGAGAACGCTGGGAAAATGTTCCAAACGCTGCCAGTTTGGTAACAAAAAGTTAAAAATAAACATTGAGCCCGGTCTCCAGCACATTTAATATTTTCATGGCATGTAAATATATTAAAATTTCATCTGTATATAAAATATTAAATGTGCTGGAGGCCGGGCTCATATATTTTGAAAGCCACAAAGGCTACCAAATTCGTCATTTTCGTCAGAATCCGCTGGGGGTATGGGTATGTTAGTACAGATATCACAAATAGTTTGTGCAAGAACTGGTTAATTTTGTGTTTGCTAGTACATATAAGGTTCGAACTTTCATATGAATACATTTTTATTATGGAAATAAGACTTTTGAAAAATGAGTTTTCTAGGGGCCAAATATGGGCCTTATCATACCAGGTCCTTTAAGAAGTTTCTTTTTTTCGAGCCCTAGGAAGTGCTGCAGATACAGGATTTCTTAAACATTGAATCTGATGGAAACAGTTTTAACAGTGACTATCTCAGGAGACTTTAGTTTTTTCTAGACACCTTCCGAGCAGTTTGATATAGTCTTGAAACTTACCAAATTAAGTCAATAATGGTACAAATTCAGCACTGTCATATTTCGGGCTGTGGATTTGTGTCCTATCCTAGGTCGACATTCTTCTTATGATTTTATCCCAATCATCATTCACTTATCGGTCCGGTTTAACTGAAATACTATTAAATTGCAAAATCATCAAGCAATACGTCACAACAGAGCCATGTTGAGGGAAAACCTGCCGGGTATCATGGCTTATCAGGGCTTGTTTATGACTTATTTGGGCTTGCTCAACTGTCATGACAGATTTCAAACGCCACAGAAAAAAATAAGCAAGAAAGAAAATAGCTTTTTGCATCTCAGATAAGGATATCCGTGTTTTTTGCTAGGGATAGAAATTCTAATCCTACCCTTGTTATCTGACCCGTGGGTAGGATAAAAAAGAAAGTTTTCGCGTGACTTCGGTTTGCATTGGTTGTATTGGACGTCACGTAACTTCGTCGCCTCGTGATGCTAAACAGTGACCGTTTGGACAGATTTGTCTATCCATACCTCACAGTCGTGACAGATTCTTATGATATCTTCCCTAACAACCAGCTGCTGCCAGTTCGGCACACAAGTTTTTTATCGTGGATTTGATATAGCATCATCCTGTTATCTGATTATAATTAACCGAAGCGTTTAAGTGACATGAATAAAACGAATATATACATAAACATGTTATTTATTTTACTTTGTACTAGAATGTAACTAGAATCTGTCAATAGGACACGGATGCCCCCGCCTAGTGCCCTAAGTAAGATGGCGCCTTGTTTAAGGTACTGGCATTTGTAGGATAACTAGGTTCTCAAAGGCAGACTTATGTGGTACATGTTTTATTTTTTTCTTTAGGCAGATGTATTGTGCTTCTCGGATCAAGAGAATTGTGTGTGTATATGAGTGTGTGTGTGTGGGGGGGGGGGGGGGGGGGTTGAAAGGGGGGGGTGTCATGACTGTGATATGTGATAACATTCTGTATCTTATCACAGAAATGGATGTCATGCAACTTTCAAAAAAAAAAAAAAAAAAAAAAAAAAAATAGCCCGAAAACAAGTAACTTTTCAAAATTAACAAATGGAAACCATTTTTGTATGAAATGAAGTTGAAAAAAGGCCATAACTCCAAAAGTGATTGGCGGATTTTACCCTAAACTGAACCTGACCTGTATTTTATAATTACATATCTGTGTATATGAATACAATACATTAATTTTTTCAAAAAATATTGAACGGAAACCAGTTTTTAATACAAAATGAAGTCGAAAAAGGGCCATAACTCCCACAAGAATATACGGATTTTACCCAACATCAAACTTGACCTGTATTTTATAATTATATACTTATGTATAAAATATGAATTCAATACACCAATGTTTTCAAAAGATATCGAACGGAAACCTTTTTTGCATACAAAATGAAGTCGAAAAGAGGCCATAACTCCCACAAGAATATACGGATTTTACCCAACATCGAACTTGACCTGTTTTTTATGATTATATACCTGTGCATTAAATATGAATTCAATACACTAATGTTTTCAAAAGATAATGGACGGAAACCATTTTTTTCATACAAATGAAGTGGAAAAGAGGCCATAACTCCCACAAGAATATACGGATTTTACCCAACATCGAACTTGACCTGTATTTTAATGATTATATACCTGTGCATAAAAAATGAATTCAATACACCAATGTTTTCAAAAGATATCGAACGGAAACCATTTCGTACGGGACGTACGGGACGGGACGTACAGGACGTACGTACGGACAGCGGTGATACTATATGCCCCCCCCCCCCCCCGCGCCATTTTTAATGGCGGGGCATAACAAACTAGAAAATGTATAAGTCTTTTGTCTGATTGATGATGTAATGGCATCTAGCTTTCACATGATAAGGAATATGAACCTCTCAATAGAAACGCCACTTTTAGACCCCAATATGAAAAGTCGCTGCGATTTTATGACGTTTACAATTATCAAGAACTGATATAACACTATGTACGCATGGGGGATAGGGTAAGCATGGTCTACTGAAATTGGAGCTTTATGAACATAAACTTAAATCGCGACTTCACCTCGCATTAAATTGCATGAATTTGTGATGAATTAACCGCAATAATTTTAGATAGAAACATATTTTGTAATTTTAATTAATGGAAATACTGTAAGGTTGACCCCATATCTGTAACATTAATTAATGGAATTCCATGAAGTGTGAGACTGACTCCATATTTGCAAATTGATTTTCGAAGTACCGCAAAATATCTATGCATTGGAACAGACAGATCTGGGCAAACAGTGCAGACCCAGATCAGACTGCTCCTCAGGAGCAGTCTGATTAGGGTCTACACTGTTTGCCATTCCATCTGCAGCTTTCGAACACATAAATATTTTATATATCTTCACAGAAGCAGTCTTATTATGGTCTACACTGTTTGCCATTCCATCTGCAGCTTTCGAACACATAAATGATTTATATATCTTCAGACAATTACGGTAAATTTTTGGTGTCCCATTTTTTAGAATTTTTAAGTTCTTCCTCTCGCCCCTGACAGTATAAATATTGCAGCCGTCAGAAAGTGTCCCCTTACGGACGGACACACGGTGCCCCGTACTTGCCGCCATGGTTACGTTCCGCTGCGGGGCGGGGGACATCGTACGAGAAACAGAGAGAGAGAGAGAGAGAGAGAGAGAGAGATTCTCCTTACATTACACTGGTATTGTTTGTTACATTCCGCTGAGGTGCGCGGGAGGGGGGGGGGGGGGGGGGCGGGGTAGGGGCGAGGGGGATCGTCAAGAGAACTGAAACACACATTCACACAGTTTTCGTCCGTAACAGATTTAATAAGATAAGTTTACGAGGGGCGTTCGAAAAGTAATGCAAATGACGTTATTTCTCGGTAACCAATATAAAAACAGAACTTCTGATTGCAAAAACACATAAAGCTATGATATGCGTAGGAAAGTCTGCATTTTTTTTAAAAGGGCGCATTTTTATCTTCTTTGAAAGAGGTATACCCTAAAGACACTGCAGAATTTGAGTTTAGTAGGCCGTAATTTATATATCGTCAGTCTTTGATTTGTTTTAGTTTTGCTACTTAAAGACAACGCCCAGGCAATGTTGTCCTGTAAATATCGCGGAAATTATTTTTAATCTGGGTTCCATACTGGCCCGGGAATATGGATTATGTAGTAGCAAATTCCCCATTTCTACCAAAAAGTAAATGATTTCATAATGAAAACAAGTGTATTAGCTTTCAAAATCTTGTCAGCAAGAGCATTTACATGGGTCAACGAAAACATGTCAATAAATTCAAATTAATGCCAAAAACGAAGCCTCTACAAGCTTTTAAAAATGACGTTAACGTTTATTTCAATAACGTCATAAGTATTGCGCATTGCTTTGCCAGGAATAAATCGATAACAGTTGCCACCCTTCTAACTTTTGTATGAATATTGTAGGCAACAATGGACAAGCAACTGACAAAGATTAATTTTGTATTTGCAATGATAATTGACTTGAATGCCCAACACTGAAAAGATTTTACACATGAAATTAGACCAGTGGTATGACAGGGGCCTAATAAAATGCGTTGTAAGTCAATATGGAAAGGTGTCTTTGTACAGCGTTTGGTATCATTGCAAAGGCAAAATGTAGTGTTTTCAGCATATGCATAGCATTTGTACCCAGTATTCCCCTAAACAAAGTTATGAGGCCATTTGCATTACTTTTCGAACACCCCTCGTATGTCCTGGGTGTGAGGTGCGTATAGAAAAAATCGTCAGGAGTGCCACTATTTGGTATCACGAAGTTTATTTGTTTGTAAACATTGTTTGTCTTTGCCTGCAAATGTTCCCAAGAAACACAAAAGACATGGTTCTCTCTATTTCAGGGTTGTAAAATTTAAAGGTGTACGATTTAGCCGCCAGATGTCAAAATATTTGCAGTTCCATTTAACCATTAGAAAATCATCATATGTGACAGTGTGTGGCATTTTGAGTCTTGTTGAGGTGCGAAGTTGACGTCACGAAACTAGAGATGAAAGTGACGTATTAAAAGCACGTAACGTTAATTGGATTTCCGCGCACTTACTAATAAATTTCAAACCGTCAACTGAAAAGAGTGATTCAACATTAGTTTTCTAACCGTGTCTTTAACATTCTTCATCTACACTCTTTATAGAATGTTAGCATTTCAGATCTTTGAAAAGCGATGCCACGGACCAGAGTTATAAAAGTTTATCCAGCTAATATGTAGCTGGTATCCTATCAGTGAAATGAAAACAAAAGAATCGGGCTGGTGTGAATTGTGTTTGCTTTTGCAGTACTAGTAAACCTCAGCGCTATTTCTTTACGCTCCTCGAAATGAGCCGCGACACGAGAAAACCAACAATGTGGTTGTGCGCCCAGCGCAGACTCAGATCAACTTGGGCATCCGCCCAGTCTGATCTGAGTCTTCGCTGTCCACATGAAGGTAGCTTGGACCCTTAGCTACCCTTTAAGCGCTTAGCGAATACTCTGATCAGACTGGGCGGATGTCCAGGCTGATCTGAGTCTGCGCTGGGCGCACAACCACATTGTTGGTTTTCTCGTGTCGCGGCTCAAATCTATTCTGGAAGCAACAATAATATGAAAATGTGAAAGACAAAAACAAAATTTCCTATTTTCGGCCCCACAAGGCTCAAAATGTCAGAGATTGTCACAATTATTTGCAAGTACCACAGCAAGAAATATTTTCAAAATTTTGTAGACAGTAAGGAATGATATGTCAAAGTAATGCAAGACAAATAGATTTTAAATGTAATGATAGGCCACCCTCTTGTATTCCAGGCCATGTATAAAAGAAACCTTTCGCCAGATTTTTTTAAACTTCCACAGAAAGCTAGTGAATGGCCACTTATTTCATTCATATATGCATGCGCAGATTCACTAGAAGTATTTTGGGTCGAGAGATGTTTTATAATCCCTCGTATACACTAAGAATGCAGTGTTTACTCTAACAAAGTCAGAAAATAACACAAAACACAGGTTTTAACGGGGGTTTTAATGAGGGTCACAGCATGTTTTTATGTTATCCCTCTTACCCCTGCTTATCTGGAACACTGACGTTAAAACATAGGCGAGCTTACCTGAACAAGCAAGGCGTCATTTAACCATAAAATACATGCAAGTATGGTTAATGTCATCAGTGAAAATAGCAAAATGAAAAGAATATGATTACGAAACCCATTCACAATTAATATGACACATTGCCGACTGTTCTTTAACACTCATTGCGATCATACGATGCCCAAAAAGCTGTTCGCGCGGTCAGATTGGATAGAGAAAAACTCCAGGATTCCATAAGAGTTGTATGCTTGCTAGCATGACGCGCAATAAACTTGATGAAAATTAATTGATTTATAGGGATAGGCGTGATTATTTCTTATCACTTGATTCTATGAATGAACAATAAGAGTAATTGTTCAAACAAGTACCATATAAACCTCAATTCACAATATTTTGCTTGCAAAGTACATGCATGCAGAGTCCCCGGGAGTAGCAAGATTCTTCAGCGGCAGAACTGTTTGTAGCCTCTTAGGACTTTGGTTCACCATCTATCTCCGGTCGATTGACAAAATTCCACGATGCAGTTTAAATAATGTTAGAAACGAGGTTAACTAGCTAGTCAAACTTTCTTGGAAAATACTTACTTCACGGCTGCCACACGCAAGCAATGGCGTTTGCAAGACTACATACGCCCTTAAGCGCCGACTGTAGCGTACTCGACTTTCAAAATTAACAGCACCGGCCAAATGCTGCCGAAGAAAATAAGAATATTATCTGAACTACAGGGAGAATTTTACAGCCTCCACACGGCACTTAAACCCAGCTACAGTGAAGAAAACTAAACTCTGTGCAGGTTGCCCTTGGACCACACAACACGGCCTAAAAGGGATTCAGCTGCCACTTAACCCCCCGCCCCCCCTTTGGGTTATCTCTTCATCTGAAAACGCTTAATCTCAAAACGAACTCTAAAGGTTTGAAGGCCTATGTCTTTAAATCTAACGGCCAACGTTCCTTAATTTTAATGTGTTTTCTACTCTTAAAGGAACTCTTTAAGATTTTAATTTCACTTCACTGCACCGTGTGGCGGCCGTCAAACGTCTCCTCCGTACCTCATCCATAGTGCAGATTATATTTGACTTTTAGTCCTTTGAGATCAGAGGACATGTTCTGAAAAATCAGAAATTTTGATTGGTTTACATTCTTGTAGTAGACAATCGCTTTTTATTCATTTGGACCACCTTTTGATACTGATCAGTCTTTCACTTGACTGCCTTATTACAATTAAGAAATACATGTAACAGTATGATTTTCTCTGATTTTTTTCGCCAGATATTGTCAGGGTCACTAATGAGGCTTGAATAGCCGCAGCTTCGAAGTATCTGATGGCCCGCGTTCCCTCTTTTGAATGTGTTTTCTGCTCTTAAAGGAACTCTTTAGAATTTGAGTACTCAGCCAGAGCGACAGACTATTCTTTCTAAATAATAAATATACAACTTTGATTACAACTTCTTACCACTGTGAGATTATAAAACAAAATGGGTATTGAAATGCTCAATTACCAATCTAATGAATAGATCTAAAGAATTTGTAACTGCTCCTATGTGTATTTGCGAACACTTAGACTAGTCGGACAGTTGAGGGATACAGTTGCCTCTTGATGAAAAAAAGTTTATGCATAAAATGACAGTGCCAGTATCAGCGTTTGTTTCAAAAACGCTGTGTTGTCCTTTTTATCTGTACGGCTTGACCAGTAAATGTTGCTAAATAAAAAATTGCCTGGTTGCTGTTTTGACCGCCGCTAATTGGCAAAGGTCGTGATGTAAGTGTGACCATACCTTAAGGGTTTTATTAATAACGATTATCAAAATTGGTTAAAGTGAGCAATGCATAACCACCAGGAAATGGAGATCGAGAGTAATCGAAACAGCCATTAGATGAGTGTCATGACACTTCGGCCAGTACTCTCTTTATTAGTCAAATCGGGAAAATATAATTGGTTTGTTTACTGCATACCCATTGTACCTTATACGCTCTATTTAATCGTCGGGATGAGGCAGACTACGCCAAAGATGATTATTTGCGTATTCATTCATATACCGTATATCTAGTCTTTCTCTATCTCTCTCTTTCTCGCTTATTCTTTCTTCTCCGCCTCTGTCCCATTCTCTCTCTCTCGGTACACATTTGATGGAAGCTCTTATAGAATTATTACATTGAGGATCTTACATGAGTGCTCATGTATTATTGAATTTATTAAACGAGTTGGGGAAAAAGATAAGTGCGAGGCTATGCCAAGCATCTTATCGTTTTCACCAACGAGTTTAATATGCAAGATTCTATTTATCATATGACATTAAAATCTCATTTTACTAGCAAATTTTGCACTAAAACGTCACGATTTCGCCTTTGGTAACGCGATGTTTTAATTGACGTCAACGCATAACATTACGACGTAATTTGCATATTTAATCCACTAGTGGATTATCGTTTTTAATGCATGGCTTTATTACACTCTCAGGTGCGACGTCATATAATAAAATTGTTTACAAGATGTTGAGACACTTACTGTCCTAGAAAACTAAAAGACCAGAGGGTCACCCACACTGGTACGACGCTATGTGTAAGGAAAATAAGAATCGTTCGCTTTCACTAGCAGTTGTCTGTTCTTGCCAGCACATTTACACTGTTTCTGTTCGTCAGCAAAGCTCCGGCAAGACTGTGACAACAATAGGATTGGTTGCGACATTTGTCTTTCAAATCAGCTTTGTTGAACCTTTTCTAGATTATCAATGACCAGCGTGGCTTTAGAAAAACACAATTACATAGCTGAGATGGATGGACGACTTGCGATTTTACGTTATTTTTAACGGTATTTCAGTCATGTTCGGACGATGGGTAGTTAATAACAAACGACTGTGGGCAATGGAATATCGTTTACGATTGAAAAGATTCCCGGCTACAGCGGGGCTCGAACCCGGGACCGCTTGATCATCAGGCAAACGCTTAACCTACTGAACTACCGCGGGATCCTTCAAAGCTGAGCCTTATGTCTAAACTCGTAGTATGCTTTTGCTGACCGTTCCAAGGCAGTACTTCCGTTATGGTTCCACTGTGTTACTTGTTGTTATGACCGCTTGCCTATGGTCTATCTGGCAGTCTGATCACCTTAATAGTTGCCCATTCTGCATTATGTTTTGTTTTGTTTTAGAATATAAAATATGCTGGTTTTTTTTAAATCAGCTGAATGACCTACGCTTTATGAAAGAACTGCTTATACGGTTTACCGTGCGTGTCTTTCGTCATTTTTTGTGTGTGCTTCTTTCCCTTTTGGTTTTAAGAGCGGAAAGTGGGATTTGATTGTTTTAATTACTGATCATTGCCTGTCTCTTTACTTTGAACGAGCAAATGCATTTGGGTGCTTATATTTTAGCTATATATCTTCACAAGACGGTAATAAATATTATAAACGAGCGCCTTTCCAAAACTTACTGTATTGCAATTAACAGGTAATGTTGGCATTCTGATCGATCGAACATCAAACATGAGAATCAAAGATAAATATCGTAAGCATGGTTATGTCTGTTTTGATTTACAGGCATGGCAAAGAATCGAATCAGCTGACTATGTGCCTCTTTTTATTGCATGCTTGGTGTGTGGCCTGTTTATGAGGAATCAGTTGCACATTATGTAACTTGAAATTCGTAAAATTTAGAGAAGATTGATGCCAAGCACCATCAGTTGCTATTGAATGTTACTTTTATAATGCTACATTCAAAACAGTGATAAATTTATTTCTGGATTTTAAAAGACAGCTCAAATATCTGATGATTTCTGTTTTATCTTATTCAAGCGTTTGACGATAAGCACGTGGTGTCTGCAAATCACTCAAAGTAAAATTAACCCATTCTTGTCAAGTATACACGTTAAGTTTTATAAAATCGACGAATCCATTCATCATTTGAGGGGAATCTGATGTATTAGTTTCTGTTTATCATTTGTATAGAAATTGCTGTAAAGGGGGGGGGGCGGGGGGTATCAATAAGGTGGGTTTTCTGCATCCTACCAATGTTTTCTTTTTTTAACTGACAGTATACTCCAATGTGTCTAGTTTATTGGACCATATGTGACTTTGGTCGGAAAGCCCCACTTACTGAGCTATGGGTCCACAGAAGTGGGTGGGGTAATCCAACATGGTTTTTGCCTGTCTTGTAAAAACATTCTCATTTGGTAGAAGAGTACAGCAGACAGACAGGATTTGATAAAATGATTAACAGAACATCTAAACTATATTTCCATATCATTTTATTTGGTTTAATTTGAACATATGTTGTCAAAAAAGACTTCCTTTGACATTTAACATTTTTTTATATTTTTGTCCTCAATTTTCAATATTTCTTGGCCTTATGGTTAAATAAACAGACCAGTTGTCATCAAACTAATGTCAAGGAAGTACCTTGAGAAGGACATTCAGATGATGTGACCAGAATTTCACAATAACCTAGTTTTCATGGTCGACTGAACACATAAACTTGCTCAGAAGATGTTTTTTCATTTAATTTTGACCTAGAATTACGAACCTTTGGCCAAATTACTATTTTAACTGCTATATTATGCCCTACACCCCCGTCACTAAAGGTGAAAGAATACATATTGGCTTCAGATCGGATCTCATTGGCGTCTGCATTGGCGTTTGATGACCTTGACCTTGTTTCCAAGGTCACAGAAGGACTTAATATGTGACACATACACAATTGCAGATGCCAACGAGATCCGTACTGAAGCCAATATGTATTCCCTCACCTTTAGTGGCGGGGGCGAGGGGGATAATATAGCAGTTAAAATAGTAATTTGACCAAAGGTTCGTAGTTCTAGGTCAAAATAGAAAGAAAACCATCTTCCAAGCAAGTTTATGTGTTCAGTCGACCATGAAAACTATGCTATTGTGATATTCTGGTCACATCATCTGAATGTCCTTCTCAAGGTACTTCCTTGACATGAGTTTGATGATAACATGTCTGTTCATTTAACAATAAGGCCAAGAAATATTGAAAATTGAGGTCAAAAATATAAAAAAAAATGCTAAACGTCAAAGGAAGTCTTTTTTGACAACATACATGTATGTTCAAATTAGACCAAATAAAATGATATGGAAATATAGTTTAGATGTTCTGTTAATCATTTTATCAAATCCTGTCTGTCTGCTGTACTCTTCTACCAAATGAGAATGTTTTTACAAGACAGGCTAAAACCATGTTGGATTACCCCACCCACTTCTTTGGACCCATAGCTCAGTAACTAGGGCTTTCCGACCAAAGTCACATATGGTTCAATGAACTAGACACACTAGAGTATAACATCAGTCAAAAAAATAAAACTTTGGTAGGATGCAGAAAACCCACCTTATTGATACCCCCCCCCCTTTATGCAAACATTGCAGAACCTGATCAGACGCCGCGTTCTGACCGTTCCAAGCCGGTGTTTTTGTTGCGGTTTTCTAATACTGTCATTGTGTGTTGGGTTTCTAGTAGTCTTTGACTTTGTGTACATTATTTGAGCCGCGACACGACAAAACCAACAATGTGGTTGTGCGCCCAGCGCAGACTCAGATCAGCCTGGGCATCCGCCCAGTCTGATCAGAGTCTTCGCTGTCCACATGGAAGTAGCTTAGACCCTCAGCTACTCTATGAGCACTTAACAAAGAGTCTGGTCAAACTGGGCGAACGCCCAGGCTGATCTGAGTCTGTCTTGGGCGCACAACCACATTGTTGGTTTTGTCGTGTCGCGGCTCATTTAGGATTGCCTCGTGGCCATCAGCGAGGAGAGAGCTGACCTCTTGGGTTTTGACTTTTCTTGTTTCGCTTCGTGTCTCATTTTTATTATGCCCCCGCCATTTAAAATGGGGGGGGGGGCATATAGTATCACCCCTGTCCGTACGTACGTAGCGTACGTACGAAATGGTTTCCGTTCAATATCTTTTGAAACATTGGTGTATTGAATTCATATTTCATACACAGGTATATAATCATAAAATACAGGTCAAGTTCGATGTTGGGCAAAATCCGTCGATTATTGTGGGAGTTATGGCCCTTTTTCGACTTCATTTTGTATGAAAAACTGGTTTCCGTTCATTATCTTTTGAAAGCATTGGTATATTGAATTCATATTTTATACACCGGTATATAATCATAAAATACAGGTCAAGTTCAATGTTTGGTAAAATCCGTCAATTATTGTTGGAGTTTGGCCCTTTTTCGACTTCTGTTTCTATGTAGAAATGGTTTCCGTTCGATATCTTTTGAAAGCATTGGTGTATTGAATTCTTATTTTATACACAGGTATATAATCATAAAATACAGGTCAAGGTTGATGTTGGGCAAAATCCGTCGATTATTGTGGGAGTTATGGCCCTTTTTCAACTTTATTTTTTATGAAGAAATGGTTTCCGTTCGATATCTTTTGAAAGCATTGGTGTATTGAATTCTTATTTTATACACAGGTATATAATCATGAAATACAGGTCAAGTTCGATGTTGGGCAAAATCCGTCGATTATTGTGGGAATTATGGCCCTTTTTCGACTTCATTTTGTATGAAAAACTGGTTTCGTTCATTATCTTTTGAAAGCATTGGTATATTGAATTCATATTTTATACACCGGTATATAATCATAAAATACAGGTCAAGTTCAATGTTTGGTAAAATCCGTCAATTATTGAGGGAGTTATGGCCCTTTTTCGACCTCATTTCATACAATAATGGTGTCCGTTTCTTAGTTTTTGAAAAGTTACTTGTTTCCGGGCTATTTCCTTTGGAAAGTTGCATGGCAACCATTTCTGCGATAAGATACAGAATATCATCACATATCAGTCATGACACCCCCACATCCAAGCCCCCCCCCCCCCCCATGTTCTTCACAAGAAGCACAATACATCTGCCCAAGAAAAACAATAAAACATGTACCACAGAAGTGTGCCTTTGTGAACCTAGTTATGCTACAAGTGCCTTTACCTTAAACAAGGCGCCATCTTACTTAGGGCACTAGGCGGGGGCATCCGTGTCGTATGGACACATTTCTAGTTTAATTGTTTCCTTTTCCACTGGACCGCGAAACGACAAAACCAACAAAGTAGCATGTGCCCTCACCTAAAAAAAGGAACATCCTTTTCTTTAAATGTAAAATAAGGAAGATATACAGAAATCATGTCCAGATTCTGCACAAGTAACATTATAGAAGGCTTTCTTTCTCGGCTATGGGGTTGTTAGTACGAATAAATGCATTATATCAATAAATTTTGGTTATTTACTATTGGCATCGTACGACTGATGAAACTGGATAATACGTGAGCAAACTCCACGCTGGAAGTTGCAAAATAGCAGCAATTCATGTAAAATAAAAAAATAATGAGGAACTTCTCTTCCAAAAAAAGATACAGGCTAAATATATTTGAGCCGCGACATAAGAAAACCAACAATGTGATGGTACGCCCAGCGCAGAACAGATCAGCCTGGGCATCCGCCCAGTCTGATCAAAGTCTTCGCTGTCCGCATGGAGGTACCCTAGTCCCTTAGCTACCCTTTAAGTGCTAAGCGAAGATTCTGATCAGACTGGGCGGATGCCCAGGCTGGTCTGAGTCTGGGCTGGGCGCACAACCACTTTGTTGGTTTTCTCGTGTCGCGGCTCATTTTACTTTGTCTGCTGTCAAAAGTTAAAAGGATATATTGAAAGCGAAATTCACACATAGAGACTTGAAGGACAGTCTTGTTATTTTATATGACATATTGACCTTGAAATATATGGGCGGGTGTTTCATTTTCGTCATCAAACATTCACTTTCACATAAGTTGGCATCAAAACTAAAGTTTAAACAGCTTACTATACAATTCAATTTAGCCCAGGAAGAGACGTCATACGAAATGCACATTGCTCAGATATTAGCCTTTTATAAAGGGTTTTTGGTGGTGTAAAAATCTAAACTTAAGACGTAACTTTGGAAGATCGGTTACCATTTCTAGGAATGGCAGACTTATTTACACTATTTCTGAAATGCCCCTCGTATATATGAACGTAATGTTTGACAAAGTAAAAAGATAGGCAATGATCTGATTGTAAATTATGTCGCTCACGTGCTATACTTTGACTTGCTTGGTGGGACCTCTCTCTCTCTGTGCGCGCGCAAGCGGGGTGGGTGGGGCTGAGGAACCTTAAGACGTAACTTACTGTACGGGTAAAAACTTTCAAACTTTCTTCTTGTGCACACGCCTTTATTTTACATTATGATGTGCTCTTGTATAATCTCATGCTGCCCATTGGTTCGTTGGCATAGGTACATGAGCATAGGTTTAAATTTAGGTCTTAACTACCTTACAAAGCAGGGTACCACAAACGGCTTTCAACCTAGTCCTGTCTTCAGCTGGTCTAGTTCTGCTTCCATCCCAGGCCATTCTTTAATGTTTTTCCACCTCTTCTTCTGTCTGCCTCTACTTCTTTAAAATCGTCTCTGCAAACCACCTCACTTTCTGTTTCTTTACCACGGTCCGGAGTTCGTCATATTCTCCAATAACATCATTAGTTATATGGTCCTTGTACGAGATCTTCAGTGACCTTCGGTAGCATCTCAGTGCAAAGGCCTGTGTTCTTTTCTCTCATTCTGCGACTTATATGAATACAGAAATAGGAAAATGATAAGAGAGCGCATCAGTTTCAGGACTTCTCTCCATTTTTTAACAGTAGAGCAAACTAGTCTAATCTAGTCTAACTATTCCATAACCGTCTGAGGTCGCTGTGGCACCACAGATGACTTTACAACATTCCGTTTTCCACCTAGTCATGTCTTCAGCCCCCTAGCTGAGCTAGCCAAATCCATCCCTGTTCATTCCTTAAGATTGCATTCCACCTCTTCTGTCTACCTCTCCTTCTCTTTCCTTTCACTGTGCCTGGAAGCGGTAGAGCAAACATAGACGTTTAATTATTTCTGGTGGCATTTAATATTTATTTTCTACATTCGTCGGTTAAAATGTTTAGATTATTCAGACAGTTTACTCCCGTTTCGCCTACTCCCATTTCGCCTATGATTTGTCCCATTTCGCCTACTCCCAGTTCGCCTACTCTAAAATATATCACTATTCCCGTTTTGCCTACTCATTTTTTTTTTCATACAACTGGTAATGAAAAATATTTTTTTAATGTTTTTTTTATTATTATTTACATTCTTATATTAACACAGTTTTAAAACATGCTGCATAGAATATTTCATCAAGAATGAAGAAAAAAAGATAAAAAAAAAAATAAAAAAGAAAATAAACAAGATAAAATGGTAATAAAAAACTCAGTATAGAAAGTTAGGAGTTGCTTATAAGCTTAAAATAAGGGTCCAACTTCTCCCCCTCCCCATCTTTCTAGTCTTAATAAAACTCGTGGTAAATAGAAATGATACAAGAATATGTAATTCCCAGTTAAGGTCCAAGCTGTTTTACAATATATTATGTTACTGTCCAGTTAGCATACTCAGAATGTAAACAGATTGAACCATTATTTTGCGATAGGTGAAATCGTAGCGTATCATAAAATGCTCAGCCTGCCAAATTAACAAGGTATTAAATTGACTGTACCATATCAGACAATATTCTGTAGTGTAGAGGTACCGTGGCGACTTCGCAAACAGAAGACCGCAGGTTCGAATCCGGGTCAGTGTGAAATCCTTTTTTTTTTCTTTTTTTTTTATCTGTTATTTACAATAAAACTTTCTAATTTGATGCCTACAGTTCTCCAGTAGGCAGATATCTTTTTCTGCCTTTGATCTGTTTTATGTTTCATTCCAAACATGATATATTTTCGATCGTTTGGTTGGTTGTTTTGGATTGAACGGCTCTTGGAGACAGTATTTCAGTCTATATCGAGTCGTCCAAGAGAAAATGAGAAAGAAAACAGATCGGATAGTGGAGAGAAAAATGTCCAAACCAACCCGATCCGCACCTACTGCAGGTACAGTAAGCCCTTGTCTTACTATGATCCGTTGTAGGACGCCCCGGCACTGAAAGTTACCCACCGCCCGTCAAGGTTCGAACCTTCGCTATCATGTTTGCCAGACCAAAACTTCTACATGGTTACCTCTGTTTAACCACTAAGCCACAATTTCTATTTGCCTAAAGTAGTTGTAAATAATAAGTATATCGCTTATTTGGAAACTTAACATCCCCGTCTTGAACAATGGGCATAATCCAAAATAGTAAACAAACAGTGACGTAACTGTCACAATAGCCTAACTGGACAGTAGATGTTGATATGTACTCGCTATACAAGCTCACAATATGAGCTAATTACAAACAGGCTTATACCAAATCAATTTATAATTCTTCAGTAACTATCAATCAACCAAAGTCCTGATTAACGGGTACTGTAAAGATATTAAAAAAAAAATATGATTAATAAAAAATCATAATTTGAAAAATTTTCATTGAGTAGGCGAAACGGGAATGAGGTTACATTTGACTGTAGGTGAAATGGGAGTAGGTGAACCGGGAATAGGCGAAACGGGTGTAGGCGAAATGGGAGTAGGCGAAATGGGAACATCCCATTCAGACAAACTGTTATCTTTCTGCACCTCCTACATTCGACCGGATTTCGACAACTCATAGTCATGCGAAAAAATGTATGATCACTTCGGATTTCCCCAGAGGCAATGAATTATTATATATTCAATCGGAGACCATTTTACCCAATAATTATGATCTGAAGACGAGATAGCCTTTGGTAGCAAGGGAACTTGGGTTAATTAAGTGACCTGTTCATGGCCAAATTGAAAAGTGTAACACTCTCGCGTCACCAAGCTCTACCATAAACGCATGACCTATGCTCTTTTGAACGTGTGCTCTGCTTTTGAAGGAACTCTTAATGATTTTTAGATTAATTGCTCCAAAGTATCAGAATAATTCTTGACAAGAAAAACATATGGAAGTATGAAGCGACATTTTACGTGCTAAATTGGACTTCAAACTCAACAAAGGCGAACGAACATAATAAACCTGTGTTTGTGGAGCAAACAAATAAAGAGTCATCATATGCCGTCGCTGTTATTCAGTGGATAACGTCGTGTCATAAAAATTGTATGACCACACGTGTAATAACATTTTGGCCGAGAATACATGTATGTAACATCATTGAGAACGACCGTGTCAACAAATTGTCTTCTTATTGAAATAAAGCTCATTTACAGCCAAAAGACAATTGCTGTAATAGTAAGATTGATCTCAGTTTTCAGACCTTAAATTCGCCGAAAACAAAACGCTAGTTTCAGCGGTTAGTTGTTTGTTTCTGTGGTTTGTCACGCGGACTTAATTTAGTTTCGCTGTACCAAACTTGTGGTATAATTAATGATCACAAGTGTACTAACAAATAAATGTTTTTCATCTTGACCATTTTAACAAGATTTTTATGCACCTGCGTATACATCTCTAATGTAGTTTAATAACTCATTTTATTGCTTAAGATATTTGCAGAAAAAAGTGCTTGAAAATTAATTCGTAAATGCTGCGAAGTGATGTGGCGGAAAAACGCGGCCAAAATTATTCATTACTGGACGCTCCAGAATGTCACACTCTACGTTTTTGTATAACGTTTTGTTAGTTGTCTTCATTATTGTAATACTTGGGTGTTTGAGAACCGATGTAAATCTTTTCTTTCCATTTAAAACAAATAAGAATTTATTAGACATGGCTAAACAGGAGAAATGTTACACATTTTGACGTTTGTCATGTCTGCATCACACAACTACCTTCTACATAATTATTATAACCTTTGCACTGCACTAAGACCGTCTATTGACCTTCTGATTACCCCCAGTACAAGCATTCCTATATTTGTTAATGACATGTGTTACGAAAAAATGTTCTTTATGCTGTGTTTGGGAAAACCGAAAGCCAAGTACGCTTCTGTACGCTCTCATCATTCTTTGTACTGTACTGACTGTATATCTATTTCTTCGAACTAACAAAGTATATATATTAATGTGATTCGCTTAAGATACCCTATTAGTAATCATTGTTTACATTGAAATTCCATTCTGAGTGTATGCTGTTGCACATTTTCTCTCGTGCGGCTCAAATATCTGTACATAGATCTGTCACTCTGAATTATAATTGAATTTGTATTGGAGCTGTTCTCAGAATGAAAACGTGTACGATGCATCTAGTCCCTTGTCTAGTCTCTAGTCTGTCCCATATCCTTGCGAAATCGTTGGGGAACGGCAAATGACTTTAAAACAATCTTTTTCCACCTAGTGCTGTCTTCAGCTGCCCTAATGAGCCAGCAAAGTTCATCTCTGTCCACTACTTATTATTGTCTTACCACGTCTTCTTCTGTCTACTCTTCTTCTTTTTCCTTTCACAGTGCCCTGCAGAATGCAAAGCACTATTTAAATCTTATGTTAACGACCACTAGATCATTTAGGTACACGCGTGTGTGTGTGTCGATGTGTGTTTGTACCGAATCCAGTCTTATCTCATCGCATCGCAGTAAAAACAGTTCCAAGCAATAGCCATTGCCACCATAAAAGCACGACGTTTTGCCGACGGCGAATTTCGACGAAGTTTTCTGGATTTTCAGTGGCACATGGTGCATCTGATGCTGTTTTTTTTTCTATGTTTCGGAAGAAAATGGTGTATTTAATCATAATAGTACATGTAAAAGGGTTGAAACTGTTGCGGTTTATTTAACTACGAAACGAAAACAAAACCAAACAAAACATAAAACTTTTACATCACTCAAGCTTTTCTCTACTCTTTTGTCCGAGTCATTGTCTATGGTCAGCTGTAAACAAAAAAAAAATCCTAGGTTTTCTGGGAAAAGAGATTGAAGAACTTATTTAGGTACACTTTGTAAATGGCATCGAAAATGGTATACTTTTGATATTGTAAATTTTTACATATGGTAAAAATAAATCATACATGTACGTGACTAAGAATCCCATTCATGTACCTCGCTTTTGTTTACATTTCATTGTTCATCGTGAAAACAAAGTTGTATTGAGAAACTGTAATTTTTTTACTTTTATTTTTTTTAATTGTCATTTTTTTACTTTTATTTTTTTTATTTTATTTAAAAAAAGAAGTTCTAAATAGTTTTTTCCCAGTAATATGGCGGAATCTACCTCTATCAAAAGTGAAGGTACAGTTGCTTTTTTATAATGATCGTATTTGGACGTTTTTACCATTGGGAGGACTGCGGGGGCATTGCGTAACAGTCATATGTCATGGGCAGCTTTCTTTTGCCGAAATACTAGTCATTTTTGGCATTAGTCATGCAGAGAAATTCGGTGCAGAATGATAATATATCACTGATATAAAATAGCGATAAAGCATGGGAGGAATGTCTTCTTGTAAAGTAAGCGCAGAAAAGTATGTGAGAAATGCTGCATTTTGCGTGGCAGAAATCAAAACATTACGACGCACAATTCTATAAATAATTATAGTATCCGTCTGCTGTCTGATTACTCATTAGAATCAAGATTATATGAGCTATACCGCGGAAAACCATGCTGTATGCCAATTGCAAATAGCTAATAATTGAACCAGTCTGTGAGTCCAGGCAGACTGGTCAGATTATTGACTTCTCTTTATTTATTTAATTTTTTTTATGAAAACACTCTTTGGACAGACCTTTGTGTGCCGTTTTTTTTATTCTTTTTATTTTTTTTCCCCTTTTGCATTTGGGGGCTAGAGTAATGTGGTAAAGGGTTGTGTTGATTCCTGACCATTGATTTATCATCTACTTTTTAGGACCTATAGATTGGTAATCCGATTAGTAATGCGAAAAGGGAAGACCCAGCTCAGCATGCGCTGGCGCGCAGGCTGAGTTGAGTATTCTCTTTTGGCACATGCCAGAAGGAACTTCTTTTCATGTCGTGGCGTAATAATTGGCTAGAAGATTCTTTGTAAACAATCTGCACTATCTTTACAATGACTGATTCTTGAAGGAATTTGGATGAGGTGCAACTTGGCTGCAATACTGAAGCTTTGGTTTCATTTGCAGATAAAGAGTGTGTTAAAACTGATTTAACTTCACTGATAACCTTGTTCTCTGCGAGATATTTATTTTGACTGTGAAAGCAAATGCAAGGAAATTAATTAAGATAAGAAATGTTTACTAAAATTTACTGAAAATCCTTAGAATTAATTTAACGTCGTTATGCTTAGAACTATTTAAATTTGATTTTTGCGTATAGTACTACAAGGAAACATTGAACAGGACAGTAAACAGTTGTAGGAGGTTAATTAACAAAATCATAATGAGAATGACAACTTGGAATTTGTTTGGATTTTACATTCTTTGTTTGTTATTATTTTTCGAGTTTGTTGAAAATTCGAAGTTTAAAGACACGTGTAAACCATGTGATGAAATACAGACAACGCGGTGCCAGTCACTTCCGGCGAAATGTAAGAGAGCTCGAAGGACATGTGGTTGCAGTACGCAGCGAGAGGGAAAATTTGGTGATGCGTGTTCGGCCGGCACACCTAGGTATATGCTTTGTCTTCGCCGGTTGATTTCTTTTATCTGTTCTGAAATGCAAAAAACAAACAGTTATAGACTGTTGGGTGAAATATTATATTTTCACTTGTTAAAAACCAGGAACACGTTTGAAACACTCAGAATCCTTTTATTGTGTCAAAATCTGACACCAGCTGTCAGGCGTGATTCCGTTACACCTTGCACCCCAACATCTGAGAATATCTAATAGCCAGTCGCATATTGTTGTTGGAACGATGTCCCGCGGAATCAACATTTTCGTGGTAATGAACTGAAGTGAATTTTCCGTGGACACAAGAACAGGATGCTCAGTACCATAATTCCCTATAAATCAAGTCCTAGATTGGGATGAACATGTACCACTATTGATAAAGATTACATTAAAAGCAATAAAAACCCTTGGTTTTCATCGCCGGAATTAAGTATGGCCCTGAAAGAAAGCGCTAATGGTATTGAACTGAATTATGCAGCAACAAAGATATTTATAAATGAGGTCAACTAAGAAAACAAGCCTCTTGAAACCGTGTTTTCTGGCACTTCCAGGATGTTTACATTCACCAACCGCAAGTCGACAGAAAAGCTCAGAAATCGAATGTGTCGGTTCCTGATCCCAGCAGGCACATGACGGTAAAATGACGTCGTTACGTCGCATCGACGTCAGTCGGGCGTCATTTCGACGTCATGTGCCCGCTGGGATCATTGCCAACCCATTTTCTTTCCATAACTGTGCGACATGATTAAATCCTCATTTGGACGTATGTTTGCATGCCATCCGAATTTATATACTGCAACTAATAAGTAAAATCATTTAAATGAAAGAATTGAAATATAACGTTTACAATCTTATAACTTAGCTTTCGAATCGGACTTGGTGTACTTGAGCGCGGATATGATTTTGTCAAAGCTGGGCGGGGGGGGGGGGGGGGGGGGGTATCAATGAGATGGGTTTTCTGCATCCTACCAAAGTTTTCTTGTTTTCTTTTTTAGCCGATGGTATACTCCAATGTGTCCAGTTTGTTGAACCATATGTGACTTTGGTCGGAAAGCCCTACTTACTGAGCTATGGGTCCACAGAAGTGGGTGGGGTAATCCAACACGGTTTTAGCCTGTCTTTTAAAAACATTTTCATTTGCTAGAAGAGTATAACAGACAGACAAAATTTGAAAAAATGATTAACATATCATCTAAAATATATTTCCATATGATTTTATTTGGTTTAATTTGAACACATGTTGTTAAAAAAGACTTCCTTAGACATTCAGCATTTTTTTTTATATTTTTGTCCTCAATTTTCAATATTTTTTGGTATCATTGTTAAATAAACTGACCAGTTATCATCAAACTCATGTCATGGAAGCACATTGACCAGGACAATCGGATGATGTCACTAGAATTTCACAATGACCTAGTTTTCATGGTTGACTGAACACATAAACTTGCTTGAAAGATGGTTTTCATTCAATTTTATGACCTAGAATTACGAAACTTTGGTCAAATTACTATTTAAACTTTTATATTATGCCCCACACCCCCGCCACTAAAGGTGAGGGAATACATATTGGCTTCAGTGCGGATCTCGTTGGCGTCTGCATCCGTGTCTGTGTCACATATTAAGTCCTTCTGTGACCTTGGAAACAAGGTCGAGGTCATCGAAATCTGACCACATCTTAAGCTTGTCATAATGATATATCCATGCAAGTATTGTGGAATAATAAAATGATTAACAGAACATCATAAAATGTGTTTCTGTAACATTTTATTAGGTTTAATTATAACATATGATTAAAAAAAAAAATCCTTTGACATCCAGCATTTTAAGATATTTTGTCCTCTATTTTCAATATTTTTTTGCGTCACTGCTAAATAAACTGACCAGTAATCATCAAGCGCATGTCAAGGAAGCACCTTGACCAGGACACTCGGATGATGCTACCAGAATATCACCATGACCTAGTTTTCATGGTTGACTGAACACCCATACTTGCTTGGAAGATGGTTTTCTTTCAAATTTATGATGAAGGGAGACGTATTGGTTTTAGTGCAGATTCCGTCGTCGTCTGTGTCGTCGTCGGCGTGATAGTTTGTACCCACTATATAGTTTGAATCAACGCGTGGAATTTTACCAAACTTGCATCTGTGGAATTTGATCAAATTCAAAGAGTAACTAAACTTCAGGAACTGACTGAATCAGATCCCAAACCCTATCCCCAACATCAAAGGGAATGATTGACAAAGACATCCCAAAAAAACAACAAATCACAAGTGACAAGCCGAGTCAGCAGCTCTTTCCCAAATAGATGGCAACTCAGCTATCTTTATTGAACTAAATAATTTAGACCAACAGAAGGGTTACAACAGACTAAGCAAATTATAAGAAAATCATTTAAAATGAGAACACAATAAATTAAACAGCATCGAACATAAAACAAAGGCAACCGCAACGAAAGTACCGCCTTGGGACGGTCGGTACTAACTACTGGGGTGGGGGTTGGGGGGGGGGTTAAACCAGTTTTACTGGGCCCAAACCTTCAAGCTTGCTTGGATATACAATTGGGACAAGCCAAACAGCTGATTCGGTTTTGTTTAATTTGAACCTATTTTCAAGGTCACGGGAGCTCTTAAACTGATACATTTTCTGCATCGGAGTAGGCGTGACAATTCCTGTACCTACGATATCTCTTGAGACAATAAGATCAATGCCACAATACTTGCATTGATATATCATTTTTCCAAGCTTAGAAGTGGTCAGAGTTCGATGACCTTGGTCTTATTTTCAAGGTCACAGAAGGACTTAATATATGACACAGACAGACGCAGACGCCAACGAGATCCGCACATAAGCCAATATGTATTCCCTCATCTTTAGTGGTGAGGGTGTTGGGCATAATATAGCAGTTAAAATAGTAATTTGACCAAAGTTTCGTAATTCTAGGTCATAAAATTGAATGAAAACCATCTTTCAAGCAAGTTTATGTGTTCAGTCAACCATGAAAACTAGGTCATTGTGAAATTCTGGTCACATCATCCGATTGTCCTGGTCAGTGTGTTTCCTTGGCATGAGTTTGATGATAACTGGTAGGTTTATTTAACAATGATGCCAAAAATATTGAAAATTGAGGACAAAAATATAAAAAAAAATGCTGAATGTCTAAGGAAGTCTTTTTTTAACAACATGTGTTCCAATTAAACCAAATAAAATCATATGGAAATATATTTTAGATGGTCTGTTAATCATTTTATCAAATTCTGTCTGTCTGTTGTACTCTTCTAACAAATGAGAATGTTTTTACAACACAGGCTTAAACCGTGTTGGATTACCCCACCCACTTCTGCGGACCCATAGTTTCGTAATTCTAGGTTATAAAATTGAATGAAAACCATCTTCCAAGCAAAATAATGCGTATAGTAAACCATGAAAACTAGGTCACAGTGAAATTCTGGTCACATCATCTGATTGTCCTGGTCAAGGTGCTTCCTTGACATGAGTTTGATGATAACTGGTCAGTTTATTTAACAATGATGCCAAGAAATATTAAAAATGGAGGACAAAAATATAAAAAAAATGCTGAAAAATGTCACAGGAAGTCTTTTTCGACAACATATGTTCAAATTAAACCAAATAAAATCATATGGAAATATATTTTAGATGTTCTGTTAATCATTTTATCAAATACTGTCTGTCTGTTGTACTCTTCTAACAAATGCGAATGTTTTACAAGACAGACTAAAACCGTGTTTCATAACCCCACCCACTTCTGTGGACCCATAGTTTCGTCATTTCTAGGTTATAAAATTGAATGAAAACCATCTTCCAAGCAAAATAATGCGTTAAGTAAACCATGAAAACTAGGTCACTTTGAAATTCTGGTCACATCATCTGATTGTCCTGGTCAAGTTGATTCCTTGACATGAGTTTGATTATAACCGGTCAGTTTATTTAACAATGATGCCAAGAAATATTAAAAATGGAGGACAAAAATATATAAAAAAAATGCTGAAAAATGTCAAAGGAAGTCTTTTTTGACAACATATGTTCAAATTAAACCAAATAAAATCATATGGAAATATATTTTAGATGTTCTGTTAATCATTTTATCAAATTCTGTCTGTCTGTCTGTTGTACTCTTCTAACAAATGAGAATGTTTTTACAAGACAGGCTAAAACCGTGTTGGATTACCCCACCCACTTCTGTGGACCCATAGCTCAGTAAGTAGGGCTTCCGACCAAAGTCACATATGGTTCAATAAACTAGACACATTGGAGTATAGAGAAAACTTTGGTAGGATGCAGAAAACCCACCTTATTGATACTCCCCCCCCCCCACCCACCCGTCCCTTTGAGACAATGAGCTGCACAATCGTACAGCTGGCTATCATTATGTTGACCATATGATGACATTATAATAACTGTAGAGGAAGCATGAACTGCACAGAATGATCTGAGTCTTTCACGTTCGGACATGCCGTAAGAGCCATTTCACATGCTACCAATCAAAATTTTATATTCATCTCATTTTTCTCTCAGAAACTTAATTCGTTGTTTATCTTCAATTCCAGATGTGCCAAGGGTCTTTTATGCGTAAATGAGCGAGGAGAAGCAATTGATACTGTGCCGTGGTTTATGAAGAGATTCAGAGGAACGTGTCAAAATGTGTACGTATGGTTAATGTGTTTAACTCCCCCGAGCGGCGAGCTGAAGGCTTCGGTAGATCTTAAAATAATAGGCAGGGTATGTCGTCCGTCCGCCGTGCGTCGTTTGTCGTCACCGTTAGCACTTTCTGACGATTTCCTCTCCCAATCCACTATGTCGATTCAAACCATTTGCCGTATTAAGCATACATATGTTTGGGATACAATACAGCTAAAATGACTGCGGTCCAAATTTCAAGATGGCTATAAAGGTCGTGAAAGTTACGAAGCATTGTACTGTTATTTTCAAGACAATTTTACATGTGCTAATGCATGTAGTGTATCTTGTGAGCTGACGCGTTTTAACAAATAATTTTAGGAAGTGTTGCTTGTGTTATACATTCGAAATACTCGTTCATGGTTTCCAATATTTATACACATTATTAGTACGACTGTAAAATATATCAACAGCGTCGTATCAACGTTCATAGCGACATTGAAACGACACTTTCCCGATAGCATATGCTTTTTAGGTCTATTTACATGATATCACTTGAATTAAAGTGTATGGGTACCTCTTTATGTTTGCCGCATTTTTTTACAAAGGGAAATAACATCTGTGACTTCATGTTTGCTTCCCTGGATGAAAATCCCATTCTAAAGTTAGGGCTGTACGTAAGTGAAAGAATTTGTTCCAAGGGGAGAAAATCGTTCCTTTAAGAGTTGATCCACTTATAAGGGATACAAACAAAGAAAATTGTAGAGTTACTTCCCCTGAAAGTGTACCTTATCACCTTAAACGTCTTCTGAATTAAGGCTGAAAAAAAACCGAGTTCTTGTTCATTTTTTCATACCGAAAGGAAATGAAATTCTTAGTATGAAATTAATGTTTTTATGGCAATATGAAAGTGCGGACGAAGTTTTATTTGTTATTCTGCTTACTTGCAGTCAGAACATAAAAAATTAAACATAGGTTAAATAAAAAACCAAACAATTTAAGACATGCTGTTCGAGTGTACCATAATTGGGACACAGACAAACAGTGTAAACCCAGATAATACGCCGCAAATCGCGTCTTCCCTGTTTGCAAAAATAATGGCATTTCTCTTTAAAAGGAAAAATAAAATTAAATAAACCAGACACCCTTAAATGCATGATGAAATGATCCAGTTAATCAGCTGGAAGAGTCCACTAGGAATATATGGGTAAGACATGCAGTGCAAGTGTACGTTTTAGATGTTTATTCTATAGCATTTTTGGTGGTTTATTTCTCATCATTTCTTTTCCAGTCTCGTGTTTCCAGAAGTTGTAGAGAACACGGAAATAGATGAGAGAAGGATCATTCCTTAGCAAGCGGCATTTCAAGTGACAAATAAAACATCGCTCTGAGACTCAACATGGGACTCCACACAATATCAAGCATGGCGAGGGATAGCCTAAAATAGTATCTGGGTCTTTTGCGTCTCATTCAAGGTATTACAGAAAGAAAGGAAGTCTTTGAACATACTGCACAAACTTGACTTGACATTACCTTTTTGCATATGCTAATTTGTTGGGTTTTGATCCTTACCTCCACTGACAGGTGTCTGTTTCGGTGGCTAATTCAGGGACGGATGTCTGTTTCGCTGGCAGCTCGATGTCCAAGAATCTGGGAAGCGGTAAACGACATCAAAACTAACTGGAAAATTAATGTTAAACGCAGACAATGTTCATGTGTCTATTCGAGTTTCGTTTTAAACTATTAATGTTGTTATTATATTCTTTTGATCAAGACATTGTGATTTTCGATGCATACAACGACATTGAATAAACTACCTTTTTCGTTTTTGTCGCACCTGCTTTAGCAAGTGCGATATAGGTGTTCACTTTTCCGTCCGTCCGTCCGTCAGTCATTCCGTCCGTCCGTCCGTCCGTACGTCCGTCCGTCAACAATTACGTCGACCCTAGTGTTTAAGTCCATTTCTCGCAAACTATGATACCTGCAATCATCAAACCTGGCATAAAGCTTCTTCTTAGAATGTTCTCGAAAGTTTTTGCTCTTATTTTCACCCCTGACCTATATTTTATGCACTACTGACTTTGTAAAACAGTCTGTCAACAATTACGTCGACCCTAGCGTCGACCCTAGCATTTAAGTCCATTTCTCGCAAACTATGATACCGACAGTCATCAAACCTGGCATAAAGCTTCTTCTTACAATGTTCTCGAGGACTGCTGCTCTTATTTTTACCCTTGATCTATGTTTCATGCTCTGCTGACTTCGTAAAATGGTCCCTCAACAATTACGTCGACCCTAGCTTTTAAGTCCATTTCTCGCAAACTATGATATCTAGAATCATCAAACCTGGCATCAAGCTTCTTCTAAGAATGTTCCTGAGGGCTAGTGCTCTTATTTTTACTTTGACATATATTTCATGCTCTGCTGACTTTGAAAACTTTGATATTCAAAATTACGTCGGCCCTAGTGTTTAAGTCCATTTCTCACGAACTATGATAACTAGAATCATCAAACCTGGCATCAAGTTTCTTCATAGAATGTTCTTGAGGGCTGTTGCAATTAATTTACCCTTGACATATATTTAAGGCTCTGCTGACTTTGCAAAATTTTACACCCAAAATTATGTTGGCCCTAGCGTTTTAGTCCTTTTGTCTGAAAGTATGATACCTGTAGTCATCACACCTGGCATAAAGTTTATTCTTAGAACGTTCACGAGGGATGTTGCAATTATTCCTACCCTTGGCCTATATTCTATGCTCTTCTGACTAAGTAAAATTTTACATTGAAAATTGTGTTGACCCTAGCATTTGTGTCCATTTCTCATACAAATTCTTTTAACCAAAGTCTTTACTACTGTGGAAGCCCAATGCAGGTGCGACATAGCATTCCGCGGAATTCTTGTTATCTTATCTTTTTCTTTTCTTGGACAAGTTTAGTGTCTTTAGTGTGAACTATTTTAACAATGTACTTATCATCAGATTTAAAATGACAGTGTGGCTAATAGTAATAATCTGTAGAGGACAAATTGCAGTATGTAACTAGATATAATTGCCTTTTTTTAATCTCAGCTTATTAATACCATGTACCATTCCCAATACAGTGATGTGGGTAGGTTACAAACTACTTGTCAACCAACATTTGCAGGGGCACATTCTACATGTACCTTTGTATTTGGATTCTAAAGCTTACTTGGGGCTGCAGAGCGGCCCATAATAATAGCCCGCTCCTAGCTCTGAGCAATACTACAATATAGGTAGAAAAATATGTTCTGGGACTACAATTACCTGTACATAAAGTTTAATTCTCATTTAAGTATTGCGATGTGGTTGACTTATTGTTTCGGGGTGTCTTACCAGAAAATAAAGATTATCGAAATGAGATATCAGCCGACATACCAATCCGAGACACCTTTCTCTGTCCAGAAGATTGAAATAAAAACTTAAGTTTCCAGGCATACAAAGGGATCTCGGGCATGGTGATACATCGACGTTAACTAGTTAATCACATACTGTTCTTTTGTTTCACATCAATCAATCGCCAAGATAGTTAATAAAATTAGCCTTTTGAAAATGTAAGAACGATTCAACCGTGATATGTCATAAAAGAGCAACGTCAATCAGATGGTCATCAGGTCATCAAAAATGTATTCATATCATCGTATAGCTTTTACTTTATTCAACAGTATAGCTTGCATTTTGTATATGTGAGCGTGTGCGCTTATCACCTGGTTACATGTCCGGGAGACTGAATACCATGTTATAAGGAACACGAATACGAATAAACAGACAAAACAAACACTTAACCGAACAAACCAAACAAATGAAAATTAATAAACTTAGCATACCAAGTCGAGCGAAACGCCTATAGGCCATCTCTTTTCAGGCAGATGGTCGCAAGCAAGGTTATTCTAAGTTAAAAAAGTACAAAAAGTCAAAGATTAATACATGTAGAAATAAGGCATTCCAGAAGCACCGCTTTGGAATGGTCACCGATAAATTACCGGGGGCTTAAATCGATTTTACATATTTTAAAAATACCCTCGCCCTGGATTTTGCCAAGGTCATAGGTACAAACAAGCTTAACCAAACCATGACATGAAACATATAAGTGTCTTTTATACATTTGTTTTTAAATTATTTAATAATAACAGAAATCGTCAGAAAACAAAGCAGGAAGCTTATCAGGCGATCACAATGTTAGAATTTCAACAAACTGTAATAAGCCACAACAGGAACGGTCAGTGATAAATTATTTGGGGTTAGGGTTGGGGACGTGGGAGGAGGGGATTCAAATCTATTTTACCTGGCCATAACCCTCCTCCTCGGTTATGGCATGGTTCATAATCACACAAGTTTTTCGGTCCGCGCGAAGGAATTCCAATCCGTCAAGGAATAAATATCAGGATTAAAGACAAATATTCGCTACTATATAGAACACATCCCCAGTCTTTATTGGATTATTACTCGGTTATGTCATTACCTATGTGAGAAAGAGTATCTCCTTTGAAGAAATAGCAGTGTCACTGGACTATTGCATAATAGGATTATGACACCCAATAAACAAGAATATTTGTCTTTAAATACTTAGGCATTCAACAGCAAGAACAATAGTAAAATGCTGGAGCAAATTGCGTACAACAACTGAGCCCCGATCAGTTAAACCGTATCTATTTTTTAAACAACATGGCCTGATGTACTTGAATGTGAGAGCAAGTGTAATTGCACCTGAGTTCTCAGCCTAAGACACTCTACATTTTTAATTGATTGTAGGTTGCAGCTGCGAAGTTTCATGACCTACCCAAGCGGTTAAGCTGTCACGCAATAACTGTCTCTTAACACTCAAAATGCCATATGCGACCAATGATCTCTTATAATTATGTCTCAACCTTTAACAACATAAAAGTGTAGAACAAACCTGAGCCGCGACACGAGAAAACCAACAATGTGGTTGTGCGTCCAGCGCAGACTCAGATCAGCCTGGGCATCCGCCGAGTCTGATCAGAGTCTTCGCTGTCCGCATGGAGGTAGCTTAGACCCTTAGCTACCATTTAAAGACCTGGATTTTTGTCATTAGTAAGTTATGTAATCCTTATCTAATCCAACAAACAATCTTCTCTGGCTAGCCAGTCTTCTCTAGACCAGTGTCCCAGCAGTCTCTTTGGAAGGCCCAAAATAGGGGAAATCAATAACAGAGATACCTTGATTTAATTACTTGCATTAGTATTCTTCAAAGTTAGATGTAGAAAAAACATTTTTGATACATATATTCTGATAATGTTTACAAAATCTTATGTTCAAATCTATATCTTTTCACAATCAAAATCCACTATTAGAGAAGCGAAAATAAAATTATATACTCTGTGGAAACAAAATATCGATAATGATAAATCCATAACTGACAAATCACAGTCTATAACCAACAAAACTACAGTGTCAGTTTTTGTAAAAACAAACGAACTTTGACCCAATTCACTGTTTCAAAAGGTGTCAAAACATGTATAATGTCACCAAACTGCTCAAAACACAGGTTTCGAAATTTAATTAAACTGAAGTCTTTTGGGTCTCTGAAATGATCCTTGAAACAAAATTTCAACTTCAAATTTTGCATATTTTCTTGTTCTTGAGATTATAATAATGGCTAATCTATTAAATTAATGAGCATTTGACTTACTTCACATAAAAAAATAGATAAATAGAAATTATATATTAAAATAAGTAAATAAAATTTAAGAAAAATGACATATCAAAAATATACAAAAAAAAAAAAAAAAGAAAATAATAAAGTAGTTAGTTAGTGATAATACATGAAAATATTTGTGAAGTATATTCATTTTTCAATTTTTTTGTTTTCAATTATATTCAATTTTCAAATTTTTTTTCTTTCTTCCATAAGTTTTTTTTTTTTTTTTGCCTTTTTTTTTGCTTTTTCTTTCTTTTTTTTTCTTTTCTTTTTTAAATCAATATCTGAGTATTCTTTGACTGCTAATCAGCCAATTATATTTTACAAATTATAGAATATATTGTTCTGATCTCTTGCATTTTGACTGATGCATGAACTTATCCCACTGGGGCCCCTCAGGCTGGCAGTGATTTCAGCACTGCATTGTTTTATGACCCTAATACTGAGGTGATTAGGAGGTGCCTTTGATTTTCTTATCACTTGTTTATTGGAGGGGATTAGTTTGGGGGGTCAAAATGATAGGACAAAATCCAGGCCTTTAAGCACTTAGCAAAGACCCCGATCACACTAGGCAAATGCCCAGGCTGATCTGAGTCTGTGCTGTACGCACAACCACTTTGTTGGTTTTCTCGTGTCGCGGCTCAATTATGTCTCAACCTTTCACAACGTAAAAGTGTAGAAAAAAACTATTGTTGTATATATACCATATACCGTGTGCTCCAATTTCCAAACATACAAACTAAACTGACAGTTATAATTTTGATCAATGTTAGACACATAGTTTTTATTACGTAAAAAAAACCCTTAAAACTTAGTAACGTGAATGTCTAGAGTGAGACACATCATGTTTACAAACGCATTCTATTATCGAATTTAGACGTATGTTTTGGGTAAACTGCGCAGCCAGCTCTGATTCGTACGGGTACTTCGTGGTTAGGCTGTCATTTTACAACTAAGACAGATTAATAGTCCCTTATTTGTGAATCCCTTCTCCAACAGGGGCTTCTTATTGAAGAAAGAGTGGACTCTGCGTCTGTTAATATGTCTGTGTGAAAGTAAATTCTAACCTTTCCGCGTGTCTAGCCACGATAAGGAAGGCAAATATCTTCATGACAGTCTGATGTCCCTTTGACGTGTAGACATTCTCTTTTGTAACGCCCATTTCCAGCCCAGTTCGCCTTCTCAACATTACATTTGCTAAAGACAATTGCTTTTATGAATCCATTAATGTCCAGCGTCCAATAAATAGGGCATAAACAAAGTGTACGGGTCCAGATCCGACGCCGCGGTGTCTCATCAGGGTCTACACCTTTTGCCTTTTTTAGGTCTGAAGGTACTTCAATGCACTGATAGTAATGTCCTGTCAATTACGTGTTTCAACTCTTTCTCAGAAGAATTTTGTTGGAGAAAATAATTGATAGCACTCTACTCTTAATGCATTGAAGTATCTTCATGCTGAAATGTATCTTCAAAAGTGATGGCTACTTTTTAGGTTTTTATGCTGCAGAATTTCCCTTCATCTTTTCAAATATAAACCGATTTTAAAATCAAAAGTCGGGCATTTTGGGATTTTGAATTGTGAAAAATCAGAAAGAAGCCATCCGCTAAGGATTGATGATACTTATTTTTATATTTTACATGGCAAGACCAGCCGGGATTTTCTCTGGCTTTTTCAGACAAAGGTTAAGAAATATGCATGGCCCGATGTTGCTGGTGCAGTAATTAAGGTCTAAGCTATAAGCTACATGGCGTTTAGAGTCTGGTTCGTGTGGCAAGATCTGTTTATTTTCAGCATTTTATGCGTAAATTACAAATCGGTGATTATCGCCACCTTAATATAACGATGGCTCGAAAAATTTTATACTCGAACCCCAATTTTTATACTCGAACAAGATTATGCAAGGCATATCAAAACACGAGCATTTGAAAGTCCGAGCTGTTGTGCGTTATAATCTGGAAACTTCCCATGCGGGTCCTATTTGTTGTGTTTTAGCATTGTTGTCCCCTTTATAGCTTTCTATTTTGTTTAGGCATCAGTGGTCAATCGCTGCGGTTTGTTATGTTTGTTAAGTCCTGTCTAATACTGAGATCACCTCGATGGGGAAGAAGGGGCTGGTCGCTATGCTTTACATGTTTTTCACGGGATTACGATATTCACCTTCGATTGCTACCCTTCTACTTTCTGCCATTCTAGAAGGCTGTGTTCAATGATTATGGCACTTCCATTATTAAGTAGTTTATACCATGGAACGTTGATAAATCCGAAATATTAAGATACACAGATAAAAAAACACGCTACCGTAAACGTTTTGATATTGTAGTGTGTATCTGTGAAAAGTTAAGATCATACTTGACAATTATATAGAAAATGAATTTACTGACCTTTGACAGCGATATCAAAATTCAGTGACAGGACGAACCCGCTTCTAGAAGAGCTACTGACTTCATTAATTTTAAAGGAGTAACGGAGATGCCGCAGAACCGTCACAATCTCAGTCCACTGACCACCAAACGTTCTATGAACTATGATTTTTCGATGCAAGCTAGAATAACCGATTATCTCATATGCGTACACAGAGAAAGGTATCACTTCAATACATGGAAAATTGCAGTTTCATTCGTGAAAATGGTATATAGTTAAATAAGTCCATTCAAGCTATATATACTCAAAAGCGTGCCGATCACATGTAAGTCACTACATCTAGTTAAATCGGCAAATTTCAGCAACCTGAATCGGTTGTCTGCTAGTACATGAACATGAATTTTGTCGGCCACCATAGACTCTTATTTTCTTTCAGTTTTAGGACCAGGGGCCGTATTTATAAAACGACTTAAGTAGTTGCTATGCTGTTGCTAAGGCTGAATTTATATTAAGGAGATTCCCGACAACTATGAAAATTGCTCCGGAGGAACAGTCTTTTCAGACTGTTCCTCCAGAGCAAATTTCATAGTTGTTACTATGAAAATTGCTCCGGAGGAACAGTCTTTTCAGACTGTTCCTCCAGAGCAAATTTCATAGTTGTTGGGAATCTCCTTCATAGAAATTTCGCCTTAGCAACAGCATAGCAACCACTTAAGTCGTTTTATAAATACGACCCCAGGGTTGTTTCAGCTAATGCAAATGCTCTGTTTTGTTTTATTCCTGAGTGCATCACATGTCTTCTTCTTTCGGTGATTATAAGGTGTATGGTACAGCTTACTGTTTTCCCGCTTTTTTGCAAAGAAGGAACAATTTTTGTGACTTCTTGTTTGCTACCCTGAACGACGAAAAAAGTCAACTCTTACAAAAGGAATTTGCTTCAACGAATTTCTTGGCTGTTTGCTTGTCATGTTTTACTTTGTGTGCAGTCCTTATTCGTTTCCTCTGTCATCCTTTAGTCACCTTAGAAAATGTGATATTATAATTTAATAAATATAGCATTTAGCTTCTTCTTGCACTGATGGGGAACGCTCTGTATACACTCGAACGCTTTATTATCCAGAAAATCTACAGCCCCGACTATTGTATACAAAGCTCGTTTAAATTACTCCACCACCATGTTATTGTAAATGACTTCCCTGTGTGCCATTTTATTTTTGTAAAAACAGATCTTCTAAAATAATGTCTGGACAATTAAATCACAAAGGGCAGAGTATTGTTTTTATAAAAACACGTACAAGAGATAGACTCAGTCTGATAAAATATACCCAGTGTTTCTTTTCGTGAGCGGATATATCTAGTTCCGAAATAGATAGAAATTTGAACTGGCAGCGTTATGTGTATGACATTATCGACCATGTAGTTGTGCCTAATCTTCAGTGTATCGGAACTGTTGCTGTCTTTCAGGTTGCCTATGCACGCCCTCACTCGCGTTAAGAAGGGTAAAAGCAGGTAACTTCGGACAGTGGGTAAATTTGGACATACCATTGCAAACAGTGAAAATCCAGATGAGCTGTCACATCAAGATTTTCACTGTTTGCCCAGTTAATTTTGTTTAAATTCCAAATAACTGACATATAAAGGAAACAATGTCACGGTCCGGATTTACCCGCTGTCCGAATTTAGCAGACTTTACCCTAGGTGCTTTAGCAGCATGGAATTCTGAAAATTTAAAAGAAAGCGAGGCGGCACATAAATCCTCCAATATATTTATGGGACTAAGGGAACCGTCAACAGCCACCTCAGACCGTGGCATAGTGCCGTCATGCCTGCATTGAAGACTGACGTAGAATGTCACAAGCAGTGATTGAGATAGAGGTATTCGGCGGAGGTTCGTGGAAGTGCTGAATCACATCGCCGAAAGTAAACATTACTAAACTAGGTCAAAACTGTCACCTCACTTTGAAAAAATTGGATTCCTAGGGCTTTTTAATTTTAGTATGCTCATATAAATTAGAAGGTGCAGTGTAATTTACATAAAAGGGTCAGGATAATTGGTTCTTAAATTCCACTATAAAAACAGGAACATTGTTGTAAAGAATCTACTTTTGAAATTAATGATAATTTTCAACAAATCAAAAAAATTATCTATGTTTACAAGTCTTTTGACTAGCTTAAATACCTTCTAAAGAAGGAACATAAACATAGCTAGGAATATCGATCATAAGACCGATTGTATTTTGTACTGTTCCCTTTTTTTTTTTTTTTTTTTTTTTTTTGTTGTTTTTGCTTTTATCACTCTCCTCTGTTGCTGTCTTTCAGGATGCCAATGCACGCCCTCACTCGCGTTAAGAAGGGTAAAGTTAGGTAACTTCGGACAGCGGGTAAATTTGGACATATCATTGCAAACAGTGAAAATCCAGATGAGACGGCTCATCATAAGCCGTCTCATCAGGATTTTCACTGTTTGCCCAGTTAATTTTGTTCAAAACTGTCACCTCACTGTGAAAAAAATGGATTCCTAGGGCTTTCTAATATTAGTATGCTCACATAAATTAGAAGGTGCAGTGTAATTTACATAAAAGGGTCAGGATAATTAGTTCTTAAATTCCACTATAAAGACAGGAACGTTGTTGTAAAGAATCTGCTTTTTAAATTAATGATAATTTTCAGCAAATAAAAAAAATCATCTATGTTTACAAGTCCTTTGACTAGCTTAAATACCTTCTAAAGAAGGAACATAAACATAGCTAGGAATATCGATCATAAGACCGATTGTATTTTGTACTGTTCCCTTTTTTTCTTCTTTTTTTGTTGTTGCTATTATCACTCTCCTGTGTCCTCTTTCGGTGTCTTGGGTAGTTAGGTTGTGCTTTGTAACTGTGATGGACTCGCATACAAAGCTTTTAAGGAACGCCAAGACAAACTTCCTACGATGTATTGGTTACCTAAGCTTCACAAAAAACCGTATAAAGCTAGATTCATTGCCAACTCTAGCTCTTGTACTACTACAGAATTATCTAAATTATTAACTTCTTGTCTCACTGCTGTGAAATCTCGTGTCATTTGGTACTATGAGGCAGTGTATGAGAGGTCAGGGAAAAATATGTTTTGGTCTATAAAAAATTCTGGTGAGGTACTTAGTAAACTGAAGTCAAGAGGGTTCCATGCGACTAGTATGGCCACTTATGATTTTTCTACTCTTTATACCACATTACCCCATAATTTAATAAAGGAAAAACTTGTTGATTTGATTGAGAGGGCCTTTAAAAAGTTCTCCAAAAATGAAGATACCCTTTATATTGCCTGTAACGATAAGAAAGCGTTTTTCACTTCTACAGACCGTAAAATATATAGAGGATATGAACGTTGGTCATGTCAGAATGTATGTGACGCCTTATCATATCTCTTAGATAATATTTACATCAGATTTGGTAATAAGTTATACAGAAAAATTGTTGGTATTCCGATGGGTACAAATTGTGCTCCTCTTGTGGCCGATTTGTTTTTATTTTGTTATGAAAGAGATTTCATGACTTCTCTTTCTGTTGATAATCAAGCTGATATCATTGAGGCATTTAACTCAACCTCTAGATATTTAGACGATCTTCTGAATATTGATAATCCTTATTTTGAAAGCATGGTCAACCAAATTTACCCACCTGAACTTAAATTGAATAAAGCTAATACTTCAGATACCGAGGCCCCCTTTTTGGATTTACATTTTTCTATTTCTAACGGTTTTGTATCTTCTAAAATTTATGATAAACGTGATGACTTTGACTTTGATATAGTTAATTTTCCATTTTTGGATGGTGACGTTCCACGTCGTCCCTCTTATGGAGTGTATATTTCTCAACTTATAAGATTTGCTAGAGTGTGTAGTCATGTAGATGACTTTAATGCTCGTAATAAATGTTTAACTGCTAAACTTCTTCAACAGGGCTATCGGTATCATAAGCTTAGAAAGGCTTTTTCTAAATTCTATCGCAGACACCATGAATTAGTTTCAAAATTTGATGTCGGATTAAAATTTCTTTTACACCAAGGCCTATCGGAACCAGAATTTTATGGTGACTTAGTATACAAATTCATAAAGATTAAGGGTAGGACTGATTTTTCTGATCAATCCGAAAAATAATAATACGTCACAAACGTATTGGCTATAATTTAAATGTTATGCGACAGTCTGCATGCTTAGTGATTAACCCAATCACGGTTGATAACTTTGCTGCACTCTTTATTTGCACACCGGGGGATCGGGCGTCAGACTCTATGATGGCCCCGACCTAAAGCTATATATTTTAGTTGGTTGGGACCGGAGCCTTTTTGTCTGTTGCTTGGTCCACCAGGGCTCAACTGGTGACCTTCTTTTTCTTCAGATTTCCAGTGGGGTTGTTTGGCAGGCCAGGGATCTCCACCTGTCAGACGGCCCGTTGTATCTGTTGAGTCCTCGTCTTTGCTTCTTCATGGTGTTGAAATTTGATTTATGTGTTTACCGTGATGATTCATTGACGAGTTAGAGGGTTATCATGCGAACCGAACAACCAACTAAATGTTTTGTACCACTTCAGAAACTGAGGGTGAGGTTGGGCCTGTAAAATCGATTTAAGCCCCCCCAGTAATTCATTACTGACCGTTCCAAGGCGGTAGTTCTGTTGTGGTTCTCTGTTGCCTGTTTTTGGTGTCAGAGTTTCTGTGATGTTTTACCTTATGTATACTGAAAGGATTTAAAAACTTCCACTTTTTATTGCTTGCTGCTGATCTGTTCACCCATGACAGTGTTGAATAGTTAACAACAAAATGCTTGAAACTTATCAAATTTAAAGATTACGCAGTTAATTCGTATCATTTACTTAAATGACGTCAGTAAAGGAGCGTTACGTCACTGAAATTCATAAAGCGATTCCGGCGTTATCTTATGCAACACTGTTTGCGACCATTTCTTACTTTCCTAATATTGTGACGCCATCCACGTTGATTTGCAAATATCATTGCGAATGAGGCTGTCGTGCAGAGCCTATTACGGAGACAGCGTCGACGTTAGTTAACGTCATGACCTCTGGTTTTTAATCTTGGTTAGGTGCTTTTCTGACGGTCTTTTGAGCTTCCTGTAAACAATGCACGTCGTCTGAGATTTTGAATTGCCGTAATGAACACATAAAGTTGCCACGCGACGTCACTTTTTGAAATTTCAGCATTTATTTGGCTCAAAACTATGCGCCTGTTTGCGATATTTAGGCGCGGTAAGCTAAATAAAGCCACACACCGAGTTCAAACTTTTAAAATTCAATTTGACATTGTAAGAGAAATGTTCCATCAGAAAACTGTATACATGAAGCTAGTCAGCCTTATGTAATCGGTACTAAGAACACGAGGAGCACGTGCTTTTTTCCTGACCGATTCGGTTGAACGATTTCAGATTCGGTATATTGATATTATCAGGTATAAGTGAATATATATGTTGTAAAATTTTAATGGACGTAGCTTCAATCATTTTTGAGATATTCAAAATTAATGGGTGGAAGTTTTTAAATCCTTTCAGTATATGTTCTTTTTATTTTTGGTTCGGTTTGGGTTGCTGAGTGGCCACCTTTTGGGAACAAGCTGCTCACTCGGTTAGCCATATGTTCTCTATATCTTGATTATTTGTAATCTTAGTTGTTTCCAACTATGGTTTGAGGGCTGGATTTGGATTTTGATTGTTTCAGTTCCTGGTCTTTGCATACTTTTTACTTTGTTTGTACTCTGTCGAATTAGGAAAGGAAACAGCAGAACTGCTGTACAGGAAACAATAGCAAGACAAACACAACGGAAATTGTCAATATTTTGTTTTATCGTAAAACAACCAGGCCCCGAGGTTATAAAGCTTTTTTTGTGCTCAACTCAACTGAGCATGAAATTTTCTCTGCTGGAAAATATGAAAATGCCATTTTAGTTGGCATTTTCATATTGATAAGCAGATAAAATTTCATACTCAGCTCAACTTAGCAAGAAAACAACTGTACTTATCAGTAATTTGCTACTTATTAGTAGATGAAATCTGATGCTCAGCTGAGTTGAGCATGAAAAAAGTTTTATAACCTCGGGGCCTGGGTAAAAACGCCAAACACTTCTGAGTTGTTTTCATTTATAATGACAATACAAACAGACAAATTCAATTTAGATCTTCTTTCAGACTTGCATTTTTTGCAGTTGATCAAATGACATTGAGTTCCAAAAACATAAGCCTCAAACTTTATTTTATTGTGGAATGAGACCTAATGTCAGAAGTTTTTCTGAGGGTACATTGATGCTTTTTGCGAGTTATATCCATGTATCAAAAGTGCAAATATGCAGGGATTTGGCGCTATACGGCAATAATTTAAATTCTTTTCGTACCCCTGCCATTCATTATAATCATATATGTCAATAAAAAATTCTGAAGCCAATTCTATCGCCCCAGACCAATCAAATATAAAACGGGATCAATATGTTGTTTCCGGTACTGATGTCCTATGACGGATTTTGGTGTTTTTAAACCAAATAGTTTTAATCTTCTTGCCGCCCACCACTTCTTTGATCTTTCTTGAATAGCATCTCTCTTTTCATCTCCCTTAAAAGGCATATTTGTGTCGTCTATGATATAAACTTTCGCTTTCCTGTCAATGTCTTTTACATCAGGTGTCAATGTTTCTGTTTTATCCAAATTTTGAACATTATAATTAATTATAGTATCCACTAGGTCACTGGAATGGTCATCTTCCATAAGATTGTCCAATTTTCGATCTAACTCTACTTCCATGCGTTGAGTGCCATCCTGGATGGGATATAAATCCTGACTGTATACTTCTGGTGTTCTTTTGTTTAAACTATTCAGAATATCCGCATATGTTTTTGTCGACACGAGGTATTTTTTCCATGCACCAGTAGAACCATCATTTTGGTCACAATTTTTACAAATGATCAATTCAGTAGGGTATTCTTGGTTATTTTCAGGGTTATCGAGATCCTTCACCATCGACATACTGTCACTTCTTTTGCCTAAACCTTTCATCATGAAACGGTACTGGTCAAGTTTTTTATTTAACGGTTGCCATGGTACTCGATAGCGCCTATATGATGGCCAATATCTGTTTGACCAAAATCGTTTTGCTTTATTCGAAAATACCCTGTTAGCTTCGGTGTCGTAATATGGCGAACCAAGTTGAGTGTTTCGGAAATCGGCCTCTTCTAATATTTTGTAAATATCTTGGGAACTAGTCTGGTCTTCTACTGTAATAAAACAAAACAAGAATTTATTAGGTTCAACCCAATATTCGAAGAGTAGACATTTTATAAATATAGGTACATACAATGTATATATATGGAAATGCCTTTTTATTCCATAAAGCTACCTATCAACATAAGACGTTCATGTCAAATTTGGCTTTTCATTAAAGTAAAGAGACATTTAATAATTTTTTTTATTTCTGCCGGTGAAAGAAATACATTGAAGTACATGTACTACGATTACATGTATTATAAAGTTGAAATGAAATAGAATGGCTAAAACTAGTGACATATTTCGTGAAACTTTATTTGTTAATACAGTTACAAATTATATTTGGGGGAGGTCGGGCTCGGGCGATGATGCTGGGTACCTTTCAGTGCCGGGGCGTCCTACTAATTTGGATATTAGTAGGGCAAGGGCCTACTGTGCTAGCAGTAGGTGCGGGTGGGGGTTGGTTGGACATTATTCCTCTCGCCTATCATTTTTTTTCTTTCTTCCGCTCTCTGGGAGACGGCTCGATATAGACTGAAGTACTCAAAGAGTCGTTAAACGCCAAAATAACCAATCAGCTACAAAATACATTTGGTTAACCATTATCCTGTTAAATATGAATACGCAAGATTTGTGGCAAATTACCCAGACCGAATCTTAGGAGTAGTCGGATTAGGGTATGCCATATGTAATTGTTATTTATTAATATGTTCCATTAAAATGAGAAGTTTCAATGCATAGCGTATCATTTAAAGAAATCATAAGTTTAAAGCATTAATACAAACCTAAATCAGCAGGTCCTTCGACGTTCATTTGGCATGTGATACACGTCAGTGCCATACTGAACAAAATAAGTTTCATTGTGAAGACTGTCTCTGTACCGTCCTGAAAGCAGAAAGCCAAAAATGTGAGATTCACGATATGCGCAAAGGAAGGATGGCCAGCGTACGTCGCGGTAATTTTCTCATGTTTAAAAAGAAATTAACTTCGCAACCGAGTGAGAAACTGTCTCCCTGGGTTTCGAAGTTATTTTCTTATATCACAATTTTAACAAGGCTGATGTCAATATAATAAATTGCCGCCGCTACCCGCACTAATGTCCTTTGTCTTATGGACCTGTTGTCGCTTTATGAAATGTAGCCAGTAACAAGAACACGTCGAAAACAGCTTTTTATGTATGATGGTAACTGGCGTCAGTTCGTGAAATGAGGACATTTGCCACAGTAAAAGGACATTGGTACGAAGTAACTGCGCCTAAAGACATTAAAATCGGCATTATAAGACAGATGAGCCGCGGCTAGACAAAACCAACAAAGTGGCATGTGCACCCAGCGAAGACTAAGATCAGCCTTGGTATACGTCAAGTCTGATCAGAGTCTTTGATGTGCGCTTAAAGGGTTGCTAAGGGTCTAAAATACATTTACGCCGACAGCAAAGACCCTGATCAGACTGAGTGGATGTCCAGGCTGATCTCAGTCTTCGCGTGGCGCACATGCCACTTTGTTGGTTTTGTCGTGTTGCGGCTGAGATATAACTGGATTTCTAATTTCTTTCCAACTATGAAATGCCTGAAATAAGAGTCACGTGATCATGACAAGTATTTGCCTCCCTGGCAAGGCCCTTTATGTATTTTAAACAGCGAAAACTTCGATCAGCGTGTCATCCAATTCATCTGACTAACCAGAATCTTTTTTCATACTCAGATTCCTCGCAGTGATAGATGTATTGCATAGAGCAATTACTCTGACGAAACTCTGCGAACAATTAACCAAAACTAAAGTAGAATACTGGTGAATGAAGCTCTACTTCAAGTGGAGCTTCTCTCGAAGGAAAGAATCAGACTTTAGTCTCCTATTATATAACGCCGGTACTGAGCCAAAATTAGGGTAGTTTAGGGTAAGTTTTAAGTCATTAGGAGGTCTATGATTAGATTTTATTGTTAGGTTTTGATTGATTGATTGATTGTTTTGGGTTTAACAGTCCTTTGAGACAGTATTTCAGTCTATATCGGGCCGTCTCCCAGAGAGGGAGAAAGAGGAGAAATGATAGACGAGAGAAAAATGTCCAAACAACCCCCACCCGTACCTACTGCAAACACAGAAGGCCCCTGCCCTACAATAGGACGCACCGGCACTGGAAGTTACACACAGCACCATCGCACCACCCGACCACCCCCTTATTGTTAGGTAAGGGTTAGTTTTGTGTTTGGTTTTAGTGTTGCTCCATTGTTAGAGTAATCTGTTTTGGTAGTGTATATGAGCCGCGACGTGACAAAACCAACAAAGTGGCAAAGTCGCACGTGCGCCAAGCGAAGACTCAGATCAGCCTGGGCATCCGCCCACTCTGACCTGAGTCTTCGCTCTGCGCAAAATATGTAGCTAAGGGTCTAAGTTAGCTAATGCGGATAGCCAAGCCTCTGATCAGACTGGGTCTTCGATGGCGCACATGCCACTTTGTTGGTTTTGTCGTGTCGAGGTTGAATTGTTTTCTTCTCATTGAGTTTTTGTTCAGGTCGCTTTCCGTAAATTTGCCATCCCACGATACAGGTTGGCACAAGGCATGTGCGAGGTGCGATTTACTCGGATCAATCCGAACATCCGCATACTTCGTTCTTATAAATCCTAAAGAATCAATAATTGTGAAAGGCGGAAGTTGGTCAGTCTTTGTCAATGTTCAGATTGTTGTGAGTTTATATTGCACACAAATGTCCTATATGTAAGTCAGTTGGGTGCACTTTCGGGCGAAGGAAAGCGACTCTTGTCATTATCATTTTTGCCTTGTACATTATCTCAATGGGAGTCAACTGTTACAGGAAAGAAGCTAAGAGCAAATTCTTTCCTTTTAGAGAAGACCCCATTATTTAAGAGCTACGTTGCTCAGGAAGCAAACACGTAACAATACATGTCTCCCTTTATAAAATGGTGGAGAAAAACATTGAAGTGTGCCGATACATCTTTAAACTTCATTCCAAGTGACAGACATATCAACAGGCCGGATGTCCGATGATGTAAAGAAATGATAGCTGGATCAGAAACAGAGCTTTTCACTTAAGACCAAATGCGCCGATAATGTTTAACTGACCTTTAGCCAGTAAACAATGAGATTGTTCCCAGCAGGCAGGCAGAGTTGAATGCCATGATAACACTGTATCGTTGTAAAAGTGCATCAGTGCAAATACGATGTTGTTGCAATATCGTACCCATGCTATCTAAAGCTTCGTTCACACACGCAAAGTTTCTGTGACAAAGTAGGTGTGGCATAGGTTTGGCATAGAAACATTTGCTCGTGTGAATGAAAAAATATGCCACATTATCATTGTCAAATTTATGTGGTAAGGTTTATATGACAAACAAAATTTGTCCGTGTGAACAGAAAATTTGTCACAAAATATGTAACAAAGAAACTAGCTAAGGAGATTAACACAGAAAACTTTGCCCATAATCAAATCAGTTTGATTTGAACAAAGTATATTTAACAAAGGAAAAGTGGTACAGTTGGCCGAACAAAGTTTGTTTGTCTAGGTAACTTGGACGAAAAATCATTGTTCGTGTGAAACACGGCAGAAAATATTTCATTGCCAAAGTTTATTTGACAGAGAGTCTATGCCACATTTTCTTTAACAAATAATTTGCTCCGTGCGAACGCAAAATGTTTAGCAAACTTTCTTTGCTACAGTTTCTGTGACATAGAAACTTTGGTCGTGTGAATAAGGCTTTACATGATTGCTCTTGTATCATTAAATTTATTAAATGTTGAGGAAATGAACTCTATAAGCAATATGCTTCCGTTCAGATCCTCAATGAATATTACATGTATATGTCTTGTCAGTATATTTTGTATGAATAAAATATTGTTTAAACCAAATTTATTAAACGAGTTAGGGCAAAAGATAAGATGCGAGGCTATGCCGAGCATCTTATCGGTTTTTCCCAACGAGTTTAATTTGACAAAGATTCTTTGGCATATTTTCTTTAACAAATAATTTGCTCCGTGTGAACGCAAAATGTATGGAAAACTTTCTTTGCTACTTCGTGTGAACGAGGCTTTACATGATTGCTCTTGTATCATTAAATTTATTAAACGAGTTGGGGAAAAGATTAGATGCGAGGCTATTTTGAGCATCTTATCGTTTTTTTCCCATCGAGTTTGATAAATTCAATAATACAGGAGTACGAATGTAAGATTTTATTTATCATATGACACTAAAATCGCATTTTATAAGCAAATTTTGCATTAAAACGTCACGATTTTGCCGTAAGAAAACGCGACATTTTAAGCACGTTAACGCAAAAGGAGACAATGCAATTTGCATAATCATTTAATCCACTAGTAGATAATCGTTTTTAATACATGACTTTATCACACTTTCAGTTGGGACGTCATATGATAAAACATGGTTCAACATTACTCACATAACAAAAGACTTAGAAAAATGTAGATGAGATAACAACGTCATTGATCATGGCCTACTAATGCTTTCTTGTATATACAATAGATCATGGTACAGTATTGCCAATAACCTGGCCCAGAGGTTATTAAACTTGAGTACATTCTAAAACTCAAAATAAATCACACTAATTGGCTGCTTCCGAGCACAAATCAGTGTTCTTTATTTTGAGTTTGAGATTATTCTCAAGTTTTATAACCTCGAATCCAATGCTCCAGATAAAGATGGGATACAGGGATAATTCAAGGTTATTTTTCGCATTTCCAAGCGAGAACATGCTGTGACCTTTCATTAAAACCGTCTCGTCGAGACGGTTCTAATGAGGGGTCACAGCATATAATTGATGGAGAAATTGGAAAATTGTCCTTAAGTTCTCCCTTCTTATCTACAGCACTGCAATAAGATGCAAACAAGTTTGGCCCCGGTAAAACATGAAACAAATGACAACAGTGTTAAGAAGGGTGGCCCTTTGTACTTTAGGAAAATGGATAATGCCTCGGTTTGGGCTAGTCTACGCATGAAATACACTGAAACTGTAACTGGATACTTAACGAAAGCTTGGTTGATACAGCTTCTTTATTCCTTTCATAAATGTAATATCAAATAAAAACTCATTAGAGATCCTCATTTGCACAATAAAGTCCCATACGTCACTAAGAATAGTAACATTTGTTGTAAGATAACACCGTTTACACCAATTTAATATCACTCCCCTTGTTTTATTTTGAATAAAATTGAGATAGTCGATCATACTTATTTCTTAGCAAGACAAATACATTAATTCAATGAAAATTCTAATCTGACCGATCCCCAACTTAAATAGTGAACTTCTGTATAATGGAAATGAGCCGCGACACGAGAAAACCAACAATGTGGTTGTGCGCCCAGCGTAGACTCAGATCAGCCTGGGCATCCGCCCAGTCTGATCAGAGTCTTCGCTGTCCGTATGGAGGTAGCTTCGTCCCTTAGCTACCCTTTGAGCTTTTAACGAAGAGTCTGATCAAACTGGGCAGATCTCCAGGCTGATCTGAGTATTCGGTGTGCGCACAACCACTTTGTTGGTTTTCTCGTGTCGCGGCTCAAAAGATTACCTTTGTCTATAAAACTTTTTTAGTTTCACAAAAATTAAACTATAGCTTTCACCATCCAAGAACCGTTTGACTTTCAAAAAAAAGTGTGTACGAATTTCTTTCACACTTATTGACATGACAATAGGTTGGCAAAAATGACGTCGTCGTTTAAATCAGTGTATTTACAGAAAATTTGTAAAGATTATTATCGCAAAACTACGACATTTATCCACCTGCGTCATACGGAACACGGCGGCGTAATTAGCAGAAAAAGGTAAAAAATACAACTTTTTACTGTATGTAACTCCAAGTATGAGGCCCTGCTCTTTTCCTGTGTATTTTGTTCACCAGCATAAACTAGGTCTACCAATCACTAATGAATGGGAGCCCCGGTAGCTCAGTGGGTTAATCGCTGACCTATTGATCTAGCGGACCCGGGTACGAGCCCCGTTTGAGGCTAGAATGTTTCCTACCGTAAACGGGGTTCCATTTGACACAGCCTTTCATTATCACCCAAACATCGTCCTGATATGACTGAAATACTGTTGAAAAGGACGTAAAATCGCAAGTCATCCATCCAACCATCCATCCATCACTAATGAATGAATAATAATATCTGAATAAGCAAAGGAACAGTCTGATATGTGTTTTGTTCAGGCAAATATGATACGTCAATGCTGAGATACCATAACTATCTCCTACCTTTAAATGCTCCTGCTATGAGATTGATTTTTTGTTTATTTGAATATTATACATGACGCTAACATTTCAGAAAACTGCGTATGACCGTTAAATCTGTGAAAGCACATCAGACTTTTAAGTACGTCAAGAACATTTGAGCCGCAACACGAGAAAACCAACAACGTGGCTGTGCGTCCAACGCAGACTCAGATCAGCCTGGGCATCTACCCGGTATGATCAGACACTTCGCTAAGCGCGAAAAGGGTAGCTAAGGGTCTAAGGTACCTCCGTGCGGACAGCGAAGACTATGAGCAGACTGGGCGGACGCCGACTCAGAGGCTGATCTGAGTCTGCGCTGGGCACACAACCACTTTGTTGGTTTTGTCGTGTCGCGGCTCCTTAAATGAAAAAAAGAAAAGAACTGCTCTTCTTCTTCTTCTTCCAAGGTAAAGTGGTGATATGACACATGGAGCATGTTCAGAATGTTTCCTTTTATCTTTTAAAGTGAATTTGCCATATTGAATTTGACATTTTTAACCAATGCATATTCAGTATTATGCGCTCTTTTTACACCAGTTTTGTACATGTAAATATGTATTATAGTTGTATTGTTGTTTTAGCGTAGTAGAGAGCCGCAAGGTAGAATATCTTCTTAGCTAATTGTGTCACCCTCTATAAATCGTATAAATAAAAAAATAGAATAAATAAATAAATAAAGTAAGTGTAGAAATCTTCATTAGATTGTTGTTTACCCTGATGAACCGAAAAATAAAAACACTTCATTTTATCAAAATTAAACTTCCTAGCAAGTACGTCAGCCAAATAATGGTAAGTTGACATATTTCTGTCTATAAACCATGTGTTTCTAGGTTAGGAAAAAGGACATTTACGACTTTTTGTCAGTTATCTGAAAACGGAAACCCGCCGAGTGTTATTACTACCATTTTTTGCCGTTGTCTCTTTTTGAATTTGTCAAGATAGACAAATTAAAATCTTAAAAACTTCCTTCAACAGAAGAGAACATATTCAAAAGAAGGATTATAGGATATACTTCGAAGTTTCGGCTACTCAGGCCTAATCAGTGACCCTGACGATCAATCAAAACACTAGCTAGTAACAAAATAGTAATACTAGTAGTCTAATATTCTGTTAGTGGTCACTTTACAAAAGAAAACTGAAGCCAGTAGTTTTCTAATTTCTAGTAAAACGTTTATGATATATTCTAGAGAATATATTCTACAGAATATAACTGCATGAAAAACGAAAAGATTGAAATAATATCCTATTCCGTCTTCCAGGGAGAACGGTTTAAACACGCCTGGGGTTATTTTGCAAAAATAATAGTTTGTTTCTCATCATAAGTTGCAAAATTTCTACGAATGTGCAACTGGACATGTGTCTGTCTTATGGCGGAGTGATCTGCTGTGGCAAAAAATATATTTTCATTTGATCGAGAGAATCAGAGCTCCAGAGAAGAGGAGGTACTGAGGATAATTCAAACACATTTTCTTTCTTATTTCGAAAACATATGTTGTGAACCCTCATTAGAACCGTCTCCTCGAGATGGTCTAACGAAGGTTCACAACACGTTTGATAAAGAAATAGAAAATAAAACTATCCCAAATTAGCTTGTTACCCCTTCTTATTTTGAGAACTGGAGAATCTAACCCAATGGACTCTTCTACCTTTCAGTTTGGACAGGTACATTTCCAATGAAAGGGAATTTTCATTCGGTTTAAATCTTATGTTGATGTTGTTGTTTTTTGCTGCAAAAGAAAAACAAATCCTATACTTAATGCAGCGAATGTAGGCCGTAATTAGACATCCCTTTTGCGGCATTTGGTTTTAGCTTACGCTTTTTGATAACGCATCTTCATGTGACTTCGTTTTTTTTTTAAATTTCATTGCCTGGTCGTGAGACGGGCCACATAATATCGTGGCGTTGTCCACCCGTCCGTCTCTCCGTCCGCTCGTCCGTCTGTCAGTCCGTTAACCTGTCAACTTGTCATGTCCACTCGAAAGATGTTTTTGAAACTTGGATCAAATATTCCCTCATCAAGACGAAGTGGAGAACTCATATACTATCAAGATTTGACAAAGTCAAGGTCACACTTAGAGGTCGAAGTTCAAATGGTAACATTTCGTTGCCGTCCCATATCTCTAAAACCGTTTAAGATTTCTTTATGAAAATATGACACAACACCAGACGATGTGCTGAGTAAAGCACAAGCACACCAAAATAATAATGGCCTTTGCATTTTTCGTGTCGTATTTCATTTCATATTAGTTTCGTGCACTCTCATTCCTTTTCCACATTTTTTTTTCACTTAAATTTGCTTAAAGTTTACACTGAAAGTCACACTTTCGCCGGGATACCCATTCTACTATTGCAAACTTCGGGGAGCATCAATTGGTTTGACCAATATTCTTGTTTTATGTAGACTGGAAACAATGCCCAGGAATGAGCCACATAATGTGTTTCCGACAACGTGGCATTAGTGACAAGCAAAGGCTGTGGTCAGACTGCACATAAGTGCGAAGCCTGATAAGAGCCTTTGCTTGTCACGTCAGCCATCTATGGAAGTGACCCAAGCCATAGAGCCAGCTGTTAGGTCTCTGAATACCCTCTACAAATCTGAATATCACATGACAAAATTGCCACATTGTTGGAAATCACATGACGTGGCTCAAATTATTTTTAACTCCTCTCCGTTTCTCCCGAAATGTGTCCCTTTGTAATATTATGAACGTCCATTAAATGATATGTTTGTAGAAAAAGGTCATAATAAGCTTGACTAACTGGATTCCACAGTTTCGTGGCATCCTTTTCAGTTTTGTTTATCAACATTGTGTCGCTCCTGTTGCATAATTTACAGTGGTGGTATGTCCTAATGCCGATACTGATCGATTATGATAGAGAATGAACGATAGTACTGTCCAAAATTGAAAAAGAAAAATCTTCCACAAGAAAATTATAATCTGCATGCCATTAAACTTTGTTCATAGGTTTTTATCTAAAAGCCGGTCATAGCAAACATAAAAGGAGATTATTATATGAGCCTGTCGAATCCTTTCATTGTGATGGTATCTTATTTGCAGTCTGACCTGTTTTGAACACACACGTCTCAGGTCCTTGTTACGGAGGCAAATATGCATATAATTAACTGAGGCCTAGTAAACCCTTTCGTTTCACAGATCGAACAGGTCCATTTCCGGTATCAGGACTTTCTAATTTTATTTTTTTCTGAACGTTTAACACAAATCCTGGAATCAATGCAAATGTTTTAGGTACCGATTAGGCGCCATTATCTTCCGCGGCTTCTGATCTGGGTTTACAGTTTGCACAAGAACGCTAGGTTTTGAAGGATTAGGACAGTATCTTCCTGTTGTGGAACTGCGAATTTCGAAAGTTTTATATATAACTCATACATCTGTACAACTGTTTCTAACAACATTCGAAAATAAATAATTTTCTTAAATTTGGAGGATGGCAGTTTGTGTTACGCAACAGCTAATGGTCCATAAGGTCCTCCTAAGAAGTGAGCCGTGACACGAGAAAACCAACGAAGTAATTATGAGCCCATCGTAGACTCAGATCAGCTTGGGAATCCGCCCAGTCTGATCAGACTCTTCGCTAAGCGCTTAAAGGGTAGCTAAGGGTTTAAGCTACCGCCAGGCGGACAACAAAGACTCTGATCAGACTGAGCGGATGCCCAGGTTGACTTGAGTCTGCGCTGGGCTCACAACCACTTTGTTGGTTTTCTCGAGCCGCGACTCAAGTACTGTACACATTTTTGACCACAAGACGATGTTTAAGTCTACAGACCCCCCCCCCCCCACACACACACACACACACACTCAAGGAGATCAACTGGACATGGATCCATGTACTATTCAAAATATTTAAAGGAGCAGTTGATATTTTTTCCATAGACAGTAGTACAACATATACCCTGTTCAACAGCCCATAAATTCGAACACAACAGGCTGAGAATATCCCCTTCTCTGGCAGTATTTTGTAAAAGGGTGGAAGTTTAAGACAAGAATTTCAGTACAACTGATACCTTCCGCATTTCTATGGAACAAATTTTGCGATTTTCAAATTTTCTAAAATTGAGGCATTTTTTGTGATTTTATAAAGTCCCATAATCTTGAGTTCAAAGTGATCCTTTCAAACGGGTCAACTTGTATGACATTCGGTTTCATAACCAAAAAGGTCGTTTTGATTTTGGTTGAAAGTTTCATGCTTTTCACCTGATCTGAAAAATTGCACGATTTTACCATAATTTCATTTTTACAAAAATCAGTCCATGGTCATGAGTAGGATTAATATTGGATCAAAACTTATGCAGTCAGTAACCTCGACCCTTTTTATAGATTTTGCACAATAATTGGTAATTTTATGGTTTTGCTGATCGAAGGTGAATGACCCTTTAAGAGGATTAGCATTGCATCGTCGTCTATGGAAAATCTATTACCTGCTCATTTTGCTTACTTTTAGTTAAAAAAATTTGCTCTCAGTGACAAAATCTTTCGTTTAGAACACACCCCAGGGAGATGGGATTTGCAAAAGTAAAGAAGAAAATTCTAAGGAACTGACAATTCAATTCGTTGTCAAACCCAAGACACCATGTGAGAAAGAGACAACACAAAACTAGTCATTACCAAAGACAACACCAGCGGCAGCCATGTGAACAGCCATTTCCCATATAGGTGGTCAACAGGCCAGCCCGAACATCACAAACAATACATCAATAATAGACATAGCAACTAACAACACATAGAACAACCAAGAAGAAACAAAACAGAACTACCGCTTGGGACAGTCAGTAATGAAATCACTGGGGGTTGTGGGGTGGCTCAACCGGTTTGTGGTCGACCAACCCTCGCCCCTTGTTCTGCCTTGGTTCATCAGACATCCAGCCGCCCAACCCAACAAAAACAACCACCGCCCACACAACATCCCCACCAAAAGCACCAACCCTGACCATACGAACCAATTATAAGTAAAACATTAAACTTCCATCTTTACCTATTTTCAACACCACAACGCCAGGCCTATCCTGAACATAACAAACCATATATCAAAACAGTCAGAGCGACAAACAACACGTGAACAACTAAGAAGAACCAAAACAGAAGCGTCGCCTTGGGACGGCCAGCAATGAAATTTCTGGAGGGCTTCACCGGTTAGCAGTCGAGCCCTTAGTCTGCCTCGGTCCATCAGACACCAAGCCGCCCGGCCCGCGCGGACGATTCCCAACCCATAAGTGCAACATCCCAGGAATATAGAAATCAAAATTCAAACTAAGATAAAACAATCACAATGACTCACAGAAATAGCAACACTGCAATTCCGGAGCAGAAGAAACCTACCAGTTAAACCACGGTGGGCCCGACGGAAGACGTCCCGGAACGGGTGTCAGGCGCTAACCGTCTGTGTTACTATTAAGTTAGGGTTAGGCTGGCGCCTTCATAAAGTCAGAGGCCCGACCTACCGTCGTACTATCGAAGAGGAGTACTATTTTGTTGCATTTGTCACTGGTACAGAAATGGTGGTCATCACCGGAAGTAACTGTAGCAATGGCTTACAAGTTGGTTTGTTGGTTAATTGGGGTTTAACGGCTCTTTGAGACAATATTTCGGTCTATTCGACTCGTATCCTAGAAAGAAGAAGAAAGAAAAATGTTATGATGGGGAGAGAAAAATGTCTAAACAACCCCCACCCGCACCTATTGCAAGCACAGTAGGCTTGCCTTACAATTATCCAAAGGACGTCTTACAGCTGTAATGTAAAATTGCCTATAAAATTAGTCAAAAATAAAATTTTCAAATACCCAAGAATTTCTCTTGAAATTTGTTGCTCTCAACTTACCATAACTGGCTATAAATTTATTATCTGATTTTATAGCACACAGACTTCAATTTTGGGTGGGAAAAGCCAGATTTTATAATGAAAGGTAATGGAAATAGTAAAAGGTTTTTAAAGATACCCCCCTCGTGCCTAAGCTCAGCTAGCCACTTTGCATGTATGCATGTACTATCATAATACACATTATATATGAGTGGCAACCTGAGGCACAGAGGGGGGGGGAGATACTCCACAGCTGAAAAACTGAAAAGTGGGTGGGGTAATTACACCCTTTGTCTCTTAGAAAACAGACTAAAATCCCTTTTATTTCAAAATACTGCTTACAGTATTGGTAAATGTAGTGTATTCATCAATTTATACATATTTATCGAAAAAAATTGCAATATATTGCAAAAACCAAAAATAGACTTATTTTTAGAGATAAAAAATTTCACCTACATCTCTTAATAAAATAGGTGTAAGTAAATCTGAAGGCATGATGATGTTTTTTTAAAATCACTGTTAAAACTGCTTTAAAATGCATATTTCTACATATTAATGCCAACTGTGTCAACATTTGCTCCCCAAGGAAGCTATTGAACGAATAGGTAGATTTATATAGATACTGTCAGAGGTCCTAAGTAGAATGCCCCGGCATTGAAAGTTATGCAGCACCATCGCCCGACCACAACACAAGTAAACAATTACAAGCTAACGGTTCGTGATATGTTGTACTCGGAAGCGTAAAGGCTTTAAATTAAATTTTGGGATACATGTACATTGTATGAGAATTACGCAAATTCTGTCACGGATGTAGGAGGTCGTATTGTTTGCAAAAGGTAAATAAATGCATCGCGTTATTACAACAGGGGTCGGGTCGGACGATGGTACTGGGTAACTTTCAGTGCCGGGGTGCCATGCTAATTTGGACAATAGTGGGGCAAGGGCCTACCGTGCTTGCAGTAGGTGCAGGTGAGGTGTTTCGATATTGTTTCTCTCACCTTCTTTCTCCCGCTCTCTGGGAGACGGTCTGATATAGATGAAGTTCTGTCTCAAAGGGCCGTTAAACCCCAGAACAACCAACCAACCAACAACTATGGTGACCTCCTGCCTTATCCCTCCCTGATTCCAAAAAGATATCTACTTACTGCTTGGTTGACAGACAGAATTTTCAGTCCCCGGCTGGCCTAATGGCGATTCGAACCAGCAACCTTTTGCAAAATAACCGGGCGTCTCTAACCACTTTCTGAGGCATCATGACACTATAACTTCTAGGGGATTCAGGCTTGCTCTTGCAGACCAAAATCAATAGTCAGGTTGTAACATTGAACTGGTATACATGTCTTAAAAACTGAAGATTTCCCAAAGATAAAATGTATCAAAAACATCATTGGCATGAACAGGGACATAAAGTCGTGTGCGTTTAATATAAGTTAATTTTAGCCTGTGCATTTTTGCAAACGAGTCTTCTTTAAAGATTTCACATAATTGCTTATGCGAAAATGCGGCCATGATCTAACTACGCGGATATGCAAGCTGATATGATCGAGTCTTTTATTCTCGCACATATCACAAGGTATCTTTTCATGCAAAGACGATCAAATAAGGACTGAACACAGAAACAATAAGATTAACTGCCACAGTCTGTGAAATGTTTCATCAGAAGTCAGTCAGTCTGCGTAAACTGAGACAGATTTGATCTCAGTACGACTAGTGAATCTTTAAACAAGCTCTGAGTAGATCCTTTGGAGGCAAGGAATACACCAAAGGACTCGGTTTAAAGCCTCTACAGTCCTCTCAGCGATAAAAGCGTTTAAATATACATTAAATACAAACATTTATAAAGCTATAGGTTCTACTTTCACCTTTAATTACAATATGTTAATTGATTTATGATGGATAGCTTGAATTACAATAGATTCGGCATCTCTTGGCTGTTTGCCATTACATGCTGGTTCTTGCTGCGATCGTCGCATGGTGGATGCTTGTGGTTGATGACCTTCTAGCATCCAAATGCATTTTACTATGACTTGGTGTCTTAAATGTCCATTGTTTCCGAATCTTAGATCGGTACTCAAAACTGTTTGATTGTGAGTTTGTGGTTTTATTGCATGTTATGTATTAGTATATACTCTTATCATCTACAATTAAAGAGCGTCTTCCGAAAGTAACTAATAACCGAACTAATAAAACAACATATCAGTTGTATAATTTTACATTGTTATCATAAAATCTTACAAAGCCAGATTTAAATAATGTACGGCCATCTTGTTGCCCTGTTAACTTAACATAAATTTATACTAACAATGAATATAATGTAATGGTTATGACATTGATGAGATATAACAGGATTCGCAAACCTTTTGTTTACAAGTTTTATTGCTGTCTTGCTATATACATGCTTTTGAAATGTAAAAACAATAAAACTATGGTGATAACTATTATCTATTACCGCTGAAATACAAGGTCGCTTTCGCGGAGAAACTTATAACAATGTAAACGCGGATACAAAAACAGTCATAGAATGTAAATGTAACCGGCGCAAGTTATCTTCACTGAACTTAATGGATCTAACGACAGATGAGAGTGAGATCCTTATTATGATTTAAAGTGGTAGTTTATAGACCATTTATTACATTCATGTTTAGTACATTGAAACTTAATTGAAGGAAAGCTATGGTATTAAAGAGATCAGTAATATGACAATGAACCTTGTAAATTGAAGCAACCAGTACAGAAGGTTGACACAGTGACACTTAAGTCTGCTTGCGAATTTAAATGGGGACAACCTGTATCTATCTTAGGAAACGTTTTGCTGTGTTCTCTTTGGCATTGTAAAAATAGAAATCCAGCTTTTGCATAGTGTTTTACCTAACCCTTTAAGACAGAGAGATCAGAAACTTTTGATTGGTGAAAACTTTTATTCTAGATCAACGTTTTTTAACCATTTGGACCATTTTCGATATAAATCAGACTTTGAAATGACTGCCTTATCAAAATTTAGAAATAACAGTATGCTTTATTCTGGCTTTTGTCACTAGATATTGTCAGTGTAACTGACGAGGCTTTAGTAGCCGAAACTTAGAAGTATGGATCAACGTTTTTAAACCATTTGGACCATTTTCGATATAAATCAGACTTTGAAATGACTGCCTTATCAAAATTTAGAAATAACAGTATGCTTTATTCTGGCTTTTGTCACCAGATATTGTCAGTGTAACTGATGAGGCTTTAGTAGCCGAAACTCAGAAGTATGGCCCATGTTCCTTTCTTTGAATGTGTTCTCTGCCCTTGAAGGAACTCAGATGTTAATAACATAGGCCTGACACAATAATAATGACTGGTCTCTATAAAGGTTAAAGTGGTCAAAGTATCCAAATCATAAGTCCAAACTCGTTTACCATTGAAACATTGACAAATCCGAAATATGAAGTTACAAACATGGACCACAGAAAAAGAGGTGTGATCAGGTGCTCGCGAGTAGTACGCATTACTTGCCTATTATAATACACACGCAATATCTATATAATTGAGCCGCGACACGAGAAAATCAACAATGTGGTTGTGCGCCCAGCGCAGACTCAGATCAGCCTGGGCATCCACCCAGTCTGATCAGACTCTTCGCTAAGCGCTTAAAGGGTAGCTAAGGGTCTAAGCTACCGCTAATCGGACAGCGAATATTCTGATCAGACTGGGCGGATGCCCAGGCTGATCTGAGTCTGCGCTGGGCGCACAACCACATTGTTGGTTTTCTCGTGTCGCGGCTCATATCTTTGGGAAAAGTCAGTCAGGTACTTGAAAGCCACACTACATGTATGTTTCGGCTGTGGCCAACAAATCGGAAATAAGTTTAGAAACGGCCACATTGTAGGGACCAACGAGGTCATTGCGTCGCCCATAGAACCTTTTAACTGTTGACCCAAGCTTCGCTCTGTGGTAACAACAATTTACTGGTGAGTAGCCTCTCTCTATCAACAAACTCTTGGTATTGGAAACAGGCTCCAGCATACCAGACTAACTAAGAGATATGAACTCCATATAAAGGTGCCTAAGAACTATGAGATATGAACTTCATTTAAAGTTGCCAGGAACATTGCTATTCAGAAATAGAAAGTTAACTACCGTAATATTGAAGACGCTCTTCTTGTGTTAAACACATCTAGTACACTGGCGCTCGCGTATTTGTACACATTCAAAACGCGTCGGGGACGCAGTTGATGCGCGCGGGATACGCGGTAATTATTGACGCGAATATTTTGGTAGCCAATGAAAATTCGTTCTCAATTTTGCGTATACCGCGAAGCGACGCGTGCAACGCGCATTTTATGCAAATTTCATGGACCCAATCAAAATTGCGCACACGATACGGGTAGTGACGTAGTCCTTTGCGTCTCAACGCGCGCGTACGGGAACCGATCAAAATCGCGTATTGAATGCGCATTTTAATGAGGTCAACTTTAAGTAAATCATGTGAAAGAAAGAGCCATTAGTCTACATCAAGCTTGATGTCGAATGCTCATTTGGTCTTAATTGAACCATAACGAAAAAGAACGAAAAGAAAAAAAAGAAGAAGCCTAGAAACTCGACTGGCAACTCAAAACTAAATGCGACTGGGACAGTCCCATGACACTTCGCCATTGAAGTGGAAATAAATCGCACTCTTCAGCCATAAATTCCTTTCGTATCAGAAATTAAAATCGTGGAATCTGAAATTAATATGGCCTTTATGGAAAATAACATTCTTTTCTTGGTCACCCGACAAATAATGGTCAAGGCTGACAGAGTGTCGTACAACATAGAAGTAGAAGTGCTAGGCGGCAGTCACTTTGAATCTTAAAAAGGCATTTGACCTTATATGGACTTCAGGGACCCTTATCAAGCTAAACGAATTCGGCATCAATGGAAAATATGTTCCGCTGCATTCATAACTTCTTAAAAGGCAAAAGAATTCAAGTCAGGGTGGGGAATAAAAAACTCTGATCAACATGACTTGAAAATGGCTGTCTCCAGGGCAGTGTCCTCAGCCCTATCCCGCTGCTAGTCAATGTAATAATAATTACCCTTGATAATGCCCGGGGGGAGGGGGAGGGCAAACCTCTCTCTTTCTCAGTTTGCAGATGACAGTGCCATCTGGACCTAGCACTCCTCTCCCAAATATTCTCTTGTAAAACTCCAATCAGCCCTCCAGACAATCGAGATATGGCCCAAACTCTGGGGCTTTAAAATCCCCACTATTAAGACTAAGGCTATGATTTTCACTAAAAAAAAAGACTAAATATTGAATCACTTCAAAAACTCTCCCTTTTTTGGAACAGAAATAGAATTTAGTGACCATATCACCTTCCTGGGTATGATCCTAGATAGCAAACTAACATGGGGTCAGCATATTAAAAATCTGATTGAAAAATGTAATAAAGACCTAAAACTTCATGAGGATGGTTTCAGGCACCTCCTATGAAGCAGATAAAAAAAATCCTATTGACATTATATGAGGCCCTAATCCTCAGTAAAATGGATTATGGTGCGCAAGCTTATAACTCGGCACCCAAACATCTACTCTCAAAGCTCAAGACCTCATCCAAAACAACTTAGCACTCAGTATTGCTACGAGGGCATACCACTCCACCCCAATTAATGCTTTAGAAGTTGAATGTGGAATTAAACTCCTACAGCTGAAGGCGCCGGGCCACGTAGTGCAATCAATAGGGCACCTGACTCATGTCAGAGGTCTTGGGTTCGAAACCCGGTCTGGCCACATACTTCGTTTCTCCTTCCGCTGATTCAAGAAAGGCAGTTGTCAATTATTGACCACCGTCACTTACAACCATACCAAACCCTCAAAACTGGACGTTTATCCCCTAATAAATGAAGCAGTAACCGAAAAATGGCAATCCCAATGGACCAATAGCAACAAGGGCCACACCTTCCATTTCGTCAAACCAAAGGTTAAACTTTAATGTGACGTATATAGTCTCAATAGACGTTTCGACATAGCCTATTCCCGACTAAGGCTAGGACACTGGGGCAGGGCTGCCTTCACTACGGTAACCAGTCCGCCCTATGCCCCCACTGCAATGATGCAGAAGATCTCAACCATATCTTCTTTGACTGTGTGGCCCCATAACAATCAAAGGCAAGACCATAGAATCCACAATACTCAAGTTAGGCTATCACACATTAGACCTGAGACTGCTCCTGTCTCCCACAAAGAAACATGCAAATACAATACAGAAGGCAGTCTTTGAATACCTGGACAAAACCAATATCATTGCCAGGATATAGATAAATTCCAATAGAATAGGGAAAGAAATCACCCAAATTTTCTCTAATTCGAGCCCCTGTTGCTAACCACCTACCAAACCCATTTCCCAAAATCCCTGGATCCACATTAATCCCCTACTAAGTGCAATGCTCGTGACAAAAACTCCCATTACCCAGTAAAAGCCCCAGAACCCATCTGTATGACTACAATCTGACTAATTCCCTACAGTCGTATAAATAACTTTTGTCTATTGACAATAAAGGCTAAAATTAATGTGTATCAAACCTCCTTAACCTCACACCCAGGCTTAGTTACCTGGAAACTAGATGAACCATTATAAGGTTCAACACTTTTTCTCCCTAAAAACAACCAAAAGAAACTGCCCTCTTTTCCCAACAATCCGCAATAAGAAATAAGCTACAGTCCTCTGGTTTATTAATAATACTCTCCATTTCTTCCCCACCCCCAAATTAATGTGTATCCAACCTCCATAATCTCACACAAAGGCTTAGTTACCTGGAAACTAAATAAACCATTATAAGGTTCAACTCATTTGCTCCCTAGAAACAGCCAAAAGAAACCGCCGGCCTTTTCGAACAACCCGCAATAAGAAATAAGCTACAGTCCCCGTATCTATTAATAATATTCTCCATTTCACCTCCAAAAAATAATGTGTATCCAACCTCCTTAATCTCACACCCAGGCTTAGTTACCTGGAAACTAAATAAATCATTATAAGGTTCAACTTATTTGCTCCCTAGAAACAGCCAAAAGAAACCGCCAGCCTTTTCGAACAACCCGCAATAAGAAATAAGCTACTGTCCCCGTATCTAATAATAATATTCTCCATTTCCCCTCAAAAAATAATGTGTATCCAACCTCCTTAATCTCACACCCAGGCTTAGTTACCTGGAAACCAACTAAACCATTATAAGGTTCATCACAATTGCTCCCTAGAAACAGCCAAAAGAAACCGCCGGCCTTTTCGAACAACCCGCAATAAGAAATAAGCTACTGTCCCCGTATCTATTAATAATATTCTCCATTTCCCCTCCAAAAAATAATGTGTATCCAACCTTCTTAATCTCACATCAGGCATAGTTACCTGGAAACCAACTGAACCATTATAAGGTTCAACTCATTTGCTCCCTAGAAACAGCCAAAAGAAACCGCCGGCCTTTTCGAACAACCCGCAATAAGAAATAAGCTACTGTCCCCGTGTCTATTAATAATATTCTCTATTTCCCCTCCAAAAAATAATGTGTATCCAACCTCCTTAATCTCACACCCAGAATTAGTTACCTGGAAACCAACTGAACCATTATATATAAGGTTCATCACATTTGCTCCCTAGAAACAACCAAAAGAAACCGCCGGCCTTTTCGAACAACCCGCAATAAGAAATAAGCTACTGTCCCCGTATCTATTAATAATATTCTCCATTTCCCCTCCAAAAAATAATGTGTATCCAACCTTCTTAATCTCACATCAGGCATAGTTACCTGGAAACCAACTGAACCATTATAAGGTTCAACTCATTTGCTCCCTAGAAACAGCCAAAAGAAACCGCCGGCCTTTTCGAACAACCCGCAATAAGAAATAAGCTACTGTCCCCGTATCTATTAATAATATTCTCTATTTCCCCTCCAAAAAATAATGTGTATCCAACCTCCTTAATCTCACACCCAGACTTAGTTACCTGGAAACCAACTGAACCATTATATATAAGGTTCATCACATTTGCTCCCTAGAAACAACCAAAAGAAACCGCCGGCCTTTTCGAACAACCCGCAATAAGAAATAAGCTACTGTCCCCGTATCTATTAATAATATTCTCCAATTCCCTTCCAAAAAATAATGTGTATCCAACCTCCTTAATCTCACACCCAGGCTTAGTTACCTGGAAACCAACTGAACTATTATAATGTTCATCACATTTGCTCCCTAGAAACAGCAAAAAGAAACTGCCCTCCCCTCCCAACAATCCACAATAAGAAATTAGCTACAGTCCTGTTGTTGACTAATAATATTCTCCATTTCCCATATATTAGAAGACTCAAAAAACTCCCATGAAAATACAGGCCCCTAAAACTTTAAATATGCAATATATTTTGGAACCAACTAAACCAAGATAAGGTTTAGAACAAACGCTACAGTCCTAGGCCCCAAAAGGAATATTTACCCCACCTACCTCCCTCCCAACAGAATTAAGCTACGGTCCGCTCTGAGACCATGATGTAACCCAGGCAGTCTCAATTACACATGAGGGCCACAAAAACATGAGACAACTGCATCCCAGATCACCCTCAATCTCTTATCCCCCACTGCCCATTGCATTAGTTAATAAGGGAATTTGCTCCCCAGCTAAGAATTTGCTCCCCGTTCCCCCCCCCCCCTAGACCTGCTCTGGGCCCAGCCAGGACAGGGCGCTTGTTCCGACAGAACTAGCAAAGTGAAGTCTGATGGAGGCCTGCAGTTCGGGGAAGATGCATTATGGCCGGAAGTGTGCCTTCTTGTAGAGAATCGGGTGTTTTTTTTCTTGCCGGGGTTCATAGACCAAATTCATAGTTGTAGGGAATCTCCTTTATAGATATTTAGCCTTAGCAACCGCATAGCTACGACTTAAGTGGCTTTATGAATACGGCCCCAGAGACGACATCTGCTGTCTGATCATATCCTTTGCTGTTCGCACATATCAAGTGTGGACCTCACAAAACAAAAGGCTGTTCCTAGACTGCACTGGTTCGCAGACTGGTTAAATCTTCTCTATTTGCAAATACATAAGACACGTTTTTGCGCGACGCAGCTGAATATTTGCTGTTTAAATCAGAAGGTGTTCAATATGCTTCCTGCAAATCACCAGCTGAACTTGCTTCGTGGTTCTGGAGAAGTCAGTTTTATGGTTTAACCATATATGGGCCTATCCTTATTTCAGACCACAGTCATTCTAGTTGTTTATTGTTCTACACTGGCGCTCACGTATTTGTACACCAAAAACGCGTTTGTACCGCGTTGCATGCGCGTGCTGCGTGCGTATCACCTAGAACCGCGCATCAGACGCGTCTAGACGCGCCCTGACGCGTCTCGACGCGGGAGACGCGAACAATAATAAAATGAATATTCATGACTTGTTCAATACGCGTACAACCGTAGATTGTACGTTGGCCTATTCAAAATAGTTTTAAGATAGCTTAAAACAATAAAACTCTTCACTGCTAAATTACTAAGTTAATATTGTGAATGTCTCGATCCTGCCCGAATCGATGCGCAGAAGACGGGAACCATAAAGTAGTCCCACATTATCTGGGTCAATTTTTACAACATATCGTAACGTCTCGATTTCTGAATTCAATGGGATTCATTAACTACTATTTAGACTAACTCTATAATAGAACTTCTACGCTTAGAAACTATACATGACTTCTATTTTTCTTAACTTCCAAGCCTAGAAAACAAACAAACAAAAAAAAAACAAACAAAAAAGTCACAACTTATCTGGGCCAGAACGGACAAATCCGGGCACACGGTAACCCTCGCTAAGAATTAAACTGACCAGTGAAATTTCCCCGTGAAATTTGAACCCAGACTGAATGTTCAAACAGAACAATACCACAGGGTATAATTGATTCCGCTGATTTTCGCTTCCTGCAGAGACTGTACATCATATTTGGCTTCCGCCGAGACTGTCCGCGAGTTCTTGCTTCCTGCTGAGACTTCTGCACATGATAAATGGCTTCCTGCTGAGACTGTCCGCATGATTCTGCTTCCTGCTGAGGCTCTTGGCAGGAAGCAGAGTCATGCAGACAGTCTTGGCAGGAAGCCAAATTTCGAGGACAGAAGTCTCTGCAGGAAGCAAGAGATATCGCGGACAGTCTCCGCGGACTGTACATCATATTTGGCTTCTGCCGAGACTGTCCGTGATCTCTTGCTTCCTGCAGAGACTCTCGGCAGGAAGAAAGAACTCGCGGATAGTCTCGGCAGAAGCCAAACATGATGTACAATCTCTGCAGGAAGGGAAAATTAGCGGAATCGATTATACCCTGTGAATACTGGCATATTTTTTTAAGAAATTATAAGAGTTTCAAAGCCAATTCAAGACTATTTCAAGGGGTCTCCATAGCTCAGTGGTCAGCCCACTCCCATCTCACATTTATTTTACATCGAAGTAACTTGCATTGAATAGGAAATGGTATAGCCTGAACAGACAAGTGGGTTCTCTTCAGATTACCTTATTGCAGAGCAATCTGTGCTGAATCGAAACAGGTATCCTCTGCACAGAGTAAAAGTAAACAAAATAAAATTAAAGAATATTTCATTTGTAGCATGTAGTTTTGGCTGAAGGATAGAACCCAAATGGACTTGTACACAGATCCGCATAAATCACTTCCCATGCACACAGCCCTCGCGACCCACTGTGGGTTGGCTTTAGCAATACAATTCAGGACTTCTGGAAACGCATCACAAGAGAGGCACACTTCCGGCCATAATGCATCTTCCCCCAAATGCAGGCCTCCATCAGACTTCACTGTGCTAGTTCTGCCGGAACAAGCCCCCTGTCCTGGCTGGGCCCAGGGCAGGTCTAGGGGGGAAATGGGGAGCAAATTCTTAGGTGGGGAGCAAATTTCCTTATTAACTAATGCAATGGGCAGTGGGGATAAGAGATTGAGGGTGATCTGGAATGCAGTTGTCTCATGTTTTTGTGGCCCTCATGAGTAATGTTACATCGTGAATTGCGACCGTTGGTCCCAGAGAAGACTGTAGCTTAAATCTGTTGGGAGGGAGGTAGGTGGGGTAAAAATTCCTTTTGGGACCTAGGGCTGTAGCATTTGTTCTAAACCTTATCTTGGTTTAGTTGGTTCCAAAATATATTGCATATTTAAAGTTTTAGGGTCCTGTATTTTCATGGGAGTTTTTTTAGTGTTCTAATATTTTGGGAAATGGAGAATATTATTAGTCAACAACAGGACTGTAGCTAATTTCTTATTGTGGATTGTTGGGAGGAGAGAGCAGTTTCTTTTTGCTGTTTCTAGGGAGCAAATGTGATGAACCTTATAATGGTTCAGTTGGTTTCCAGGTAACTAAGCCTGGGTATGAGATTAAGGAGGTTGGATAATTATTATTTTTTTGAGGGGAAATGGAGAATATTATTAATAGACACGGGGACAGTAGCTTATTTCTTATTGCGGGTAGTTCAAAAAGGACGGCGGTTTCTTTTGGCTGTTTCTAGGGAGCAAATGAGTTGAACCTTATAATGGTTTATTTAGTTTCCAGGTAACTAAGCCTGGGTATGAGATTAAGGAGGTTGGATACACATTATTTTTTGGAGGAGAAATGGAGAATATTATTAATAGACACGGGGACAGTAGCTTATTTCTTATTGCGGGTTTTTCAAAAAGGACGGCGGTTTCTTTTGGCTGTTTCTAGGGAGCAAATGAGTTGAACCTTATAATGGTTTATTTAGTTTCCAGGTAACTAAGCCTGGGTATGAGATTAAGGAGTTTGGATACACATTATTTTTTGGAGGGGAAATGGAGAATATTATTAATAGACACGGGGACAGTAGCTTATTTCTTATTGCGGGTTGTTCAAAAAGGACGGCAGTTTCTTTTGGCTGTTTCTAGGGAGCAAATGAGTTGAACCTTATAATGGTTTATTTAGTTTCCAGGTAACTAAGCCTGGGTATGAGATTAAGGAGGTTGGATACACATTATTTTTTGGAGGGGAAATGGAGAATATTATTAATAGACACGGGGACAGTAGCTTATTTCTTATTGCGGGTTGTTCAAAAAGGACGGCGGTTTCTTTTGGCTGTTTCTAGGGAGCAAATGAGATGAACCTTATAATGGTTTATTTAGTTTCCAGGTAATTAAGCCTGGGTGTGAGATTAAGGAGGTTGGATACACATTAATTTGGGGGTGGGGAAGAAATGGAGAGTATTATTAATTGACCAGAGGACTATAGCTTATTTCTTATTGTGGATTGATGGGAAAAGAGGGCAGTTTCTTTTGGCTGTTTCTAGGGAGCAAATGTGCTGAACCTTATTATGGTTCATTTAGTTTCCAGGTAACTTAGCCTGGGTGTGAGGTTAAGGAGGTTGGATACACATTAATTATAGCCTTTATTGTCAATAGACAAAAGTTATTTATACGACCGTAGGGAAAGTCAGATTGTAGTCGTACAGATGGGTTCTGGGGCTTTTACTGGGTAATGGGAGTTTTTGTCATGAGCATAACACTTAGTAGGGTATTAATGTGGATCCAGGGATTTTGGGAAATGGGTTTGGTAGGTGGTTAGCAACAGGGGCTCGAATTAGAGAAAATTAGGGGGATTTTTTTCCCTATTGTATTGGAATCTATCTATATCCTGGCAATGATATTGGTTTTGTCCAGGTATTCAAAGACTACCGTCTGTATTGTATTTGCATGTTTCTTTGGGGGAGACAGGAGCAGTCTCAGGTCTATTGTGTGATAGCCTAACTTGAATTTGGTGGATTCTATGGTCTCGCCTTTGATTGTTATGGGGCCACACAGTCAAAGACGATATGGTTGAGATCTTCTGCATCATTGCAGTGGGGGCATAGGGCGGACTGGTTACTGTAGTGAAGGCAGCCCTGCCCGCAGTGTCCTAGCCTTAGTCCGGAATAGGCTATGTTGAAACGTCTATTGACACTATATACGTCACATTGAAGTTTAACCTTTGGTTTGACGAAATGGAAGGTGTGGGCCTTGTTGCTATTGGTCCATTGGGATTGCCATTTTTCGGTTACTGCTTCATTTATTAGGGGATAAACGTCCAGTTTTGAGGGTTTGGTATGGTTGTAAGTGCCGGTGGTCAATAATTGACAGCTGCCTTTCTTGAATCAGCCGAAGGAGAAACAAAGTATGTGGCCCAACCGGGTTCTCGAACCCAAGACCTCTGGCACGAGTCAGGGGCCCTATCGATTGCGCTACGCAGCCCGACACCTTCAGCTGTAGGAGTTTAATTCCACATTCAACTTCTAAAGCATTAATAGGGGCGGAGTGGTATGCCCTCGTAGCAATACGGAGTGCTAAGTTGTTTTGGATGAGGTCTTGAGCTTTGAGAGTAGATGTTTGGGTGCCGAGTTATAAGCTTGGGCACCATAATCGACTTTTACTGAGGATTAGGGCCTTATATAATGTCAATAGGATTTTTTTTATCTGCTTCATAGGAGGTGCCTGAAACCATCCTCATGAGGTTTAGGTCTTTATTACATTTTTTCAATCAGATTTTTAATATGCTGACCCCATATGTTAGTTTGCTATCTAGGATCATGCCCAGGAAGGTGATATGGTCACTAAATTCTATTTCTGTCCCAAAAAGGGAGAGTTTTTAAAGTGATTCAATATTAAGTCTTTTTTTAAGGGAAAATTATAGCCTTTGTCTTAATAGTGGGTATTTTGAAGCCCCAGAGCGTGGACCATATCTCGATTGTCTGGAGGGCTGACTGGAGTTTTACGAGAGCATATTTGGGAGAGGAGTGGTAGGTCCAGATAGCACTGTCATCTGCAAACTGAGAAAGAGAGAGGTTTGCCCGACACCCCCCCCCCCCCCCAGAGCATCATCAAGGGTATTTATTATTACAATGAATAGGATAGGGCTGAGTAGGTCAATGCTCTGATCAACATGACTTGGAAACGGCTGTCTCCAGGGCTGAGGACACTGCCCTGGAGACAGCCGTTTCCAAGTCATGTTGATCAGAGCAGTGACCTACCACTCCTCTCCCAAACATGCTCTCGTAAAACTCCAATCAGCCCTCCAGGTCACTGCTATTTATAGGTCACTGATCAGAGGTTTTTATCCCCCCCACCCTGACTTGAATTCTTTAAGATTCAAAGTGTCTGCCGCCTGGCACTTATTTTCCATAAAGGCCATATTAACTTCAGATTCCACGATTTTAATTTCTGATACGAAAGGAATTTATGGCTGAAGAGTGCGATTTTTTCCACTTCAACGGCGAAGTGTCATGGGACTGTCCCAGTCGCATTTAGTTTTGAGTTTCCGGTCGAGTTTCTAGGCTTCTTTTTTTTCTTTCTTTCCCGTTATGGTTCAAGTAAGACCAAATGAGCATTCGACATCAAGCTTGATGTAGACTAATGGCTCTTTCTTTCACATGATTTACTTAAAGTTGGCCTCACTAAAGTGCGCATTCAATACGCGATTTTGATTGGTTCCCGTACGCGCGCGTTGAGACGCAAAGGACTACGTCACTACCCGTATCATGTGCGCAATTTTGATTGGGTCCATGAAATTTGCATAAAATGCGCGTTGCACGCGTCGCTTCGCGGTATACGCAAAACTGAGAACGAATTTTCATTGGCTACTAAAATATTCGCGTCCATAATTACCGCGTATCCCGCGCGCATCAACTGCGTCTCCGACGCGTTTTGAATGTGTACAAATACGTGAGCGCCAGTGTATTAACATAAAAAATGTGACTAAAATTCGGCTGAATTTTGCCTTCTACTCTGAAATCTGATGGCATTTGTTTTTTTACGAACGCATACCATGACAACCGAGCCATATAACTTTCATAAAAAAATCGTGTATTCTATAAATACATTGCCTGTAATGTTCATATCCAAACTTAGGAACCTACATGTACCTCAAAGCCTTCGTGCGTTTGAAATTTTACAATATTTTCCCTAAGTTTATCCCAGTTGCTTCAAGACTGTTTATCCGACCGAAGCAATTAGGCGCTGCCTAGTATGCTTCCTCCAAAATATCAGCCGAATAGGTCCAGTGGTTCTTTAGCAGAAGCCGTTTTATAAGAAGCCGTTTGAATAGTTTACCATGGGCGAGGCGGCAATCTTAATTTTCGGACAGCAACCATCCCAGATAGCATGCCTACGTTGGGCCAACGTTGGCTTAAGGTGGTCAGTTTGGTTGGGCCAACGTTGGATGCCAACGTTGGGCCAACGTAACTTTGCTCATCGGGCGAACGTTGAGCCAACGGTTGGCTCAACGTTGGCCGAACGTTGTAAGATTTTTCCTATAACGTTGGGCGAACGTTGCGCCAACATTTATGGCCTACAATCAGCCAACGCAAAAATTTCACTTTGGGTCAAGTTGTGCCACCTTAAACCAACATATACTTTGAAATTAAACAAATTCCTCCCTCTCTGCGAAGCATCCGTTAAGAGTAACTAATTCCATGCCCACAAACAAGAGTCAGCAATTTAAACGTATACTGACTTTTAAATGCAATCCCAAATACTGCGAATCTCTGATCACTTAATGCGGTTTTCATATACTTTACGACTTAAATCAGCTTGCGCATATGCAACTTTTTATCACATTATTCCCTCTTAGCTTACACATTTAATCTGCCTGATGAATCCTGGTTAATCAAATGTGTGAAGCTACATTTCACCTTGCGCAGTTGCGCAGGCTGATTTGAGTACATATGCCTAAGGTCGATTCTCGCGCGAAGACATTATGGCTGAAATGTATTAAGCTAAATTCACAAAAAAATCAAATACAATCTCCTTGAATTGAAGTATTGAATACTGCTGAGTTTATGACTGCGCGTGTACGTTTATAATTTTCTATTCAAAGAACACAATCTTTGCTCCTCAAATCCCTAGTTATGTGTAGCACTTGGTACGTCTGAAAGTCATTAATAACAGAAGCACTAACAACTTAATTGCTGAATGGGGATCGTTTCCTTGGTAACCAGACCTCCTTGCTCGTAATAAAATCGGAGTACACAAGACTCCTTGCTGTGTGATCGCTAATTACTTACAGATTTCCACTTTTCTATGTACCTCGTTCAGATATTGTAAATAAACAAGGCTTATGATTAGCATTATCATAATGCCTAAATCTATATTGTTTTATTATGCAATGAAATTTATAAAAGCACAAATTCATAATTTTTTCATAGAATTATTAGTACATGCTAGTCAAAGTCAGAGCAGGCAATACCAAGACAAATAGTAATAAATATAAATAAATAAACATAAACAAATAGTAAGAAGCCCATTTAATGATAATTATGATACTGAATAGTTGAATCATACATAGATAAATTGACAAATTCATATTCATTTCTAATTATCATGCCGGGCCGGGTAGCGCAATCGGTAGGGCACCTGACTCGTAAGTCAGAGGTCCTGGGTTCGAATCCCGGTCTGGCCACATACTTTCGTTTCTCCTTCCGCTGATTCAAGAAGGGCAGTTGTCAGTTACTGGCGAAAGTATGTGCACTTAGTACTGGTTAACCGCTTAGGAGGTCTAAGCCTGCCCAGGAATAGTGTGGTTAGGTTAACTGACCGTCTAGACATGACCTTAGTTGTTTACCGTGGACGTTAAGCATCAAATCAACCAACCAACCATCTAATTATCATTGAAACCTGGAGTTCAATTCCCCACGTCAAGCCAACGTTGGGCCAACGTTACTCAACCCACGTAAAACTTAGCAAATTTTATACACATGTGAAAACGTTGGCCCAACGTTGGCTGACCGTTTAATGGCCGACATACTTTTTTATGAAAAATGTACACAGCATGCTATGAAATAAAGTTTGAACCAGCATAGGTCGAAGTATAATTAATTCCTGTGTGCCTAGAGCAAACATATACCCAGCTGAAGTAACGTTCGGCCAACGTTCGGCCAACGTTGTACTCCCAACGCCAACGCTCAGCCAACGGTGACACCTTATGCCAACGTTGGCCCAACGTTGGCATGCTATCTGGGATATTACTTTTTCCCGTTTCCCTATTCCATGACTCCTTCATATGAATATTTGGTTCTAGCGGTGTCGGAGATGTCATCTGAAAATGCTTAAGGACCACGGCGAGGACATGCGACGACGGACGACGGAGCCTTCAGCTCAGGGGAGCTAAAAGAGATGCAATTAATACATGTATTATGGTAAAAGATAAAAGAGAAAATTGGTTTCAGTTAGGCGCGATTTAAATGAATAATTAATCTTGCAATTCCGTTACCCTTTGCTAGATTAATTGAGCCCTTCACGCAAAAGGTGCATCTGTGTTACCAAAGAAATCCTTCACTGACAGAAATAATGCATGTTTAAATCAACAGCATAACTAGAACAGCCAAAAGATCTGACTATACATTCCCGCTCAGCTGCTTATAAAGCCCGAAATATCAAATCCAGCTAACCGGCAGATAGTTCCTACGAAGACTGTAATGCATGTTTTTTATGTTTGGAAAATTGGAGGGAAAGTAAAACGTATAAAATTAATAAAGGGTTGACTGGGCTACAGCAGCATGTTTCTGAAAGACACAAAAAATCGTCCTTATGTCCATATGTTTCCAAGTTCCAAATTTAAAGGCATCATGGTCTCTGTAAAATCGTACGACAACCATTTTGTGTCTGAAAATTTTGACAGAAAGAAACTAGATAAATAAGAGGAAAAGGCACATGACCAAACTTAATTAAACAGAGTCTGTTATTTTCATTCCCTTGAATGTGTTCCTTGCTTCCAGAGGCGCTTCTTTCATATTACCTAATCTGCACTGCAGCTGGTGTTGTGCCATGTGGCGGCCGTAAAAAGTTTCCGCGTACATCATCACAGTACATATTATCTATTTTGTGGTTCTTTGGGATCATTAGTCCCTTTTGGAGACGGTTTGAAAAAGGAGTAACGCTAAACCTAGTGCCAGGGGACGTAGGCAGTTTTGCAACATGACAGCACTGCAAACCAAAGGGCTCAATTAAACCAAGCCTGTTATTTGCCTTTGCTTGGTGTGTTCCTTGCTGCCAATGAATCTCCCTGCAGATTTTTTTTTCTTCTCTGCACTTAGTGTTGTGCAGATTGCCGCGTTAACAGTCTCCCCATACATCATCACTGTGCAGATTATATACTCGACCTCAAAAATAACGCATTTTTTCTTTTTGATGGTTTTAGGTCAAAATAAAAATCTGCTGAAATTGGCAAAACTGGGAAGGTATTATCAATGCATGGAGTAGACTTCATCGCAAAATTCTTGAAATATTTTTTCACAAAATTGTTTAATCATGTGTAAAAAAAGCGTAAACAATCAATGGGTCAATCTCAAAATTCACAAATGCTGATCCGTTAACTCATTGTCTGGATCTTAGTTGTACCTGACTTCGAAACTGACGCCCTCTTTATCTAGGACGTTACAACGTCTCAGAAACATCATCAAGAATTGTCGGCATTAGTTACTCGTTACAAACAAAGTTATGCCCCTTTATGCCAGTCCCATATAGTAAGCAATTTTTGCGATAACAAACAAAACTTTTGTGGAATTTTTCAGCAAACCGAATTGGAGCTGGATTCCAATTCAGGTTAAATTAAAGGATAGGTGGTCACAATCAAAGGGAGTATGCTAACAAAGGGTTGTAACTCTGAACGTCCTTCAAGTAATGCAAACAAAGTGCTCAGTACAATTAAGGGAACTTCTGATGGCAGATATATAAAAATTATAATTCCATATCAATTTTGTTGTGCCCCATTACTACTATAACAGACAGATTAACAATACTCGGTAGGAACGTAAAGCTGTGTTAAAAGTTAATAGAAATGTCCAGGGTATGCCACAATCACAAACCGCAGCCAAACCTCGACAGCAAGAGGTAGAGTAAAAGGACAAACACACGCGCGCAAAACAAACAATTACACGTGAAACCCAAAGACCAGCTCCCACTTCCGCAAGAGAGACGATCAGAATGCTTGAACAGAACCCAGAAACGAGGGCGAAGAGCAAAAGAAACACCCGAAACATAAAGAGCTCCGTGGTATAAGCCACAACGCTACATAGAATTAAGAACAAGATCAGGACTGTACGTAGTGTGCCATGTGCAAGAATGACAACTCTTTCTGTTAATATTTCCAGTGATCTTCCTTTGTCCGTTTGACTCCAATACCCAATCAGATAATCTGATGATATTTTGTAAGGATATATACCGAGTATGAGTAGCATATTACGAACAAGAATGACAATGTTGGCTGTCTTGACTTTACTTCCCATGAGCACTATTTCCTGTGGACTGCATAAAGCGAGAGGAAATATGAAACCAAGGTACTCAGTCAGAACGCGTTTTACGAGTATGATGAAAGTACCGTATATCATGGAAAGCCCTGTTTTTCGTAGAATTCCATAGTTCTTATTCTCTATCGTTTGAGAAGCAATGCCATGTGAAAAAAGTTTCCTTTCTGATTATTAAATCACAGCATAAAGAGCGGCGTCAGTATGTGAATTTTTATCAAGACCACATCTGCTTACAGTGCCTTCAGGCAAGTGTCTGTGACACTTCATATAAACTTTTTTGTACAGTAAATCAGGAAATGAAACAACCAGATCCCACATTCTGCTTTCGTCAGTAACTCAGTATCATAGTAGAAGATGATGAAAGTATCCTTGTTAATCCCTCTTTCTTTATCTCTAACTTGATTAATGCCGGCATACTTGAAGGCAAAACACGTAAAAAAGTTGAAAGTACTTCCCTGGACGAGAAAGGCGATCCAAAATAAAATATTCACTAAAAAGAAAGAATTTTTTAAACAGAAACCAATCCTGTCATTTTAGAGCTGATCCCAATTCGAAGGTGGCAAGAAACAAAGAAACTGGTACAAGTGCTTCCATGAAACTGTACAGTCACCTTAATTTTCATTTATCGGCGTTACAGTTCTGGTTAGGAACGTGTTGAAATTAAATGGTAAGACGTCGGACGATAGAGAAAAATGTTGTCAGCATTCATCTTGATGAGCGACAATATCTGTCTAAGTTCAAGAAGCATACAGATTATGAAAAGGCGTCTAGCGCGCTGCTTGAACCCCACTGTCACAATATACGAGGGTTGATCCAGAAGTAATGTCACTGCAGCTATAAAATCGTGTAAAATAAAGATGGAGCAACAAAATTTCGTATCCAAGTACCTGAATCTATTTGCATTATGATCTGAGAATATCATAAAAATACAGTGCAAAGTAACTGAGATATTGAGATAGACAGAAGACATGGTAACGAAACGCGCCGCACGTCAATGACGTCGTTGACGCACCAGACGAAGTTTCGATACTGTGTCATGTCCAAAGTAGCATATTCGTTGTTCCAGCAAAGCACTAATGTCTGTTCACCCATGTCTATCTCTTCTTTTAATATTACTTGAACAGCCAAGCGGCTCAGGTTTAAGAATTTACATTATATTTGAATTGCAGGACATCGTTCTCCATATATGGGATCAGAACAACAGTGACGTTATTTTTTGAAATTGTACATAAAGGTCTTCCGGTTTTCGGACTAGCCTCTAGGGACCCATCTGCACCCGTATCGCGCTGATTGCACCTTGTCACAAGCCTGATAATATTTGTTATATCACCACATGTCTAATAAACAGCTCTAGAGGCTGTAATGGTGATATTCCAAATTTGAGGCAAAACCGCATATATATCCGCTGACGCGTTTGTCAGAAATCTACATTTTTACTCTCGGCAGTAACAAGCATTAGCACTAGCTAGCGAATTTCAAACTGCAGTGACGCTATTAAAATTTCAACAATGGGCGGCAGAAATATATTTGGTCATCGTATCAAATTTTCATCTGATTTGGCGCGTTATTTTGATTTTGATTTGTGATTGCCTTTGAAACTTATGTTCATGTGATTAACGTTATTCTAACGTGCGGCGCGATGGCGTCGGTGGCATACTTTGAACGTCTATATATTTGGAAAGGAAAAAGATTCGAACTTTATATTTATTCTGTAAATCAGAACTGAATTACAGTGTAGCTTGATATAATTTTTATAACAGTGCTACGATGAATAAGCGCGCAATGGACACAGTGACATTACTTCTGGATCAACCCTTGTATATAGGTCCTCTCGATTTGATGTTTCTAATCGTTCACTGGTTCATATCAGGAAAACAATTCCGATGGTTCTTGGTCTCTTTGATGAGACAGAGATTTGAAGAAGAGACGGTATGAAGCAGAATGAACGAAAGAATAAAGAGAAGCAAAGAAGAAGTTTCAGCAAAGGAGGACTGGACAGACGTTAGTGTGAGGAAATCGAAACTTGTCTGAACAAAAACAACAGCATATCATCTGGTAAAGGATTTAACCTCAGAGAAACAGGGTGAATTCAAAGTCATCCAGGACAAATCTGGTAATGCATATTAGCGCCCAACAGAAGAAGAAGAACTAAACCCGATCCTTTGTTAGAAATTTGAGATTGCAGTAGCTGCACTAAAAAGAAGGAAGTCCGCCGGAGTTGGTGATGTACCAGCTTAACTTGTTTAAATGATTGATGTTTTAACAAGATTAACAAGATTGCCAAACAGGGCAATCTGCCGATCTGATAGAACTACAGAACGATAATCACATTAGCCATCGGACAAAGTCAGACTCTCAGTATGACTTTGCCCGATGAAGAGAGAGCTTCAGAAGAACAGCCTGAATTCAGAGCCGAAACGGGGGGGGGGGTGGGGGGGGTGGGGGGGGGGTTGCCCGATGAAGAGAGAGCTTCAGAAGAACAGGCTGAATTCAGAACCGAAACGGGGGGGGGGGGGGGCATAGAACGGATCTTGAAACGGGGAATCCTATATGAGAAGAACTTTCAACAACAGCAAAAAAGTGTACCACCTATTCACAGATTTCTCTGTTGCCTGTTTTTGGTGTCAGAGTTTCTGTGATGTTTTACCTTACGTATGTTCTTATTATTTTTGGTTCGGTTTGGGTTGCTGAGTGGCCACCTTTTGGAAACAAGCTGCTCACTCGGTTGGCCATATGTTCTCTGTATCTTGATTATTTGTAATCTTAGTTGTTTCCAACTATGGTTTGAGGGCTGGATTTGGATTTTGATTGTTTCAGTTCCTGGTCTTTTACTTTTTTTTTCAAAAGTGCTTTTGACGGGGTATGACATGCATCCGAAGGTTCACCATGAATATCAATCTAGTTCGTGCACCTCTACAAAACGGCTTTAAAAATCTAAATGAATATCAACACGTGAAAGTGATTCAAAACCACAGTAACATTCAGTCAAATGTGCATTTACTCTCCCACTCTCTTCAACATTTTTCTCAAAAGTATGAGGTATGATGTTCTAGAAGAATACAACAGAAATTTGAGCATATGCGGCAGCACAATTACCAATTTGCGGCTTGACGATGAAATCGATGCTCTTGCTGAAGAGGAGTAAGGATTAGAAGCCCTGGTGGAAAGTCTCGACAAAATCTTACCAAGTTATAGAACGGAGACAAGTACTACGAAGACCAAACCGATGACAAAAATTGCTAATTACATCTGCAGGGAGGTCAAGGTAAGATAACAGAAGTTAGGAACTGTGAAATGTCACAAATACTTTAGAGCAAAACTTTAGTGCTGTGCTTTAATCTGAGGCTCTTTCAGGGATAGCCACCGCAGCGCAAACAATGCTGAAACCAATTAGAAAAGATAATAAGATTGTTTTGGATCAAAGGTCAAACTGATGCGCTACTTTCCAGATCTCATTCTGTATGCCTGTTAAGCGTAGATGTTGACAGCGTAGTTGGAGGAAAGTATGTCGATATGAGATGCTAACGACGGCTACTGAAATCTCATATAAGGACCCCGTAAATAATCAAGATATTCGCAGAAAGATCCAAGCAGCCACTACAGAACATACAGAACTCTTGCCCAATATCAAGATGGTTTGACCACATCTCCAAGGTCTTCTGGCTTACCAAAGACGATCCTACGTTGTAAGAAAAAAGAAGAGACAGACAGAAGATGTGGGAAGACAATATAAAAAGTGGACACAGATGCATTTGCCAAAACAACTTTGGAGACTGAAAACAGGACCAGGTGAAATGATAATTTTGCAAAGTCATCTATGATGGCCACAACACAATTTCAAGATTATGGGATGGAATAGAAGAAAATAGAAATTTCTCAAACTGATATACTGTTAAGATGGTTTATAGTTTTAGGAAAACCACTGATATATGCGCAAAGCTAACTGTCATATTCTGTAGTATATTACCATTCTATCTAAATGTATGTTAGTTAAGAAATGAAAGAAATATTATTTAAATTAAACTATCTCACGGTCACAGATTATTCTTGTTTGAAATCTGTAACGTTAAGCAGAAGCTTCATGGCATGATTTCCATGGTCCTGATGATTTATTTAACTCACGGAAAAGTTTGATAATGTCATATATCGTAGTAATCGTAAAGTAAAGACGATACAATTACAATGTCTACGCAAGAAATATCTGATATAGATTTCTATATTTGACAATATCATGAAAGAATGATCGTAAATAACCTTCTCAAGGTATTTTCCCTTCAATTTGATTTGATTCAAAATTTATAAGCTTGAAAATAGAATAGATAAATGAGCCGCGACAAGAGAAAACCAACAAAGTGGTGGTGCGCCCAGCGCAGGCTCACATCAGCCTGGGAATCTGCCAAGTTTAAATTCAGACTCTTTGTTAAGATCTTAAAGGGTAGATAAGGGTCTAAGCTACCTCCATGCGGACAGCGAAGACTCTGATCAGACTGGGCGAATGCCATGGCTGATCTGAGTCTGCGCTTTGCGCACAACCACATTGTTGGTTTTCTCGTGTCGCGGCTCAATCAAAGTGTTGCGAGCACTTGAAATTTGCCCGAAATTGTTTTTCCTGCTATGTCCGCAATACCATGTCCCCGCATAGAGTAACAAATGTAGTATTTCGTAATGATTGTACGTTTTAACTAAACCTAATACCTGCAGTGAATTGATTATCTCCCGTACAGGTGGACAAACCAAGGTATAGTTATACCACTCACAGTGAAGAATCAGTGAGAGAGTCGAGTTTACATGACAAAGTTCACATAAAGTTTAGCATATACCAAACGAACACTGAAATAACCATCTGTATGTTGTCATCTACTTCACCGAGGACAAACAAAACAACAGATTTTGTGGAAAAACCTAGAACAACTGTACAAAGGTTCCAAAAATAAAAGACACAAGATAAGATAAGGAAATAAAATATTCACAAAGCACAACCAAGCAAAAGCACCGACACAACAAGAGAGGTGAGCAATAGATGACTTCTGATTGCTTCACGGGGATACTTCCACTGCAATTTTGCTGTCCTCTTTGTAGACTGGGTGTTTATGTGATCAGAAGTATGGTGACCATACTTCTGATAACATAAACATTGTCTACAAAGAGGAACTGCAAAGGTGACCATATCTTTGATAACAAAAACACTCATTCTACAAAGAGGAACTGTAAAATTGAAATAAATTTTTTTTGAAATAATCTACTTTGAATATAAATTATGCACCTTGCACTTAGTTCTAATGCCGCTCTCAAAGCAAGTAAGTGCTTGATCTGCATAGCGGCCTCCTAACTCATCAGCGAGGTATCATTAGAAAAACATAATAACCGAGCCGCGACGCGAGAAAACCAACAAAATGGTTGTGCGCCCAGCGCAGACTCAGATCAGCCTGGGCATCCGCCCATTCTGGTCTGAGCAGAGTCTTCGCTGTGTCCATAAAACAGCGAAGACTCTGGTCCGACTGGGCGGATTCCCAGGCTGATCTGAGTCTGCGCTTGGCGTACAACCACATTGAGACATTGTTGGTTTTTATGTGTGTCGCGGCTCATATAATGTCAGAAAGCCATGATGAAGCAAAGTTGAGGAACGATTCAGTGACAGAGTATCAGAAAACTTTCAGCCGGATCACGATGGGCCCGAAAAAAGACACTGTTTGCAAACACCCTTTTTATGAGACGCTAGCCATTAATGGGCCAAACTACCCTCAATGACAAGACGAAACGGCCATATGGAAAATACCTTAACTAGAATTGAACACAAAGACTTCTTAAAATATGTAGACTATAGTGTATATGCATAAAGCGGCATTTAAAAAAAATGTTCATTTACCGGCGAATTTCAGGGCATATGCAAACCAAACAGTAAATACCTAGGCGAAACTGCGCAAATTGGACATTGTGAAACCGATCAGATAAATTGTAGTCCGCAAGGTTCGATTATTTAAGGGTCAACTGAATACTACGCACACGTTCTCAGACAGAACGTGATTTCTTAAAGCGCTCATATGATGTCGTAACTGTAAACCAACGAATGGAGCTGACATTATCAATCATTTATTCTCTTAAAACATGTAACGTGTCAATCAGTAAGGTTAACCGTAAAATCAAATGTCACTTTATTTAATCAGTTTTATCATGCCATTATGAAAAAATCAGTCCTGTGTGCATGCTCTGCGAAGCAAAGATAGAAACAAGCGAACTAAATATGAAATGTAATTGATAGCTGATGATACTGTTCAAACGTCATCTTGCAAACGGTCGCCGTGAAAATTAGTATATACACAGTAGTATAGAAGTATATTTATCTCGGTCTAAACATACCATATTTGTGATGTCACTCATATTATTTCATGTAATCCGGCGTACTGATAATGGATGTGTCAGTTTGCTCATGTATTCTAGTGTGCTGATAATGCATGTGTCAGTTTGCTCATGTATTCTTGTGTGCTGATAATGCATGTGTCAGTTTGCTCATGTATTCTTGTGTGCTAATAATGCATGTGTCAGTTTGCTCATGTATTCTTGTGTGCTGATATCGCATGTGTCAGTTTGCTCATGTATTCCAGTGGGCTGAGAAGCACGTGCCAGTTCGCTCATGTATTCCAGTGTACTGGTAGTGCATGTATCAGTTTGCTCATGTATTCCAGTGTGCTGGTAGTGCATGTATCAGTTTGCTCATATATTCCAGTGTGCTGATAATGCATGTGTCAGTTTGCTCATATATTCCAGTGCGATGATAACGCATGTGTCAGTTTGCTCAGTGCGCTGAGAATGCACACGTGTCAATTTGTTTATGTATTTCAGTGTTCTGGTAATCGATTGTGCAATTTAGTCAATGCTTAGTGGTGAAAACATTTAACTGCCACTCAAAACTTCCAAAATTCTTTCTCTAGTCAGTTCACATCTGAGATATGGACTCCAGTCTCAAACGAACGCGGGCAGATTACTAGATGTATATAACTCGAAACAAAAGCGAAACGTGTGTATTAATAATTTACACTAAGGTTTGGAATTTTCTACAAAAGTTCTCTAAACGTAAGTGGATATGAACTTTACAACTGCTAGATTTTCTTTGCGACCGATCATGTAATATGTAGTTTAGCGTACATTTCTCGAAAATTCAACCTACATACCTGTTACGTACGTACCGGTATTAGTTTAATGAGAAACGTACGCACAAATCAAATTATATATTTGTTACATGTACGCCAAACAACGACAGGCAATACTCCGTAAAGACGCCTTACTCATAATATGATTTGACTGTAACCCATGTTTATTGGTTAAAAGGAAAAATATCCCGCTGCCAAAACAAAGATTGTTTACGTACATAATTATGATGTTGAAGCAAAATATTAAAAAATAAATGCATTCAACCCCTCGACAGAAACAGAGCAAAACGTATTTCCCTTGTCGACAGCGTCACATTAAATATTACTCCCGAAAAACTTGACCCACCTTGACAGTTTATCCCTTATTCTTGTTTACTTATAAAGTAAAACCTTGTCATGAACATGCTTATTAGCCGATTTCAAAGTTATTCCTAAAATCAGGCCAAAGTCATTCTTTAATGTCGTTTTAACGTCGGAAAATAAGTATGAATTTTGTATCTTATTTAAATTAAGATCACTACCGAGTGAAAAAAAAATCTATAAATTTTTAAAATTTGGCTTGGTAATCTCATTTTGGTGACTCACTGTAAATTAATCACTAACTAAAAAAAAATCTAAAGACATACCTGTTTATGCAAATATCTAGTTATCCGCTTCCTTTAAATGTACCCAACAAATATTTTATGTTCTCTTTATCGTTCCATTTTATAACGTTATTCACCAATTTTACGCCCAGACTGGGAAGGTTCATAACATAATCAACTCGTTTTAATCAGCTACAACACTGACATTATACTCCCAATCATTTGATTATGTTAGTTGGTAAGTTACATTTAATTAATAACAAACTAGTATCTTCCGTCCATTATTGCTAATTAATAGGGCCCTTTTACTGCCCACTTTGCTAGAAGCCAACCTTCCCAGGCAGATAATGTTAGAAACATTTAAGTGTCATTTTTAAATTCATTCCATGATAGTGGCTTTCATTCCCTTCCTAGTTACATGTTATTTCGTTATACGCTTATGCCACCACTGTGTTATTCTGCTACCCAAATATAGATGTTTGGCGTCACTAGAACAGGGACCGTTAGACATGTGCGAAGACAAATACTAAAGCAGCCTGCGCACCTGCGCTGAGCTTAGATTTTCGCCTTTCATATTTAGCATTGCACAGGAGTCATAAATTGTATATGCGAAAAGAAATAGCTGTTGCCAGACTACACCAGGGCTGATCTGAGCCATTCCTTTTCACACATGACTTGAGGTACTTTTACAAGCGAATTCGATCAGATATTTCAGCCACAACACTTAAACAACGCGCCTATCGCATACTGTTTTGCTGAAAACAAAGGTTCTTCACAATGTGTGCCAAATATAGCTGTAATCGTTGCTGTTCTTATCACGAAAAACGGACCAACATGATCTACATGTAATCGCCGCAGTTATAACGGTCACTTCGCTTGGAAAAGATACCCGGAAACATATGCGAATAGAAGTGACTAAAATCAGTCCGGACACACTTTAAGCATATACAATCTATAATTCCTGAGTTCCTCCACAGCGTTATGTAGACTGAACTTTGCAGTGATGCAAAGTTCAGTCTACACAGCGCTGTGCAAGTTCACTTTTTTATGATTAAAAAGTAAGTTCTTTTTTTCTTCTCGTGTAACTGTCATAAAACTGATTAAGTACCTTACTGTGAGAGAGGACACGGCTGGAGCAATTTCTAGCACTATCGGAAGTCTTCATCAGTGATTGGTCCAGAGTGTCATTGTCTTGTACAGTTAAATTGTCCTAAATATCGCGTAATTATCAGATGAGCTGCGCTTCAAAATATTTTTTCGTGGCATGCGCATGCAGTGAAGACCAGGTCAGCCTAAATATCCGTTCGCTCCAACCAGCTTGCAATTTTATATGTTAATGCGCAGACTTATCAAAATAATCTTAGACCGTTGCTTTTTGCACATGCAGTGACGAAAATGTGTCCGTAGGCTTTCCAACAGAACAAAAAATGTGTACTAGCTGTATGAACATGTTGAGATGTGACACACGAAAAGGGAATTACGGCCTAGCCGAATAGCAAAGGCTTAGACCAGCCTGCGATTCCGCGAAGTCTGATCAGAGCTTTTGCTGTTCCCTAAGATGAAGTATAGATCCTAAAAAAACTACAGACACAAAATAAAGACTGTAGCCAGACTACACGGGTTAACAGACTGGTTTGAGTCGTGACTATATGTAAAAACACGCTAAGTCCGTTTTTGCGTGACGCGGCTAAGAATTTATGAATAGGCAGATTGTAGCATGGTATCAGTGAAAATGCGACGGAAGAGCTCTAATCATAGAACAGGTTCCAAAAGGTAGAAGAATAATCAAACAAGTCGTACAAAGTAAACCACCAAAAGCAAAGAAGACGGCTTCTCTTCCTAATTCCTCAACGGGATAATCAGTTGGCTGGTAAGGATTTACCAAATATAACAAAAATGTTCTGAAGAAGTACTGAGGCACCACACAGAGAACAAACAACATCAGGACCACCGCCCAAGAACGGCCAGTAGTATAAACCACTGCTTATCGACTTTACCAGTAATGATATTGTTGAAAATGAATAATCCTCAGTTTGGTTAAATAATATTTTATTCAGATAATTCATACAAACATATAGATAACAAATTGGAGTAATACAGGATCTGACAGTAAGCATAACGCTTTTAAGTACATGCAAGTCATTTCCTGAATTTTACACAGATTTAATGTACATGTTTTTCTGTGGTGTTCCACTATACATGTTTTTCTGTAGTGTTCCACTATACATGTTTTGCTATGGTGTTCCACTAATGAAGTTAGTGGAACACCACAGTAAAACATGTACATCAAATTAATCACTAAGAAAAAACATAGCTGATACTACAGACACTGATTGCCAGAACTAAAGCAAAACACCAGGGGCCGTATTCATAAAGCCACTTAAGTCGTTGCTATGCGGTTGCTAAGGCAAAATATCTATAAGGGAGATTCCCTACACCTATGAAATTTTCTCTGGAGGAGCAGTCTTGTACAACTATAAAATTTGCTCTGGAGGAACAGTCTTGTAAGACTGTTCCTCCAGAGCAAATTTCATAGTTGTAGGGAATCTCCTTCAAAGAAATTTAGCCTTAGCAACAGCATAGCAACTACTTAAGTCGTTTTATGAATACGGCCCCAGTTCCAGCAGAATGGATACACCTTCAGGAGAAGAAACTCTGTCATTTTCATTTTTGCATCTATTGTAAATGGGAGTTTGTAAAGGACAACTTTTGCTCTCTAGATAAAGAGGGAGTATTTGATGATAATTAAGGATATTTTTTCTTATTTCTCATCGAAACCATATGTTGTGACTACTCCTCTGAACCGCCTCGTTGAGACGGTTCAGATGCAGAGTCACATTATATGTTTTTTTTATGCAGAATTACAAAAAAATATCCCTAATTATCCCCAAATACTCCCTCTTATCTACAGCTCTGTTACGTGCAAATATCTTCTGGTAAGAGCTGACAGAGCTGACCGAATGTAGGAAGGGATTCTTCTTCCTGTAAAGCAAACAGAGAGACACAAAAGTTGTTTCCTTTGAAAATTAGGGGTGGTAGGGTGGTGCGATGGTGCTGCATGTAACTTGTAGTGCCGGGGCGTCCTACTGATTTGGATGCTAGTAGGACAAGCGCCTAATATGCTTGCAGTAGGTGCGGGTGGGGATTGTTTGGACATTTTTTCTCTCGTCTATCATTTCTCTTTTTTCTCCCTCTCTCTGGCAGACGGCCCGATATTGACTGAAATACTGTCTCAAAGAGCCGTTAAACCCAAAACAACCATCGAACCATTTGAAAATAACGGAAAAAATGGAATAATATATCTCCACCTAAAAGCAGAACGCCGCGATTCAATGTCGCCTTTAAATCAATACAACCATCTCATGACCGAGGAACTGTTAGATTTATATTTGAAATATAGGTTCCTTAGTCAACAGGCATACTAGAATATTTTTAAAAGGTGAATCAACTTGAAAGTGCTTCTTTATTCCCAGAGGGTATCGTTGCCATTTTAAGAATACTTGATTCCTGTTACTTGAATCTGTAGCATTTGATAAATATTAATAATAGCAGCGAAGCAGAAGCTTATTATTATGATATTTTCTTTACCTGAAACTGATTTAGCCTACAGTCCTGTTTAATTAGTATTTCACAGAGGAATCAGACTGGATTGTTTGATTGGAATAAAACATATCGTGTCTGCCAATTATGTTCATATGTCTTTGATTCCTTAGTGGTGCTGAGAACTGTGTTCAAACTATTTTGTTTCTGTTTTTTGCATACTTCTAGGCAAAATACATTACAGATAAGTCAGTAAACGTTCTTCGAATTCTAATTATGCACTTTTGTAGAATTCTTATTTAAGTGGACAATAACAGTGAGCATTTATTTTATCAGATATTTATTCATAGAAGATTGCCATGTCTGACAGGCAGAGAGAGAGAGAGAGAGAGAGAGAGAGAGATAGAGAGGAATACAGACAGACAGAAATTAAATTACTTTCTTTGCTAAATTCCTGCTGGACAAAACGCATAGAAATATTTCACAAACTAAGGAACAAGACAGCATAAGTTTGATAATTTATTGTGAGAGTGAGCAGGTGATGTCAATGCATGCTAAATTTAAAATAATGAAATTGTTTTGCCCAGAACATATACCTCAAATTTTTCTCTGCATGCGCTTGTCAAACCCCTTCCGCAATAGCTTCTATAATTGAAGCATGTCAATCACAAAACATGAGGGGAGGAGCAAACCTGTCGTTCATCCAATATTTGCAAAGACATGTTGTTCTGTTAGTTTGCTCTGTAGAGTCGAACGTCAGTCTATCGTCACGTTCATCAATCAACGGATATACGAAAGGAAATAAAAGTGAAAGTGTTATCTTTTGCAACTCAAAAAGCTGAGATTAGTTGTAGAAATTGAATTTCAGGCATTTCGTGGGAACAAAAGTCAAACAGCCGGTATAATCCAGTCTGAGCATGACGTAAAATGAATAACGTTGCTCTAATTTGGCAATTACGTCAAAACATAGCCGAAAATCGCTTTATCGCCAAGAGACCTTTTAAATAGCCACACTCTGGCAATCAGGTTTTTGACAGGGCACGGAATATGGATTTATAACGTTTTAAATATGTCTTTTGATATCGACTTTTTCTTAAGCGTCATTGTTGACGTTTCAGTTGATAGCACCTACTGGTGAGCAACATTTTGTTTGTAAACATCTTATCTCAACCCCAGAAAGTATTGAAATACCTGCTACTTAATACCAAATACGAAACAAAGTACACCATAAGTTCTAAACTGGTGCGTTTTCATTGACGCTTAGTATAATATGTTACGTACTGCTTAATATCTTAGAATAAGTAGTGATACAACTTGATATTAGTCTGTGTGAAGTGAGACCGCATACGAGGACCATCTAGAAAATATTTTGAACTTGACTTCTTGGACTAATAAATATCTAGCCATAATAATACAGGATTGGTGAACTTGAGCTGAGTGCTGATGCCAAATATTACTAAAAATGCCCAGGAAGCTTCACTTTCACAGATCATAGCCTGCAAATAGCACCAAAAGGAAGACTGCATGAATCAAACTATAATATTTAGGGTGTTTGAACAAAAATTAATAACGAACAGTAAAACAAACCAGACCAGCTCGCAAACGAGGTTATCACCAGGCTAGATAAAACTTAAAAAAAAAAACACAAAAAAAAACACATAATGACATGGTACGAAACAGGCGCAACGTGATAAGATCATTAGCAACTGCCCACAAAGTCATAGGAAGATGGAACAGCATCAGAACTACTGCTTCGAACGGTCGGTAATTAAAAAAATAAAGTAAACTCCGTTGGTTTTAATCGAAATATTTACCAAAAGTGCCAATACTCTTGCAGACGTATACTAACCAAGCAGTTGAACATCACTGAAAGGATCTCTTTGTGCCGTTTCAGTTCTGGCTACCTTGTCAATTAGGGGTCAACTCGTGGAGCAAACTCTCTCTGTAAGAGTTGACCAATTACTGGAAGGCCTTCGTCATCCAAAGAAGTAAACAAGAAGTCACAAATGGTTGTCTTCCTTAGTATAAATGGCTGAAATCATGGGGTATACCCATACATCTTATATCATCGCGATGAAACAGAGGGATCATGGCAAACATTGCATACATTGACTGCAAGAGCTCTAGAAAACAATTAGTTGAGATACAGCAGGCACGAATAAGGACGTAACAGCCGGCGTGATCCAACGGCAAAATGCAAAGATTTGAACAGTCATAAACTCAGAATCTTGATCCAACCTTTTGTAATTAAAACGAAAGCTAAGTTGTGAACCATGACTTAGTAAGTTATCTTGACATGCAGTCCATGACATAAAATTCGCGTTATATCTTATTCGCAACGTCAATAATAACTTTGATTTCTTCGGAATATTATGATTGCATAACATTCCCAAACTTTATGTTTCAAAAAAGAGAAAATGGCCATGATCATGAACGGATTCAATGATCGAATTCCACATCCTGCCCTGAACACCAAACCAGAAAAGGATATCTACAGCTAAGACGGCGTTAACAGCACCAGCAAAGCGCCAAGTGGACATCGCTTTCCCAAGAGATGGCCACAAGATTGAAGAATTAAGTCAAAGACAAAAAAAGGGACAAGCAATAACAATTGAATAATGCACAACAGAAGCATCGCCATCGAACGGTCAGACAAAAATAACGGGAGGGTTGGGGGACGGAAGAGGGGGAGTGGGATTTGTACATATTCTTGAAAGTCCGGAGGCTATTTAGTGCGTTATGGCTAGTATCGTATACGCATGTTTGAGTGCCAAATTGGTAGTTGTTTATGAAAAAAGAAAGAAATCTGATGAGATAATAACAACATGAAGTGACACTAGATGAGATAATATACCACTCCTCCTAGAACTAATTAAACAACATCCATATAGACTTTAATTAATATAAAGCAATATGATGAAAGCGCATCATGAGAAGAGTTATCTTACGGAATTAGCAAAATTGGCATCCCTAGACTAGTTTGCGCAAAAGGACATGCTAATCCCATTTCGTTAAGGTTGCCGATAGAGACATAATCGGTATATGCTGCCAAATCCGAAAAAAACATATCCCGATGCCAACAAACGTCGCATCCTATCGGCGAGCCAGTGTCGAACCCTTACTTTGAAGGCATGGTACATTTCTGATAAGAACTTATTTGGTTTGTTTGCGTGTCTAGTCCTGTGACTGGCTTCAGTGTCCGTAACAAACTTTTAATTGCTAAACTTTCTTCAACTTGGCTATCTTTGTCATCTCCTTATACATCGATGAATTCCTTGAAACGAATTCTCGACCCTACTTTGACCAAACTTCTGTGCGCTGGCCTCTGAATTGCTTACAGATTTTGACATTTAAAGGTAAAACATATGATGAGAAATTCATTTATTTTCGATTTTCAATTGCTATTTCATTAATTTTTGTTTGAAAATTGACGAATCACACAAACTTGACATGCATTTTAGTTATCCGCTGTTGTTGTGTTGCTACTAGTTTTGTTGCTTCTTGTTACTGTTTCCCATTGGATGTCGTGGGTAGGTTGTGGAATTTAATTGTATCAGTTCCTGATCACTGGCTTTTTGCACCTCTCATGAGTGATGTCCGTAGACTACTCACAGATTTATATGGTTAATTTCATATCAAGCATTGTATTTTCCCGAGGAAAGCTGCTTTTGGCCCAAAGCCAAAGGCCACTGGCTGAAACCTCTTTACAAGGGATGATGCGAGACTTGAAAAAGTGCAAGAATTACCGACCATCACCCTCCGATGGCACTGGGGAGAAGAGTAAACAAAGAAACATGTTTCACGACACAACAAAACAAAAAAGTAGCTTATGCGCTCAGCGAAGACTGAAATTTGCATGGGCATCCACCAAGTCTGATCAGACTCTTTGCTGTGCGTTTAAAGGGTAGCTAAGGGTCAAAGCTTGCTTCGTGCTGACAGCGAAGACTCTGATCAGGCTGGGTGGATGCCCATGCTGATCTGAGTCTTCGCTGGGCGAACATACCTTTTTGTTTGTTTGTGGTGTCGCGGCTCTAATACGTTGAACAGTAAATAAGAAACTAAATAACAAGAAGGAAGCATCCAGACTATCTTCGCCAACAATGTCATCTCAATGCTAAAGGTAGTGGTCGAGTCTGGCGATGGTGCTGGGTAACTTTCAGTGCCGGGGCGTCCTACTAATTTGGATAAATAGTAGGGCAAGGGCCTACTGTACTTGGACATTTTTCTCTCGTCTATCTTTTCTCTCTTCTCTCTCTGAGATACGGTCCGATATGGACTGAAATACTGTCTTAAAAGGTTTCGCACATTTCATTGCTGGAGTTAAATCAAGTCTGCTATTTTCACGTGTTTGGTGTATTCCTTGCTTCCAAAGACTAACTATTAATAACTTTCTCACAAAAGCAGTGAGCAAGAAGATAAAGTGCCAATACCCTGAAGCAAATGGTCACAAAGCCATAAGAAAAGCGAATTAACGCATATTTCAATTTTAAGACTAGCTACACTTCAGAAACTGACTGAATCAGATCCCAAACCCTATCCCCAACATCAAGGGGAAAGATTGACAAAGACATCCCAACATACAATAAATGAGCCGCGACACGACAAAACCAACAATGTGGTTGTGCGCCCAGCGCAGACTCAGATCAGCCTGGGCATCCGTCCAGTTTAACTAGACTCTTCGTTAAATGCTCAAAAGGTAGCTAAGGGTCTAAGCTATCTCCATGCGGACAGTGAAGACTCTTATCAGACTGGGCGGATGCCCAGCCTGATCTGAGTCTGCGCTGGGCGCACAACCACATTGTTGGTTTTGTCGTGTCGCGGCTCAAATAACAATTGATAAGCCGAGTCAGCAGCTCTTTCCCAAATAGGTGGCAACTCAGCTATCTTTATTGAACTAAATAATTTAGACCAACATTGCCTTTGAACGACCAATAATACTATGCACCGCCGAAATCCAAAGTGCCATTGAAGTTTGGGACACTCGTAAAAATTAATATCATATAGTTCACCTTAATATTCATGAAACAACCCTTCATAGTCAGATAAGAAGATAGGACATTGACGTGCAACTATTGAACAGGTAACCGATATAAATATAGGTTAAATAAACTACTTATTCACACGTATTACATAACTGAATTGCACTAATTATATATTTGAAGCAACACACGGACACAATCAGATGTTCTCTCTCTCTTCGTTCCAAAGTAGGGGAAATTTTCCTTTAGTTGCGTAACAAATAATGCCTTAGAACATAACTGTCTCCAGATCTATTATAAAACCAATTTATTCAAGAGGCATTGTCACTCAGATATCAATCTTTCAACTTCTTTAATAGGTCCTTGAACTTTTACTTCACCTTTTCGATTCTTCATAGCACTACGAAGACTCACAAAGACGGTGGGTTACTCAGGATACTGGACGTCTCTGAGATGTGGGAGGAAGTAGAGTAGGAAGCAATAAAAATAAAATTACTATACCACTTGAGACTGCCAGTGCAACAGACCGTGTTCTACTTTTATTCAGACATAGAATCACGTTCTGTGCACTAGCAGTAATACTTATATTATGCCTAATGTATCTAAAGTAACATATTATTAAGTAATTGGTTGTATTATGTGATTGGGGCGGGGAAGGGGTGTGGTGTCGTAGGGTTTGCATACTTTTTACTTTTAGGGTGGGAGGAGCGGAGTGGTGTAGGGGGGGAGGAGATGGGAGCTGACCTCGTCATGAGAAATTTCTAAAAAAGAGTATTACCTAGTAAAATGAATATATGTCTGATTGGATTTTATCTATGTACAAGTATCATTCGTATGAATTGAAATACTTTGTTGTCTGATATCTTACTTAATCAGCTGAGCGTTAAATGTTAAATGTATGTATACTGCTCAAAATAAGCAAGGGATATTAAGACATTTAAATAAGCAGAATTAAGAAAAATAAGTAGATGAATATGAAACTGTTATAATTCATAAAACAAATATTCATTAAGAACTTTAATATGAATATTGATACGTTTAAGCTTGTCACGTGACCCAGAGTGAATTGGAAGAAAACAAAGGATCGACACTAAGAATTCGCACGAATCCAGCACAGCAATGGCTAATCATTTTTTATGCAAACTTTATTATGACAGACTCCTAATGCTTCAATTAAGAAGATACAGATACTTTTTTCGTGTGCTTTATCACAGGATGACATGGTAGGCGCAAACGATGGCATTGCGTGGTGAATTCTCACTGGCAGTGACATTTGCACGGGCCCTGCACCTTAAATAACGCAATAAAGTCTACCAAAAAGTGGATACTTTCAGTTTGGAAAATTATGCAGAATTTAAATATTCACAGAATCTGGGGGTTCAAAAGAACTTTTTTCGCCCTTGCGCAATTGAGGTGTAGATCCCATAGTCCTTTATGTGTGGTCTAGGTCACGTGACTTGCTGTGACTGTTTCTGTTTTAGCTTAATACTGTCACTGGAAAAGTGCTCTATCAATAAAAAAAAACTGTCGCAGCCATTATTATTAATTTTTCTACTCTATTGTATATCAAAATATCCCCTACTTTATGGGAGCAGTGTATTTAGAAAGCATATCGTCGGCTGCTCGGCTGCGTGCAATATTCAGTCACTATATTCTTAATATCATCTCAAAGTGCGAGAAAAATGGTAGTCAAAGTTGTTTAGAAATGTATTGCTATATCGTTGCCTTATCATAGTTTTCCGATAATAAGCCATGGCACGAAACAACCAACAAAAAAAAGCCTCATATCAGCCTGGACATCCGCCCAATCTAAGCATAGTCTTCGCTTTCAGCATGGAGCTAGCTTTAGGGCAGATGCCCAGGCTGATTTTAGTCTTTGCGCGGCGCACATGTTTTGTCGTGTCGCGGCTCCTTTTTGTTTAACTGATCGCTTTAGAGGTCTTTACGCAGACCAAACACCTAGTTGTTTTAGAGCTGCATCAGGAGGGAGTGTTACTAACGTGTATAGAACTTGTGGTCCGACTCAATTGCTTGGTTTAGGGAGTGGCACAAAATTGTTTAAACTTAAAGGGAGTGTGAGCTTGCACGCATAAACTAGTTTAAGGTTTCCGTTTGAAGGCGGAAACTTCTGGTGCAGATCCTGTTTTATCAATATTATTATTATTATTCCACCGGTATTGCTGTCCGCTTTTAACTGAAAATATGAAATGTAGTTTTATTCTTATTAGATTTGTATGTTTTTGACGGTTCGAGACGGAAACTTCAGATACGGAACCCGCCTGTTGTAATTATAGCATTGTGTCACCTGTACATCTGTCCGCTTTGCTTCCTCTTTTTTTTTGTTTAAAATAGAACATATGTAACGATAAGTGTATTATTATATCATATATTAAATAGATCTATTCCAGATTCTAAGAATCGTAAAGACACTGACCTTCTGCTAGTTTGCAGTATGCCCATACATGGAACAGGCCCCGGCAGAGGTACATTGTAGCTTCCGGTATATAATGAATGTTGTCGTGCGTTGCAGGCATGTAGTGAATGTGTGGTTATCATGCGATGCAGGCGTATTGGATGAGACAGAAATGTTATGCTGCGGTCGGCATACTTGCTGTTTAACTCAATCATATTAAGTGGATTTGCTTCCCTCTTTGGTTGCGCGCCAGTTGGTCGGGCATCGGACTCAATGATGGACCCGACGCGGAGCTTTTTTTTTTCTATTTGTGTTGGTTGGGACCGGAGTTTGTCCTGTCTAATGCTTCGTCGTTCGGGGCTCAAATGGGTGTTGTTTGGTAGCCCGGAGACCTCCGTGTGTTGCGTCGTTTGTTTCTGTCGGTTCCTCATTTCTGATTCATTGTGGGTCTTGACCGTGGTTTGTTTGTTTCCTGTTGCGGTTAATTGATGGGCTTGGAGTTCTTCATGCGGGCCGGGCGGCTGCCTGAATGTTTGGGGTCGCTGCGTTTACGTGTTTAGACCCTTTTATGCAAAATGCGGTTCGAAATAAGGTATTTTACTTTGGAATATCAGTATTACACAGGACAATATTATAGTTGATATTTACGACATTATCTGAAGGTAACCCCGATCATTTTCTGCCATCTTTTAACAAAGGGTACAATTTATGTGACTGATGTTTGCTTCCCTGATTAACGTAGCCGTTCTAAAATGTTCAAGTGAGCAAATTCTTTCCTTTTAGAGAAGGCCCCCTTTAAGAAGGGAGGCAAAAAAAGAAAAAAATACAGAATTTCTTCCCCTGAAACTGTACTGCCCCTGAAAGTGTACTCTAAATAATATTATGCGACTACTTTAACCAACAAGTACTAGCTTTCTCAAAAAGCTGGCGACCGCTCAAGTAGAATGACCCGGTCGCAATCACTGTAACTATCTTATATTCATTTTATTTCTTATCATCCGGCATTGTTTAAAATATTTCTGACTGAATGGCAAAATGCAGACCATGATATTTAAGTCTATATTGTTTGATATTGTCTGTATGTTTCGAGTAATCACGGGAATTATAAAACAAATCGTGTCAATTATCCAGCATGCAATGTTTAATTTCTCTCCAGAAATATCCTATAATCTACAATAATCAGACAATTATATGCATATTTCCAATGTCCTCAGACGCCAAAGCTGCCATGAGCCATAAACAAAGTTATTGTCGCTTGATAATTTGCAAAATACCGATTTAGCTATCTAACATAATGTCATCTTGATTAACGACTGTCAGCCTGATAGTGTGAAGGAGTTTGATGTCCGCTGAACATTGTCCTAAGACAAATACGACGAACCCCTAGAACACCTTACATGCACGGAAAAGGCCGCGACATGTATAAAGTGCTATTACCACACTGTCGCGAACACTAATCGGCATCCGTATCACGTTGTTCCTGAACAATCCAAATGTAGATAAAGCAGGGTCTATGCTTAGGCCACAACCTAAGGGTTCCAATAATGTTCGTGTCCGCCCTTCTGAAAAGGCACTTTTTTCAATCTCGCCGCCCATAATATTTAATTTTCATTTACCCGGCCACCTGCAATTATTAATTTTATAGTTCTACGACCGCCTATGTTTTTCATTTTTGGATCAACTGCCCACAAGAAAGAATACTTTTAACTGTATATAATAACTTTTATAAACAACATATTTGGCCTTATTAGGTAAGCATTAAAATTCAAACCCTAGTTAGGGTTAAGGTTACAACCCTACGAGACATTAGGGGTAAAGGCTGGGCAAAATATTTTGTAGCCATCCAGTTTTGACTGGATATTTTTTTATTTATCTTTATTTTCTTTTATTTTGTAGATTCCCTTGGGTTGGCACTGCTCTTATCGTTTCTCTGTTGGTTATATCTAAGGTAAAATAAACAAGACCCTAGGCTATATGGGTAGGGTGAATTTTTATCGGGTAGACTGTATGAAAAAATGCTTTCCTACACCTACATATATACATTGTAATTTACCAGAATAGCCCTATGAAAAGTTGGTGTGCAGCCTTTTTCCCCACCCCTACTGTAAAAGAAACCCTTGTCATTTTGGCCCAAGATGCAATATTTTATGACCAACTACAACAAACAGTAGTTTATATCCATTGTTGTGCAACATACATATATATAGCATCTTTTGCTTTTATCTACCCATATACCATAAAAAGGGGCAGCCTCTATTTTCGCTATTTTTGTTTAACTTTAACAATATGAGGTCGCCCATAATGAAAATAAGATGCTGCCTTCCTGGGGTTGTGGGAGGACAGGGGAGACCTGAACATTTTTTTTTTTTTTTTTTTTTTTTTTTTTGGAACGGCCCTAATAAAGTCGGCGTATTTTGGAGTATTATCTCTATTGGAAGTTTAAACTGATGATCAATATGCACTTTCTTTCGAGACCTCCTCCCTCCACCCAACACCAAACCCACCTCCCCATCAATCGACCCCTATAAGGCATCATTCACGGTGCCAGGAAATAAAATAAAGTTTTTTGTATTCGGAAGTTACATGCCCTTTTTACATCAATGTCACCATGGATTTGGTGAAAGTCATACATTTACTGAGTCCAATCTGTGATTTGGATATAGGATTGTGATTTGTACACTCTTTGTTCTAAAAGGACATGTTTAGATGACATAAGACACAATAAGCGAAACTGGGTCATTAAATATACATGTAGTATTATGCATTGATTATATCAGGAAATATTTATTAAACGGTTTCTTGGAATGATTTAGATCGCCAGTGCAGTTTATCATTAAAAATCTCAATTAGGTTGATTAAAACTCTTTTGAAAAAGAAAACACATTTGTCAATACACCAGAATAAAGCCTTTTAAATCACAGGACCGAACCTGGCCTGGGGCTTATGCGAACTGAATATATTCAAATCATTTTGTGTAAAAATGTGCGCGGTCATGTTATAACGCGCACAGTTTAACCACACTATCAATTATCATTATGTTTTAAAATGTTAAAAGGTAAGTGTGTGTATGAACTGGACAAACCCATTGTACACTGGTCATATATGCGCTAAGACAAGATTTCACGCGGCGCATCGGGCATGACAAAAACAGAACTTTTAGAATGTTGAAATGTTCTTCATTATATTTTTCATGCTCTACTGAATTTTTTTCTACGTCCAATAGATAAGAAATTTGATCAATATATTAATCACGTTATTATTTGAGGTATCAATTTACGTGATCTTTAAGAATAATGTTAACACAGCACGCCTATAGAGGCAATGCAAATGACAGAGATATTTCCGCAACAGGTCGCTGTTTTGTCTGGCCTGAGTCTAGGGAAGAGTCGGGTATCTTCGGACAGCGGGTAAATTCAGAAATACCATTGCAAACAGTAAAAATCCAGATGTGACGGCTCATAATGAGCCGTCTCATTAGGATTTTCACTGTTTGCCCAGTTAATTTTGTTTGAATTCCAAACAACTGACAAATAACGGAAACAATGTCACTGTCCGAATTTACCTGCTGTCCAAAGTTACCCGACTCTACCTAAAAGGTGACGTAGTCTCTCCAACCATGTGTCTCTTAACGAGTTAAAGCGTCTTTTTCTCGAAAATAAAAGCATGGAAAAGAAATGTATAGACTCATATTTCAGTCAACATTAGCGCCAGCGTTATACTAGGTTGGGCATTTACAACGAATGAATAGACCTGCATTTTTCTACGACTGTTAAAAGAGAGGAAAGGAAGAGTGGACTGACGAAATTAAAAGAAAAAAATTCCAACTAACCTGTTTCCCAAACCTGCTTCTAAGTACAGCTGGCCCTTGCATTACTGTTATTCAAAATAAGTTGGACGCCCCGGCACTGAAAGTAGCCAAGGATCATCGCTCGACACGAAAATCCCAATAACGTAACAACAATCATGAAAAGTGGAATTAATAGTATGTTTATTTGTCTTTTTTAAGCTTGGTAAACGCTCAATTCCATTTCTTCCTGGAAGTTAAAAATTCACGGTCTTGCAAAATAAATAGACAAATAAAGTAATGTATTTCGACTTTCATGTATGTAAACCATAAATCATATATAAGCCGTAAAAAATAAAAAGGTAGAGTTAGTTACATATAACTCCGGAAAGTGGTCAAACCGAAATTTAGATTTTGCCACTTTCAGGGGCCATATTCATAAAACGACTTAAGTCGTTGCTATGCTGTTGCTAAGGGTAAATTTCTGTGAAGGAGATTCTCTACAACTATGAAATTTGCTCTGGAGGAACAGTCTTACAAAGACTGTTCCTCCAGACCAAATTTCATAGTTGTAGGGAATCTCCTTTATAGATATTTAGCCTTAGCAACCGCATAGCAACGACTTAAGTGGCTTTATGAATACGGCCCCAGGATTTTTGTGATAACTCCACCAGCGACAGCGCTTAGGTAACAAATCATTTAAGCATCCTAAGTGGATCCAGTGCTACCGAGATATTATGTTTGTTACATGTTTTTCCCTACATCTTACCATATACTATTAAAATACATCGCGTATCCTTGTGATCCGGGCCCAATATTTCATTTCCACCTCTTTTTTAGGCATTAAACCTTTTTTATTTTTTGTGTGCTAATTCCTATGCGGTCTCTTTTTGACCACCATGGAGTCATCCGTGCTAGAACAACCACTTGTATCTAGGACACTCACAAGAGTCAGATATCAACACCACTGTGAGTTCCTGGCAAAGTGCTTATATCATAAAGTAACTCCGAAAGGACTTACCATAAATGTAAGCATTAATGCGGCAGGAAATCCCTCGCCTCCTATCAGAGGCGTATCAAGGGCATCTTGCGTAAAGCGTCAGGGGCCGTATTCATAAAACGACTTAAGTCGTTGCTATGCTGTTGCTAAGGCTGAATTTCTATAACGGAGATTCCCTTAAACTATGAAATTTGCTCTGGAGGAACAGTCTTTGTAAGACTGTTCCTCCAGACCAAATTTCATAGTTGTAGGGAATCTCTAACACAGAAATTTACCCTTAGCAACAGCATAGCAACGACTTAAGTTGCTTTATGAATACGGCCCCTGGTGATCGCATGCGACTGTTGCTTTGCCAGTTCACATTTCTGATGAGCACCTTAAACTCATTATTAGATGAAATCAATGCAAAATTGAAGACATCGGTCAGCAACGACGCATTCAACAGGATACTATCATGTCTGAGTCTGGAGTCCCTAAAACTAACCTCTCGCTGCAAAATGCCAGAAAAAGCTGAATGCCTTGGTTGTCCGCAATGTAGCTGCAGTCACCTTAAGTGAGTCTGCTAAAAGCAAGAAACCCAGAAGTAGGCGTTTCAAACGCAGATCAGGGCCTCTGAAGAGTGGGGAAAAAGGCAATGACAGCTTTGTTGTTAATTTGTCAAGCCATGATTTGACCGAGTCGGAAAAATCTTTACTCTCCAAAGGCCTCGGCTTCTGCCCACATCCTAAAGGTTACGATTGCGAAAAGCTCATTGAGGATAAACTGGCATTTAGCAGGCGCATGAGGCTGAAGTTTCACTTCACAAAGGTCAATATCTTCGACAACACCATTGATCCTGATAAGGATCCTGACAACCATTCTCAAACCGCCAATATCAATCTTACTTTAGACTCTAGGGAGAATATTCCTCATTCATTCCCTAGAGTCACTGGCAACATCACCCCCCCCCCCCCCCCCAAACAGGGTCAAGACCTCGAAACGTTTGTAAATAGTGTCAAATCTGGGGCCGTATTCATAAAGCCACTTAAGTCGTTGCTATGCGGTTGCTAAGGCTAAATATCTATAAAGGAGATTCCCTACAACTATGAAATTTGGTCTGGAGGAACAGTCTTACAAAGACTGTTCCTCCAGACCAAATTTCATAGTTGTAGGGAATCTTCTGTAAGACTGTTCCTCCAGACCAAATTTCATAGTTGTAGGGAATCTCCTTCAAAGAAATTTAGCCTTAGCAACAGCATAGCAACCACTTAAGTCGTTTTATGAATACGGCCCCTGACATTGCCTCCAACAAGCCTCCCAAATCAAGACATGGGAATCTCGCCAGAAATGAACGCAATGCACTGCACTCCTTACAACAAAGAAGTGAGATTGTCATAAAGCCGGTCGACAAAGGATCCACAGTCGTTGTCATGGATAAAGATCACTATGTTTCAGAGGCAGAAAGGACACTAAATGATTCGAGTTCTTACGAACTTCTAGATCATAACCTAAAAGATCAGCTTGCCAAAGAGGTATCTGAGGCCATTGAGGATATGTTTGATGATGGTATCTGAGGCCATTGAGGATATGTTTGATGATGGCCACATCAGCGAAAAGAGCATGAGGTACCTCTCTGTAGACCAGCCAAAAGCCGGTAGATTTTATGTGCTCCGAAAAATACACAAAGCTGGAAACCCTGGACGCCCTATAGTTTCAGCCAATGGACATCCCACTGAGAAGATTTCAGAGTTTGTGGACCTACACCTGCAACCCTACGTCAACAATTTGCTTTCTTACTTGAAGGACACTACTGATACTTGAGAAAAGTTAAGGAATCGCGCCCGATCCCCTCTGAGTCACTCCTTGTCACAGTGGATTTTACATCGCTATATACACCAACATTCCACATGAGGATGACATTTGTGCATTCAAGGAGGTTTGGGAGGAGAAACCTGTCAAAGATCCACCAACAGAAGTGCAATGACTGAGTTCAGGTGGAAGCACGATCTGCAGGTCCAAAGCACAGCTATGGGCACAAAATGGCTCCAGCTTATGCAAACATTTTCATGGGACGGTTAGAGGGACAACTTCTAAGACCAGTAAGTCTAAAGTAAAAAAGATAGGCAATGATCAGGAATTAATACAATCAAATCCCACATCCCGCTCTTAAAACCAATAGGGAAAGAAGCACACAAATACGGAAAAATTGACACAAGTACACGAAGGACACGCACGTTAAACCAAATGAGCAGCTCTCTCCAAAACAAGTGGTCTTTCAGCTACTAGTACCCTTCATAAAATCAGCATCAACATCTTTTTTTTAACTTACAAAACAAAACAAAAGGCAGATTGGGTAGCAAAACAGGTGACCAAATGCTTTTCAAAGTTTATGATGTCTATAGCCCTGTTGGAGAAGCTTAGTAGTTAAAATTTTATTACGGGCATTCAAGTCAGTCACATGACTCTAGACACTCTTGCAAACCGAATAAGTTGAGAAATGTAAACCCCGTAAGAGGTAGAACGGGGAACATCACCATCCAGAAATGGAAAATTTACTATGTCAAAATCAGAATCATCGCCTTTATCATAAATTTTGGATAAAACGAATCCATTTGAATCAATTAAATGTAAATCCACCAATAGGGCTTCTGTATCGGCTACATTAGCTTTGTTTAACTAAGTAAGTAAGTAAGTAAGTAAGTAAATTCTTTATTTTTAGAGGGTGACCCAATTGGTACAACCAATCTTCCTTGGGGCCCTCTTTTACAAGTTAACATATTTACAACACGGCAACAAAATTGTTTCTTAAACATAAGATCATGAATGACTATGGAAACGAGAATGTAAACATAAATGAACATGGATTAACAAACATAATGTTATACAATAAGTCAAAAGTAGAAGTTGCATAAGACAGACATACATTCATGATCAGACAGACAGACTTATGGACGAACAGACGGACATACAGAGAATGGCGGTGGAGGTAAGCAAGTCATCACAGCATAATATAAGTTATACCAGAAAAACTAATGCTTAATCCATTCGGAGCACCGTTTACTAAACGTGTGTAATGAAGATGAATTTTTGATGTCTAGCGGGATACTGTTCCAAACCAGTACTCCCGAAAAAGATAAGCTACCTTTAAATAAATTACATTTTGCCTGCGGCAGCACACAATATTTATTTGTAACAGATCTTAAATTTGATGTTGTGTTATCTAAATTAACCTCTCTCATTTGGAACATTTCATGCAAGTAACTGGGAGCCAAATTATTGTGAATCTTGTACATAATCTTTGCCTTGTTAAGAAAAAGTCCTTGATCGAATGATAAAATGTCAAGTTGTTCCAGAGATTCATTTAAACTTTTATAATCATGAGATAAGATTAATTTGCATGCCCTTCTCTGCAGTTTGTAGATTTTATTAACGTTGAAATTTGATGAATTACTCCAAATAATACTGCAGTAATCAAATTGAGGTTTAATGTAGGAATTGTAATACAAAAGTCTATACTCTTGTGATAAGTAAGGTTTAATTTTACTTAAAAGCCACAAATATGATGATACTTTCTTTGATACATGCTGATAATGATCTTTCCATGATAAATTTTCATCAACATAGACACCAAGTATCTTATCGCTGGTGGTCATTCTAATATCTATATCATTGTATTTAAGGTGAGGTGGGAGTAATTGACAAAACACATGATTTTATTCATACTTCCTTATATAGTACATTTTCAGTCCCTCTTTCGGAAAATGTAATAAAAAAGGGGGGTCGCCGATGTCATTTTCAAGATATCCGACCTCAAAAACGTCAGTTTTTCCACTTTTTCGACCCGACGTTATAATGGCGTTCTATGGAAAACGCACTTTTTTGCTCGTCACATTTGGATAAAAAACCTTTATTCTGAGAAAACAAAACACATTTTTTTCTTCAAAAACTAACACAGTACGACCCAATGATAGAAGTTTACATTAAAGCAATAAAAATAGTAGGTCGCCGACTTAACTTCCAAGCTAATGTGCATAAAATGCCCGGCTTGCCGTCTCTATAGACTGAATTGTTAGTGTTGCGCATGGTGACGTTAACGTTACTTAACTTTTCGCGCCACATATCAGCTATTGCTTTTTGTAAGCTACCGGCAAAATTTGTATGGAACTTCCATCACACATGATTGTCATCGTCGGGAAAGTGCAGAATGAAGGCAGCTGTAAGACTTTTCTCTCAATCTCTGTTTATGCCGTCTTAACTATTTTTTAATTGAAAAGTCGAATACATCGCCATTATGCCCTCCAGTACAGTTGACGCGCACCCGAGTTGACAAACTCTCAGAATTAACAATCTTAGAGCGGGCTATCAGGTGTTATGGCATTTGAACAATTCCCTTGTCCACTTGTCGTTTGTACATTGTAAGCGAGTCAAGTTTTCCAGTTCCTGACCCGACCCAAAAAAGAACCTATAATATTCTGCACTATAACCTAGCGGTTCCAACGGCCCCTCTGTCTCTCTCTCTCTCTCTCTCTCTCTGTAAAAACGATAAGCAGCTTGGATTCACTTAAGTGTCTAGGAGATACAATAAAACGATTCTTTGATATACACTTGAAACAGAAAGAAGAAATGAAAGACAGAAAAGTGAAAGAAAGGCAAGGAAAAAGAAATGCCACATTGTTTTAGCTTATTGACAGAACAGATTGTTGAATTATCGTTTCAACGTCGATAAAAGATCCTGACGATATTCCATCGACGTTGATATGGCTGCCTGGCGTTGTTCAAATGTTACGGACAGTCTAAGAATTTTTAATATAACTGAATTATGGCATAACTTTTGCTGATTGCAACTCAACGGCTGCGAACTCCGTCTAACAAACTGATGAGAAACTGTCAGAGAACAGGTTTCTCCCTATAGAAAACTAACTACATGTATATTTTTTCAGTTTTTCTACGGCACTTTCGATTTCTGTTTCTTGTCGTATGAAATTTGTAATAAAATTATTGCAACTACACGGCTGCTAACCGCGTCTAACAAACTGATAAGACACTGTCAGCTATCCCGCAAGTAGTCTTCCGCATGGAAAACTAACTTTACTTTTTTCAGTTTCTTCTCTACCATGTCTACGGCACTTTACATTTCCTTTAAATTTCACCCAGCGCTCAGCCTCCTTGCATTTTGTGAGAAGACCATGTAGTAATCACAGAAGCGGCTAACGTTGACGCCATTTTGTTTTTATCAAACGGAACGTTTGACGTCATTGCGTAACGTAGTGACAGAAACTGTCGCACGGCGGCGCTGAATTACTCCCACCTCACCTTAAGCGAAAAAACGCTCTCTTGTAAGTTATTTCTTTTTTGTCTGCTTGTGATCAACATCACTTTAGTCTTTAATGTATTCAATATCATGCCATTTTCTCTACACCAGTCATGAAGAGAATTTAAGGACTTTTGTAAATTACTGTGAAGAGTGCTCATTTCAAACTGTTGGTCATATATGGTAGTGTCATCTGCATATAAATCGGCCCTAGCTGTCGTATCATGCAGTGTTAAGGGTAAGTCATTAATGAAAAGTAAAAATAATAAAGGACCTAAAATGGAACCTTGGGGAACTCCACATTTGACCATTGAAGAACCAGACAATTCATTATTTATAGCAACGCGCTGGCTTCTGTTAAACAAATACGATCTAAACCAGGATAAACAAATATCACTACATTTGTAAGATTGCAATTTTTTTTAATAAAATTTGATGATCAACAAGATCAAAAGCTTTGCGGAAATCTACCATTACACAACCTATCAGTTTGCCAGCGTTTAAAGCTTTAAGCCACGAATCTACCATTAGAATAAGTGCAGATTCAGTAGAGTGCCTAGCACGGAAACCACTTTGTGACTTACGGAATAAACCAAAATTGTTTATAAACAAGGAGAAATTAATATCAACCCATTTCTCAACGACTTTCGATAGAGACGGAAGAATTGATATGGGCCTATAATTGTTAATGTCGTCCTTATCTCCTGATTTGAAAAGAGGTTTAACTTTTGCTTCTTTCCATATATTTGGAAATATCCCGGAAATAATACTTTTATTGATAATATACACAATACTTGGAGCTATTAAGTTTGCCGATATTTTAAGAATTCTTGGGCCTATGTTGTCTAATCCCGTTGACTTGCTTACATTTAAATTTGATAAGAACTTTCTCACAAAACCCACATTAGTTAAAGGAATTTTAAATTCGATATCATTTGGTACTTTTGATCGCACAAAATTGTTAAGACGTTCGAATTCTGAGTTTATAATTGGCTCTTTTAATTTAGAAGCCACGTTTACAAAGTAGTTATTAAAGAGCTCTGCCAAATCTGATTCGTTTGTAATCATGTTATTGTCACTGTTGATGCCAAAGTTATTTTCATCACCATTTCCTTTACTTTTTAAACCAAACTCTTTAAACAATTTCCAAATAGTTCTTGGGTCTGATTGTCCTTCTTCAAGTTTTGTTTCATATGTTTTCTTTTTTGCTATTTCAATCAATGTTGTTACTTTATTGCGAAGCTCTTTATATGCAGCAATGTTTCCATTTAATTTGCATTTATTTCGTTCCTTCATGCAGTCTAGAATTTCTGGTGTTAACCATTCAGGCTGATATTTTCTTTTAACCCTGTGACTTTTTATCGGAGCATGCTTATCAAGAATTTCTAGAAATAATGATTTCCAAATGTCTACGATGTCATCAATATTGTCAAACTGTTCTAATACTTCCCAGGGAACACAACTTAAATCAGAAAGGAAATTAGCTTCTTCAAAGTTTTTAAATGATCGATATGTAATTACTTGATGGGTATTTTTACAAACAGAAGGGTGAGATTTACGATTGCAGAAGACCGCGAAGTGATCACTTATGCATATTTTCTCAACATATACACTTTGAATAGTTTCTTCATTATTTGTATAAATATGGTCTATCAATGTTTGTGTATCTTGTGTTACCCTTGTAGGTTCACTAATTAATTGAGTAAGACCTAATGACGATGTAAAATTTCCCCAATCCTTTTCAATTTCGAGATTCAATAAATTTTTATTAAAGTCACCTAGTATTATAAATTCCTTATTTTGATTTGAAACAACATCTATAAAATCCTCGAATCTATCATTAAATTCTACTTTTGAGTCAGGCGGTCTATACATATTACCTACTAAAAATGACTTCCCTTTGTTTGGACAAATTTCTAACCACAGGCATGGTATACTATTTGATTCTAAATCCTCTCTTCGTTTTGCAAGGATACCTTCCCGTACATAGACAATTATTCCTCCACCGCCATTATTATTATTATCTTTCCTGAACGGTAATTGAAACCCATTTATTTTGAAAACATTATTGAGCTTATGAGCTTTCAACTTTGTTTCGCTCATTCCAAAATTATGCAATTTACTATTTACAGGAGCGGTCAGTATTGCAGCTATTTCTGAAAATTTACTCATTTCGTCACCACAAAATCCTTGAACATTTAAGTGACCAATATTAATACCTTTGCTATTCAGATTAATTGAACAAGTATCTTGACTATTATTACTGGTAGAAGTATCAGAAGCGTGCACATTGTTTTCCGAAAGATTGTTAAAAGTTTGAGAAGTTTGCTGATTTTCAAAATCACTACAAATAGTTACATTTCTATAGTCACTGATACTTTTCTCAAAATACACCGAATTTGTATCTGAACTCCGGCTTTTTTCAGCATAAACTCTCGGCTTTGATGTTTTCACTGACTTTTCTTCATAAATCTTGGTTTTAGAAACATATGTTTGACTTTTACAGTTACAATGAAACAAATTACAATTATCACATACATTTTGTAAAACACTAAACTTATTTGTATTATAAAGCATTAAGGTAGGATCAATTTCGGCAATTGTGCCTAGTCCCTATTGAGCATACCAGCAGTCAGCAATTACGTGACCCGGCATAGAACATCCAAAACATAGTTTTCTGCTTCCCCATTTTCCATTGAACTGTCTATTTATATTTCTCCTGTAAGCCTTGTATGGTCCGTTTGATTGGCCATTCCCTATGAGCGGCCTGTAATATTGTCCATTTCCTGTGTGCGGCCTGTTTGATTGCCCATTTCCCGTTTTCGATATGCTAGATGGTCCGTTTCCTGTGTATGGCTTATTTGATTGGCCGCTCCCCGAGTATGGTCCTTGCGACTGTCCGTTTCCCGTGTATGACCGGTATGATTGTCCATTTTGTCCTGGTCTATTATCTCTGATGATTGGCTGCCTCGAAGATGGTATCACGCATGATCGGAAATTATCGACTATAATCACATGTCTGTTGATGGCGTCTAATAATCTCCGAATCCCAGAATGTGCCAGATGGATTCCATCACTGTCGTAATAACGAGTGGCTGGCAGCCCGTTTCTGTCAAACAGCAGATCATATGTCTCTCCTATGCATTTGACCTTGTGCATTTTCCAGTGATCTACAACTCGTATAATACAAGTGTTGATACTCGATACATCGACATCTCCACGTGGCAACACTTTGCAAACATGAACAACGCAATCCCGGTTTGCGCTGTTAATGAAATTCAACAGCTCGTCATATTTCTCTTCAAACTGACTAGTATCTGTTCTGTTTGAGGCGTCATTTCCACCAACGCATATGATGATGTTACCAAACGTGGCTAAGTTGTAAACCGATACTTCTGACCAAATATCCTTGATTGTGGCACCGCCTTTGGCACAAACTGTAACACCATTCTTTAACCCTTTAGTATTTACTCCTTTCAACAAGGAGTCGCCGACAATCAACGTTCTGTTGTGTGTTTTTGGTGGAGGAGGCCGTTGATGACTTCCAGGACCTGCTCGATTAGTTATACGTACTGGAACTGGCTGCGGCGAAGTTAAACAGTCTGCAATCTGTTGGCAAGTGGAGTCGGAAACAAATGTATCAACATTGTCTTCATGGACTGGAGTATATACTCTTTTCAGTTGTGTCTGCGATGATTCACGTTGGAAGCTTCCATCAGACAAATTCCCGTATCCCTCATCAATGGCGCAAGGTTCTGAAATGTTACGGCACTCACTTAAAGAAACTTGGCGTTGCTGTGTTCTCACCGAATCGGCGTACGATGAATTTTACCTGTATTTTCAATCATTCTCACTAATGAAAATTTCAGTTCATTCAACTTGAGTTCCATCTGTTGAATAATCTCGGTTTTCAGCGACTTAATACTGGAATCAAGCTGATCTATTTTGTTCAGCATAGTGCAAATTTTCATACTGGTGAGCCCGCTGTTGTCTGTTATTATACTATCTTGTCGTTGGACAATGGGAGTGCTAGTGAACATGGGCATTGTGTTGTCATTTCCGCATGTGGCTGTTCCGTAAACCAACTTTTCCGCAGTAAACTCCTTTTGAACATGTGATGTTGGTATATGGTCTTCATTGGTAGGCACTGGCTCTGAAGTCTGACTCGTCGGTACAAACTGTAAGGACTGGGTCATATGCACTTGCTCTGAAGACTGATGTGTAGGCACTGGCGCAGACGGTTGAATAATATTCTCTTGTTTTGAAGACTGAATCGTAACTATTTGTTCAGAAGACTGATACCGGTTCTCAAAAAACGCATCTTCTGGGCAGGGGCTGTTCTCTATATTCTCGGTGCATGGTGAATCTAGTTGAAAACAGCTGTCTGACAAATCCTCTGGTAGCGGCTTTCCAGTGCTGGATTCTTCGAGTTGACTGTCAACCTCCTCCATTAGCCGTTTAAACAAAGACTGGGCAATTTTCGGAAACCGTTCATTTCTCCAGAGTCTAAAACCCATTCCGCTCAACTCGACAGTTTTGAAATGGCTATCTAATCTCAACTCGCATTTAGCTCCTTTTACGTGTGTCCAACATTTAGACACGAACGTGGTTTCATCTTTCTCGACGCTTTGCTGAAAATCTGAATGAATTTTTCTTTGGAACATATCAAAGAAGACCCTTGATTGAAACGAAATGCTGATTTTTGATTCATATACCTGTGTTCTGTATATTGTTCCTTCTAACTGATCATTTGATATCACCGCATTTTCAGCATTTTCTGCCTCGGTAACTGATACACCGGAACTTGAATCAAGATGAGAGAAATCGCTACAGCCAGAACTGTCAGAGTCAATGATGACGGTATCCATATTTGATAGAAATCTTATTCAGGATTGTGTCAGGATACAGTATAAATAATTACTTTAAACAAAGTCCCTTTTCGTAGCGATACTAATACTGGTTAATTATTCCCGAAAATCTCAATTTTGTGCGGAAAAGTTAGCTGAATATACAGTCCGTTTATGAGTAATTTATAATAATGTTCTTATTAAACCAAGAAACAAAGATGAAATACCTTTGAAGACCTAGAATTAACACTTTCCGCCGATTTTGATCCACGATATGGAAGTCCCGATCACAAAAGTCTTGATTTTTTTCTCGAAACGAATAGCCACCAACACAAATTTCACATCAACATGAAGATCTATCAAAAGTCTATAGAGATTTCCACTTTCTAATAAAATTCGGCTCGTTTTTCGACGTTTAATTAATTATTTTCTGATTTTTTACGACGGCGCTTAAACAAAAACAAGTTGACGTCATGGCGCCAAAACGTATCCTTGCAGCTCAGGTGGATAAATATGATTCATCATGCTTTCAAAGTAAGGATTGTCAATATTTAAAAGATCATCTAGATATCTAGATATATATTGATTGCATAACATTTAGCGTGGGCAGCCATTTTGTTTTCATAGCTTGAACTGCATGGTCTCCGATAAGGGGAATGTTTTGTTCATTTTTGTTTTTAGGGGCTTATTTTTTTTATGTTCAGATAATTTTCTCGAAATGTAAACATTTGTGCTTATTGTTTCTATCGTTTATTGTTTGAAACCTCTCAAGAAGTGGACAGGCGAAAGCGCTTAGGTAACATATTGAGAGTTGCTAGTTAATGGCTAGATTTTTCGAACAGCATATTCAAAAATTTTGGTTTACTCCTGCAGAGAATGAAAGTGCGCTAACCAGGCATGCATTACGAAAAATACAGGCAAATGAGTAAAATATACAGTTTCACATGCTCATCTTAGACACACATCATATTTTGTCGATGCCTATGCCGTTTGACAATGACAAGCCGATGTGAAACAAAGTTTACGATGTTTGTTGGTATATGCCCGCTGTTGAACGAGAATATGAGTCGCGACACGACTAAACCAACAATGTGGTTGTGCGCATTGCGCAGACTCAGATCAGCCTAGGCATCCGCCAGGTTTGATCAGACCCTTCGTTAAGTGCTCAAAGGGTAGCTAAGGGTCTAAGCTACCTCCATGCGGACAGCGTAGAGTCTGATCAGACTGGGCGGATGCCCAGGCTGATCCGAGTCTGCGCTGGGCGCACAACCACATTGTTGGTTTTCTCGTGTCGCGGCTCATATAATGGTTGTGGGTGTTCGGTGGGATTTACCCCTTTGTGATGTGGTCGGGTCGGACAAAGGTGCTAGGAACCTTTCAGTGCCGGGGCGCCCTACCAATTTGCTTAGTAGTAGGGCAAGGACCGATTGTGCTTGCAGTAGGTGCGGGCGGAGTTATTTTGTCACTTTTTCTATCGCTATATTTTTGAAATCTGTAACAAAACCGTTAAACCCAAACCAACCAACCAACCATTTACCTTTTTGTCTGCTTTTCGCCTGGTAAACGCACAATGTTATCCCCACATGAAAATTGAAGATTCAAGCTTATATTAATGTATAGCCAAAGTAAAAGCAATGCTTTTCGACTCATATACATGTAAGACTTCATAGTACAAACATATCAACTTTGTGAAAAATAAACTGGTTTAGTTCGCACAGAACTCCTGAAAGTGGCAAAACCAGCAGCTGATGACTCCACCAGTTCTTTTATTGTTGACTCATATGCTAAATATACATATGAGTCAAATGGCACTGCTATATATTGGCTAACTTTGTAGACACTTTAATCTTTAGTTTCCAGGGGGAATGGAAATGAGATTTTACCAGGCGTGTTTGCTATCATGGGGCTAAAACCGAAGCCGCCTCTATGTAAAGAACTTTCAACAGTCTTCTGTTTTATAAACGTTATGAATGCACATGTCTGATGAAAATGTCGCTGGAGAATATCACTGAAAATCACAATAATTGAGACAAAATCACTTACAACTTGGGTGTTCTTAGGTCTCAAAACTTTAATCAATAGAGTAAACGACATCACTTTTAGGCTGAATAAGAATGATGTAAGGAATTCAACCAGTAATTGTCAAAAGTGTTGCCAATAGCGACGCTTTTCAGAACAAAGTAGATATATATTGATAAAGTATAACGTTTGATTGTGTAAAATTTTATCAGATCAGGAGCGTGATTTATAAACGAATACGATTTCAATGCAAGTCAGAGTGTTTTAGAAAATCATGATACCTTTATAAAACGTAGATCACCAAGAGTGTAACCTGACCGTGTATGACGTGAGTGTCGGGGTACAATTTCAAAGAACGCGTTTGTAACATATGGGTTTTCTTTCATTTTTTTATCGTATTTTTAAAAGAGTATTTACATAACGCTTAAATTACATTCCGACTTCTATAACTGTTAATTCCGTCTATATATAACTTTCGAAAACGTGAACTGAAATGCTTTTAAATGCCAAACATCGAAGAACGTGGACAGTCTGGGCACTTGCGTTAGTTCTTAGGTAAAATATTTTGCTCGACTGCTATTAAAAGAGCATTAGGTATTTTACGTGGCTGCTAAACAATGCTTACATGTGATGAATACTTTTATGCTGTTGAGCACTTTATATTCCTTGTGTAGTAGCTCCGTTATTGACACTTAAAGGGGACCGTTTGCGATATTCGCATATGTTGTTCTGACTAGATTTTGTGTATTTTGTCGGCCTCTGCTCATCTGGGTATATCAAACAAATCGGCTTCCTAGTGGTGCACTTGCCACAGAGCTGCTAGAAGGTTATGGCAGGAGCGGAGTTCGCCATTGCAATGTTCAGGAACTGATACAATTACATACCATATCCTGCCTCAAAACCAAACCGGAAAGAGGTATATGGACAACAGTGGTAACTAAACTAGGCCGAAATCATTTGGAGCTAGCCTAGACCCTTAGCCCCCATTTAAGCCCACACGAAAAATCTGATCAGACTGTGGGTGCCCAGGCTAAACTGGGTCTTCGCTGGGCACACATGCCACTTTGTTTATTTTGTCGTGTCGCGGCTCTTTAAGTTTGAAATGTATCTGTTAGTTCAGCTGTTTTCATTGTCCTTAAGATACATATGCACCGCGAGTAAAAGTACCTTACGGTACCTGATACCGCACGGCACATGTTTGTGCAAACACGAAACACTCGGACCAACCATGCATCCGCAAGTTTAATTAGATTTCGTTTCCAGCTATACTGATTCCATTAACAAACTGGAATGGGTATGCTAAGAATATGTTATTTGCAGATGACGTAAAGCACATTCCCCATTGCCCACCATGCACACAATGTCAAATTCTAACACAGTGCGCCTATAGACATAATGGAAAATTTCCGTGTTTTATGCTGCAACAATTTACTGTTTCGGACCGCGTGAGTCTAATTGCTGACGTCACTGGCTATTATTGACGTAATTTTGTGACGTTTTGAGATGTTGGACGGTGTAACGTCTCTTTTTCTTTCTAAAATCGCCATAAAAACTTTCATTTATCAAATATACAATTAAGAATATTAGCGGGAGCATGAACGCGCTGGTAGGAAGGTTGGGAGAATTTGAATGAAAAGAGTACTTTTTCAGTGATTTTTAGTGTTGGAATCGAAATACTTCAGCTCTAGCATTGAATTGTTGAGTAACAATGCACTGTTTTTCGGTCAGTTGTAAGAAGATTTATTACTCTTGCTCCGCACTTATGATATGATCTACTTTAGAACTAACCCCTAAACAGTAAATTATTAATCAACAATTTACTGCAATAGCTCATCTATTTCTTAAATGAAGTCGACTGAACGTCTTTTTGCTGCCATTTGTCGCTCGGACGTCGAAACGACGTCATTTGTGCCGCGACACGAGAAAACCAACAATGTAGTTGTGCGTCCAGCGCAGACTCAGATCAGCCTGGGCATCCGCCCAGTCTGATCAGAGTCTTCGCTGTCCGCATGAAGGTAGCTTAGTCCCTTGGCTACCCTTTAAGCGCTTAGCGAAGAGTCTGATCAAACTGGGTTGATGCCCAGGCTGATCTGAGTCTGCGCTTGGCGGACGACCACATTGTTGGTTTTCTCGTGTCGCGGCTCATTTTGACTTTGTGTTCTCGCTCGGGATAAAGCGATAATAGCAATTTCTCTGACACAGTGCGTTTCATAAACAATACTATGATCATTATACAAATATTCCTATTGTATTCCGACTCAGAAGCCGACAGGATCCATGAGTAAAGTTAATAGGGCTTGATGACTTACAAATAATGATTCAGTTTCTAAAGGAGTGTTCTGATAATTGAAGACCATTACCGATATTACCTTATGTATTGGGACTCCATAACCAATTATTGTTATTATCATTAAGGTGAATGGGTACACTTTCAGGGGAAGCAACTATTTCATTTTTATTTTGCCTCCCTTTTGAGTGGGAGTCAACCCTTAAAGGAAATAAGTTGGGTCTCTTTTAAGGGTTTGTTCCTTTATTAACGGTATCATTGTTTGGGGAAGCAAACAAAAAGGCCTGTCTCCCTTTGAATGTAGGTGCTTAATGACTGTCCTGTATTCAACTTTTGACCAAAATATTGGCAAAATCTACCCATGCCATCTGTTAGAACCAAGTGTGTGTCTAAATAGAATGTGTTCTATAAACATGATGTATACTAATGTACAATAGGAGAAAAGCTTCCATCGGTTATGGGCTGATGGTTGGGCTGGGCAGATTATAAAATGTATTGCCCTCCTATTATGTGAACTACTTTTTTACCAAAACCTATTTAGAGAAGCGATCTAAGGCCTGTTTTGTTAAACGAATATATCACTGCCTATTGCATTTTATTGAAAGGTTCAAATGTCTCAAACAATGTATATCCACAACATGCAATTGTAGATGGTATATAGCCATGTCAAACCTCAATCAGTAGTGCGTCCACAAAGCCTTTGTGTTTCTTCATGTGTGTTGTAAGGATATAATTAATACAGAATTAATGATTTAATGCATGCTATATACTTGCACAGTTTCTGATAATCTCTGGTACAGACAAAATATAAAGATGTCAAAGAAATGAGTCTCAGCGTTTGACGCGATATTGCTACAACATCAGAGAGCTATGAGAATAAGCCCTCTCTCTTAAATTGTATCTTCTGCGTATCAGATTTTTTACGCAAATTAAGTATCAACGACGCAAATTAAGTCATGTCAAAGCTCATTTAGTAGTGAGCGACAACGCCTCTGTTGTTCTTCATTTGTGTTGTAATGATCTAGTACAGTATTAATGCTTAATGCATGCTATATACTTGCAGTTTGTGATAATCTCTGGGACTGACAAAATATAAATGCCCAAGAAAGGGGCCTCAGCGCTTGAATATAGGGATGGTTTTTCATGCATTAACGTTTGTCAGGTCCCGAGGGAGATGTTGGAAACCGAGGGCCGAGGTTTTCAACATCTCCCGAGGGACCTGGCAAATGTTAATGCATTGGAAACAAATGTTTGATCGCTGTTATTGCATAAATTCAACGAATTATTCGTTAATGGTTGAAGAAAAACTTGGCACTATATTTTGTCACCGTTTGACAGCCACCTTTTTACTAATATTCGTCTTCCGGGCCCAAGAGCATTCAGCTATTCAAAATGGCCGCCATCATCCTATTCAACCTCAATATTTCGGAAAATTGTCCAAGATGGTCGTTGTAGTTGATGCATTGCAAATGAATCAACAAAAAGCAGATACCTTGAGCAATAATTTCCATGCAGAACAAGCCTGATCCATTCATATACCATCCTGCAGTTCTTGATTGCTGAAAGCTTGGGATGCATGTTTTCTTTAACACTTGTTTAACCTCCTTTTGGCATCGTAAGAATGTTAACAACATCGCTTTAAACGTGAGTCACGACGATGACGTCAGATTACAAAGGCATGATGACGTCATATGGCATACTTAGGTAGCGCACCACCAATTTTTGTAATTCGACCAAAACCGGAGAGACAAAGTTGCATGGTGGATTTTTAGCTCACCTGTCAAGGTGAGCTTATAGTATAGACTCGGTCCGTCGTTGTCGGCGTCAGCGTCGGCGTCGTCGGCGTTCACAATTTATAACATCTTCTCTAAGAAACCACTGGGCCAATTGAAGCCAAATTTCTATTTGGTCCAGGTCACATGACCAAGATGGCCGCCATGCCCATAGATGGTAAAAACCTTAAAAAATCTTCTTCTCCAGAACCAATAGGCCGATTGCCTTGAAACTTAGTTTGTAGCATCTTGGACTCTAGTACTACAAAGTTTATATAATTGGTGACTCTGGGTTGACCTTGACCTATTTTATGGCAAGGTCAGATTTGGTCCCTTAGGCTTTTAAATGGCAAAAACTGAAAAAGTGCATTTTTCTGTGGCTATTGTGCTCTGTGATGTGGAAATGCAGTCAACTTCAACCTTTATGAATACTAGAGGTCAAGGTCATTTAGTGACCTTGACCAAAGGTCATTTGTCCATTGCGTGTCAACATTTTCAAACATCTTCTCCTCAGAAACTATCGGGCCGATTGGAGCCAAACGGGGGTTATCAATAAGGTGGGTTTTCTGCATCCTACCAAAGTTTTATTTTTTTGACTGATGTTATACTCTAGTGTGTCTAGTTTATTGAACCATATGTGACTCTGCGCGGAAAGCCCTAGTTACTGAGCTATGGGTCCAAAGAAGTGGGTGGGGTAATCCAACATGGTTTTAGCCTGTCTTGTAAAAACATTCTCATTTGGTAGAAGAGTACAGCAGACAGACAGGATTTGATAAAATGATTAACAGAACATCTAAACTATATTTCCATATCATTTAATTTGGTCTAATTTGAACATATGTTGTCAAAAAAGACTTCCTTTGACATTTAGCATTTTTTTGATATTTTTGACCTCAATTTTCAATATTTCTTGGCCTTATTGTTAAATGAACAGACATGTTATCATCAAACTCATGTCAAGGAAGTACCTTGAGAAGGACATTCAGATGATGTGACCAGAATATCACAATAGCATAGTTTTCATGGTCGACTGAACACATAAACTTGCTTGGAAGATGGTTTTCTTTCAATTTTGACCTAGAATTACGAACCTTTGGTCAAATTACTATTTTAACTGCTATACTATGCCCCACGCCCCTGCCACTAAAGGTGAGGGAATACATATTGGCTTCAGTGCGGATCTCGTTGGCATCTGCAATTGTGTATGTGTCACATATTAAGTCCTTCTGTGACCTTGGAAACAAGGTCAAGGTCATCAAAATCTGACCTTGACCTTGTTTCCAAGGTCAAAGTATGTGACCCAGACACAGATGCAGACGCCAAGGAGATCCGATCTGAAGCCAATATGTATTCTTTCACCTTTAGTGACGGGGTGTAGGGTATAATATAGCAGTTAGAATAGTAATTTGGCCAAAGGTTCGTAATTCTAGGTCAAAATTAAATGAAAAAACATCTTCTGAGCAAGTTTATGTGTTCAGTCGACCATGAAAACTAGGTCATTGTGAAATTCTGGTCACATCATCCGAATGTCCTGGTCAGGGTGCTTCCTTGACATTAGTTTGATGACAACTGGTCTGTTTATTTAACCATAAGGCAAAGAAATATTGAAAATTGAGGACAAAAATATAAAAAAAATGTTGAATGTCAAAGGAAGTCTTTTTTTACAACATATGTTCAAATTAAACCAAATAAAATGATATGCAAATATAGTTTAGATGTTCTGTTAATCATTTTATCAAATCCTGTCTGTCTGCTGTACTCTTCTACCAAATGAGAATGTTTTTACAAGACAGGCTAAAACCATGTTGGATTACCCCACCCACCTCTGTGGACCCATAGCTCAGTAAGTAGGGCTTTCCGCGCAAAGTCACATATGGTTCAATAAACTAGACACACTGGAGTATACCATCAGTCAAAAAAATAAAACTTTGGTAGGATGCAGAAAACCCACCTTATTGATATCCCCCCCCCCCCCCTTTCATATAGAGACTTAACAGGATGGGGGAATGAAAGTTTATATATTTGGTTCAGGTGACATGAGCAAGATGGCCACCATGTTCATATATGGTAAAACCTTAAAAAATCTTCTTCTCCAGAACCACTGGGCGGATTGCCTTGAAACTTAGTATGTAGCATCTTGGACTCCAGTACTACAAAGTTTATATAAATGATCACCATAGGTTGACCTTGACCTATTTTTACCGCAAGGTCAAATTTGGTCCCTTAGGCTTTTGGATGGGAAAAGCTGAAAAAGTGCATTTTTTGTTGCTATAGTGCTCTGTGATATGGAAATGCAGACAACTTGTACCCCTAGGAATTCTAGGGTTCAAGGTCATTTAGTGACCTTGGCTAAAGGTCATTTGTCTGTAATGTGTCGACATTTTCAAAGGACTTCTCCTCTGAAACTACTGGGCCAGTTTAAATGAAATTTCATATGCAGCCTTCAGGCAAACCGGAAAACAAAGTTTATATATTTGGTCCAGGTCACATCACCAAGATGGCCACCATGGCCATATATGGCAAAAACCTTGAAAAATCTTCTTCTCCAGAACCACTGGGCCAATTGCCTTGAAACTTGGTTTGTAGCATCTGGGACTGTAGTACTACCAATTTTATATAAATTGAGCATAAACTGACAGGTGAGCGATCGTTGCCCTTGGGCTACTTGTTTAGTGGTCCGGCACAAGCATAATGAAAGTAATGAAAGCATAATGAATGCATCAACAGCGCGTGCCAAACCCTTGTTGAAACACGGCTTTTCGCCGGTTGATGCACGGCTGTTAATACCTCTCGGCACTGAATTTTACGCAAAAAAGATGTTGCTACAACATCAGAGACCTAGGAAAATGAGCTCTCTTATTGTAACATCTCCGTGTCAGCATTTTTTTGCAAATTAGATATCAGAGACACAGATACTAGCAGTGGCATTATTATTATATCATTCATAAGCACCAACTGTTCACGAAAGACCTGCAAGTCTAATTTGGCATGAAATAGAAGCACATTTACTGCAATGTTATTCAAATGACACTTACAGGTAAGCTATGTATTTGATTACAAAGCCACGCTTTACATGCAAGCATTTTGTGTGTGTGTGTGTGTGTGTGTGTGTTACCGAATATTTTCTAACCAGTGTTCTGCTTAACTGACCAAACGCATTTAAGAAACAGTACACATTCAGTATGATACCTGAATAAGAATAGGCATTAGCCTGACTAGAATCATTTTTAACATGACAAGTGTTGTCGATCACTGATTTCATGCTCTGTTAAATTTATTGAACTACCAGAAGATAAAAGGTGATCAATAGTTCAAGAGCGTCATTAACGGAGATATCAATTTATGGCTTCTTAAATAATTATTTTATTGCTGTTGAAGGAGGTGTCTATATAAGGACGTTTATTGTAAAACACTTTAACCGAGAAATGATAGTGACTGTATATACGTAGATGACCTGCAAAATACCTCGGGACAAATGCGATCATTTTATTTTGCAACTTGAAGTTGGTATTTCTAATGTTTTCTTAGTTCAAATAAAAAAGCTGTCATAAAAGTGTCTGAAACAATGGTACGTCAAAATTGCGCCAAAAAAACGACAATAAAAGTACATAGGTCGTTAATTGGCATATCTGACAATCAAAGTTTCAATCAAACCGGCCTAGTAATACTCCGCTATGACGTTTTAAGTTTCTGTATCAAAGTCAGAGAACCGACGTCAGTCTTTTCCAGTTTGGTATAAGCAGGCCCGGATCCAGACCACCACATACTGGTGGGGCTGGGGTGTCGATATGTATTTTGGAAGGGACGGGTGGGGGGGAGGGGTTGAAAATGACATAATAAAGGATAAATTTGATGAGATTTTTTTGATAAAGTCTTTTTTTGTCTTGAAATATATGTTGTGATATCACATAAGAATCGCCTCGCCGAGGCGATTCTAATGAGATGTTACAACATAAATTTTAATCTAACCATACCCAAGTGGCGGGGCTGAAGCCCCAAAGCCCACCCCCTGGATCCGGGGCTGTGTAAGCCTCTTGTGTTGTACTCGTATAGTACAAAGAGACTCAACAAAGAGTCTTCCATCGCTTACAATGAGTTGTCATAAGAGTGGAAATATTATAAAAGATTTATTTTCTGCAGGTGAATGCATTGTCGAGTTTAACCCATTTGTGACAAGTGTCCCATAAAAGGGACATTGGTAAACAGTACAAATCCAGATCAGACTCAGCCACCCACCACGTCTAATCAGGTCTTCGCTATTTGCGGCATAAAACAAATGGGTAAAAATGATAATTAACTAAATCAGACACGCCTTAATTGAAAAAATGGACTTATCTACTTGATAGGGACAGAAGAGTCCACCAGGCATGTATGGGTTATCAGTGATATGTGTTAGAATTGAACGTTTCTTAGAATAATATAATCTGATGCAAGCCAAAACTTTTACACACATATTTGATTGATACTGATACGTTTAGCCGCAAAGTTGCAAAATGATTTTTTTCTGACACTGAAAACACAGGGTATAATCGATTCCGCCAATTTTCGCTCCCTGCAGAGACTGTCCGTCATATTTGGCTTCCACCGAGACTGTCCGCGAACTCTTGCTTCCTGCAGGGACTTCTGTACATGATAAATGGCTTCCTGCAGAGACTGTCCGCGTGATTCTGCTTCCTGCCGAGGCTCTCGGCAGGAAGCAGAGTCACGCGGACAGTCTCGGCAGGAAGCCATTTCTCGAGGACAGTAGTCTCTGCAGGAAGCAAGAGTTCGCGGACAGTCTCGGCGGAAGCCAAATATGGTGTACAGTCTCTGCAGGAAGCGAAAATTAGCGGAATCGATTATACCCTGTGGAAAACGTCAAAGGTAATCACGTCTCTTCAGTGTTACAATACGTCTTACGTCAGTGACTCTTGAGTGAAAACTGACGTTTGATATTTCGTCTGAAGTAGATTTTGATAAAAAGATGTTCACTTCCAGTCAGTATTTATGTGCATTTCTTTGCGTTTAGTAATCTACAATTTTCTGATTTATGAGTACGATATTAATCAACACTTGTAACGTTGTCTGTAAACGTGTGGTCAGACACACAACAGATTCTTTCAAAGATGAACTTTTACGATCCTCACAATAGCAAATGCAAATACGAACTGAACATGATTCAGACAAAAGCGTTTCTAAGATAACAGGTTTTACAGCTGACAAAAGCAATGTCTTTGATCTCTGCTTGTGGGTAGACTACCCCTTCGGGAATTTATTTGAAAGCAATGTCTGCTATTATAGGAAGGTGTACCTTTCACAGATGAAAATGTTATAAATCTGATATTTTCTTTTTACGTCAATGTGATTATTTAAAGCGGAAGTGTTTCCGTGCTTTGTTTACTTCTGTACAAGACTTAACTAATGATACGCATTTGATAATGACCAATTATATCTTCTGTAGTTATTTAAAGCCATTCTTGACAAAGGTACAGATCGAGGGAAAATGCTGAATTCAATGGGTCTATGGATGTAGTCTGAATATCTTAGAGTGAGCTGAACTGGTTCTTGCAGAAGACGATGTCAGACAGTCGACAGCAGGATTATCGACCAGTTCCAGAATGACTTAATACAGAAGAGGCAGCTGTATTTTTGTCCGTCTGATTTCCAGGGATTCCCATTGCAGATATTCAAGTTGTTTGCTTGTTTTGGGACCCTGTCGATGTTGTTCTTCCAAGATAGTGATGACTGGATATCCACTCCCAAATACTTGGTGCAGGCCCGGATCCAGACCATCATGTACCCGGTGGGGCTCCGAATAACTGGTGAGGCTTGGAGATACCGAGATGATGTCTGTGTGTGTGTGTGTAGGGGGGAGTGGGGGGGAGGGGCTTGAAAATGCATAACATAATTAGCGATCACTTTGATGAGAATCTTTTATAATGTCTTTTTTGCAATGAAATAAATATTGTGACATCACATTAGAATCGCCTCGCCGATGCGATTCTGTTGAGCTGTCACAACATACGAGGGGCGTTCGAAAAGTAATGCAAACGGCCTCATAACTTTGTTTAGGGGAAAACTGGGTACAAATGCTATGCATATGCTGATAACACTACATTTTGTCGTTACAATGATACTAAACGCTGTACAAAGACACCTTTTCATATTGACTTACAACGCATTTTATTAGGCCCCTGTCATGCCACTGGCCTAATTTCATATGTAAAATAGTTTCAGTGTTAGGCATTCAAGTCAAATATCATTGAAAATACAAAATTAATCTTTGTCAGACGCTTGTCCATTGTTGCCTACAATATTCATACAAAAGTTAGAAGGGTGGCAACTGTTATCGATTTATTCTTGGCAAAGCAGTGCGCAATTCTTATGACGTTATTGAAATATACGTTAACGTCATTTTTAAAAGCTTGTCGAGGCTTCGTTTTTGGCATTAATTTGAATTTATTGACATTTTTTCGTTGACCCATGTAAATGCTCTGGCTGAAAAGATTTTGAATGCTAATACACTTGTTTTCATTACGAAATCATTTAATTTTTCATAGAAATGGGATGAGAAATGGGGAATTTGCTACTACATAATCAATATACCCGGGCCAGTATGGAACCCAGATTAAAAAAAATCCGCGATATTTTCAGGACAACATTCCCTGGGCATTGTCTTTAAGTTGCAAAAATAAAAACAAATCAAAGACTGACGATTTATAAATTACGGCCTACTAAACTAAAATTCTGCAGTGTCTTTAGGGTATACCTCTTTCAAAGAAAATAAAAATGCGCCCTTTTTAAAAAAATACACCGTGTTTGCAGACTTTCCTACGCATGATATAGCTTTATGTGTTTTTGCAATCAGAAGTTCTGTTTTTATATTGGTTACCGAGAAATTACGTCATTTGCATTACTTTTCGAACGCCCCTCGTATATCTAATCTAAACCCATGGATTAATGATCTCAAACTGTCATCAGATACTCTTTATTATCTGAAGACCTACATATTAATCATAACACAGACGCCCAGATTGCGGGGCTCAAGCCCCAAAGCCCATCCCTGGATACGGGACTGTGGTATGATCCTGAGACTCTAGGATGTATTCCTTGAGATCATAAGGATATCTGACGGGTAAGCGGGATCTTGATACACTAAAGGTGCTACATGTCTGCGGATGAAAGTCAATTCTCCACTCGTGTCTGCAGTCTGCCAGTGCTGTACACTGAGGCCTCTGGAAAGCCATGCGGTCTTCCGGGCTTTTAACTGTCCTGTACACAACGCAAGTATGAGCAAATAGCCCGGTATTGAAGCTTAGTTTGCCAGGCAGATCATTTATTAAGAGTAGAAAGAGCAGAAGCCCAATAACAGATCCTTGGTGAACCCACTCACAACATGTTGGCAATCTTTTACAGGTCGTGCTGCTGTGAGCGGGGTTCACCAAGTTCCTGTCATTTGGGCTTCTGCAGTTTCTGATTGTGGCATACCCTGGATCTTTCTATTAAATTTTTTAAGTCTCTGCTGAAACATGGTTTCTTACTTTTCTCCCCTCATAATGGTTTAGTCGGGGTGTACTGTTTTGATAAGGACAGAAGTGAGTGAGGGCGTGGTTGCGGTCGGCGATGGCGCTGAGTAGCTTTCAGTGCCACTGCGTCCTACTATGCTGATTGTTTTGGGTTTAACGTCCCTTTGAGAGAGTATTTCAGTCAATATCGGACCGTCTTTCAGGGAGAGGGAGAAAAAAGAGAGAAATAATAGACGAGAGAAAAAAAATGTGCAAACAACCCCTACCCGCGCCTACTGCAAACACAGTAGGCCCCTGCCCTACTATTATCCAAATCAGTAGGACGCCCCGGCTCTGAAAGTTATACGCAGCACCATCGCGCCACCCGACCACCCCCTGCGTCCTATTTATTTGGATAATAGTAGGGCAAGCATACTGTGCTTGCAGTAGGTGCGGGTGTCGGGTGTTTGGATGTTTGTTTCTCCTCTATTGATATCATAGCTATTTTCTGTCTCCCTCTCTCTGGGAGACGGCTCTATATAGACTGAAATAACAAATGGCTCAAAGAGCCGTAAAACCAAAAATAACCAACAGCTAGAAGTGAGAGAACGAAATTTGGCCCACAACTCCTTTGTAGTCGAAGAATATGCCGCAGCGTCAAACTCTTCCTTGACATCTCTGAGGTCTTTCTTCAATGATTCACCATATATCGGCTTTGTTGTAATAGTGTACCTTTCTAGCTGGCATGATTGCTTTTGTCGGTCGCAAACCTGACTCATCTTGAACTGCCTCGTGGTCTGAGATACCAGGTCTGACTTCTACTCTTTTAACAAGGATCTGGTTGTATGCGGAAAAGAGGTCCAGGATATTTTCTGTGTTCTCAGTTATCCCTGAAGTCTCCAAAAGCATTTAGTATAGGAAGGTTATCCTGCTGATACTAAGCAGCTGAGACAAGTAACAGCTGTATTATATAGCGCTGAACTACACTGTTCAACTAAATGAGTGGTCGCTTATTACGAATCATAAAATCAAAAGTATACTAGTTCTTATGGTACTCTGTAGTTCTTTATAATATTTCATAAAATTGTCAGTAACCCATAAGCAAACAGACCCAGACTAGACGCTTTCTGATGAAGACCTATACTGTTTGCATACACTTTAGGCTTTTCAGTAAAGATAATAAAATAAGATTTCCAGACACCTCTTTAACTTTAAACAGACGTGTCCAAAACTGAAGTAGAAATTTCCCCTACCCATAAAAACGTTAAAATTTACTTTAACAAACAGTCAGCCGTTACACACGATACACTCAGTTTAAACAATATATGCGTGAAATACACGAGCTAGCTTTAGACACAAGAAGCAAGCAACAACTTAGAATATATCATATGAGGCATAAATCATTGCTATTTTTATGTTTTACACCATATATGTTGTCCACTTTAAAAAGATATATTAAAACCATTTACACCTGGTGTCCCCTGAAAAGACTATCGTGAAATCCGGATCAGACGCCGCAAATGATGATTTACCTTAAATTTTGGCAATTGTGTAAGCTATAGATATACTCAGTTTAAACAATATATGCGTGAAATACACGAGCTAGCTTTAGACAATGAGCAGCCATTCAGAAGCAAGCAACAACCTAGGATATATCATATGAGGCATAAATCATTGCTATTTTTATGTTTGACACCATATATGTTGTCCACTTTAAAAAGATATATTAAAACCATTTACACCTGGTGTCCCCTGAAAAGACTATTGTGAAATCCGTATCAGACGCCGCAAATGATGATTTACCTTAAATTTTGGCAATTGTGTAAGCTATAGATATACTCAGTTTAAACAATATATGCATGAAATACACGAGCTAGCTTTAGACACTGAGCAGCCATTCAGCAGCAAGCAACAACCTAGGATATATCATATGAGGCATAAATCATTGCTATTTTTATGTTTGACACCATAAATGTTGTCCACTTTAAAAAGATATATTAAAACCATTTACACCTGGTGTCCCCTGAAAAGACTATTGTGAAATCCGGATCAGACGCCGCAAATGATGATTTACCTTAAATTTTGGCAATTGTGTAAGCAATATTTGTAAAACTAAATTCAACCTCCCTTTAAACAGGAAATGAACCTGTTCACTGAGCGAGGTAGAAGAGTCCATCTGTCACAAATGGTCTTATTCTGAGGAATTCGTTTGGCTAAATGTTTCTGCAGTAAATCCAATAGTTTTCTGTCTTAATTCATCGTGTAGAAATTCCTTATGACTTTAGTTGTTTCTTTTGATTCAGATACAGACATGCCTGATAACGATTTTCCATTTCCTTTCTAACACTCCTTGTAGCTTTTGTGTGCTGCTGCCATCTCCAGTTCACTTCTCCATCTTTTGGCGGCATATTTCATATAATTTTTCCGAGTATTGTCCATTTTGTTAAGAATATTTTATTTTTACTGTTTCATATTTCGTTCGAATCCGATAATAGTTTCATGCGCTTTCGTTTCATCAGTTCATCACGTCTTGTCAAATTTGTTAGATGATTTCAGATGAATAAATTTTATAGTGTCTTTCATTTTCTTCTACAACCAGTCCTCAAAACTTCTATAGACACTCAGGTTTTATTTTCAATAAATGAAGGAATGTGATACTGCAATATATGCATGATAGGATGGTATAAGGTTGTATGTGAGACGGCTTCTTTTGTTTAACCAAGAAATTTCAACATCCATGTTTAACTTCGATTAAATGGCCTTAATCTGTTCAACTCTTCTTAATTTCCGTGTAAGATCGTTTCATATATTTTCCAAAAGTTCTCCCATAGAAACACAACATCCTCCTGTGTTTTATTAGTGACAACAAATAACAACATTTCTGGCAGTGCTGAGAACAGTATTTGATAATCTCGGCAATTACGTGCGCTCCAATTTAACTCTGAGGTATTTTTATCAGTCCACTTTCTAGTTTCCCGAATTTTAGACAAAAGTTCATCAACGTGCCTCTCTTGCTCATCTAATACTTCCCGTTTATTGTCTAATTGATTTCAGTCATCAATGAGATCTGACATCTTCAACACACCCTCGGCATCAAATGGAGTTCGTCTGGTACAACATACTGACGGTCAATTTCTTTTAATACTTTTTCGCTTTCATCCGCATTTATCACATAGAGAGGTATTCTAAAGATTTTCCGTCGCTCTTATCATTTCCACAGTTTCATAATATTCATGAGTAGACCTTGAGCTGACCATAGACCCCCCCTCCCCCCCAGGGGGAGTTTTGTACCCTATAATTTTCTGAAACTACATTATATAAGAAACGAAATGACACATGTTAGCCCTCTGTACGTTGGGGCGTTAACGTATGACGTCAACGTCAATTACACTACCCAAATTTACATATTTACGTTATAATAGAAGATACGCATTGTTATACACATGTTAGTATTCGCCCTAAATAATCTTGGGTTTTGTCTGCTAGTGCATAAATCGCTGTTGCAAAGTAATTGACATTGTCAAGGATAAGTTACAAACCAATATAACGTAGTTTACATTGTATTTGACGTTTTTCCCCTTGAATGTCTAAATACATGTAATATAAGGAGAAAATTTTAAGAATTTAAGTGTAGAGAAAAGTTACTGTCATATATATGACTGTTTCAATAGTCTAATATAAAAAAGAAACCAACTAAAGTCTTGCAAATCTCGTCAGCAGTCACGATAAATATGTAACGTATATAACCACAACAAAAATACAATAAAAAAAAAACAGAATTAGACTAAATCGCTGAATTGGTGGAATGAAGTTTATACGTGCTCCATCAATCTTCTTTGATTCATGCCCAGCTTAGATAAGCTAGGCAGTAGTAAGCAGTGGATACATTAAATGTGGACAGAAACTATTTTATTTTTGAAGAACTTAACCTACAAAATGACGAGAAAAGCTAAGAAAGCCAACATCAGCTGCATTTTATATTTCAATGTTATCTTTAATTTGTCTTAATTAGATACTGTTTTATATGTAAATATGAAAAAATGTCAATGTTATGTGTCCTCAAATTATGACCCCCCCCCCCTCAAATAAAAAAAAAATAGTGTATATTTGAAAAGCAATCTAACAGTAACATTACGTTACATAATTGTAATATGTCGAGGAATAAGATTTGTGAGCCATCTGTTATCAAATTTTTAGTTCCCTGGCGGCATGAATTATTCATTGCTGTAGTATAAGCTTACCACTGATAGTCAGTGACTTCATAAAAATGATTTTTTTAATTCTATGCATTAAATGAAGTAAGTATACGTTGGTACATGTATTTGCTGCAACTGATCAATACTTAGGTTCTCGTTATGATGGGGATAAAACCAATTTCGCTACCTGTGCTGTAGGCAGAGCCATTCAATTACCCTACATACAAATATGCAACTGTGACTTCCAGAACGAGGCAATCAAAAGCAGAACCAACTATGCCGGCATGCATTAACACCATTTTTTATGCTGTCAGTCGAATCGTCAGCCACGAGATTCTTTGCACAGTAAATGCTTTACATGGGTTAGCAAATATGTGTGGCTCCCGTGATCATAACTTATATGTTAATTTGTGATCAACGTGATCTGTTTATGCAGCTCCCTGCCATCAAATACATTACAAAATGTTAACAATGTGAACATTTAAGGATTATAGAAAGTGACATACTTTATAACACATACAGTATTCTGTCTTCAGCCTGTTCAGGAGTTTTATTATTTGTTAACAATGTGAACATTTAAGGATTATAGAAAGTGACATACTTTATAACACATACAGCATTCTGTCTTCAGCCTGTTCAGGAGTTCTATTTTTTCATTATGTTGTTACAAATATTTAACTGGTCAGATGATTTTGCAAACTCCGTGGTTTTATTCCCACTTGTTGTTACTATCAAGGACTTAAGGTGTTACGAAATACAAATTTCAGTCAAACCATTTTCAATAATGTAACAGCTAAAATCAGGGCTTTATTCTCTAACAGAATTTAACATATTTGGACAAGGATGATTTGATAAGAAGTAAGATATCATCAATAAGCAGCTTACAACCATATTTATTGCTAAAAAGTAAACAATATGGTAAAGCAGGGTCACAGAGATCAACTGCAGTAAGTTATTTAGGTTAGCCCTTACTTGGCATGTATTGATATGCACTATTTCTATTGTTTGATTATTTGCTGTTCAGATATACTGTATTACTAGTTAAGGATGTCGGAAATGAAGAATTCATAAACCCTCAATAAATACGTTGTATACGTTACTTGTTTGGACTTTCTTTTCTTTTCATTTTTGTCTTTCTCTTTTTCTCAATATTATGCTGCAAAGCATATAACTACAGTGCAGGCAAATACATTCTGAAGAAGAAAAACTAAGATTTGCTCATAAATATCTGAACAGCGACGGCAAACATTAATATATTCTGTCATTTCATTTGCCGTTTTATTATGTGTGCAGAGCTACTGGAACACTGTCCCTGGAAAAAAAACATTTTTGCCCAACTAAATGTGTCTTTATGTTCTTTAGTGAATAGATTCTTTAAGAGATGATTGAATGTTGTTAGATTCTTTAGGATATGGTTTAATGTAGTTAGACTTTAAAGAGCAAGAAACAAAGCATAGAAATATAGATCATCATAAACATAGCATTTATAGATTGCTACAGTATACTAGTAAACTGCCAGTGTCTCTTTTCTGTATTAAATATTTCTGATACTATTGTCCCAAACTCCTGGTTGACACATAATTGTTAGTTACATAAATGGACTAAGTAAAGCAATGTATTGACACTACCATTAATTATTTTCAAAAGTTTGTTTCTTAACTGTAACTCAGCAATGTTGTTTCCTCTGGTAACGTAAAATATACGATAGTCTAACAAAAGTAAGTATACGCTGCCAGCAAATATCTACATTAGCTTTGATGCAGAACTGTATTTGGCTTAAGCCGTCAAACTTCAGTTTTACTGTTCTGCTTTATAGTTTTTCAGTATGCACGTATAGGCTATAACAAATCCTGTCAATATACAAGGTGGAACTCTATTTTGCATTGTTGATTATTGATTATTTTATAGTTTTAAACTGAACACGTCAAAACCGCTTAGCTTTTAATGGTATCAAACTGATTGCATATCATTTTATTCGAGCCCTATATGCAAAATCAATGCTGGCTTTTAATGGCTGCGGCTTTATCTTTTCTGAAGTTTTTTTTTTTTTTTTTTTTTTTTTGATTTGATTTTTCAGCTGTATATAACAAAATTTCAGGTATGTTACCGTCTTTAGAACTCAAATGTACAATTTGTAAAAGAAACAAGTTGGGCAATGCCATTACGAAATACTTTTAATTTTGATATAATAACAAAGTAAACAGCAAAACCCGTTTTACATATGCAGAATATGTCAATGCCCTTAACATTACAATTTGAAGTATACTGTGTTTAATCACGTATAAAACACACCTCATGAATCTCTAAAAGTAATAACTGAGAGAAGTGTTGATAGGTCCAAGTACACAATATATCATAAGAACACCGAGACTTATATGTGTTATTTTTTATGTGACAGTGGAAAAAAACTGATTAAAGATATCATAATAAAATATTTTCAATGTTAATGTTATTTACGTTACTACTAGTAATAGCTTGTCATAGAAAATAAACCAGAATGCATTTTTCTCTTATATAAGATGATTCTTTTATGAAGAAACTGCTACCAAAGAAAATAGAATGATTGGATCTTCAAATTATATGATTTTAACAAAAGTAGCCCTAGGTAACGTATATAATCGATCATTATGGCCGACTAAAATGCATTCAAAATATTGTTGAGCTGTTCCTTGCTGTTTAAATAGACTGGCATATTCAAGATTACCTTTTACTGTTGTTTTCAATTCCAACAGTGTAGTTCAAGCACTTGAATTATACGGAAAGTGATAATTGTTATATGGAACATTCATTAGGGGGTACTGTGTTCAACATCCTATTTCTCCCAAAGTATACAAGATAGGACAATACTTTTTGCAGATCTGAAAAGATCAATTAATTGTCTTTAACACAGTAACAAACACTTTGTCTAATATTAAAGGAATAACTTACAAAAAGAAAGTGTTTTGGATGGAAATTGCAATTTCAATGGAGAGTAAAGAAAAACGTCACGTATATTACACCATGTAAGATAAAGTGACATTTCAAACATCATAACTTTTAGCTGTTGGATTGTTCTATTAGACTATATAATAATTTTAAACATAGGAACGTGACTTCTATTTTTATAATTTTTTATATTTTTTATTTTATGTTAATCATTTAAATGGGTAACGTAATGTAACAGGCTGTTACAGCTTAACGCCCCACTCGCCAGAGGGCTAACATGCTGCAAAATACTTCTAAGATGCTGGACTTTGAGAAAAGTATGGTCTACAAAACTCCCCCTGGGGGAGAGGTAAACCATATCTGGCTCATGGCCTAGAGGTCTGTTCACGTCTTTTCTTTCTGATTTGTGACTTTGTCACTAAGCGCAGGAATAATGTGCGATATACCCTTCCATACCTAAACATATCTGAATGAACTTCGGATCACCCCCAAAATAAATCTCAAATAGAGCATTTTTCTTCTTCAGTTACTACCGATCCTTTCGACATCAACTCATTTATTTCACAGACTATAGGCCCACGAACGCACTTAATTCCTCGTTTCACTTCACTTTATGATGGCGATTGTTTCAAAGTTCTGTTGTGAAACATTTTTCATAATTCAGAAAGCTCACTGATAGATCCACGACTAAACCGACTAACGCTTTGCTAACCCGAGTAGTTCTAGTATCATCGTCAGAGAGGATCTTTTACACCATTATTTTAATGCATTTCTGAATTTCATTTTTATTGTCACGTATACCCTAGACCAATTTCCCAGAATCTTTTCGTATTGTGTAGTTTTCGTTGAGCAACTTCCTATCTTTCAAGATTGCTGATCATGCCAGGAAACTGTCGCTGAGCACTGCTAGCTCCTACCACGCACGTTCGCTTATTGCAAATTTATCCAAAATGTAAATTAGATTCATGAGTTTTTGTTTTTCACTATTTACAATTGTAATATATTTAGTATGCATCTGAACCGTCACTTAATGAACATGTAAATACTTTTTGAGACAGTCCATATAAATCCAGGAACCTCTGACAATCACTTTTAAACATTTGCTTGCTACTATGTGTTCTATATGTATCTCTAGTCTGGCTACAGACCCTATGTTCAATATATTCCTTTGAATCTGACCACCAGAGTATTATACAGATTCGACTGGAGCCAGGCTAATGTATCGATTCTTTTATTTTGAATTAATAGGGTTTCGGTAATATATTGACGAAGTTTCTGATTTTCCTGTAAAACCTAGGTATGCTCAGAAGTTATTTTGTATAGTTGCTCGATGACAGAAATATAGTTTTCCAGCACCACCTAAATTTCCAGCATCACGTAAATTTCCGACCTCGTACGGAAGTTTTACCCACACCTTTGTAACCCGTTTCTAGGAAGAACTTTAACCTCGTGCAATGTTTTTAATTACATTTATGCGCACACGTTTAGATCCGAATGAAGCTATTTTGATGAACAAAGTGCAAGATTTATTTGACTGAATTAGCAAAACAAGTGAAATCTGAAACCGCTTTACTTCTTTGAGCTGTAAATCGCTTGGCTATAACCCTATTTTAAGAAATGAAACTGACAACGGTTTTATCAGCTATGTTTGTCAAACACATTGTGTCTTCAGAATATCTAGTTGGTGACATGCTTTGTAGCCATCAACACTTTTGATGCCATATAATCAATTTGTCAACAATTTCGCCGACCGAATGGGGGTGGTCGGGTGGTGCGATGGTGCTGTTTATAGTTTTCAGTGCCGAGGCGTCCAACTGATTTGGAACATTGTAGGGCAAGGCCTTCTGTGCTTGCAGTAGATGCGGATGGGGGTTGTTTGGACATGTTTTCTCTCGTCTATCATTTCTCTCTCTCTCTCTCTCTCTCTCTCTCTCTCTCTCTCTCTCTCGGAGACGGCCCGATAAAGACTGAAATACTGTCTCAAAGGGCCTTTAAACCCAAAACAAACAATCAATCAGTCAATCAATCGCTGACCGGAAAAAAACGCCGACTGCCATTTACTTTGCGTTCACGTAAATTGAGATAAATAAATGCGTTTTAAAGGCGATTCATGTAAAACAGATAATAGAATTATGCCGGAATGGATAGCAATGTGTTTTTAAACTTAGGCAATAGAGTTTCCAGCGCATAGCGAAAAACTCTTTTTAATTTAAAGTCTATACCTATGAAGAAGCATCGAAACATTGTGACAACTCTTACAAAAAAGTATAATATTTGTCCTTAAAAAAGGATGCCGAGGCTTCGGAGTGTGGCACATGTTCGTTCTTTTAGGTGGGTTTCTTTCTCTTGAAGGAACTCTATAAGATTTAATTTCAGAAATCAGGTTTTAGAAATATCAGAAAAGTTCGAAATTATCAGAAATATGCACTGAAAATAGAAAAATTCGTAATTCTATTGTATATGCCAATGAATATATGTCAATATAGGGTTGACATTTAAACGGCATAGAAAGCAAGTAAACATTTTTATATTTATTTTTATTTTGTAGTTTTTTCATTGATGTTTATTAATTCATTCACCTTTCTTTTTTTTTTTTTTTTTTTTTTTTTTTTTTTGGAAAATTAGAAACACCTTCGTGCAGGTAATGTGTCATGCTTTCAGACTATAGGTTTCAAAATACTTGAATACTTTGAAAAAGATACAGAAAAATGCATAAAATTATCAATATTTCCTTCTATAGTTCGATATGAATTTAAGACCCAGTTATTTCCCGATATTGGACAGGATGTGCGATAATAAAATCGATAATCCAGTGTGTAGTATGCCGCCATCGTTTTATGATAATGCCGTATTACTTTTTGGCTGACAAATTTGGCTGACTATCTAATCGTGGAGATATCGTGTTACACCCATACAAATATCTGGCCAAAAAATCAGCTTACAAATGGTGGTCATTCCGCGGCGATTTATTTAGAGTTTTATCTCGCCGTATATAGCTGCATGTCGCCAGCAAGACAGGGGCTTTAAAATGGGAAATTATTTCTTAATTAAACTAACATTTGACACTAAATGCAAGCACAGCAGATAGAAATGATACAAATAATAATTTCAGGTAGCATAATTAATCAGAAGTAATTTCTTTATCAGAAATGTGAAGGAATGTGCATGGAATCGCAAGAAAAAGTGTGTGCAGGGTTTGCTATTTTATTAACAAAACCTTTGTTGCATGACTAAATATGTCAATAGTGGAGTGCCACATGGAAGATTAGTTTTTGTAACTAAATGCGTTTTTGACCCTCTGAAAATAAATTCGATTATTATTATCATTATTGTTATTATAATCATTATCATATGAACTTGAACGACAAAGTCACAAAACTATTCCTTCTTTCAAAATTAATGTGTTCTCTGCGCTTGAAGAAACTCTTTAGACTTTGACTTCATTGCAGCTGGTGCTGTGGCGTGTGGCGGCCGTAAAACGTCTCCCCATACATCATTTTTGGTGCAGATTATAGTTATTCAAACTTCTTTTTTATACTAACCAGTCTTTGAATCGACTGTCGTGTTACAAATTAAAGAAATTACTGTGTGTTTTCTCTGACTTTCGTCACCACTTCGAAGTATGGCACATGTTCCTTTCGTCGAATGTGCTATCTGTTCTTAGAGAAACTCTTTCAGACTTAAATTTAACTTAAATGAAATTTCTTTAATATCTAAAGTGTACACATGATGTTCTATGTGCACATTTAAGCGACATAAAATAACATAGAATATAAATAACTACATATTTTAAAAAATACAGTCTAGGGTTCTTTTCGGGTAACAAATTTTCACTTATACTTTGATGACATCAAAATACGAAATACTCGTGTTTATCTGAACTCAAGCAGACAGTGCCATATGGAATATGACAAAATTTGCCTATAGCAGATTGCAATAACTTGGCCATGTCAGATTTTTGTTAATTATACTAATTCCAAAAATTGGTCCTCCATCATAATTATTTCCTAGATACAAGAGATCGCCTAAAAGATAATCAAAAAATAATTAATTTACATTACCAATATTGGATGTCATGCTGTCATCGGCGTGGATTTTATGATTGTCATGGTGCTACTTAACCGCATGGATAAGCTCCGGACATACCGTACTTCTTCGTTTATTAGATGTTGTTTTCCCTTCAAAAACAAACCCAAATATCTAGATCCGTCTTATAAGACAGATCTAGATTTTTGGAGTTAGTTTAGCAGGGAAAACCCTTTTCATAGCTGAATTTCATGGGACTGATTAATATATTTGGGTCGTTCTTGAGATGGAAAAACGCCGTTTCGTAGCCACATAAACACGGTTATACAATCGAGTTATAACTACGAACAACGAAAACTGAGATGTCCTTTGATATTCAACTCAAAATCGTATGCTGTTGTCAGTTATTGTCGAACCGGTGGAAGATAAGCACAATACAAAATGTAACGCAGCCCCCTTGGGAATACAATGTAGAAACAACATTGTATCGATGATTCAATTTCATGGCGTTGAGTCAAGGTTGTATACCTGCCGGGAATGTAAGCGTTACCCGTGCAAACAAAGCGTGGCAGTGGCAAAACTTTCTCAGACTGTTGCGGCTACAACGCCTTGTGTCAACGTGTCACAATAACATTTTACTAAGCGGAGAATCTTTGTGTCGCACTGAACTACCATTATAAGTAAGAAGAGTAAAAAGATAGGCAATGATGATAAGGAACTAATACAATCAGATCTCATGTTGCGCCCAAAAACCAAAAGGTAAACATGTTTGCATAAAATGACAGCAATCACAAAGCAAAACCGAATGAATAGCGGTTTTTTCAGACAGATGGTCATTCCGCTACATCAACTAAAACACCTTTCACACAACAGGTGAACGAAAGCACCGTTTTGGACAACAAAAACAAGTAACAGAAAGAAACCACAACAGAAGTACCACCTTTGAACGGTAATTAAAAATACTAGGGGCTTAAACGGGTTTTACTGGACCCATACTTTCTCCTCAAGCTTCAGAATCTGCAATGGTTTAACTTGACTAAAGCTTAATACTCGCATTACGGACAAATGGAAGTTTTAATATGGGCAACAAGAATAAATTGTACGAAACATATGAAAATCTGCTTTTACCTATTTTATGTTTTAAATTACAAAACAAATTAAAAAGCAAAGTGGCCAGCTATACAGGTGAAAACCACGGACAAGCGGACATAAGAATGCCACAGTGAGTAACCACAAAAGAAGTGCCGCCTTGGAACGGTCAGGGACTTGAATGGTTCTACTGGATCCAAAACCTCTTCCTCAGCTTCCGCAATGGTTCGAAACATTTAGTGAGCTATTCGGTCCTAAGTCACCAATGAATCATTACGGTAAGCAAAAAGGCGGATAAAACCTATGACGGATCAAAGATGAGGACTCGACTGAACCAACGTATAAAGGATGGCTATGTTTATTAAGGTCATTTCTTTTAAGTCAAAGCAAAATAATAATAATAAAAACATTTCATTGTGACAGAAGTCATTACATGTATATGGATTACGGTAGCTGCTGATACTTTTATAATTGCATTAGGAGCTGTCCCCTTCAGGTTTGCGGTGATTTCACAGAGAGCTCCCATCCCCTCTAGAGCCGAGAACTACTACTGATTTTCTTCAACCACTAAACAGTCCTTTGATATAATGATTAGATGCGATCGAATCAGAGTATGAAGGGAGAGAAAAAAAACATTACTAGACGATGTTAACAGCTATGTTTAATCGACAGAAACCAATTTTATTTATTTATTACTTTTTATGTTTTAACAAGGAAATTCACGCGCTGTTATAAACTGCCTTTGGGATTTCAAATGTATTCATTCCGGGGTTTCTTCAAACTGTTACGTCAGAAACTCAAACATGAACAGAACGGTTTAGAAGCTGATGTCAGAAGTGACGTTGCGGCTTTCAGAACGGTTTAGAAGCTGATGTCAGAAGTGACGTTGCGGCTTTCCCTTTAAACATCTATTTTTTCTTCAAAATTTGGAAACTGGCATAGTTATATTACGGCCTTCTTGGCCAATCAAAAATACTTCGTGTGGTTTTGTAGTTTATTTGGCTTCTGATGTTTGTTGTGATTGAGATGTGTTATTGGAATGTTTAAATTTCTTAATAAAAAACCCATTAGCTTACATGTATACCTGGACATTAAAGAAAATTAACTGCGTTGCGTCTGTTTAGTGTTTACGTGATTGAAATGAAAATACACTGTTAGAGAGTTTAATGATTTTACCAATAAAAAACACATTTGATGTAATTCTATTGGCAATTACAAGACTTGCAGCATTTTCAATGCGGTTGGCCCTGATTTTGACAGTTTATTGGCAACGACACCATTGAAAATTTTAGGCGTTGTGTAAACGGTTCTCTTTCACAAAATAAACACGCTAGGATGATGGGTATTTTTGTATATTTCCTTATTCACCCACTTGTCTGACAGTATTTATATTATTGTAACCTGCGGCATTAACTTTCCTGCACACTGATAAATACATGTACATGTTATTCAACCGGATTTTAGAAAAGTTGACTCACTTATGGCACGGTACTGTCCTTCACTCGCTTTATGATTTTTTCTTGTAACTTTGTCAGTTTTCTTCTTTTTTGCCCTATAATAGCTATCAAACATGCTGTCCCCATGCATTCACATCTGCTGGGCACCCCGGTAGTATTCAAAGCCCTCGTCCTCAACACTGTTCACCGTGCCAAGCGTCAAAAACCATATATGATCCTATTAGTGCTAACGGGTTACACCTGGACATAGAGTCATTGCAATGCTTTTTAGATACAAATTTAAAGAGTAACTACACTTCAGGAACTGACTGATTCCGATCCCAAACCATATCCCCAACATCAAAGGGAAAGACTGACAAAGACATCCCAACAAACAATAAATTACAAGTGATAAGCCGAGTCAGCAGCTCTTTCCCAAATAGGTTGCAACTCAGCTATCTTTACTGTTCAGCACTAGTAACATTACATTTACATTACTAATGATCCAGTTATGCTTGAGCAGCTGTTTGCTAGACTTAAATTGAAATCTGAAAGAGTTCCTTCAAGAGTGGAGAACACATTCGAAAGCAGGAACATGGACCAAGACTATTAAGTGACGAACAGTAGAGATATTGACATTCTGCTTTAAATGATTAGAAATGCTTTAAATGATTCGTACCGTATTTTTATATCTAAATTGTAATTCAACTCTGATATGCTTTCTACATTAGCAGTAGCAAGGCCAACGACCTAGGTTGTTCGGAACATGAGCTGCCTCGCTCGGCATATGACAAATTAATCAGAGTCACACCTTTTTGGACAATCATTTATTTGGAATACCAGCTAAATTTTTTTTATGTTTATCACTTAAAGACAGCATGCAGCAAATGTAGTTACAAAACGACTTTTTCGCTATAAAGCTGGCCCCAAGGTTATAAAACTTTTTTCATGCTCAACTCAGCTGAGCATAAAATTTTACCTGCTAATAGATAGCAAATTACTGATAAGTACAGTTATTTTCTTGCTCAGTTTAGCTGAGTATAAAATTCTGTCTGCTTATGAATATAGAAAAGCCAACATTTGTTGGCATTTTCATATTTATCAGCACAGAAAATTTCATGCTGAGCTGAGTTGAGCACGTAAAAAGTTTTATAAGCTTGGGGCCTGACCTTCTGATATGCTGTAGTTATCGCAAACTTTTTGACCAAATGCACCCCCAGTAAATGATTCAACGTGTTTGGTCGATGTGTTAGCAAACCCAACGAGCTTTCGGAAGCTGAATCTTATAAAGTAAGATTACTCTGTTGTAAACAGATTTGAAGCACAAAGTGGCTTCTTGGAGACTTCGAGAAGTACAACATTTACAGTAAGATTTCAAACACTCGAACATACGAAATGGTGTAACTTGGAAACTTTGAAAATGCGTCACGTTTTGATGATGTAGGTAGAGGTACAGTTGGTCAAGTTTTACATGTTTGAAAAAGAAGGGATCTATTACAAAGTAAAATGAATCGATAACTTTTGCTTCTGGAGGCCTGGTCATGTCGGTTCGTACTGATCCTGACAACACTGGCAGATACCAAGCACCTGTTGACTATTTTTCGAAGCACATTTGAAGCATGCAGCTACCCTACTCCGTGCTACTCACATGTTTTATAATGTTAAACACCATTTTAAAATGGCGTTGGTCTCAGAAAATATTCTACCAGTCTTATACCACATGGTGTCAGATGATAATAAGACAATTTCAACACTTTCGATGAAACGATGAGTCTATGAAAATAAACTTCAGAGAAATATTATTACTGCTAAAGAACTCTTTAACGATATGGGAAATCATCTTATTGGTGATTATCTCTCTTTAACTGGCGCTGGATTAAACAGGCTTTGTAAGAAACAAATTTTACAGTTTAAAGCTAAGAAGTAAAAGAAGTGGCGCTACTTCAAATTAGCTCAAAAGATAAAGGCAGCGACTGTAAAGATCCAACAAACGTTATGCGTGTTTGTTGTACCAATCACGTCTGATATTCAGTTGCAAGACGGTGGCCTCAGACTAACAGAACGATCTGGTTAGGCTCGTCATGGTCCAACTAGTGGTTTTCTTTTGCACTGGCTCCGGATGCACAGAGTTATGAACTTTGCTTCAGCACAGTGTTCTGGTGGTTTTATGTGTTTTACTACAATGATATCTCACTGATGAGTCAGGAAGCCCTCTACGCAGACCGACCAACTACTTGATTTTGGATCTGCATTAGAAGGGAGTGCCAGATTGAGCGCATAAATAGAGGATCTTACACAAGTGGTCATTTCATATGAAATTTATGAAACGAGCCGTCGGCGAGTTTCATAAATTTCATATGAAATAACCACGAGTGTAAGATTCTGTTTATCATTTGACTCTTTAAAATGGCATTTTAAAGTCTTCAAATTGAACATTATTTCAATAAGAAAACACATTGTTGACATGGACGTTGTCAATGACGTTACGTGTACGCGCCAAAGTGTTATTACACGTGTGGTCATACGATTTTTATGACACGACGTTATCCACTGAATAACAGCGACGTCATATGATAAAAGTAGTTTAGAGCCCAAGTATAGCTACTATCCCTTCCAAGACAAAAACTGATGATGAGCATTCTGTTTATCATATTTCTAGCGTGCTGACGCCTGAATACATGTCCACTTAGCTTCCTGTTTTATTTTTGTGGTAAAAAAGTTTATGTCTTATGTATACGAATTTATAGTGATTTATATGTTTATGTTTTTTATATTGATGTTTGTTGTATTGATGTACAGTTCCACTTTCCTGGACTGGGTTTGTCTTTTATCGAAGATGTACTGTGCTGTAGTGTTGTTTGCGTTTCTCCTTTCTTCTTTCGGTGCCTTGTGTGCATTTTATCATGAACCTGCTGCAAAATTCCACTGATAACAGGGGTATGATAACACAATGTGATATCATGTCACTGTAGAACTGCGCTTGCGTGCATGTTATCAGGTCATGCCTTTAGAAGCGATCTCTGAAAACGATTGGCTGTATACTGACGTTGGCCTTGATAACAGCTTTTGATTGGTTGAATGACGTCACCGATTTACGTCATAACGCATTCGCAACGTCAGCAAGTTCGAACAAAACTGCGTTTGCTTTTCATTTGTTTGAGTTTCTTTAAACATTAAAACCTTCTAATGATGCATGATAAATAGAAAACCATGTAAGTGTCTTTTGATATCAAGTTTATCAGGCTCGACCAGAAACACGTCGGACTGACTCTGTAAGCCTCGCCATTCCTACGCTGTTTCTGGTCTCGCCTGATAAACTTGATATCAAAAGATAACTGACATGGTATTCTCTATCTACTCTGTCTGTGTATCTTTATTTATTTGTAACCCTCTTTGACCAGTGGATTTGTCCATCTTTATCATCAGGATGAGTACGTCACTACATTGTAGTTTTTGAAGCTTTTGGTGGATATTTTCCCTTTTACTATATTTTGCGAGGAAATGCCCTAAGCAAACAGGTAGACCCTGATCAGACGCCGCGGATCTGCACTGTTTGCATATGTCCGCAAAACAGGTGCCCGGTCTAAAAAGGGTTAAACATGTGAAAAGGCGGCATATCGTCGCGTTGTGAAGTGTCTGCCAATTTCACCAGGTGAGGTAGTACAGTAGAAATGACAGTCAAGAAGAAATTAAAACTAGTATCATTTTGTTTATCTTTCCAGCAATCTTCTTATTGTCCATTTCAGAAGATCATTAAATATGTTGTATTCAGTTCGTTCGGTGAAAACTGGATGGACCTACAACAAATGACCGTTGCGTAAATACAATTGGCACATAAATCACCTTAATTGAAAACACATGTAGTTTAATTTGCAAACAGCATAGATCCAGATCCATTATTTGAACTCTCAATATAACATTTCTCTTTATGAAAATTTTTATTTGAACTTTGCAGACGTAAATTTTGTTGTCTGCTTTTAACGGTAAATGAGCCATAACACCAACAAGGGTACAACGCAGGACCTGCTCAACTTCTATGTATCTTCAGCAACGTCATTATAATGAGAAAAATCATTACCCTGCCCAGAAACATTGGGGACAATATAATGTTCTTGGGGCTCTTGGGGTTCTTGTGGTTGTTTGTCCAAAACAAAATAAATATGATCAGGCGCACGCTCAATCGTTTCATCGGTGACCTCTATATGTGTGAGTTTACTCGTAGCTGGCTCCAGAACAAAGTATATGTGATTTGGATTAAAATATTGAAGTTCTTCGTCATCACTAACACGTCTTATATTGTTAAACAATTGTTGTGTTTGTTGTTCTAGCACATGATAATAATGGTTCTCTACTGACTTCCTTTCATCATTTATTTTTACTTTCTTTTTTTCATCCACATGCATGTATTCATAACCTTCATTTGGAACTCCTGTCTGTGTAGGATAACCCGATTTAAGGCGACCTTTGTATGGAGTATATTTGTGAAAATTCTTTCTACTCTGGCTAAGGAACTGTTGGTATTTTCTCTTCTCCGCAATTTCATGGGCTGATTCTTCTTTCTTTACCCTCTAAACATAAACAAAATAAAAGTTTTTATTTAATATTGATTTTATAAACCATTACAAATCATAGACCTATCGCGGAACGTTTCTGTTGATTCCTTAACTACATTTGAGCTAAGTTCATTTTGTTTATCTAAGGGTGCCTAATTGACTAGCTCATTACTGTCTTGTACTGCTGCAAGCTGTGCAACCCAGATTATACACCGCAGAACGCAACCGTGTCTTATAAGGGTCTCCACTGTTTACATTAAATACGGAATTTTCTGAAAACAACGACATGATTGAAATAAAGTCAGAGCATCCCTACAGTGGAAAAGTACAAGCCCGAACCGTGAGAAGGAAGAGTCCAGTAGGCAAGGTAACTCAAAGCCTGTGATGGTTATCCGCAAGTCTTCCATAAACAAGATTGAAGATGGCCTTTTCGACCACCAAAGACAAGCAAAGCAAGTCGCTCAGTATAACAAGCTTTTCAACAAGCTTTTCAAATTTTAGGCATATCAAATATCAACATTTTTGGACTTTCAAGAGCGAGCAGCTCTAAGATCAACGCTCCTGTCTGGCCCAATTTCAGCTTCTATTTAGATTTTATGCATGTCCTGGATATCAGCTGGTATATTTGTTTAGATAAAATAATGAAGTTGCTATGGTAGGAACAATATTTTCCCCAATACATGGTATATGAGATTTTCTTTCGTCGCTCAAGGGCCATTAACTCCGTAGCAAACAGTACTGTATGAGCGATATTAAGATTAAGACTTGGTTACCTGTAAGTTTAAAGAAGATCAAAACAAACATAAAGGTGTTACATGTATGCCTGTGGCAAGATTTCCCCATTGTAAGTCTGTGGGACCTTCTGGTTACCATTGCAAACACAGTTCGCCAAGACACGCATCCAGCCAATGTCACAAAACATTTAATCAATTCAGGCCAAGTGGCGTTGGAGATAATCTTGTTTGAAACTGCAGACGGACGACATAGGACAGAGGTAGCTGTAGTAGAGCTACAGCTCTACTATAAGGTCATCTTACGAGCCTTTGGCCCAGATTGGCTAGAAAGGACATACTAATACCTGCTCTGTAGCTCGGAAACTTAAATCAGTCATAGCATATGGAAGGTCTTCCGCTGGCTCTCTATCTCTGACGGAGGTTTCTTTTTCAGATTTTCTTCGAGGTCTTCTTTGACGACATACTTCACAACGTAGACAGCGGGTGCATTTGCATATTCTCAACAATCTATAACAAAAATATAACAGCCTCAACACGACAAAACCAACAAACTGGCATTTGCGCCATGCGAAGACGCATCCGTCCAGATTGATCAGAGTCTTTACTGTGCGCTGAATGGGTGGCTAAGGATCTAATTTACCTTCATGCAGATAGAGAAGACCCTGACCAGACTGGGCGGATATTCAGGCTTAACTGAGTCTTCGCTTGGCGCAAATGCCACTTTGTTGGTTTTGTCATTTCATGGCTCAGTTAACATTATTTTCGAGGCATTGCATCGCAACTCAATACATACCTAACGCACAGAAATTGTTGAAAAGTATCTTCTTTTCACAAGTTTCTTACTTTCATCATTAGCTAATACTTTCGAAATTTAAATCGGTGTTTTAGAAAGAAATAATGAACGTCACTCAAAAAAACTTTTTCCGAAAGGCACAGTCATTTTTAGTTTTATTGAAACAAACGTCACCACCATTAGAATAGAACGTAAGACAATAATGGGCGTCGCCAAGTCAAAAGGCTAAGCATTCGTTATTAATGCCATTCACAAGCATGCTAGAAAATACTCTTCAATTCATAATTTTGGCGTTCCCTATTAGAAAGAGAAACTTTTGTATGACCTCATAATGCCAAACTGAGCATTGCCCAAAGTCATGTCCCTGGACTACCTTAGGTTCGCTTCTGAACTTAAGTAAAGAGTCTTTATCCTACTTCATTTGCTGTACCATGAAAACGCTGGATACCATTTAGGCCTAGGTACTGTAAAATATCGGAGGTATTAAGAGTCATTCTCTGTAAGCACCAAAATTAGGTGAAAATGACATGTCTCAGATTTTCGCGAAACTCAGTGTCTTTTTTGCTTATGTCAAGTGATGAACAAAAATAAAAGTTTTTCTTCGATCAAACTATCCGTTGCCATGGCAACCAGGATTTTGTGTTTTTCAGCTTAATCTGGTGATTTTTCAAATGAAAAATGCAAGATTTGACTCCAATTGTTCTGGTAGTAATTCACAACAAATGGTATTGATACTTACATTTTAGAAGAGAACCATGTAAGTGCTGCTTACAAATACAGAAAAGTTTCTTCATATTGCTATGGTCAAGCAGTCAGTGACCTTTACTTCCACCTAGTAAGGCGTCTATTTCAAAACATCAAAAATTAGCAAATTTTTAAGACGTTTTACTAAAAAATGCGGCTATAGATTTTTTCTTTCACTTGGTGCAGAGAGTACAAAGCCTAGTTGTTGATATATCAAAAAATTGGAGATGGTATATTTTTTAAATTAAAAATATTTTTCTTTGAATTTAGTCACCGTCAGAGAAATCAGAAGAAACTTTCATAATTGAAATTCTGAGATAAAATACAATACGTTGAACATTTTCAAAAAATATGAGCCAAATACAAGTCGATACATGATTAACAACTAAAGAAAACTACATAGAGAGTTTTCACCCTCAAAAATACGTTAGTACCTTACAATTCGGGGTTGAATTACCCCACCCACTTTCTTTCAATGCAAAACCAAATTAAAAGTTGCATTCTACAATGAATATATCTCAGTCTTTGCTGATTTTTAATGGTCTAGGGGGCTTCTACAAGCTCATTATTTCTGTCGTCTTTCTTTTTTCATAATATTCCCACAGTGGTTGGTGGGTGGGGGGCAGGATAGGGGACATATTGTTTTTTGGTGCGGATCCCATCAGCGTCTGTGTAGCCCTTGCCTGCACTCTATGTCCTGTATGTGACTTATGACCATACATGCATGCATACCTAATTGGGTAGGGGTAAAGAACTGACTAGACTTTGCTGACCTTGACCCTATTTTCAAGGTCACAGAAGGTCAAAGAATGATGAAAATGGATTTTCTGCACCGTATCTCCTAAATGGATAAATTGATTTTTACCAGACTTGCACAAATATATCATTGTGAAATGGAAAAGAACTGGCTAGATTTTCTGACCTTGACCTTATTTTCAAGGTCACGGAAGGTCGCTGAGTGCTGGAAAAAATGGCTTGTCAGCACGATATCTTCTGAACTGAATGGATGGATGGATTTAAAGCAAATCTGCACAGATATATCATTCTGAAATGAAAACGAATTGATTAGATTTTGGTGACATTGACCCTACTTTCAAGGTCACAGGAGGTCAGAAATGTTGAAAAATGGCTTGTCTGAACCATATCTTCTGAATGGATGGATGGATTTTAAGCACACTTGCATAAACATATCACTGGGAGATGGAAAGGAAAATGATAAGATATTGGTCACCTTGACCTCATTTTCGAGGTCACAGGAGGTTGTAGCGTGTTGAAATATGGCTTGTCTGCATGATAACTCCTAACGGGATTGATGGATTGCGACCAAACATAGATACGTTTATAATCGGGAGATGGAAAAGTACTGATTAGATGGTGGTTACCTGGACCCAAATTTCAAGATTTACAAGAGATCCTAACTTTGCAATATTTAGGGAAAATGATACAGCTGAGAAAGGATAGGCGGGGGTTCATCTGTTTTTGTGAAAGAAACATTTCTAGTTTATTTTATTTATCACATAGTAACCATGGCAACCAATTTTCTACCACTAGTCTGTTTCTGTTGGAAATGAATATTTAAAATGGATGGATGGATGACTTGCGATTTTATGTCCTTTTCAACAGTATTTCAGTCATATCAGGACAATGGGGCGGTGATAATGAAAGGCTGTGTGCAATGGAACCCCGTTTACGGTAGGAAAAATTCTCACCTCAAGCGGGTTTCGAACCCGGTCCGCTACCTCAGTTGGTCAGCGCTTAACCCAATGAGCTACCGGGGCTCCTGGATATTTACAAAACATTCAAATTTAGTTGAAAAGTGTTGATTGTGATTTTCTATCTATGTATACACTTTCTATTGACCAAATAATTCTCACCTTGGACAATAATTCGGTATATTTTAGTTGCTATGGATACAACCAGATGTACCATCAAAACAGCAGTTGACAATCTGAGTGCATCTGGTAGCAAGCAAATAAAGGACATTAATTTTAATGAGCAGAAAAATATTTAAATATTTCATAATGGAGAAGAAAATTTGCTTATATATTTATCATACTGATAAGCATATTAATTTATGTCCCCCCCCCCCCCACCACTGGGGGGGGGGGGGGTTGGGGGGGGGGAGGGGAGTTGGGGAAGGAGGAAAGGGAAGGCGGGTATGTTGTTTTGATGCAGATCCCGCCTGCATTGGTGTCGGTGTCTGTGTGTCAGCATAACTTCATGTCTGCACTCAATCTCTTGAAGGGATAAATGTATTTTCACCAAACTTGCAAAGATACATCTTTGGGTGGGGAAAAAGAGCTAATTGGATTTTGGTGACGTTGACCACATTTCAAGGTCATATGAGGTATCTGAATGGCTTGTTGGCGTTTATGTCCTGAAGGGGTAGATAGATTTAGATCAAACTTGCACAAATATATCACAGGGAAGTGGAAAAGAACTGAAAAAAGTTGGTGACCTTGAAAATATTTTCAGGTCACAGGAGGTCAAAAACAGTGAAAATGGCTTGTATGCACCATATCTTCTAAAGGGATTTATGAAGTTTGATCAAACTTGCACAGGTATAGTATAAGGAGGTGGGGAGACACTGTTAGACTTTGGTGACATTGACCTTATATTCAATGTCACATGAGGACTAACAGTGTTAAAAATGGCTTGCTTGCACCATATCTCCGGAATGAATAGATCGGGTGTGACCAAACTTGCACAGACACACCATTGGAACATGGGAAAAAATTAATTAGATGGTTGTCCAGGGACAACTTGTTGAGCCCACTGTTTGCTTTAGTGACCTATAAGTATGTCAAGACTAACTGCTTCATGTTTTACTTATTAGAAAGAATCCAAACAACATCATTATACAGCATATTTCTTTTTTTTCTTATGAAGGAAAACAAGTGGAACTATGGCCATGACAAGCACACATTATGACAATTTTATTATTTGACCTTGAAGTGTGACCTTGACCTTGGACAAACCTGAACAAACATTTCTACTCGTCAAGGAGAACAATTGTGCCAAATTATTTTGAAATTCTTGCATAACTGTATAAATTATATGGCCCGGACAAGCTCAGTTTATGACATTTTTTATCATTTGACCTTCAAATGTGACCTTGACCTTGGACAAACTTTAATAAATTCCACATGCCACTTCTACTCATCAAGGAGAACAATTGTGCCAAACTGTTTTGAAATTCATCCATAAATGTAGAAGTAATGGCCAGGACAAGCCTCATTTATGACTATTTTTATCATTTGACCTTCAAGTGTAACCTTGACCTTGGATATACCTGCAGATATTTCAAATGGTACTTGAAATCATCAAGGGAAACAACTGTGCCCTATTTTTATTTTAATCCATGCATAAATGTAGCTATTATGGCCCGGACAAGCTCAATTTATGACAATTTTTATCGTTTGACCTTCGAATGTGATCTTGAACTTAGCCCTACCTGACCAAATGTTCCAAATGGTATTTTTACTCATAAAAGAGAACAATTGTGCCAAATTATTTTAAAATCCATCTATAAATGTAGAAGTAATGGCTCGGACAAACTCAATGTATGACCATTTTACCATTTGACCTTTGAGTGTGACCTTGACCTTGGACCTACCTGAACGAATGTTTCAACTGACACTTCTGCTTATCAAGGAGAACAGTTGTGCACAATTATTTTGAAATTTATCCATAAATATAGAAGTTTTAAATGTGCCAGGAAGTCATAGAAAGCTGCTAAATGGATTGTTTGACCTTTATTCTGTTTTGAAGGTCAAAGATGGTCTTAAAGTGTTTAACAAATGGCTTATTTATATCCTATATTACGAAGCATTTGTTGGAATTATACTTAACTAGCTTAAATCTTCATTTGGAGATGATTCATAACTGATTATTAGGGCCCCGCCAGACGAAGTAATTTGTAATTTTGTATTTTTTTTTTTTTTTGGTACGGTAATCGTGTCCACTCCATAACTCTTAAACTCTTTGTGATGTTTTCATGAAACTTGGTACAAATGTAAAACAGCATCAGACAATATGCGGAGAGAAAGAACCTTCACTCCACCTACATTGTTTACTGAAATATGCCCCTTTGTAATTTTTTGGTACGGAAATCGTGTCCCCTCCATACGAAACTGTTAGAGATATTTTCACGAAACTTGGTACAAATGTAAAGCATTATCAGACGATGTGCAGAGAACAAAAAGTGTAACTCTTTCTACATTTTTCACTGAATTATACTCCTGTGTAATTTCAGAACGGAAATCGTGTCTGCTCCATAGCTCTAAACCCGTTTTAGATATTTTCACAAAACTTGGTACGAAAGTAAAACATCATCAGAAGATTTGCAGACAATAAAAACCATAACTCTACCTATGTTTTTACTGAATGATGCCCCTTTGTTATTTTCAGTACGGAAATCTAGTCAGCTCTATAACTTTAAAACTCTTAAAGATATTTTCATGAAACTATGTACAAATACAAAACATTGTTAGACGATGTACAGAGAATAAGAACCACAACTGCATTTACTTTTGTACTGAATTATTTCCCTTTGTAATTTAAAGTATAGAAATTTTGTCTGCTATTCAGCTTTTAAACCGTCAAAGATATTTTCTTGGAATTTTGCACAAATATATATAAAGCATTATCAGATGATGTGAAGAGAATTAAAACTGAAACTTCATCTACATTTTCTACAAAATTATGCCCTTTTGTAATTTTCAGTATAGAAATCATTCCACGCTCTAACTTTAACACTGTAGAAGATGTTTTCATATAAATTGATACAAATGTAAAGCATCATCAAACAATTTGTGGAGAAAAAGAACCATAACTGCACCTTCATTTATGTTAGGCAGAATTATATCCTTTTGTAATTTTGGGTATTGAGACCTTATCCAATCTATAACTTTAAAGCCTTTGAAGATATTTTCACAAAACTTGGTACAAATATAAAGCATCATCAGAATATATCTGAAGGTGTGCAGAATGCAAGAATGGTAACTCCAGTTTCCTGCTTTACAGAGTTGTTGCCTTTGTTTTAATCAGTCATAATTTTGTTTTTTGCCTGTATCTTAAATACTCTACCAGAGGCTAAATTCCAAACAACATGAAGTCAAACAACATGGTAACAGAAAGCTGTTTATGTATTTTCTGGCCGGGGACATACGACTAAAATTCCACCAGCAGTCTCATTAAGGCGGGGCCCTGTTAGTTACCATGTTTCTAGTTAAGTTTAAGTGACTTTGACCCTATTCTTAACGGTCATTTGTTGATTTGTCCTGAAAAACGAAGATGTATCTTTAACCAGTAGATTCATTTTTACCAAACTTGCAAAGATCAACCTTTTAGGCAAGACAAAGACTTAGAACTTGGCGACCTTGATGCCGTTTTCAAGGTCACAGGAGTATTTTGTTGAACCCGCTTGCCGTAAGCGAGACAGTCGACAAAACTTCAGTTTGGTGTATGTGCCTGCATATATGCATGTGTGCCTCGTCAAGAACTTTTACAAAAAACAAAGGACAATAGACAAGAAAGCTTATGCTGATCACACATGTGATGAGCAACTTTAAAACAAGTGTACCAGGTGCTATTTTATCATCAAAACTTATGAATTTGTTGTATAACTAAATGAGGTGGGTGGGGTAACTCACCCCCTAGATATACAGATTAAACATATTAAGGAATGAAAAAATATAAACATTGTATGTGTGCTTTATTTCTTCTCCAATGCATGTCTCTATTTATTCTCAATTGCTGTTCTTTCTCTACATTGTACTACATACACTCAGATTGACTGATTTCTTTGTTGAAGGAATGAGTGGTTTTTGTCATAGCAACTATAAAAATACTGATTTATCGTATATTATTTAACAAAATCAACACTTAGAATGCGTATGCATATGTAAAAAGTAAATAACAAGGAATACATTTCATCAGCATTGAAACGATTTTTGTCTCGCCTGCGTAGCAGAGGCGAGACATACGATTGCTTTTCCGGTGGCGGCGGCGTCGGCGGCGTAAACTTTTGTCGAGTTTTTGCGTTTAGGTCATTTTCTCAGAAACTATAAGGGCTAGAGCCATCAAACTTGGGTCATGCATACATCTGGAAGAGTACATCTGAAAGCCCTCATCAATGTTGAGTCTTGACCTAGATTTTACGGTTGACTGACTTCCCAATTTTTTGTCGAGTTTTTGCGTTTAGGTCATTTTCTCAGAAACTACAAGGGCTAGAGCCATGAAACTTGAGTCATGCATACATCTGGAAGAGTACAGCTGAAAGCCGTCATCAATGTTGAGTCTTGACCTAGATTTTACGGTTGACTGACTTCGCAATTTTTTGTCGAGTTTTTGCGTTTAGGTCATTTTCTCAGAAAGTATAAGGGCTAGAGCCGTGAAACTTGGGTCATGCATACATCTGGAAGAGTACAGCTGAAAGCTGTTATCAGTGTTGAGTCTTGACCTAGATTTTACGGTTGACTGACTTCGTAATTTTTTGTCGAGTTTTTGCGTTTAGGTCATTTTCTCAGAAACTATAAGGGCTAGAGCCATGAACCTAGGGCCATGCATACATCTGAAAGAGTAACTCTCAAAGCCATCATCTGTATTGAGTCTTGACCTAGATTTTACGGTTGACTGACTTCGCAATTTTTTGTCAAGTTTTCGCGTTTAGGTCTGTTACTCAGAAACTATAAGGGCTAGAGCCATGAAACTAGGGCCATGCATTCATCTGGAAGAGAAGAACTCAAAGTCATCGTCGATATTGAGTCTTTACCAACATTTTACGGTTGGCTGACTTTGCAATTTTTAGGCAAGTTTAGGCGTATAGGTCTGTTTCTCAGAAACCGTAAAGGCTAGAGCCAAGAAACTTGTTTCATTCATACATCTTTGCTGATTTAGCTCTTGTTGCGTGACAAGGCGCCAGCAGGCGAGACTCCGCATTCCGCGGCATTCTTGTCTGTAAATATCCGTGTAAATGAACACTGACCCATAATAGAATACCAGTTACCATGGTTACCAAATGATAGACAATGTAAAAACAATGACAGCAAACATGTGGTGATCTTTTAAAAATGTTTCAGTTTACTCACAATTATGGAAACTTGAGATATATTATCCATGGCATGCAACTTTTGCATTCATTTCATATTTAGTGGAAGTGGGTGGGGTAATTGCACCCCAAATTGTAAATCTTAAGCATACTTCTGAATGAAAATAGTATTTATGTAACTTCCCTCTACTGTATTCAATGTATTTATTTGTATTTCTGCTCATATTTGCTTAACATTCTCCAGATATTATCTCTTATAACAGATTTTCTGCTATCACAGTTTCTTCTGATTTTCCTGACGGTGACTTAATTCAAAGAAAAGTATTTTCAATTTAAAAAATATACCATCTCCAATTTTTTGATATATTAAGAGCAAGGTGTTATACTCTCTGTACCAAGAGAATGAAAAAAATCTATAGCCGCATTTTCTAACAAAGTGCTTTCAAAATTGGCCAATTTTTGATATTTTTAAAGGGATGCTTTACTAGATAGAAGTCAAGGTCACCAACACCTTGACCATAGCAATATAAAGAAATTTTTTTTCTATCCGTACACAGCACTTACATGGGTCTCTTAAAAGACATGAAAGTCAATAACATTTGTTGAGAAATACTATCAATACAACTGGTGTCAAATCTGGCATTTTATATGAAAAATCATCAAATTAGGCCAAAAAACAGAAAATCCTCGTTGCCATGGAAACGGACAGTTTGATTGGAGAAAAAATTGTATTTTTGTTCATCACTTGACATAAGCAAAAAAGACACTAATTTTCATCAAAATCTGAGATATGTCATTTTCACCCCCTATTGCAATTTTTTGGTGCTTACAGAGAATGACTCTTAAACTTTCGCGGTTTAATGAAAATGAATTATTGGCGCTGATTAATTTTCATGTTCAAGATATATCATGGATCCAGATAGTAAAGACAAGCTGATGTTAGTTATTGACAATATTTTTCACTTTACTATATCAAATATATATTGTGGCATCTATTAGAATCGCCTCACAGAGGCGATTCCAATGGGATTCTACAATGTATATTTTAATGTAACGGTATAAAAAATATATCAAATACCCATCAGGTACTCCTTGTTACCCGAACCCATGTTAAACTACACGTAAATTTATTTTAAATCAAATATTGGCGTTTTTTATATTTTGGCGCCCTTTGCCTTAACCGCCAACATCGCCAAAATTAAGTTACCGCCAAATAAAAAAGTGTTTTACAATACGTGGCCAGAAGAAGGCATACAGTCTCAAGCTTTTAGGTAATTGTGTACACTTCAATGTTTTTTTACATCATTTTTTTTACGAAAAGTACATCTGTGGCCTTATGCTAGCTCCCCGGAGCGACAAAACACTTTCAAGAATGAGTCTTGTCTTAAAGGGGAAAAAATACACCTAGATCATGTAGATCTAGTTGAAATTTTTTTTCCCTTAAGAATTGACCGTGATGAGAATGGAGGCAGAATGAAAATGGCAGAGTTGCTTCCCTGAATATGCATCCATTTATCTTAACATGTTTCCGTTTTTCCGAGTATGATTATACCACCATCGTTTTGCGGCCAGTTCCAGAGCAGAATAACATTTGCCTGCCAGGTAGATTAACCATTTGCGCGCCAAAAAAGCAGATGACAAAATTTACGTCTGCAAAATTTCAATAAATGTTTCGTCCAAGCTATATCATATTGAGAATTCAAAGACTAAATGGCAAACAGTGTAGATCTAGATGAGGTGGCTCCTTAGGAGCCGCCTCATCACGTTCTACGCTGTTTGCAAATTCAGTCTTTGCGTTTCTGGCGCTTAGTGTTACATGTAACCCATTCTCCAAAGGCATTACGTAAGTAAACGAATTTGCGCAATGCGACCGGAGACCAATAAAATAGTTCTAATAATAAAATTTTTACGTGTAGCAGCTGGGAAATCGTAGTAAAATTATGACCGCCAGCAGAGCACCAAGAAGAAAACATCCAAGACCGATAAGCACTATTTGAACCGCAGGGTCCATGGTCATCTGCAAAATATCCACACGTTGAATTATAAATTCACGGGGGTAATACCAATTTGGCTGCCTGTGCTTTCGACCGAGTCTGTACTATACAAAGTGGCTTTCGACCGAGATTACGATCGTAAGCATTACTAATAACGGTAAATGGTACAGTTGTTTATGGCTGTCGACCGAGCTGATACTGATGTCGACTGTCTCGGTCGACAGCCACTTTTGCATGTATATGGTAATGGGCTGACTCGGTCGAAAGCACAGGTAGTCAAATTGGTATTACCCTCGTGAAATGTCATGCAATTGGCTATCATATTTCCAAAATTCACAAGTTTTTCACTTAACAAAACACTTTAATATGTATAATAATTGAGCCGCGACACGACAAAACCAACAATGTGGTTGTGCGCCCAGCACAGACTCAGATCAGCCTGGGCATCCGCCCAGTCTGATCAGAGTCTTCGCTGTCCGCATGGAGGAAACTTAGACCCTCAGCTACTCTTTAAGCGCCTAGCGAAGAGTCTGATCTGAATGGACGGATGCCCAGGCTGATCTGAGTCTGCGCTGGGCGCAAAACCACATTGTTGGTTTTCTGGTGTCGCGGCTCAGTGAGAAATATGTTCCAGAGCCATATTTTCAGCTTTAAAAAAGATCAGAATGAATTTGCAGAAGGAGATATCTGTGTCTCAGATTATTTTGTGTTTTTGCTTTTTCTGAGAATTGACAAATTAATTCATAACTATCAACGAAGCAGTCCAGTATGTTCCCAGGCGCCACATTACTGAGCAGATCAACATTTTAAGTAAGATTTCTATTTAAATTTGAATTTGATATTTGATAAAAGATGTAGATTTAAGAAATAGATTAACTCTTTCGGTTGGCTGGTTGTTTTGTGTTTAACGGCCTTTTGAGACAGTATTTAGTCTATACCGGGCCTTCTCTCAGAGACAGAGAGGGGAAACTAGAAAAGTGTGTCTGTAAGACAAAGCTGATGCCCCCTTCCGATGCTTGTCCCCCACCCCACCCCGTTCTCCTCCCACTAACCCTCCTATCTCCCTTGCTTCAAAAAGAAATAAAAATATCAAATGCATATTATCAGTATGTCTGCAAAATCTGTAAAATGTTTCACACTGATTTGCTTAAAAAGTCATTATGTATTCACAATAACCTGAATTTTTTCTAAGTTTATTAAGCCCTTAATTTCATCCAAAATAATTATTTTTTTCGCAAAGGCAGGTGCACATTTTCAATGTGTCTGCAACAACTGTGCAAAGTTTCGGAATAATTGCTTGAAGACTGTGGGAGGAGTTGATTTAACAAACTTGTCACCCTGTATAAGCCATAGACGAAACATTTCTGAGTATGAAAAGACCGTAATTTTGTCTTTTTTTTTTCCTTTCCAAAACGGCAGGTGCACATCTTCAATACGCCTGCAACAACTGTGCAAAGTTTCAGAATGATTGCTTGAAAACTGTGGAAGAAGTTGATTATACAAACTTGTCACCCTGTATACGCCAAAAGACGAAAATATCTTAAGTTTCAAAAGGTCGTAATTTTGTCAAAAATATTTTTTTTCTTTCCAAAAAGACAGGTGCACATCTTCAATATGTCTGCAACAACTGTGCAAAGTTTCAAAATGATTGCTTGACAACTGTGTGAGGAGTTGATTATACAAACTTGTCACCCTGTGTTAGTCATCACTCGAAAAATTTCTTAGTTTGAAAAGGCTGTAATTTTGTCATTTTTTTTTCTTTTCAAAAAGGCAAGTGCACATCTTCATTATGTCTGCCACAACAGTGCAAAGTTTCAAAATGATTGCTTAAATCTGTGAGAGAAGTTGATTATACAAACTTTTTAGACGGACGGACGGACGGACAAGAGTAAAACATAATGCCCCCTGACTATCTCACGGGGCGTAAAAATGACAGAGACGATAGCAAAAAGATGTCCAAACATCCCCACCCGCACCCACTGCAAGCATAGCCGGTCATTGCCCTACCATAATCCGAATAAGTAGGACGCCGATAAGATCTAGCGGTTCTATTCTGACATGCTGAGTAATATCATTGTTTGGAGGTCAGATGTGAAGTAGATCCTATATCGGAGCGCGAGTGATACATTTATCTACACTTCAATTGACCGGCACATTTAAATGAGCTGAACCATGTCTTTTCTAGCATATAAGTCGCAGTTAAATGCATTCATGTACATTCGATAAGAGAATTGAACTGAACTGAACTGAAATTCATGTACATTAAAAATTCTCCGAAAAATTCTTCTGGCGCGCGAAGAGTCCCGCCAACAGTATTGACTTTTACGGGCAAATATTCACCTCTTTACCATGCTTTTCTTCGGAAAAACAGACGCTTCACCATCAATATTTAGGAAACGTAGACTAACGTCACAAAATTGAGCCGCGGCACGACAAAACCTACAAGGTGGCATGTGCGCCCATTGAAGACTCAGATCAGCGTGGGCATCCCCCAAGTCTGACCAGACTCTTTTTGCTGTGTGCTTAAAGGGTAGCCTAGCGTCTATGCTGCCTTCATGCGAACAGTAAAGACTCTGATCAGACTGGACGGATGGATAGGCTGATCTGAGTCTTCACAGGGCGCACATCCCACTTTATTGGTTTTGTCATGTCGCGGCTGCCTCAACCGCCACACAACAATGAGTCGTTGCAAAGTAAATCACTAATACTCTCTTGCTTCTATAGACGCGTTGTGTTGGAATAAAGAGCTAAGAAATGCCGAGTTAAAAAAAACACAATTGCTTGCTGAATTGAAATACATACACAACTAAAGACTAGAAGGTTGTCCAGGGACAACTGGTCGAGCCCGCTGTTTGCTAAAGTGGTCTATAAGTATGTCAAGACTAAGTAACTGCTTCACTCTAGAAAGAAGCCCAACAACATCATGCTTAGCAAGCATTTTCTTCTTTCTTTTTCAAATTTTCACAAAGGAAAATAAGTAGAAGTGATGACCCAGACAAGCTCAATTTATGGCAATTAAAATATCTGACCTTCAAGTGTGACCTTGACCTTGGACCTACCCAAACATGTATGTCGCTTGACACTTCCACTCATCAAGAAGAACAATTGTGCCAAATTCTTTTGAAATCCGTCCGTAAATGTAGAAGTAATGGCTCGGACAAGCTCAATTTATGGCCATTTTATCATTTGACCTTCAAGTGTGACCTTGACTTTGGACCTACTTGAACAAACGTTCCAAATGGCACTTCTACTCAACAAAGAGAACAATTGGGCCAAATTATTTTGAAATCCATTCGAAAATGTTGAAGTTATGGCTCAGACAAGCTCAAATTATGGCCATTTTATCATTTGACCTTCAAATGTGACCTTGACCTTGGACCTACCTGAAAATTTTTTCCAAATGGCACTTTTAAACATCAAGGAGAACAATTGTGCCAAATTATTTTGAAATCCATCCATAAATGTAGAAGTTATGGCTCGGACAAGCTCAATTTATGGCCATTTTATCATTTGACCTTCAAATGTGACCTTGACCCTGGACCTACCTGAACAAATGTTTCAAATGGCACTTCTACTCATCAAGGAGAATAACTGTACCAAATTATTTTGAAATCCATCCGTAAATGTAGAAGTTATGGCTCGGACAAGCTCAATTTATGGCCATTTTATCATTTGACCTTCAAGTGTGACCTTGACCCTGGCACTACATAAACAAATGTTTCAAATGGCACTTCTACTCATCAAGGAGAACAATTGTGCCAAATTATTTTGAAATCCATCCGTAAATGTAGAAGTAATGGCTCGGACAAGCTCAATTTATGGTCATTTTATCATTTGACCTTCAAGTATGACCTTGACCCTGGACCTACCTGAACAAATGTTTCAAATGGCACTTCTACTCATCAAGGAGAACAATTGTGCCAAATTATTTTGAAATCCATCCCTAAATGTAGAAGTTATGGCTCGGGCAAGCTCAATTTATAGTCATTTTATCATTTGACCTTCAAGTGTGACCTTGACCTTGGACCTACCTGAACAAATGTTTCAAAAGACACTTCTACTCATCAAGGAGAACAATTGTGCCAAATTATTTTGAAATCCATCAGTAAATGTAGAAGTTATGGCTCGGACAAGCTCAATTTATGGCCATTTTATCATTTGACCTTCAAGTGTGACCTTGACCTTCGACCTACATGAACAAATGTTTCAAAAGGCACTTCTACTCATCAAGGAGAACAACTGTGCCAAATTATTTTGAAATCCATCCCTAAATGTAGAAGTTATGGCCCGGACAAATCCGGACGGACGCACGCACGCACTAACGCACGCACTAACGCACGCACGGACATACACCGAACTGACATTGTAACAACTATGTCTCGCTCACCGCAAGCGGGCTCGACAAAAAATGTTAACTTTGGTGATGGTTTTGTATTTTTCGTGTAACAAAGTAGTAAGAGCGCATGTATCGTTTTTAACGAGGAAAAACAATGCTGCTCGCGTGCTTGTCGTGAATGGGAATTACTTGTAAACAAATAGAAAAAAATGAATTTTCCAAGAAAATAATAAACTGTTGCTATTTTTAGGGTCGTCGTTAAGTTAAGTTCTAAAATAAAAAAGGCATACAGATCGGTCAAAAAACACGCTATAGGCAAAGATTACATGAGACAATTTCTTTTATTCTTTTGTTCACTCACTCTTACTGACTCTTGATATAAGGCATTAAAACTTACTGCGCTTTAATTTTAATTCTGACACGATGCGCCTATGAAGTAATGAACAATCTCCGTGTTTAATTCTTCAAAAGTTCACTGTTTCGGAGCGCGTGAGTTTAATTGCTGAATGTCACTGTCAATTACAGTCAATGTCTGACGTATTCTGTGACGTTTTGAGACGTTAGAATATGTAATGTCACTTTTTCTTCAAGATTCCCGATAAAACCGTACATTTATCTAAGTTACAGTTAAGAATTTTAGCGGGGGATTGAACGCGCTGGCAGGAAGTTTGGGAGCATTTGAATGAAAAGAAATTTGACAAAGTTCATGGATGCTGAAACTTAATGTAAACTTTAGAGCACGTTTTTTTCCACCAGTATTACAAAGGCAAACTATTATGACCCCCGCCTATCGGGGCCAACGAAGTAGATGGGCTACCTGGTGCCTCTGCGGCAGAGTTTCTAGTAGCCGTTGCAAGACCTGAGCGTCATTTACCTAAGGTCTGTTTAGAGTCCAACAAATTCGGAGTCAACGTCTCGACATGACTGTAATTTTGTTTACTGGGACGGTTAAACCACAACTCAACAACAACAACAACAAAGGCAAATAAATATTCTGACTTCCTGTATGCTTTCCTGAAGGACAAAGACCATCCAAAGTGGCGTCCACTCTTAACCCTTTTTAGACCAGATACCCGTTTTGGGGACATTATGCAAACAGTGCAGACCCAGTTCAGACGCCGCAAAACGCGGCGTCTGATCAGGGTCTACATTGTTTGCTTACAGGAATTTCTGTGCAGTGTACAATAAAAGTGATAATATTCACCAGAAACCCCTAAAACTAGTAATGGGATTATCTGAAAGATAAGAATGGACAAGTCCACTGGTCAAAAAAAGGATAAAGGTGGGAATAAGAGTTGCTCCCAATTAAGGGGAATAAACAGGGAAAATGACAGAGCTTTCCTTGAATGTTTATGCATTTTACTTACCCTGAATTTTTCAAAACAGAAGGTTCCATGGCCAATATAACTGGACTAAGTGACTGTCTTCGTATACCTCCAATATTCTTATTAAGTTCACCGGCAGTTATATTTTCTTCAGCTGAAGTTTACTTTGATGTAATGAAAATAAGAGCAGGAAGTTGAATATGAAAGTAGTTGAATAGAAAACAATGAAAATTCAGTAAAATTAGATCAAGGAAATTAAAATACACTGCAAAGTGGACAAAGCCAGGTCCCTGAATGTCTAAGGACTGCATGATGAATTTATGCAATAATAAGGATCAAACATGGTTTGTCATTGCATTAACATTTGTCAGGTCCCTCGAGGGCTGTTGAAACTTCGACCTTCGTCCTCGGTTCAAATAGCTCACTCGGGACCTTGCAAATAGTAATGCATGAAAAACTATTTTTGATCCCTATTTCTTGTCAGCTTTTGGTCATTTCCTTTTTACACTACTTCACTTAGAAATGTGCCGCTACACAGAACTAACAAAAGGGGCATGTGCGCCCAGAGAAGAATCATATCAGCCTTGGCATCCGCCCAGTCTGATTTCACTTAGAAATGTGCCGCGACACAAAACTAATAAAAGGGGCATGTGCGCCCAGAGAAGAATCAGATCAGCCTTGGCATCCGCCCAGTCTGATAAGCGTCTTCCCTATCGGCATGGAGGTAGCCTAGATTCTTAGCTACCCTATGAGCGCACAGCGAAGACTCTGATCAGATTGTTGTGTCGCAGCTCAAATCTCAATATTTCTTTGGTAAGCTTAGTGTAAAATGCTTTGCTACATTTAGATCTCACAATGCAGTTAATCATCAGAGTTGCATAAATGCAAGATTATAAATGCATTAATATCGGCGGTGTCACACGCAATTAATGGGCAAGTTTTAACGAACACATAACAATGTATTAACAATACGATTCACGCGCCTATAATACCCGAAATACTGTGGTCTTTTTTTTTTCTTGTTTCCTTTCTGTTCTTTTTATTAAGTTACACTATTTATTTACTTTATCTTTTTATATCTTGATATATTTAACTGCCTATGCATTTGCATATGTGCATGCATGTGCATGTACCTATATGCATGTATTTGCATATGTATGCGGATATGCATTTATGCGCACGTATAATCCATATATTCAATTACTTTCTTTCTGTATAGTTGCCATGTTAGCGTATTGTAAATTTATTGTAGGGAAAGGGCTGTAACTAATTTTGTGAGAACTTGTAGCCCGACCCATTGCTTGTTTCAAAGGCAGTTAAATATGGTTAAACTGTGGCTTGTCATATGCATGATTCAGGGCAATGCTCAATCACTACAGAAACATGCGGCAAATTTGCACTTGTGGGTATCGATGAAAGACTCGTATGAAAGAGTTGTCCAGATTCGGATATTTATATTGTAAAAAAGGCAGAGCAGGCGACAATGTGAAAATAATCTTACTTTTGAACTGCTGCTAAAGGTTTGTCGAAAATTCACGAAAGCTGATCATGGCCTGAAACGAGGATTTTTATAGAAATGCATAGTGATATAGGAATCAGCAAGGTAATGGCTTATAGGCCAAAAATAGTGCACAAACAGTTTCGTTATTTTTGTAACACTGCGGATGGATTTATGCAATATCAACGACCAAACATGTTTTTCATTGCATTAACATTTGCCAGGTTCCTCGGGGGTTGCTGAAAATTTCGGCCTTCGGTCTCGGTTTTCAAAACCTCCCACCTGCCAAATGTTTATGCATGAAAACCAATGCTTGATCCCCATAATACAGACGCGTCTCCCATTGTACTTACATGTTAATTGCGTCGCCAATTATAACACGTGTGGCTTTGAAATCGCCATGGAATTTTAAGTACTTCCTGTTCATCATTTTATGCAAAAGAAAAGGAAAATTACGCAAATGATGTCACTGAAGCATGTGGTCACACAGGATGATAATAGCAAATCGCCATATACAATATGAACATACTGTATTGATCCTTATAAACGCTCCTGTTCTAATAACTGCCCAAGCCTCTTTTGCGAAAATAATGTTATATCAACTGGCATGAACTCCTGTTTGCTTCTTTGGATGACATAGCTCTTGAAATGGGCTCTACTCTTTAAGGAAAGAATTTGCTCCTAGAGGAGCAAATTCTTTTCATTAAGAGTTGACAACTGTTGAGACGGGAAGCAAAATAGCAGAGTTGCTTCCTCTGAAAGTATACCTATACCTATTCACCTCGATATTGTTTATTAGAGGTATTTTGTTAGAGGCTGATTTACTACATATTTACTCTTCTTGTCTATGTACATGTATGTACAACACAACTTAGGAGAGGACAAATATAGGCCTAGCCTACGTCCAATCCTTTGACTCATATATATATGTTGTCAAGAAATTTCTAATAAATAAATAGATATATAAATTTACTACATATAAGGCTCTAATTAACGCCCCACCCCTTTCGTATACTGCAACGTTCCTGGGATGTCTAAGAGGATTAGTACGGTATACATTCAAATATAAACCAAATCTGTTCTGTTCTGTTTCAATTCTCGTAACGACGTTCCCCAAGTGGCTCAGCGGTACGTAACCATAGTTGCACACACCTGGCGCCGACTGCCCGTCCAAATATATAAACCAGTCTGATCAATACCAGTATTTATACAAGTCTCGTCAGTTTGTTTTATTGTGAATACGTTTCCACCAATCTGCAAATAGGAGCAAATTGTTTGACTTCCTGTTTGCTTCCTAGACCGACGGATACCTTCCAAGATGGGGTCTGCTCATGAAAGAACGAATTTGCTGGTATGGGAGCAAATCCTTGAGAGGATACAGAGGAGACAATGCTGAAGTTGCTTCCCCTGAAAGTGTACCTATTCACCTTCAAAGCAGTCGTTGACATGATATATTCCTAGACTAGCTGGCAATGTCCGTGTAGTCTGTCCTTCCGATCCGTCTCCAGTCATTATGATTCAGCCAGGTTGTGGCGTCGTCCATAACTAATGACTGAAGGCGCGCTATTAGAAATGTACAGTACATGTAAATGTAGACGTCAAATTTTGGTAGTGCGCTTTCGTAAAAGGAAAATATATATAATGAGACGTTGTCTGGCGTTCGTGGGGTTTCAAGACCTACTGCATGGTCATTTGGTCTATGCATTAAAAAAAGATGAACCGTGCCGTGAGACAATGGGCCTCATATAACATGAGCAAAATGCACATATATGCAGTCTAATCAGGGTATTATGCCGTTCCTTCTACATCCGACGGAATCTATAGATCATTTATACGAATAGGGAACATTCTGATGAGACTGTGTGGAAGCGCAGGTTGATCGCCGTGTTATACGCTACATTTTCTCTATGCCTGGCTCAAATATCCTAAGGTGTATGGATCCACCTCCATATTTTCCGCCATTTTTGCAAGGGGAACAACTTACGCGACTTCATATTTGCTCCCCTGGATAACGAATCCCTTCCAAAAAAGAGCTCTACTCTTAAAGTAGAGAAATTGCTCCTCTTCTTTTAAGAGTTGATCCCAATTAACAAAGGAGGCAAAAATGAAAATAGCAGAGTTGCTTCCCGTGAAAGTGTATCCCATTCACCTTAAATTGCAGACTAAAATTAGGCATATCCAAAATGTAAAAACCTGTAAAAACTTACTTGTTTGGTGTATTAAATTCTTCAACAAAGATTTCAGTCCTTAAACACGATACTCTTAACATTTTAATCTCCCTAGACCATTGTGTATGTCTTTATGAACGGTAATAAATTATCTTCCTTATTTCAATATACAATTTAAATTGGTTTTACATGATCCTTAGTACGCCGTTGTGTGTCTTATATATGACATGGGCAGCCAACTCACATACTGCTGTGTTATGAAAGCAAAGAGCAAAGAATGCGCATGCTGATCGCAATCGCTCCTTGGTAAAAATACAATATTTTTAGTGTGTGTGTGTGTGTGTGTGTGTGTGTGTGTGTGTGTGTGTGTGTGTGTGACTGGCGTACATTTTTTTATTTAAGTCTAATTTTTACATGAAATTCGCAATGAGTAAAGTCTTTAACAATATTTAACGCCTGGTAAACTATCACAGGTACCTCCGATGCACACGAATTTAGTGTGACAGGCATTCTGAGGAGCCAGTGACTGGTTGAAAAATAAAATGCAGGTATCCATCTTTTATAATATAGTGTAAGATACATGTGACTAGAGATTTTATTCATTATTGAAGGGTGCTATTCAACCCTTATAGATATAAAAACAAAATAATAATTTGTTATATCCCAAAGAAATTTCTATTATTTTGAAAGATATGACTATTGAAGTGTCTTTGAAGTCATCGAAAAGTAGACAAAACAGACTATTTTCAATCGTTTTGGTCGTAAATAACGGGAACTGGACTGGCAGCTGGTTGCCAGGCAGTCTACCGTAACATTTTCCCGATTATAACGACACTTTAATGGAACCGCAATTTAAAGAGAAATGATAACCTGACATAAACCAAGTTTCACTCACAGCATCACCATTTCCCTCGCAGCGTATCAATACAAAAACTATGTGAACCCCCCCCCCCCCCCCACCTCCCCCAATCCTGAAGAATATCAGCTGCACTTTGACAGACAGTACCATAGTTGATAACTGCATGACATACCTCGTGGATCATGTTGGGGTGAACCTAAGACCTTCTGTAGATAAGAGTTCCCAGCATGCACGTGACGTGGTACTGACGTCGATGCGATGTCTCTAAATCGCGTCGACATCAGTACGACGTCATTGCGACGCCATGTGCCCATCGACATTAGTACGACGTCATTACGACGCCATGTGCCCGATGGATATACTACAGATTTTGTACCTGGAATAAATGCTTTTTGAGCACGTCAGAAAAGAGGGGTTGGGTGTTTGTTAGAGAGATGTTTCTCTGTGAGATGTACTTTAATCATTTATTTTTAAGTTTTTCTCTTCTTCTTCTTTCTGTGTCTTGTGTGGGTGAATTGTGGAGAGTTGAATCTGAGGATGCAGAACATTTCCTATCTGAACATGTGAACTTTTAGAATCAGCTCAAAAGCGTAGATTTCAGATTATATGGACAACACTCCGATAGAGAACACCGGAGCCTCAATAAGAAAAATAAAGATTTCTCGTACCCTTGTGGTCCTGGTGACAGCTGGTTGTTAGAGCACCGCCGTACCTTGTACCTTGTACTACACACGATTTAGCCCTCTCCTTTTACTGCTTTCAACCGTCCCTTTTCGAAACAGGCACATATTTGCTGTTGGATTGACAAGAATGATTCCTTGTCACTGGCCCGTAGGGATTTGAAGCTGCACCTTTCTGCGCCTAAGACAAACGCTCTGGCCATTCGACCACAGTGTCCTTCTGGAATCTCATTAAAAAGCTTTGCTTCCCCTTGCCTTCCTTACCTTGTCTTAAAATACCTCACCTCACCCGTCCCTACCCCACCCCACCCCGCATTTCCCCAGCCAATCACACCTCACTTTCCCATCCCATCCCAATACGCCAATCCCTCCCCTTTATCCCAATCCACCTGGCCCCGAGGTTATAAAACTTTTTTCATGCTCAACTCAGCTGAGCATGAAATTTAAAATGCCCATTAATATAAAAATACCAAGAAATTCAGCATTTTTCAGGCTCAGATAAGCAAAGAAGGCTATTTTTCTACTCATAAATATTAAAATGCCAACAACTGTTGGCATTTTAAAATTTATGAGCAGAAAAAATTTCATGCTCAGCTGAGTTGAGCATGAAAAAAGTTTTATAACCTCGGGGCCTGGTCTCATCCTATCCTACCCTACCAACCCGTCTTCTTCCATTAAAGCATAGACACCTCAAAAAGGCGTATTCTCGTACTGGTGCATATGTGGTGCAGGAACATTTAACGTAAAGGTGACGTCCAAAAACAACTATGTACAGTGCAGTTAAAATCATCCAGTACGAGTCTAGCGTAGTCTGATGTTCTGCACATTCCACTTGAAGCTGTCGAGGGTTGGGCAGCTGACCACTAGCTGGGGAAGGCTGTTCCAGATTCTGATGGTGTATGGGGAGAAGGATCTCAATTAGACAGTTCTAGCAAATGGAACCAGGAATCTCATGTTATGGTCTCTCACTTATATAGCTGGCGTCAGGTGGCTTACTGGAATGTCCACAAGGTTATAAGCGGTCCGGTACATCATCAGTAGCTTAACCTGTGCTCTGCGCTCTTGAAGAGGGGACAACTATTTTTTCTATCCTATTCTATCCAACAACCTTACTAGGTCGTTGGGGCAGCACAGATTACTTCAAAACAATCCCTTTACACCTTGTCCTGCCTTCAGCTGTCCTAGCTGAGCTGGCAAAATCCATTCCTGTCCACTCCTTGATATTGTCTTCCCACCTCTTTTTCTGTCTAACTCTTCTTCTTTTTCCTTTCACTGTGCCCTGAAGAATTGTCTTTGCTAAACCAGAAGACCTTGAGACGTGGCCAAACCACCTTAGTTTCCGTTTCTTGACCAGCGTCAGGAGCTCATCATATTCTCCAATGGCTGCTTGGATCTTCCTGCGAACCTCCTCATTGGTTATATGGTCCTTGTACGAAATATTCAGTAACCTTCGGTAGCATCTCATCTCAAAGGCCTGTGTTCTTTTCCCTAACTCTGCTGTCAAGGTCCAAGATTCACAGGCATACAGAAATATGGAAATGACAAGGGAGCGCATAAGTTTCACCTTTGATCCAATAGATATGTTGTTATCTCTCCAAATTGGTTTCAGCTTGGTAAGAGCTGAAGTGGCTTGTGCAATCCTTGAGAGAACCTCCTGTTTTGAGCTATCATCTGAGACAACGGCTCCGATGTATTTGAAGCTGCTTACGGTACCCAGCTTCTGCTCTTTTACCTTAAGGTCAGGCCAGGCAAAACCTGCTATTGGTACCATGTAAACCAGTACTATCTGTTGCATGTGGGCAGATGGGGCTCATCAACCTGGGAAGGTGTCCTGTCTAAGAGTTACTAGTCTCTAATAAACTAGAAGGGGTAGGTGGAGCTCTTAGCCTTGGCAGGCAGTCCACCTAGGAGTTTATTGCTTCTAGTTCCTGCTCTCTCTCTCAGCTAGAGCGTCTATTCCATAGCCAACTGGAGTTGCTGTAACATAGGCGTGACGCTGTTGGTTAGTCTGTAATCTGAGAAGACCATTCGAGCTGCTCTACGCTGCGCCATCTTCAGTCTCCGAATGTTGTCTTCAGTGAAGGGATTCCAGATTACGCCGGCATACTCAAGGATCGGCCGTACTAGAGTCTTGTAACAGAGCTCCTTGGTTTTCCTTGGACACTGCTGAAGGTTCAAGTACCATAGCATAGTAGAGAGTTGATCCGTACTCAAGGTAGGGTTTACTTTCTCGTACCATTACGATAAAGCAGGGTAGGGAAAGATAAGGGTGGGGTAGGATACGTTTATAGGTAGTGTAGAGTAGGGAAAGGTAAAGGAATGGATAAGGTGAGGCAAGGTAGGGTTAAACTAGGTAATGTAATGTAAGGTAATGTATATAAGGTAAAGTAAGATTTATTCAGGAATTAAGATCATTTAACAGAGTAACATATACTATCTAAAAGCGATTTTTGAAATTAAAATTAAAAAATTAATCAACAAGTGAGGTATTTAAGAGCACACTTAAATGATATTTATGTATATATCTATATGGATTTAGTTTAAGAAAAATAAAATTATCACAGTGAATTTGACTAGAACTTAAGGAGTTTTGGAATGAGCTAGGCTGCTAGAAGTAAAAAACTAACACCCACACCCATTTTCACTGATTCGAAAGATTCGATCTTAATACCCATGGATAGCCCATAAAGCCTAAATGGCTTATTTCCAATGGGGTCCATTCAGGTACGAACAAGACTTTGGCACGGAAAAGTATGAAGTATTGCACAGGTTAACACTGAAAGCTCTATAAAAGGGAAGATTTTTATCACCGAAGAGTGCTCGAAGAGGAAAGACAAAACCAAAGGTTATATCTGTCACACACACAAGTGGACCAAGGGAGCGAACCCGCAGGCCATCACACACTGACCCGTCAGGGAACTGGAACCGGAGTGTCACTTTAAGCTTCTCCACGAACCACCCCCGTATCTCGAGGAACAGTGTGCCCAGAGCATACGGTGGGCCAAGTGTGTGTGTGCTACAGGCATGATAGCACTGTGAGTGATTAACTCGGCTGTTAGCACTGCTATCACAGACAAAAGAGGAATGTTATATGCTCAATAATATAAGAACAGCTCTTGCTCAGTAAAAGCAAGGGCTATAATGGTGGAGGATTGACACTTGATATGAAATATGCTATTTTACTAACTGCAAGTATTGAATGAAAATTATCATATTACTTTTTTGGCTAGGCACATACAAACTTCTCCGATTGCCCTTGGGAAAACGTCGAAATGCCGGGAACCAATGGAAAACCAGCGCTGATTCTGCGCAGTTATTCATCTCGCGAAATTCTCGTCTCGCCGGTTGCTAATGAAGCGCGTGAATGACTGAAATAGAACAGAACAGTGGAACGAAAAGACGTCGCCGAGTCACCCGGTATAGGATGCGAGAGACAGAGAGAGAGAGAGTGCGCACGCGCGACTGTGACTGAATTAAATCTGATGGACAGAAAAATCTTGGAGATGGTTAAAAAAATATCAGATGGGGTAGTCTGATCAGGGTCTACAATGGTTTCCTTTCAATTGCCTAATAGTGAATACAGGCATTTTAAATTCTAGGCTGATATGGCATTTATTTTCCAATTTATTATTATTATTATTAAGACAATTATGAATACGATCGACTAGTTACACAAGCACGTCTTATCGTCATCGATCAGCGTATTGAATTATCATTATCTTAAATGTTTTATTTTCTGTGATTCGGATAAAACATGAATGTCCGTCATCAATAGGGTTTTAAAAGACGATTTATGTCCACTGAAGAGCTTAAATTGTCAGATTTGACAAATGTAAACTCTTACCCCGTCTTTGCGACAATTTAGTATAATAAATGATGTTTAGAGATAAGCTATTAAGTGATCAAACGAGGCAATGTCTGTTTTGATTTCTGACCTTGACTTTAATCGGATTTTTTAACAAGTTGTTTGAAAAGAACTACTTCAAATCATTTAGACTCAAATCAGTCAGTATAAGCGAAGCTCATGGCTGCCGGAGTCGAAAGTATGATTTTTTTACCATTCAAAACACAGGCAAGCAATTCCAAAGTGAAAATAACACGCAGGAAGCTTGAACTGGATATGTCTATGGGCGATTTTTATCCTGGTGAAGGTCATCGTGCTTTATTCAAGTATGATAATAGTGATTCATCCTGCAAAGTAACAGTCATAGGGGGTTCAAGACGAGACGAGGCTTCGTACTCTTTGTCAAATAAAATTATGGAAATAAAACTGATTTCCACAAGTGATGATGTTTATATTGAAAGTATGGGTTCTCTTAAGACGTCTGGAGCTTCTTTACCTGCTCTAAGTTCACCTGGATTTTCCTGGGGACTGAACAACACAGAGATGTGTATATGGGGTGGCCTTCTCCTTGACAGTTATCAAGCAAACGATGATTTATATTATATAAAACCTAGGATTTACCGTAAATCAACAGTGTTTGACGTTATTCTGTATTCAGGATCAAGTGACTTGAATTTTGATGACTTTGATCACGTATCTGTCAAGAATGAAATACTCCTTCAGCGCGCAACACCAAAAGCTAGAGCGGGCCACTCTTTAAATAATATACCCAATTCTTCGAAATTGGTATTATTTGGTGGTTATTGTTTGCCAAATAGAGAAATTCAGTCTTCTGCATTTGCAAACCCTTTTGTTCAGAAGTGTGAAGATGATACTTTTTACATCCTTGATCTGCCATCAGTAACATGGCACTGGTTAGAGCTGCCAGGCCCAGGGGCAAGGTGTTTCCATTCGGCAGATTTCATTAATGAAAAACAGCTTGCTATTGTTGGCGGATTACGTTATGAAGGAAATAAACCATCTGAAAGACATCCACGAAATTCTGTCACCGTACTCAATATCATTGACATTTCTACCATGGAGTTTAGCTTATCTAATTATACATTTGATCTCGAACCAACGTATTTATCGTATCATGGATCGGTGGTGTTTAACCACAATTTGCTCGTGTATGGTGGCTATATTCAGCGGGACCCGCAAATGTCTATTAGCTCAAGCAGTACTCCTAAATTGAGCCACGAGATGTTTATCTTTGACTTTCATACATTACGTGTTACAAAAGTCTCATCCCCCAAAGAATACGCCGTAGCTGGAAATTCTATGGTGGTAGCAGACGAAACAACTGTTTTGATAATAGGCGGCTCAATCAGAAACTACTTTGTGTTCACCTCGAAGCCCTTTACTCCAAGCCCATGTGATCTTAACATCAACTGCACAATACAGGATTGTCCGAAGTTATCGCCAATACAGTGGATACAATGCGATGGTGTTTGCCACGAATGGCATCATTTATTTTGCACTGGACTAAAAGGTGTCCCTAGAGGGAAATACTACTGTAAATCTTGCTCGACTCAGAAAACTAAAAAACCAAAAAAACAAAAATAACTGTTAAGCATTAACTCAGCAGGCACAAACTGCTCAATGACTTCACTCTCCCTTTAATATGTATTCCCCACTTTTCATACATTATTTCTGCGGACAGGAATGGATCTGCCCGTACTGCACGCATGTACAGGCTGGTCTAATCCTTCCCTGTTCGCATACCTCAGGATACATTTTACGCGACACCTTTTATATTTAAGCGCACACCGAGCCTTCTGGGGAATATTGGAAAGACAATACATCTGTTAAATTTGGCAGCCGTTTTTACGGTGGTAATAACAATATCCCTACCTATGCTGTCGACCGAGCCAGTCAGTTACCATACATGCAAAAGTAGCTGTCGACTGAGACAATCGACTACAGAATCAGCCCGGTCGACAGCATTAAAAAGTGTCACTTACCTTTATCGGTGATGCTTATGACTGAATTCTCAGTCGACAGCCATTTTGTATGGTACCGTCTCAGTCGACAGCAAAGGTAGCGAAATTTATTTTACCCCCTGATTTTGAAGTTGAGACTACTTTAGAAAGTAGGAATTGACTTTCATGTTCAGATTTTCTTGTCACACATGTCATGTTCTTACATAGCAAAAAAGTCCATAAAGAAGTCCAAGTTACGAACTGATCAACCTTTCTAGATATAAACTTGTATACCATTTTAAAGAGCAGGTATGTTTTTAGTGGGGTCAGAGTATCATCACGGTGGTACTACCAAATTCGCTACTTATGCTGTCGACCGAGACGGCACTGTAAAAAAATGGCTGTTGACCAAGAATCCACTCGTAAGCATTACCAATAAAGGTAAATGCTATTTTGTTAATGGCTATCGACCGAGCTATACTGTTGTCGATAGTCTCGGTAGACAGCCACTTTTGCATGTATGATAACTGACTGACTTGATTGACAGCACAGGCAGGGACAGTGGTATTGTCACCAGTATCATCAAAGCATATAATTTGCATAAACTGCCCAGCCAAAAATCAATTCATGTTAATTGTTATTATAAGTAAGGTATGGTCTAAATTTTGACATTTTCAGATTTCAAGTGGCATCCACCTAGAGGAGGAGATCTAAACTGTTTTCAAATTGAAATTTGGTCATGTTCTTGTCAAGTTAATTAGGTTTGATTTTTTAACAAATTTAATAAATCTCCATAAATTATGTTAATTGCTTAAGCCTAAAATTCTGATAATACCACTTACAGTTGACTGATGTTCCAAAACTTAGAAATTTTGGCCAGAAAGGAAAGAGGGAAACAAGAAAATACATCGAAAATTGGCACGTGCAATGGTATGCAAATTACTAGGAACGTTTCTAATTTTGTTTATAAATTTAGTCCAGTACCATTCGTTCTGAACAAGATGACATCAGCATTGCAAGTAGTATACCCCAACCCTCTTTAGGACTTTTTTGCCGTGGAAATATACTAAATAAAAGTGAACTAGCATGAAATATGGATATTGTTTTATCTGAAACAAACCCTTTACACTTATAGCTCATTCGTTATATCTGATAATGATTTACTATGAAGTCTGAAACGCGAAGTATAAAGTATGAAGTAAGAACTTAGAAGCGCCACTTTCCTTTCTTTGTCTCAAATAACACTTTTACCCAACAGGCACATGACGTTGAAACGACGTCGTCCTGACGTCGATGCGACATAATGACGTCGTATCGACGTCGGAACGACGTCATTTCGACGTCATGTGCCCACTGGGTAGAAGCTATGAAGTAGGAACTGTGACGCGTAAGTGATCTATGAACTGTGACGCCACCGTCAGTTTTTCGTAGTTATTTCAATAACAACATTAATTACTGATAATTCCCTTCAAAGATTTGCATTAGGACAACTATTTCTTTTATGTCCTGTTTCGAAGCAAACAGTACATCTGTTTTGTTTATGCATAACAGTAGAAAGTTCCTGCAGAGCTTTGCTACTGTACAGCCAGTGAAGTTGTAACACGTCTTTGAGCCCTCCTAGAACATCCCCTTTTCTAGACAGATGCTTTCTGAAATGCCTGAAAACTTTGTTCCCTCCCTCATTACCTTCACCACTGAACATACCAACACTACCGGGCCCAGAATCATGCTCGATGAGTTCCTGGACATGCTCTATTATTTTATGTAGGTAATTTGGCCATTCAATGTAAGAGTAATTTTCTAGAAGGAATTTTCCCATATCTTCTGCATTAGTTTTATAAAGCACAACTTCTTCTGGATAATCTTTTTTAGGAGACTTTGCTCTGTATATTTTCCTTAAGTTTCTAAACTGACTTAAAAGTTTAGCCATAAGTAGCTTTCTTTCAGGAGTCACAATCAATTCACACACTACTGCTTCATTTTTCGGATCGAATAACGTTCGAGCATAATTACCTGGCATCATCAGAGCAGGATTTATACCAGTTTGAAGCCGCATGTGCTTATCAAACTTAGTCTCGGCTTCTAATAAAAGGGGCTTCAAATGAGAAGTCATCTCCCATACTGTTACACCAGCTATTTCCCGAATTATAACCTTTTTGAAAAACGATGCCATATTAATATCGGCATGAGTTGAGTCAATGCCCTTCTCTATTGCATCAGAGCAAATGATTGGTGCATGCTTTACACCTAAAGATATTTTGTTCATCTCAGTCTGGCTTAGGTGATCAGGGTTTATTCTGATATATTCTGAAATCTGCCGAGTTTGTTGATATGTTCGAGTTATATTAAAGGAACCCAACTTTGTCTTTGCCTCTTCTCTGGTAGCAGAGCACAGAGTGCAAAGATATTTTGAACCACTTCCAGCTAAACCAGACTCAGACCGGTCAAACTTTTCATCTATCATTGACGTGAAAAACGAAATCTCATGTCTACGCCAACCAGACTTTGTGTGGATGCGCAATATTTTGCCTTTCAGAAAACAACGCTCTTGTTCTATCGGAATCATGCAAAATATACTGGATATATGGTGGTTTTCATCAGCTATAGCTTCTAATAGAGGCCTGTTAGTTCTGACAGAGTTCGGTTTGTCTTCTTCAAATATTACCAACTCTTCACCATTGACAAAAGTACAAACTCTAACAACGGCAAAGGAAAACCTAAAAGCTTTGTTTGGTAATTCATTTTCAGATTTATCCCAATAAACAGACACATCACCCATTCCATCGGCCCCATCTTTAATGAATGTTTTTAATAAAAGACAGGGGTCAAGTGGATCTATGTTCTGTTTCTCCAAACCACTCACAATATGGGGATCTAACTCTTCTAACGTTTTCGAAATTGCTTGAATGTAATTATACCTCACACCTTTTAGATTTGGACGCGGTAATTCTGGACAAACAAGGCACTCTGTCAAGCTGATTGGGTTATACGGGTTTGTTCGAGGCTCACTAGTAGCTTGATTCTTAGCTGGTGTATGATAGATCTCTCCATGACCATGAAACTCTGATTCTACACAATACCTTACACTTTGCGGGAGGAAATCTTTTTCTAGTTTGTCGATTTCACTCGGGGGAGAAAATGTGCTACAGCCCTTTTCTTTAAGGAAATAATACTGAGATTTGTAAGTTTCCTTGCTTTGTAGTGTGTCGATTCTTAATGCCAGACACTGTTCAGGAGACAGCTTAGCTAATTTGCCCTGCCAGAGATTGTCAATTTCACTCGCCCTGTTATCCTTTTTATCCTCTAGATTCTGCCTTAACATAAAAAATAATACGTCAGTTTTGTCTTCTTTATGGGTGTCACAAAATTCATCAGTACTTTTCAATAATGAGGAAAGCCGGTTTCGTTTTACATATTTTCTTCCAAGGGAATATATTGGTATCTTTTTACTAGAAAAACAACCTTTGCTACCTGACATGTACTTGTTTTTGAACTGAAACTGGCAAGTGTTTTCATGATCACTTATGGTGAAAATCGTAAAAAGCTCACTACAGCCTCTTTCATTATAAAAACACTTAACTTGCAGTACATCAAAAAGTGACTTAAGCTGTGGTGGTAAACTGAGAAGATCTGTATCATCGAGGAAACATCTACACATAGGGCACGAGTTTCTAATTTCAAGCCATGGATCAATACATTCCCTACAAAATATGTGATTGCATGTAGTGTAGACAGAATTTCTGGGTACTCCGAGACATATGGTACATTTAAGAATACTGGCGAGATTTTGTTCTTTAAACCTTTCCATCGGAATAGAATTCAGCAGAACATTAATGCCATAATCACTGTTTGATGCAGAATCTGAAAGCAGTTTGCGCCTAACATCAACAAACTTTCTGGTAGGGGTAGTTTTATCTCCCTGGGTTTCTAATTTATCACTGAGACTATCTTTTTGTTCTCTTTCAGAATTTACATCTGAAGAGCAAGAGGGAATATCATGCGTTCTGCCTTTAGCAGGAATTTTGCTGTCTGTAATACCAGTAGGATATTTACGTTTCCTATGCCTACCCCTGTCCCGTTCCCCACAGATAACACAATCTTCTTTGTGTTCTGAAAAACTACAAGCTGACAATTTTTCATGTCTCTTTAATTTAATTCTGCATGCTCCGCAAAGTTTCTCCGGGTATATATCATGATTATCAGTTGCCACATCTATCTCATATACAGATATAATCTCCTCTCTGAATGATTTACAAATGTAGTTTTTGTTTCTTTTCAGAAGATTGCCACATAAACGGCACAGTAAATTTAGCTTCTGAATATGATTTTCAGTCATAGTTGTTCTGAGTGGACTGGTTCGCCAAAGTAAGCCTAAATTTGTACAATTCAATTTGTTCCTTTAACGAGTCATTTTCTTTGGTCAAAACGTCGTTGGCATTTGCGCGAAGGCCTTCCACTTCGTTTCTCAGCCGTTGGTTTTCAGCTACAAGGCTTTCAATCTTTGATTTTAAGTACAGATTTTCTTCTTTCAAGGAATCAGTTTCAATTGTCAGCTCCTGCTGGCTTGATGTTTGACTAAGTATATTGTAGTCCCCCTTGTCCATACAAAAATACTTTTCACCCATCCTGTCGAGCTCACTTATTGGTGAGCTGTCTGGGGCTGGCACATTTACTACATGGTGTATCTTCCTTTTTTTGAAGACAGGAGAGTCTGAGGGCTCATCCATCTACTTGACCGAACATGAAAAAAGAGATTATACATTTAAGATGCATTTGTATGAGTAGTAGTTTTTATTTATTTACTTATCTATTTATCTATTTCAAAGTAAAATGTAATTTGATTTCATTTGTATGAGTAGTATTTTGCAAAGTAAATGATTACCATGTTTAGCTATACAAGGGGCGTTCATTTAATGTTGTCATTGGGGTTCTACAAGGCGCGTTATTAATCCCATTCACATTTCGTTTATCAACCCTTCGAAGTATTCTCCCTTGACGGAAACACACTTTTCAAGTCTCGAAATCCATTCTGTAAAGGCAGAGAAGTAGGCCTTTTTATGTATACCCTGAAGACACAGGTAAATTGCACAACCAAGATGCATAACGACGACCAGAAAGGGTTTCTATCAGTAAAGGAAACAGGAAAAAGTCGCAGGGACTAAGGGCGCGTTTACACGATCAAAGTTTCTATGACAAAGTAGGTTTGTCACAGAAAAATTTGCTCGTGTAAATGCCAAAATATGACAATGTTTCTTTGACAAATATATATGGTAAAGTTACTTCGATAAATTAAATTTGTCCGTGTAAACGGAGAACTTTGCTAAAGATTATGTAACAAAGAACATTGCTACAAGCGTGGAAAATGTGACAAAGATTTTGTTTCATCGCTGCAGGTAACTTTGACATATTATATTTGGTCGTGTGAACACTGCAGCAAATATTTCATTGCCAAAGTTTATGTGACAAAGATTCTATGGCACATTTTCTTTAACAAATAATGTGCTCCGTGTAAACGCAAAATGTTTGTCATACTTTCTTTGTTAAAGTTTCTGTGACATAGAAACTTTGCTCGTGTAAACGCGCCCTAAGGTCTGGCAAATAAGGTGGATGAGAGAGCTGAACTACTTTTCCTCTTTCAAGTCTTGGTTAAGAACATACTTGTTAGCAGGTGCGTTGTCATGGATAAGACACAGACCTCTTAAACCGGTTGCAGGTCTACGTTTTTCATACCCAGCAGGCACACGACGTCAAAACGACGTCATGTTGACGTCGATGCGACGTCATTACGTCGCATCGACGTCAGTACGACGTCATTTTAACGCCACGTGCCTGCTGGGTAGTGTGCCTTTACTTTTGAGTGTATATGGCCGAACCAACTTCAGTACAGTATCTGCAGTTGGGTGACAACTCGAATATGTGCTGCGCTTGCAATGGCATTTTACATGCTCATGACTTTTTAATGGAAACAAGTTCAGATTAACAGAGTAGAGTCAAACTGGTACAGCACTTCTGAGTATTTTCGAACCTTGCATCTCATGTTATCTCGTAACTGTGTTATATTCCAATTTCAACTTCTCAAGCGGCGGGTTTTTCGAAGTCTAGGTTTAAACATTAAGGGTCGATTGCTCAAAGCAAGTTTAAACTAACCTCGAGTTTAATCCACACAAATGTATGGCTAACCTTGGGGTTAACTTTAAACCAGCATTGTGCAATCGGCCCAAGCATTTTAATGTTTTTCAATGTATGAATACACTCAATGTTTTTCCGCTATTTTACAAAGGGGAATGACTTTTGTAACTTTCTTCTTACTTCCCTATACAAAGAATCATTCTAAAATGAGGTCAGCTCTTAAAGTTAAGAATTTGATCCCAGGACAGAGACTTATTTTTCTTTAAAGAGTTGACCTCCTTCTTAGAGCAAATTCTTTCCTATCAGATTTGACCCCTTTCGAGAAGTGAGGTAAAATGAAAATGACAGAGTTGCTTCCCTGAAAGTGTACTTGTTCACTTTAAAGATTAAGTTCTGCAAACGTTTAAAACAGCTGTTGCCCCGTGGAAAATGGACCGTACCAGTCTGCGCATTTCCGTAAACTGATCATTCTTGACTTTTCCGTGGAAAGTACTGAGAAAAGGGAACAGACGGTGCGGGTGATCTCACACATACCGTCAGAACTGCCGGAGCCCCGGTAGCTCAGTAGATTAAGCGCTGGCCTGCTGATCAAGTGAACCGGGGTTCGAGACCTGCTGAAGGCCGAAATCTTTCCAACAGTTAACGCGGTTCCATTGCACACAGCCCATCAGTACCGCCTTCCCATTGTCCTAATATGATTGAAATACTGTTATAAAAGGATGTAAAATCGCAAGTCATCCCTCCATCCCTCAGAATTGGACTGTGACACAAGCATGAATTTATAATTGCCTTCACTGCATACTTTGGAGCCTTTACCGTGCACCACACACTGACCTACTGTGTTAAAAAATGGAACCTTATTGACATGCGGAAAAAACATTGTTCCTAGCTCCTTACCTTTAATATTTAATTTGAATGTTATCCACGTTCAGACCAGATTGACTATGTATTACAATTACATTACCTTACAACGAAATCAGCAGAAATTGACAATAGGGTGGGAGGTTCTTAAATGCAAAAGATCTTCTGAATGGCTATTTGTGACATTTTAGCCCTAGTATTTACACAAGAGATTATGTATCACATGGACTGCTTTCTCTTCTTCTTTTTGGTTTGCATATCAGATTTCACAGTAGAGATAATTGGCGTATCAATATTACGGGATTAGATTTTCTGATAACTAGTACCTATCGGCCACTATTGCCTTTGATCGTTTGTATAGATTTAAATCAATTTTAAGTCAACATTTGATGAAAAGATTCTGCAAAACTTCGTTCACGACATAGCATTTTTTATTTTTGGGGTGTAAGAGATCATTTCAAAGCTTCATATTATGGATCAAGCATTTTTTCAGTTTTTTTCACCAAAGACGAATGGTAACGAACTGTACCCTCCACTAGTTCAAGCAATGTGTTTACCATTAAAATCAATATGTTTACCATAGCAACCATATATCATCGTTTTGTACACTGACCGAAGATATAGGGAAAATTATTTTCTGTTAACAAAAAATTCGGTGAAAACTGTATTTTGAATGTAAATAACCAACGGGTATTTTCGACATGAGAAAGCTGACAGCTGCGAACATACATTATTCAGCAAACGTGTGATAATGGTAATAATTTCCTTCTTGAAAGATTAGAAAATTTTATATTCTAAGAGTATATAGTTAGTGCGCATAGGTCAATAAAGCATAAGCGCTGCAAAATGTATTGCGCATACAGTATGTGTAAAATGTTAAGGGAGATAATAAGAGCTGATTGCGCAATAACATGGCCGATCAAGATTACCCAAGGAAGTTTGTATGTGCTAGGCTTAAAGCGTAGATCTACATAATTATGAAATCGGGCAAATTTCGACGGTTTGGACGACAGTGCCACGGTTGACCGAACACGTTACCCAGCATCTGACACCTTCAGTCTACTGGGTTTTACCCCATAAATCTCTTGTCCAATGAAAGCCTTTGTTTCAAAGCTAGCCGGATATGGATCAAGAGCAAGGTAGAATTCGAGTTGACTTGAAAAAAACATCATTCCGACTAAATTATCCCCGTAAGCTTTGCCTAAGGGGTTTGACCTCCGCAGCAGTCAACTTCTGTACATTAGAATATTGATAGGCAGACTTCTTGAATTGCGTCTTTGAATGGAGAAAAGGATAAATAGCCAATGACATTAGTTTTCGTGAGTTTTCTTTTGGCTCCGATTCTACCTCTAGAATGTTTGGTCTAGACAGATCTGATCAGTTAACAGACACTTTTTAAGGTGTTTTACCTGGTGCTCTGACATTTTGACGTAGGTTAGTTCGGCCATGGACATTTCGGCCACAGAAATTGTCGAGGGTGAAATCTTCGGCCTTTGGCAAAATAAAAACACCTTTTATTATTAGATTAAGAATACACATTAGCAACCTAAACTACTCGTAATGGACCCTGAAGATTTTTTGCTGTTGTCTTTGTGTTTTATTGTCCTTCAACGTCCCTAAGATTGTTAGCGCATAGTGGCTTGAAAACAGAAATGGAGATGTTGCGTCTGCACAAAGCACAACTTGACTGGTTCACTAACATATTCTCCAGTACTTATCGATGTTTTTATCCCCTGCGTCTTCATTACCTATAGATATGGAAAATACTTAGTCTAGCTATGAATACAGACTTAACCAAGCAAAACAGAAAGTGAAAGTAGGAGGCATTTCCACTCCAATAAAAGCAGGACAAGTTAAATTTTGTAAGGAGTAGTGGATTTTTTTTAGCACTTGCCCTGTAGGACAAGCATGTCTGGAAAAAAAATCGAGCCCTTGGGACTTTTGCTAGATTGTGGCATAAAGTAAAACCTCTAAAGTGGTCCTAGTTCAGCTCACTTATTCCTCTTCAGCAATGAGAGATTGCAGAAAACCAGTCTACATTTTGATACTCAGCCAACTCATTTTGGAAGCCTTGTTTTGCCAACCATATGTATCCTACAGTACACGCAACGTGAAGACTTGATCTGACATGCTCTCGCGTGACACTTAAAATCGCGAGGAAGGGATTAAAATCCACGAGATTCTCTCGCAACTCTCACGCATTTCACACTAAACTTCCTCGCGTGTTTGAAAATCGCCACGTTCCACGCAAGAAAATTCCTCGCATCTCGCGTGAAATTCATAGAGTGATGTATGCGAGAAACTTTCTCGCATCACGCGTGGAATTTTGTCCAGGTAGGTACATGTACAGTAAATGCAAGCTTCTTTTTAAGTACATATACCTTTATGATTCGCAATATTCATTTTTTTATCGGTGCTGATAACGGTTCAATTAATACATAGTAAGCGTGCGTGAATAACCTAATTGATTGCATCCTCGACGCAAGTATTGTTTGACCGTACGGTATTTACATTTACGAATTAAGGATGGGTTGATAAACAAATATGATCAGCGTAATTTTGTTGCAGTTACGCGGCAAGTTAATTAGTGAGGCTTATGTTTGAAAGAATATTGTTAATAGGTTAGTTAGATGATACGGACAAAAAACTTCGCCCAGCCGCCACCGATAATAGCCCAATCCATGTCAAAACAGTCACAAAGATCAAAGCGTTTCGATCAGCTTTTGAACTCAAAGATATAGCCGCTAGTGGCACGTGTCGAAAGGTTTATTATTAACCAATATAAACTTTCTGATGTAAGAGCTGTCAAGTTTCCATTAAAAGCGCACGCGACAACAATGACTTGATTAGCAAATGGGCTGTCTCAGAGGTGATTGACGTCCACTTATCCACTCTCTGAAATATGCAAATTTGTAAACCTGTTGGTTTGACAGCTAAAAAAATTACGTCACAGCTGCATCCTCTTAATCAGTTCATTCATGAAATATGGAAAATATGATTTTGCGTCGTGGATCAATAGTCAAAGTGTTTGGATTTTAAAAATGCATCAAAATGAAGGAAAAATAAAAGGTGAGAAATTTGTTTTTTATTCCGATCTCCGCGTGGCAAAATCACATTATCTATATAAAAAACGAAACTGATTCTGCTGCGCGGAAAAATTCTCAAAGTATTCGGACTAATAAACATAATATCTGTATTCATATTTAGAGGTGACTGAACGCATTCAGGGCCTTCGCCATAATAAAATGTGAAGACGGTAGCATTTGTTGAAATACGTAAACGCAGCACGTTTATATGTCAGTCTCGTGCCTTGACATCAAAGGACGCCCCTCAGAGCACAAAATGGTGAAAGGAATCTTATTCCAGATGCTGATAGTAAATATTAGGATCAGCCTGCGCAGTATTAAATACAATGCGACAAACTGGTATGCTTTACGCGTCATAGCGTGAGCGGTTTACATTGTCTATCTGTTCGGCACTTTCGGTTATTTCCGGAATGGCGGAAATTGCCGATCGTAATTTTTGCCGCTAAAATTTTTTTCATGAGTCGGTGCCAAAAAAGACCAGTCGGTTGGAAACCGGAATCACAGAATTTTTTTTTAGGCCCAATGTAAAAATATAAATGAATTACCTGTACAACATATAATGACCTGTGAAATTGACAGGAATCGTTAATCCTTTCCACTCGAAAAACACGCGTCACGTGTGATTAAGTTTGGCGCCGATGACTCACCTGAGCATACATGGAGTTAATCCTTTCTCTCGAAAGTTGCGTGTTTCGCGTGAAAAGAAATTGTTTTCTCGCGAGTTTAACGTCACGCATCTCGCGAGTATCTCGCATCTCCCACGCATTTCACACGCAAAAACCCCACTAAACTTTCGCGGAAAAGATTAAAATTTTTCGCGAGAGAGCGTGTCAGATCAAGTCTTCACGTTGCGTGTACTGTAATTAACACCCTGGGGGGCGTTGCATTTTCTGAAAAAGGGGGGGGGGTGTTATTTAGAGCCTCAGCCACTGGCAGAGTACCTCAATGAAGCAATATAAAGGTGATGGGTATACTTTCAGAGGAAGCAACTCTACTATTTTTGTATAGATGAAAGGAAAGAATTTGCTCCTCTAAGAGTAGGCCGCATTTCAAAGAGTTACCTTATCCAGACAAGCAAACAAGAATTCATACAATATTACAATATTTTCGGAAAAAAGGCAGGGGGCAGTTATAAGAGCAGGGAACTTATTAGGATTAATAGTTTATTAAACTTGAATTTGAAGGAATTTTTTAACTTTACAGAGATTGAAATGGAACAAGATGAGTCCCTGAGCGCCAGTCCTAGACCCATGAAGAAAACAATTAACATTAAACTCAAGTCTAATAAAAGCCCCAGTTCCAGTCGGAGGAAGACAAGGTCTACAAAAGCAAGTAAAAAGGAGGAAAATGAGCCAAGTCAAACAGGTATTACAATGATGGTCCAGTGTTCATTCTAGATTTTTTTTACTGGGGTCCTAGGTCCCCTGCCACAGAAAGACATGGGGCCATGACAGAAAAACATGGGCCACAAAAGATCAAGATGACATTACTCATCATGCATCTGATTGGATGATGACCCATTTTTCTGGCTTAAGTTTAAACATATTTATTGTGTATAAACTGTACATGATTACGATATAAACACGAAACAAACAATAGGATCAGAACAGAAGCATGAATGCTTATTTAGTTCTTCTCCTGAAGCACTTTTCCAGCTTTCATAGGACTATCATTGTTCGGGGTGGGGTTTGATTATGATCTGCAGTCATTTGTTACCTGTTTTCTGGCATGTCATGCACTATTAAATCGGTCAAAGTAGAAGGCTCAGATACTTCCTGATACAGATCAAACTTTTGAATCTGTATCTACACACCTTAATTATGGTAAGTTCTGATATTGGACCCCTTTCTAAACCTCTGTGTCAGCAAATAAGGTTGAGCACCATAACATGAAAATATATTCTACAGCCAATGCAGACATGAAGTACGTAGATCTGTGCCGCCTGAGTAAAATCTTTTCTGTTTGTATGAGCAGCAAAGCTCCAGATATTATTAAGGTGGGGCTTTGTGGATTACTGTGAGATTGACGTGATGTTAACCATTGAATTGCAGCAACATTATATAAATATTTTACAAAATGCATGATGTTCACAAGTCTGATCTTCTGTTTGTAGAGACAGACGTGGTGGAGACTCCTATATTTAAGACCATGGAGCCAGGTGAACCTGTCCACCAGAGTAAAAGACTGTGCTGGGATCATAAGGTACTGAAATCAGGGAATCTGCTATAAATTTAAATACATGTAACTGATCATAGTCTCAGGGCTCTTTCACTTTGATAATATGTCTGACTGTCTTGCCAGTGATTAGAAAAAATGGCTGTTACTTGCTGTCTTAAGATGCTCAGTATGCTTATTTCCATCATGTTGAAGTTTATGCTACTGACATCTCAACAGGTGGCTAAATTTTGTTCAAGATGTCAGATAGAATAAAATGAGCTGCAATGCAACAAAACCAACAAAGTGGCATGTGTTTCCAGCATAGGCTCAGATCAGCCTGGGCATCTACCCAGTTTGATCAGAGTGTCAGCTGTCCGCATGGAGCTAGCTAAGACCTTTTAAGCATACACTCTGATCAAACTGGGTAGATGCCCAGGCTGATCTGAGCCTTTGCTGGAAGCTCATGCCATTTTTGTCGCACCTGCTTTAGCAAGGTGCGATATAGGAGTTCACTTTTCCGTCCGTCCGTCCGTCAGTCATTCCGTCCGTACGTCCGTCCGTCCGTCCATCCGTCCACAATTACCTCGACCCTAGTGGTTAAGTCCATTTCTCTCAAAGTATGATACCTACAATCAGCAAACCTGGTATAAAGTTTCTTTGTAGAGTGTTTTCGAGATATGTTGCACTTTTTTCTACAATTGACCTATATTTCACGCTCTGCTGACTTCGTAAAATTTCATGTCCAAAATTACCTCGACCTTAGTGGTTAAGTCCATTTCTCTCAAACTATGACACCTACAATCATCAAACCTGGTATAAAGTTTCTTCTCAGAATGTTCTCAAGGCATGTTGCACGTTTTTTGTCACCCGACGTAGGCGGAGGGGGACTATAGAAATGACCCTCGTCCGTCCGTGTGTCAGTCCGTCCGTCCTTCCGTCCGTCCGTCCGAAATCTTGTCCCCGCAACTCCTCCTACGTCTTTCATCGGATTGATTTGAAATTTTACAGATTGTATTCTTATGATATGAAGATGTGCATGTGGTTTTTTATTTTTGTTTCGGCCATTTTTGATGGAGTTACGGCCCTTGCTGACTCAGACCTTGTCCCCGCAACTCCTGCCACATCTTTTATCAGATTGCCTTGAAATTATGCAGAATGTTTCATCATGATCTGAAGATGTGCATGTGATTTTGGAATTTCAATTGTCCCATATTTTACAAAGTTATGGCCCTTTGTCGTTTTGGCATTTTTCCAACTTTTGAACCGTTTGACCGAGAGAGCTGAAATTTGGTATGCTATTAGCATTTGGTAAATTGAGTATTCTGATTATTGTTAGGATATGCTAAATTTATTAGGGACAGAGTTATTCCCCTTTCATAGATAATAGACATTCACTTAAAGGTAAAGGGATAACTCAAGAACTGTTCATATTAATGGGCTGAATTTTCATAAATGCATTGTTCATTTTTCATCAGATTCATATTAGGAGGATTATGGCCCTTGTTATTTTGTTATTGGGTATACAGTCTTATGTTTTGGGCATTCTGTAAGGGCCTAAAGTTACAGTAACCTGATTTTACACATTTACGCCCAGTTCTGAACTTAAGTATTTAATAACCTCATAGAGGCCCAGCAATTGGGGTATATGTCTCTGCTTATGCTTCAATAATTATTTGCTTACCAGGTTCTGTTATACACATATTTTCTGGTTTTACACATAAATGCCCCTTTCTAAACTTAAGTATTTTATAACTTCATAGAGGCCCAGTAATTGTGCTTCAGTTATTATTTGCTGACCAGGTTCTGTAATACACATATTTTCTGTTTTTGGCCATATAGTTACTCTGAAACTGAATAAAGGGCTGCAGTTTGTGACACATTTCAAACGTCGGGTGACACTTGGCCGATGGCCTTTTATCTATCCTTGACCTATATTTCATGCTCTGCTGACTTCGTAAAATTTAATGTCCATATTTACCTCGACCCTAGTGGTGAAGTACATTTCTCTCAAACTATGATACCTACAATCATCAAACCTGGTACTAAGTTTCTTCTTAGACTGTTCTTGAGGCATGTTGCACTTTTTCTATCCTTGACCTATATTTCATGCTCTGCTGACTTCGTAAAATTTAATGTCCAAAATTACCTCGACCCTAGTGGTTAAGTCCATTTTTCTCAAACTATGATACCTACAATCATCAAACCTAGTACTAAGTTTCTTCTTAGACTGTTCCTGAGGCATGTTGCACTTTTTCTACCCTTGATCTATATTTAACCCTCTGCTGACATTGTAAAACTTCACGTCAAAAATTACATTGACCCTAGCCTGTCGGTCCATTTCTCTTAAAGTATGATACCTAGAATCATCAAACTTGGCAAAAAGTTTCATCATAAAAAGATCTCAAGGGATGTTGCACTTCCTTCTGCCATTGACCTTTATTTCAAGGGCTGCTGACTTTGTAAATCTTACCTCCAACATTGCATTGACCCATTTCTCTTTAAACACAATGGTATAAGCATAAAACCTTATACTTGATGTATATTTCATGCTTTGTTGGCTTTGAAAATTTGTAGGTCAACCTGGCATCCACATTTGTATGTACTCCAGCATTAAATTATATTCTTCACTAACTAACCCACTTACCATCATCAGGCATGATGGCATAAAATGTTTCTTAAGCTGGTCTGTTGGATTGTTTAACTACTTTATACTTTAAATGCTTATTTCATACCCTGTTGACTGTTGAATTTTATGTCCAGAACTGCATTCTTCTTAGCTTGCAAGTCCATTTCCCTCAAATTTGATACATGAATTCATCAAATCTAATCAAACCATGATCTCTGCTACTGTTGAAGAGCAAGGCAGGTGCGACATAGCATTCTGCGGAATTCTTGTGTTGGTTTTGTTGTGTTGTGACCCTTTAAGCATACTGCAAAGATGCTGATCAGACTGTGCATATGCACAGCTCAGTTGGTTAAGCCCTGGCCTGCCAAGCTAGTGGCCTGGGTTCGAATACCACTGGAAGTGGGAATCTCTTACATTGAAAACAGTGATTTCATTGCATAGTTTTGAATTGACATAACTGAAACAGTTGAAAGGGATGTAAACCGCAAGTCATCCATCCATCATTTGCTTATGTTCCTGTGTAGTCTTGCCTCAGTATAATGCTATTTACATTATCATCATGCTTTATCCAAATAGTGATTTTCTCATTTATTGTTCCTGCTTTTCAGGTGAATCTGATTGGAGAGAAAGTAGTGGATCCCATGATTCATTGCTGCGAGAAGTGTTCTCTGCCAATCCTGATATATGGACGAATGGTAAATTTACTGTTAAGCACTTGATTATTGACCAAGTTTTATTGTTGTCCACCTTTCGGAAGAAAAACAAAGGGGCATAGTATTCAGCTTTCCATAGTTCCATTGCCCTTTCTTTTCAGGGTTAAGTGCTCCTTGACAGTAGGTACCTTTCTTTATACACACATGTACCTTTCTTCAGTTTTATTTTAATACTCTGCACTTGTTTTTGTCATGGTCTGGATACATACAAATGAAACAGTTAAAAAATATAACACGTGAAATTTGGTAGATTTTTTTATTTTGAGTGAAAAATACCTCATTTAGCCAAAATTTGTGAGAAATTCCCCATTCTGTTACAGAAAATTTTAGATACTATTTGTTATTAAATTGCAATTTTGCATGAGATATTTTCTCCCATTTGACAGATTTTAGTGGGACTCTTGGCAAAAACTAGAGCAAATGGTTAAAAATCCCCCCCCCCCCCCCCCAAATGATCCCTGACACTAATACGTGACTCAAAGTTAGTAAGGGAGCATACATAACAACAACATACAAATAAGTGTATAAATCATAGAATTATTGATGAGCACTATTCTGATGTAAGTCCTTCTGCCATTATTTTAAACAGGGAATTAAATCATTTCAGAATGAATTATAGGTTTGAGAAAATCACAATTTTCAGATTATGAATTTCAGGTAGCATCTAACTTATAATTCAAGAGGAGCATGGCATACACTGTATGCCATGCTCCTTTCGAATTTTAAGTGAGATGACACCATAGATCTGTTACCATAGCAACTACGGAATAACCAGCAGTTGTGCTTAGTACCTTTGCAGATGACATCTGAATGATGTCACTATGTCATCAATATGAACTCTTAGTTGCTATGGTAACTGATCTATGATGTCTTTGGTACCAATTTTTCAATGACAGTACAAGCTGAAATTCTTTAATCAAAAGCTTCAGATTGTCCCAAACTAATAATTCTCAAGTCATATTATTCCATGCTTTTGCCTACCTGTATATAGTACTAACAGAAGAGCTATTGATGTCACCTTGGCATCTTCATCAGCATACATGTCCGCGTTGGCTTCCCGATGAAGGGATACTTTGGTTAAAATTTTTATTTTGGGCAAGGTGCTAAGCTATCCTGTATGCAGACATGTCGTATTTAGAAATAAAACTTTTCATACTTTATCTTCGCTTTTTCAGATCCAGTGTAAACATGTATTTTGCTTCACTTGTGCGAAAGAAACAGAGAAAACATGTCCCAGGTAAGATACTAATGGCTTCAAATTATTTCTTAATTTTTTCCCTGCTGTGTAGAAGTGTAGACAGTTTGAAGCAATTTTTAGCTCGCCTGAACGAAGTTCAGGAAGAGCGATTGTACTACCCCCGGCGTCGGCGTTAGCAAAATGTTAAAGTTTTACGTTAAAGTTTTTTATGTGATGGGCAAGGCGCTGTCAGGTGAGCTATCCTGGCCCTGTGACAGGTCTTGTTTTTTTTTGCCCAGTTATGTAATTACCTATGAGAGACCAGGGAATCTTTCTTTGATTAGAAAAAAATAGTTTAAGTGAACTGTTGCATAATAAGATAAAGGCACCCTATAAACAAGAATAGTTGGCTGTAAACTACACCAGATCCTCTGTATAACCCTCAGTTCTGACAAATTTGTGTTAGAGTCCATGACATACATAAAGGAAAGGCTACTTAGTGAGTCTTTGAACAGCAAAACTAGACCAGCTGTTGTTCCTTGCAGTTGAGTGAGAGCCTTCAATTCTTTTATCGAGTCTGACTGTTGCATGCAAACTACAGAGACCAGACTGCATGGATGGTCATATCTGTGTATGTTGTTTCGATTCTCATGAATGGACACACATTCAGAGGGAGCAACTCTAACATTTTCTTTTTTTGCCTCCCTTTGCAATGGGATCAGCTTTTACGGGAAAGAATTTGCTCTTCTAGGAGCAGTAGGAGGGGCTATAGTGTAGTGGATCCCACCAATTTGCCTCGTTGTTGGTGGGCATTAAACCCGAGGTCACTCACTCTTCTAGGAGCAAATTCTTTCCTTTGTGAGTACACTTCATTTAGGAAGGGCTTCTTTATCCAGGGAAACAAACAGAGTGTCACAGAGTTGAGAAAATAAACCCCTGAAAGTAAGGTAGTAAGTAAAGCCTCATTTCAATGCACCTATATATAAAATACGATCTCTGATTGAATAACCTCAAACATTCGTATATCCTGCAAGATACTGTCAGAAACATGATGTGATTTCATAACGTCCTTTTCATTGACTGAGGTCTGGTTTAAGGTTGCTTAAAGTGGCTTGCTTTGGGTTCAGATTGAACGGCAAATTGATTTAACGGCAACGCTCACGCCTCCCTTAAAGGTAGGTTCCTGTACTAGCGATAACAATTATGTCCACAAACTAATTTCGTCTTTTTCTGAGCAGTATTGAATTCTCTTATTTTTCTGAATTTGTTGCTACTGAGAAACTCGTCAGATGTTGAAGAAAATATTCGTTTTCCCTTTTGGATTATTTTCATTCTTTGGAATTCCAGTTCTAAAAATAACTATGTTTATTATGTCTATAAGTGCGCGATTTCTGATGCCATTCTCCAAAGGTCAATTTTCCCTTGTCGTGAGCTCTTCTAGAGGTCCTGGCATGGTGGATGGGTTAAAACTATCCCAAAATGCAATGCAGCATGACCTCAGCTGCGTTATCTATTTTTAGCGCGAACTTAAAATAGCGCTAACTGGTGTGCGAAGCAGAGTTAGGAAATCCCTTGCAAAACAACTTTTCTAATATTTTTTTGATTTACACTTTTTAGTGAAACTTATTCATTCACTTTTATAAGTGCTTTCCAACAACTTGGATGAAAGATCATCAAAATTATGATGCATTCCAAAGTACAGGAACCTACCTTTAAAATTAAATTAGTGACCTCTGCTGACATGTGCTGTAAAACAACATTTGTTACCATAAAACAGATGATTTACCTTCCAAAATGCCACTTTTGAGTACACATTTCCCTTATAATAACATAACTCATAAAGCTATTTTGGATATAACATCATGTCATGACTACTGTTAAGACAGATCTACAAAGGAATATAAGGAAAATAACATTTACCGCTCATTTGCCTTATATTCCATTGTAGCTTAGTCTAAATATGATATTATTCACTAACAGGGTTATCCTTTCTGTATGCCCCAATTTTAGCATTATAAAAGGACTGTACTGATTTGTTTAATTTCAGGTGTAAGGACCCTGTACAGAGGATTGAACAGTCAGCCCTGGGTACAGTATTTCTTTGTACCTATGGAGGATCCAAACATAGTAATGATGGCTGTAGACGTACCTATCTATCTCAGAGAGACTTAAACGCACATATTCAGCATAGACATCTTAAAGTTGAGGCTAGAGCACAAGAGCTGTCAAGTTCGAAAGCTCCTGCGCCTTCACAGTCACATAGGCAAGCTGTACCTCAGCCCCAGACAAAACAGCCTCAGACAGTATCTCCGGCTAGTGCACAGGCACTGCTCGAACAATTTACCGCTGCTGTGAGACAGGCACACGCTGCACAGGCCGCACAGGCTGCTTCTGCTGCTGCTACAGCTGCTGCAAATGCTGCTGCAGAAAGAACATCACAGGAAGAGGCTTATCGGCGGAGTCAGGAGAGGAGCCGAATGACCCCACCTGCAGCGGTGTCATCCGCTCCCGTTGGGATGCCACATCAGATGATGCCACCACATCAGGCGCCACCGCAAAGTCATCCTCATCCTTACCCACAGACAAGCATGACAAATATGCCTCCAGTGCAGCCGTCTTCATTACCGCCCAGCCCTAAGCCAAGCATGCCCCCACAGCAGTCTTCAGCTCATGAGAGCTACCCCTCTAACATACCGGTAATGGCAGGTGGGAGAACCAATCTCATAACTGTACCAATACAAGACAATGGTTATGGCAGAGAGGTGGAGCAGCCTCCACAACAACAACAGCCAGGCTTTCCTCCTCACCCTTCATCTTCTGGAATGCCTCCCATGGGCTTCCCTCCACCCCATATGGGCCATGGCCCACCTAGATATCCGCCAGTTTCAATGCCGCCAAACATGCATCAGCCACCCCCAGGAATTCCTCCTCCATTTTCTAGCCAGTCAGTTCCAGGAGGTCCAATGCCGAACCCAGTGCATGCTGGTTCTAGACCACCTCCCATACCAGGGGGCCCACCTTTAGGCCAAGGCCCTCCCCCAGGTCAAGGCCCGCCACCACCAAGGATGGGAATGCTCCCTCCTGGAGGCCCAGCTAGGTTTCCCCCAGGACAACCACAACCAAGAGGGCCATGGCCAGGACCTCCACCTCCTGCAAGGGGACCTCCAGGTCCAGGAGGACCTCCAGGTCCTGGTCCAGGGGGACCACCCCCAGGCCCAGGAGGACCTCTACCAAGAGGTCCTCCTGGGCCTGGGGGCATGCCCCCTAATAGAGGTCCAGGCCCTATATCTCATCCACCTCCTCCCCAAAGGCAACCACAACCTCAAAGGGCTGATTACAATTATTATTGAGTTGTACCAGGAAAACTTCCATTCCTGTAAATACTTGAGACAAAACAGGCTGTAAGCACTATTGATCACGTGCTAAATGACAAACTTCTATCATGCTGAATAGGTACAAGTAAGGGAGGTAGTTGTTTATAATTCTGGATTATAAGATGTCATTCTTCATAAAAGACTGTGTTGTGGCTTCTCATTATCAATGCCTCAGTGATGCATTTCTATGGGGGGACAACATGATGATGGTTTTTCGTGGTAGTTCTAATTGCACAAACTTTTATATTTTGTCTTAGAACTAATGAAGGATCACACCATATTTTGATTCAGAAATAAGGAAAATACTACAGTCAACTCGAAGTCAAATTTCAGCCCAAACTACTGATATTTCAAAGTAAATTTTCTGCTCCCAGAAAATTTACTTTGAGATATCAGTAGTTTGAGATAACAGGAGCTGAAATGTAAATAAAAACAGGAAATATGTTCTTTGATATAAGAAGATATTATGAGATATCAGTGTTCGAGATATCAGGAGTTGACTATATATTAATTCTATTAAACACTCTGGGGGCTCTGCATTTTGGGAAAGAGGGGTGTATCCTTTCAAAGGAAGCAACTCTACTATTTTTTGCCTTTCTTCTCAGTTGTGGGTCAACTCTTAAATGAAAGAATTTACTCCTCTAGGAGCAAATTCTTTCCTTTAAGAGAAGACCTTATTTATTTAAAAGGGCTACCTTATCCAGAGAAGCAAATAGGAATTCATGCAAGTTAAAATAACAATTTTGGGAAAAGAGGCAAGAACATTTTTAACAGCTTGGGCATTTATTAGGATTAATATTGTATGGCGATTATGAAACTCCCCCATATATAGAGCTCTTGCATATAAATGTATATGTGTACATTATTAAAACTATAGCCGTGGCCATAAAATGACATCATTCAGTGTGGTGTTTGTTAAGACAGTGGTATAATAATAGCAGTCTTTGTGAGTCTTGTCTAAATTATTGCCAGAGATGATGTAATTGATGTTCAATGAATATTCGGGCACATCAACCACTTACCTGACTGTACAGTCTTTCAGTTTGCACAGTATCATTATTACTAGAGAATTTTTATTTATGTTTTCCCAAACAGTTGGATCTTCATCAGACTGCAGAATCTACACATTTTTGCTGAACATTGCTCTCCGAATATATGTTAATATGATAATACTTGTTTTCATTGCTGAACATATATGGATACACCTCCATGTTATGGAAGGGAGATCACTTTTGTGGCAACCTGTTTTTTCTGTGGGTGACAAAACCTTTTGGAATGGGTTCTACTCTTAAAGAAAAGAACTTGCTCCTAGAGGAGCAAGTTCTTTGCTTTAGGAGTTGACCCCTATTCAGGAGAAAAGCAAAATGAAAATCACGTAGTTGCTTTCCCTGGAAGTGTACCCATTGACCTTAAAGGTAGATTCCTGTACTTTGGAATGAATCATAATTTTGATGATTTTTATCGCACCTGCTTTAGCAAGGTGCGATATAGGAGTTCACTTTTCCGTCCGTACGTCCGTCCGTCCGTCAACAATTATGTCGACCCTAGCGTCGACCCTAGTGTTAAGTCCATTTCTCGCAAACTATAATACCTACAGTCATCAAACCTGGAATGAAGCTTCTTAGAATGTTCTCGAGGGCTGTTGCTCTTATTTTTACCCGTGACCTATATTTCATGCTCTGATTACTTTGTAAAACTGTCCATCTACAATTACGTCAACCCTAGTGTCGACCCTAGTGTTTAAGAACATTTCTCGCAAACTATGATACCTACAATCATCAACCCTGGCATAAAGCTTCTTCTAAGAATGTTCTTGAGGACTGTTGCTCTTATTTTTACCCTTGACCTATATTTCATGCTCTGCTGACTTCGTAAAACTGACCACCAACATTTACGTCGACCCTAGCGTTTAAGTCTATTTCTCGCAAACTATGATAACTACAATCATCAAACCTGGTATAAAGCTTCATCTGAGATTGTTCTCGAGGGCTGTTGCTCTTATTTATACCTTGACCTATATTTTATGCTCTGTTGACTTTGTAAATTTTTCATTCAAAATTATGATGATGCTAGTGTTAGAATCATCAAACCTGGCATCAAGTTTTTTCTCAGAATGTTTTTGAGTGCTGATGCAATTAATTTACTTTTGACATATATTTCATGCTTTGCTGACTTTGCAAAATTTTACACCCAAAATTGTGTCGGCCCTAGCCTTTTGTCCTTTTGTCTTGAAATATGATACCTGTAGTCATCACACCTGGCGTAAAGTTTCTCCTTGGAATGTTCATGAGGGATGTTGCAATTATTCCTACCCTTGATCTATATTTTATGCTATTCTGACTTAGTAAAATTTTACATCAAACATTGTGTTGACCCTAGCATTTTTGTCCATTTCTCATACAAGTTCTTTTTAATTATAGTGTTTACTACTGTGGAAGTGCAGTGCAGGTGCGACATAGCATTCCGCGTAATTCTTGTTATCCAAGTTGTTGGAAAGCACTTATAAAATGCCAGTGAATAAGTTTCTCTAAAAAGTGTAAACAAAAAAATCTTAGAAAAGTCGTTTGGCAAGGGATTTCCTAACTCTGCTTCGCACATCAGTTAGCGCTATTTTTAGTTTGCGCCAAAAATAGATAACGCAGCTGACGTCATGCTGCATTGCATTTCGGGATAGTTTTAACCCATCCACCGTGCCAGGACCTCTAGGAGAGTTCACGGCAAGAGAAAATTAACCGTTGGCAAATGACATCAGAAATTGTGCACTTATAGATATATAACATAATTATTTTAAGAACTGGAATTCCAAAGAAAGAAAATAGACCAAAAGGAAAACGACTATTTTCTACAACATCTGACGATTTTCTCAGTAGCAACAGATTCAGAAAAATAAGAGAGTTCAATACTGACCAGAAAAAGACGAAATTATTTTGTGAACATAATTGTTATCGCTAGTCCAGAAACCTACCTTTAACAGTCATGAAAAAATAAATACTGTAAACATGGAATTAAATGACTTGAGAAAATCTAAAATTTCTGTTGAAAGAATTTTAGATTGTAATGTTATTAAAAAAGTGGCGGAGTATTTGACATGCTCCAATTCCAGTGATGTCATAGATCTGTTACCATAGCAACTATGAAATTACCAACTGTTGTCAGAATCAGAGAATCAGAATCAGAATTGTTTACTGGTGATACATCCAAGGACAATCATTCACCAGGACCTGTGAATGAGGGAAGCTAGTCCCTAGCCCTTATAAGAGAAGTAAACTTAGTAACTGAATCCTCTGCACCCTCCGCAGCAGAAATAAGTGAATCTTCCAGGGAATTCCAATCTCTAAAAGAGATTGGTCTTGGCAGAATGACTTCTCAGTGATGTCACTTTGGCATCAATATTAACTCTCAGTTGCTACTTACTGTAACAGGTCTAAAAGGTCCTCATTACAATTCAAAATTCTCTCAATAGAAAACAAATAATTATTTTCAGGTCATTTAATTCCATGTTAATATAAAATTTCTTAGAAAATTCCCAGGAGGCATGCATTTTGAAATGTTGCAACATCGAATAATTCAAATTCATTGTGTTGTATTTTTTCCCCCCTTAAGTATATTTGAATGCTATTGATTGCAAATCTCCTTTAAAACAGTTTAGTCAGAGCTCTGGTTGTTTACACCAAACAATACATTTCAAGTTTAGTCAGAGCTCTGGTTGTTTACACCAAACAATACATTTTAAGGTACGTAGCTACACTTTTCACTTTTATGGTTTTGTCTCTATTTTTACAGGGAGGTAACTTTAGCAGACTGTTATCTGCTTTCTTGGCAGGGAATCCCTTCTCCAAGTGGGGCTGCCCTTAATTAAAAGTTTGCAGTCTAGAGAGCTAATTCTTACCTTCAAAAGTAGTCCCCCCCCCCCCACCCCACACACACACCTGTGATAAGAGAGGCGAATACAACAATGTCATCAGAGTATCTGCCTTGAAGGTATATCCATTCACCTTCAGGAGTCTACAGACAGGCAGTGACAGGTCTGACAAGACTGAATGGATCTGACTCCTTTATTGTTCTAGAACAGATGATCTGCATGTGAGCTGCAACATGACAAAACCAACAAAGTGGCATGTGCACCAAGCAAAAACTCAGACCAGCCAGGGCATCCATCCAATCTGATCAGTCTTCGCTGTTCACACTGAGGTAGCTTAGACCCTTAGCTACCCTTTAAGCACACAGCATTGACCTTGATCAGTCTGCGTGACGCATATGCCACTTCCTTGGGTTTTGTCATGTCGTGGCTAATGGATTCACTGACAACATTAAAGATATCCACTTTTAAAGGGTTTGCATACATCATTTAAGATCATTATTTGAGTGGCTAATATTCTGCTTTCTTAAAGATGGTTACTCTTAAAGAAGAGGATTTACTAGTAGTAAAGTACTGTTGGTATTTGCCTTTAATCATAGCCCACTGGCTGCAGTAGCAGTAAATACTATTTGTCAAAGTTGCCTCCCTTATGAAATAGAATAGTATTGCTTCCCAATTACATGAATAACTTCTTAATTGGGGCCTTCTGTTCAGACTACTTTTTGGGCACTTCTTTAAGACAAGCCCTATAAGAAGGTATTTTCTGGCAAGATTTTGAGAGATTTGCTCAATTTTTGCTAAAGGTCTTACTGAAATCTGTCAAATGGGAAGAAAAATCTCTTGCAATGGAGTGCACCTACATTTCTCACTGAGATTGTGTAAATTTCGCACAAAATTTAGCTACATGATAATTTTTTCTCTCAAAATTTTTCTGAGCCAGACAGACAAATAATTGAGCCAGTACACATCAAAACCAACAAAGTGGCATGTGCGCCCAACCAACTCAGATCAGCCTGGATATCTGCCCAGTCTGATCAGAGCCTACGCTGTGGGCTTAAAGGGTAAGGGTCCAAGCTAGCTGCATGCGGACAGCAAAGACTGATCAGACCGAGCAGTTGCGCAGGCTGATCTGAGTCTTCTCTGGGCGCACATGCCACTGTATATTGGTTTTGTCATTTCCCCGCGCATTTATAATGTATTCTTACTGATAGATATATTTGTACATTTAAGTTCTGTTGTTGATAGAGAATTGCTGTATTTTAATTATTTGTATAAAAAAGCAATTGCTTTATGTCCGAGTTAATTGAAACATGGGATTAAAGTGTCATAATTTTCCAGATTTTGAAGAGTGCTTTTTTCACCTTAATTTTAAGTGTGGTTAAGGTAAACTCTAGCATGTATTGTAAGACCAGTGTGGAATAGTTATCACAACAGCTAATATCATGTTACTTGCAAAAGCCATTCAGCTATTAAATGAATCATTAGCACTGATAGCTGACCCATTTATGCCTAATGTCCTATAAAAAGGACCAGGCAGTGTAGAACCAGAGCAGATGCTGCAAAATGAACACCACAATGAAAAAAATAAAAAGGCGTTCCTAAAATGACACATTGACTCTTCCAATTTATAAGGATAACAAGAGGGCCATGATGGCCCTGGATCGCTCACCTGAGTATCCTGTGAACTTAACCTTAGAAACATCCATAGGTCCAACAGACAGAGTTTCACAGATTCAATGAAAAATGAACCCTTTATTGTGTACCTTAGGTTTTTTATCAGATTTAAGCTAATGACCTTGTTTTTGACCCCACATGACCCAGTTTCAAAGCTGGTCTAGATTTCTTGGATATAAACATTCTGCAAAGTTTCATAAATATCGGATCAAAACTGTGCCCTCTAGAGTGTAAACAATGTTTTTCTAAGGTTTGACCTATTTTTTGACCCAACATGACCAAGTTGCACCCTTGGTCCAGATTTGTAGGAGATAAACATTTTGACAAAGTCTCATGAAGATTAGAATAAAACTGTGTCCTCTAAAGGGTTCAAATGTTTTTTCTAAAAACTGACCTAGTGACCTAGTTTTTGACCTGACATGGCCCAGTTTCAAATCAGGTCTAGATTTCATAAAAATAAACATTCTGACAAAGTTTCATGTAGATTATATCATAACTGTGTCCTCAAAAGTGTACACAACGTTTTTCTAAGATTTGACCTAGTGACCTAGTTTTTGACCCCACATGACCCAGTATCAAAGTTGGTCTAGATTTCATTAAGATAAACATTCAGACCAAGTTTCATGATGATTGGATCGTAACTGTGCCCTCTGAGTCATTCTAAGATTTATTTATATTTTTAGCTCTGGCGGCCGTTTAGCACTGCGGAGTGGAACCGTTTCATCAATTTTTGTTTAGAACCATGAGTCAAACACTTCTGTGAAATTATTTTGAAATCAAGCCATTGGCTTTAGAGGAGATGTTGTTTAAAGGTTTTTCTATAGTTAGCTCTGGTGGCCATTTTGTTCACCAGAGCTGAACCATTTCAGCAATTTTGGTAGAGGGTCTCCTAAGGATCATTTCTGTGAAATTATTTCAAAATCTTCCCAGCAGTTTTGGAGGCGAAGTCATTTAAAGGTTTTTAGCTCACCTGGCCCGAAGGGCCATAGTGAGCTATTGTCATACCAAAGCGTCCGGCGTGTGTCGTGTGTCCGTGCGTCGTCCGTCAACACTTGAAAACAAATATTCAAACACCTTCTTCTGTAAAACTACTGTACCCATGGTTCTCAAATTTCACATGGAGCATGACCTGACTCCAGGGTCTCAGAATTGTAAAATTGGGTCAGGTTGAGTATCCAAGATGGCCGCCGTTACTAAAAATAGCAAAAATAACAAAATCATCTTCTTCTCCAGAACCACTGGGTATATTTGTCTGAATTTTTGCATGAAACATCAGTGGAACATTGGTATTCAGAATTGTAAAAATGAAAAATATCTGTAGCGTAGTTTTGTTGCAGTGACCTACTTTCTGTTTACGAGGGTAATTTTGTTCAAATGCCAATGTCGAAAAACAACTTATTTAAACAACTTCAAACAACTTCTTCTCTTAAACCACTGAACCCATGGGTCTCAAATTTCACATGGAGCATGACCAGACTGCAGGGTTTAAAATTTGTAAAAGTGGGTCAGGTTGAGAATCCAAGATGGCCGCCATTTCTAAAAATAGCAAAAACAACAAAATCAACATCTCCACTAGAACCATTGGGTATATTTGGTTGAAAGTTTGCATGGAACATAAGTGGGACCTTGCAATTAAATTCTATAAAAATCAAAAAAATCTGTAGCGGAATTAGGTCACAGTGACCTACTTAGTGTTTACAAGACCGAATTCGCTCAAATGTCAATATCTCAAGAAAACACAAATGGATTCTGATAAGGTTTGGTCAGAAATGGTCCTTGAATGGAATTATTTCAAATTTGTGCCAGCTGACTATCCAAGATGGCCACCAGGGGGGCCGTTACTAAAATTAGCACAAACATAAAAAATGACAATTTCTCAAGAACCCTTGAATGGAATTTGACTTATTTTGTTTCAGAATGTTCCTTGCATGAAGATGTTTTGATTAATTGCGATTTGCAATCCAAGATGGCCGCCATCTGCCGTTACTAAAAATAGCACAAAACATGAAAATGACAATATCTCAGTAACCACTGAATGGATTTTGACGAAATTTGTGGCAAAATGATTCTTGCATTGAGGTGTTTCAAACGTAACTAAATATAGACCAGTCATGTTAGCCTATGTTTCTAAAAATAGCAAAATGTGAAAATTCGAAAATGTCAATAGAATTGGACTAATTTTGTGTCAGAATGGTCCTTTCATGAAGCCTTTGCGATTTCTTGCATTTTGGCATTCCAAGATGGCTGCCATCTGCCGTTACTAAAAATAGCACAAAACATGAAACCGACAATATATCCGTAACCCCTGAATGGATTTTGAGGAAATTTGTGGCAAAATGATTCTTGCATTGAGATGTTTCAAGCATAACTTAATATAGACCAGTCATGTTGGCCTCTGTTACTAAGAATAGCAAAATGTGAAAATCCGAAAATCTCAATGGAATTGGACTTTTTTTGGTCAGAATGGTCCGTTCATGAAGCCTTTGCGATTTCTTGCATTTTGGCAATCTTAGATGGCTGCCATCTGCCATTACTAAAAATAGCACAAAACATGAAAATGACAATATTTCAGTAACCCCTGAATGGATTTGACAAAATTTGTGGCAAAATGATTCTGGCATTGAGATGTTTCAAAAATTAATAAATATAGACCCGCCAAATTGGTCTCTTTTACTTAAAATAGAAAAGTGTGAAAATTGAAAAATTACAATGGAACTGGACCAGTTTATGTTAGAATGGTCCTTGCATGAAGGCTTTTGATTTTTTGCATTTTGGCATACCAAGATGGCCTCCATCTGCCAAAATTAAAAATAGCGCAAAACATGACATGGCAATATCTCAGTGACCACTGAATAGATTTTGATGAAATTTATGGCAAAATGATTATTGCAAATCTCAAAGTAATTGGACCAATTTTGTGTCAGAATGGTCCGTGGCAAAATAGCCAGGTGAGCGATATCAGGCCCATATGGGCCTCTTGTTCTATTTTGAGGTCTGGCGGCCATATTTTTCAGCAGAGCGGAACCGGTAGAGCAATTTTGGTAGCAGGACTCCTAGGGAACATTTCTGTGAAATTATTTCAAAATCTGCCCAGCAGTTATGGAGGCAATGTCGTTTAAAGGTTTTCCTATTTTTAGCTCTGGCGGCCATTTTGTTCAGCGCAGCGGAATCGTTTTAGCAATTTTGGTAGAGGGTCTCCTAAGAAACATTTCTGTGGAATTACTTCAAAATCTGCCCAGTAGTTTTGGAGGAGAAGTCGTTTAAAGGTTTTTTATGCCCCCGTGACGATAGTCAGGGGGCATTATGTTTTACCCCTGTCCGTCTGTCTGTCCGTCGCACATTTTAGTAGTAAGTTTGTGTAATCAACTCCTCCCACAGCTTATGGTGGATCAATTTGAAACTTTGCACACATAATGCAAAAGGGGGCATTATGTTTTACCCTTGTTCGTCTGTCCGTCACACATTTTAGTAGTAAGTTTGTGTAATCAACTCCTCCCACAGCTTATGGTGGATCAATTTGAAACTTTGCACACATAATGCAGACATATTGAAGATGTGCATGAAGGTTTCTTATGGCCAAAAAATTATTTTTGACAAAATTACGGGCTTTCTGACTTAGACATTTTTAGTGTTGATTACTGATATAGGGTAGCAACTTTGTGTAATCAACTCCTCCCAGAGTTTATGTTGGATCAATTTGAAACTTTGCACACATGTTGCAGACATATTAAAGATGTGCATGAAGATTTCTTATGGCCAAAAATTAATTCTGACAAAATTATGGCCTTTCGGACTTAGACATTTTCAGTGTTGGTTAGTCATATAGGGTAGCAAGTTTGTGTAATCAACTCCTCCCACAGCTTATGATGGATCAATTTGAAACTTTGCATACATATTGCAGACATATTGAAGGTGTGCATGAAGATTTCTTATGACCAAAAAAATATTTTTTGGCAAAATTACGGGCTTTTGGACTTGGACATTTTCAGTGTTGGTTTGTGATCTAAGGTAGCAAGATTGTGTAATCAAATCCTCCCCCAGCTTATAACAGATCAAGCTGAAACTTTGCACACAATTGTTGCAGACATATTGAAGATATGCATGAAGATTTTTGAAGGTCACAAAGTGTAATTTTGACAAAATTATGGGTTTTCAAACTTGAGTCATTTTCAGTGTTTGATATCAGTGTGTAATCAACTTCTCTCATAGATATGATAGATGGCTTTGAAACTTTGTACATGTGTTACAGACATAATAAAGATCGTCATGAAGTTATTTTATGATAAAAAAATTGTTTTTAGCAAAATTGCAGTTTTTGAATTAAGAAATTTTCATCTTTTGTTTTTATTAACAATATAGGTAACAAGCTAATGTTCTCAAGACATATTACAGCTTATGACTAATCAGTTTTCACAGTTTGAGACCATGCACACTTCTTTGAATTTGTGGTGGGGGTGGGGTGGAGGGAGAAAGGGGTGCAAGGGTTTATTGGGGAGCACGGGGGCATCACCTGTGTCTTACAGACACAATTTTCTAGTCTATTTTTAGCTCTGGCCGCCATATTGTTCAGTGGAGCGGGACCGGTAGAGCAATTTTGGTACAGGGCCTCCTAAGGAACATTTTTGTGAAATTATTTCAAAATCTGCCCAGCAGTTTTGGAGGAGAAGTCGTTTAAAGGTTTTTTCTATTTTTAGCTCTGGTGGCCATTTTGTTCAGCGGAGCAGAACCATTTTAGCAATTTTGGTAGAGGGTCTCATAAGAAACATTTCTGTGAAATTACTTCAAAATCTGCCCAGCAGTTTTGGAGGCGAAGTCATTTAAAGGTTTTTCTATTTTTAGGTCTGGCAGCCATATTGTTCAGCAGAGCGGAACCGGTAGAGTAATTTTGGTAGCAGGATTCCTAGGGAACATTTCTGTGAAATTAATTAAAAAATCTGCCTAGCAGTTTCGGAGGCAAAGACGTTTAAAGGTTTTTCTATTTTTAGCTCTGGCGGCCATTTTGTTCAGCGCAGCGGAACCGTTTTAGCAATTTGGTAGAGGGTCTCCTAAGAAACATTTCTGTGGAATTACTTCAAAATCTGCCAAGTAGTTTTGGAGGAGAAGTCGTTTAAAGGTTTTTCTATTTTTAGCTCTGGCGGCCATTTTGTTCAGCGGAGGGGGACCGGTAGAGCAATTTTGGTAAAGGGCCTCCTAAGGAACATTTTTGCGAAATTATTTCAAAATCTGTTTAGCAGTTTTGGAGAAGAAGTTGTTTAAAGGTTTTTCTACTTTTAGCTCTGGCGGCCATTTTGTTCAGCGGAGGGGAACCGTTTGAGCAATTTTGGTAAAGGGCCTCCTTAGGAACATTTCTGTAAAATTATTTCAAAATCTGCCCAGCAGTTTTGGAGGAAAAGTCGTTTAAAGATTTTACTAGTTTTAGCTCTGGCGGCCATTTTGTTCAGCAGAGCAAAACCGTTTTAACAATTTTGGTAAAGAATCCCTCAAGGAACATTTCTGTGAAATTATTTCAAAATCCGTCCAGCAGTTTTGGAGAAGAAGTGGTTTAAAGCAAAAGTTGACAACGGACGCACGACCTGACGACGGACAAAGACCGATCACAATACCTCACCTTGAGCACTTCGTGCTCAGGTGAGCTAAAAACAGTCCACCAGGCATGTTGGACTCAGAATTGGAAATATATGCAAACTGGTAAATACTATCAAACTATGTCCATCATCACCAAGCATTGTAGGCTGCTCTTGCTAACATAGTTTACCACCTGCAAGTTGGAATTTAGTGGGCAACAAAAAAAAATAGGAGTTGGCGGAATTAATTAATATACCTTTATTTGTAATTGTGGGCATCAAACCTTAAATGTTAGAGGTAGTACATGTATGTCAAGAGCAGTAAAGAGCATTTAAAAAGAAGAAGCATTCTTCAGTATTGAAGAATCTTGTTGGAACCACTTTGGAATGATAGATTTCTTGAGATGCTAAAACACAATCTCAGCCACTGTTTGCTAACAGGTTAGCACTGACTAACTGTGCTAGAGGTACCAGGCCTGAACCCCTTCACAACATAAATGGGGTTCCGTTGGACCATTGCACACAGCATTTCATTATCCAATACCATAGATTCAATATGATTAAAATACTCTTGAAAGTGAAGTACGGGTAATAATTTCATCCATACATCTATCTGATAGGACAAATTGCAACACTGTTGGCAAGTAGGTCAGTTCTATTAATGTATCCTGTGCTTAAGTATTGGACACCTAAAACCATTAACTTTCCATTTGTTCCAAATGGAAAGTTAATGGTTTATAGGTGTCCCAATATTTAAGCACATTAGGGTAGTGAAAGTACACATTTGTAGCCTTGGACACTGAGGCCCTTACAAAGTGGGCACCACTCTCAAAGGGAAAATACATGTATTTGCTCCTAGAGGAGAAGCCCCAAATGAATTTGGAGACTAATTAATCTTGCAAGGATTTCCTTCCTTAGAGGGATTTCTATTTCACTTTAACTTTCTTCAGAAAGATATAGCCATGGTAGCTTAGTGGATTTTGTGTTGGCCTGCTTATGAAGCAGATAGGGTTCTACTCCCGCTACAGTTTGAATTCTTTTTAACTCTGGAGGGTTCCATTGCATTTAGCCTTTCATAATCTTCCTTTTACAGGCTCAGTATGACTGAAATACTGTTGAAAGGGTCATTAGAGCCCAATCATACACTCAGGTGTGTAGTATTTTGTTCTAATGCTAGACATGTATGGTTTGGAAAAATTAAGGTGACAAACATCTATTTCCAAAAATTTATTACAAAACTTTATATACAAACTATCAAAAACAACTATACAGTAGCTGAAATAGATTACTGAAAATTAAAAGCAATCTAGAAATCACGTTTTTGAAAGCTTTTACTTTACAACTCCTCAATTTAATAAATAAGAAACATGGTCCTGAAGAAATGACAAATTGCATACTTCAACCTGTCTGCATATACTTGATTTGGTCACTTATGCAAGGAATATGAAAACAACTGGGCTATGCAGGGTTTAAAGAATAAACACAGATTGAAGATACACATTTCCCGCTTGCCTTCAGATGTACTGATTCACCTCTATGTTTTCCTGCCATTTTTACAAAGGGAAACAACTTGACCTGTTTACATAGCCCCTCCAAAATGGGGTCCACTTATTAAGGAAAGATTTGGTGGCATCTGGTGTGGGTATTCAGTTTGCAAATTTCCCTTCTTTAGGATGCAATGCATTAATGGGTATACCTCAGCAGATTAGTATTTGCTTCTCTTTCCCCATGGGAGCTAATTTTCGAGGAACGGAAGAGCATTTTCTCTTTGTTTAAGAGGGGCTGCCCTGTGAAAAGGAATGCAAATTTATACTAAGGTTAATGGGTACAGTTTCAGGGGATTCAACTCTGCTGCCATTCCTTACTCCCATTCAGGAAAGAAATCAGGAAGTCAAAGAAGTTGTTCCCTTTTGTATAAATGGCAAAAAAACAAAACAAGAGGGCCATGGTGGCCCTGAATCGCCTGAGCATTAATCAGTTCACTGGCTCTGGTGAAGATTTATAAGAGTTTTTACCATATATGGGAATGGCGGCCACCTTGGTCATGTGACCAAGATCATTTGAAGAACTTTCAATCCTTTGACCCATGCAGGCTCCATATGAAATTTGAGTTCAGTCTGCCCAGTAGTTTCAGAGATGTTTGAAAATGTTTATGGATGGATGACAGAGGCAGCTAACACCAATACTGTAAGGCTCAGGTGAGCTAAAAATGGCCGAATACCCATTCATGTTGAGTTCTTTGATGGATTTGAACTAAACTGAACTAGGTGAACACAGATGATAGAATGGTAGCATCATTATCTCACTGTGGTGAAATTAATGTTTTTCAAGGAGTCTGTGGCTGGCATCACTGCAATGTTAGTTCTGATTCTTGCAACATAACTTTATTTAGATTTGACCTAGTGACCTAGTTTTTGACCGACATGACCCAGTTTCAAACGAGACCTAGATTTTATGAAGATAAACATTCTGACGAAGTTTCATGAAGATTGGATCAAAACTATGCCCTCTAGGGTGTACACAAAGTTCTTTTAAGATCTGACCTAGAGCATACACAAGGTCGTTCTTATATTTGACCTAGTTACCTAGTTTTTGACCCAACATAACCTACTTTCAAACTTGGCATAGATATTGTCACGATAAACATTCTGACAAAGTTTCAAAAAGATTAGATCAAAACATTGCCCTCTAGAGCGTGCAAAAGGTTTGTTTAAGATTTGACCTAGTGACTTGGTTTTTGACCCGACATGACCCAGTTGGAAACTTGGCCTAGATATTGTAAGGATAAACATTCTGACAAAGATTCATTAGGTTTGGATCAAAACTGTGACCTGTAGAGTGTACACACGGTTTTTTAGCTCACCTGAGCCGAAGGCTCAGAGGTGAGCTTATAGGATGGGAGTCGAGCCGTCGTCCGTCCGTGCGTGCGTGGGTGGGTGCGTGCGTGCGTGAACACTTTCAAACATAAATATCTCAGAGACTAGTGGGCCGATCGCAATCAAATTTTATCTGAAGCATCATTTGGGTGGGGGAAAGGCTGCATTAGGTTTTGGTGCCGATCAGCTCAGAACTCTGGTTTCCATGGCAACAGATAGCCCCCATAGGGTTATAATGGGGAAAACGGCGTCATCACGTTTTCTCAACTGTTTTTGATTAGATCCTTATCATACTTGCAGGTAATGATGACATACACAAGAGCTTGGATGAGTTCGAAATTTGGCCGGATTCGAGCACAGACTACGGAGTTAGCTGCCCTTGAGCGTTTGAAAAAAATCCCATAGGGTTATAATGGGGAAAATGGCGTCATCACGTTTTCTCAACTGTTTTTGCTTGGATCCTTATCATACTTGCAGGTAATGATGACATACATAAGAGCTTGGATGAGTTCGAAATTTGGCCGGATTCGAGCACAGACTACGGAGTTAGCTTCCCTTGAGCGTTTGAAAAAAATCCCAGTGTTGTAATGGAGAATACAACGTCATCACATATTTTTAGAAAAACTTTGTCATCGCTCTATTGCCTACATTTCTCAACAGATTTTAAAATAACTTCACACAAATGTAGGGCGTGACAATATCTTGAGCAAGTTCGACTTTCAGGATGCTGCGCCCAAGGTCAAGGTCACTGTTGCTATTTTTAGAAAAACTTTGTCAGCGCTCTAGCACCTACATTTCTCAATGGATTTTAAAATAACTTCACACAAATGTAGGGCATGACAATATCTCGAGCAAGTTTGACTTTCAGGGTGCTGTGCCCAAGGTCAAGGTCACTGTGGCTATTTTTAGAAAAACTTTGTCATCGCTCTAGCACCTACATTTCTCCATGGATTTTAAAATAACTTCACACAAATGTAGGGCATGACAATATCTCGAGCAAGTTTGACTTTCAGGGTGCTGCACCCTAGGTCAAGGTCACTGTGGCTATTTTAAGAAAAACTTTGTCATCACTCTAGCGCCTACATTTTTCAACCGATTTTAAATCAAATTAATACAAATGTAGGGCATGACAATATCTCCAATTAGTTTGACTTTCAGGGTGCTGTGCCCAAGGTCAAGGTCTTTGTGGCTATTTTTAGAAAAACTTTGTCATCGCTCTAGCGCCTACATTTCTCAATGGATTTTAAAATAACTTCACACAAATGTAGGGCATGACAATATCTCGAGCAAGTTCGACTTTCAGGGTGCTGCACCCAAGGTCAAGGTCACTGTGGCTAATTTTAGAAAACCTTTGTCATGGCTCTAGCACCTACATTTCTCCATGGATTTTGAAATAACTTCACACAAATGTAGGGTATGACAATATCTCGAGCAAGGTCGACTTTCAGGATGCTGTGCCCAAGGTCAAGGTCACTGTCGCTATTTTTAGAAAAACTTTGTCATCGCTCTAGCACCTACATTTCTCAACGGATTTTAAAATAAATTCACACAAATGTAGTGCATGACAATATCTCGAGCAAGTTTGACTTTCAGGGTGCTGCAGTCAAGGTTTTTAATTAGATCCTTATCATACTTGCAGGTAATGATGACATACATAAGAGCTTGGATGAGTTCAAAATTTGGCCGGATTCGAGCACAGACTATGGAGTTAGCTGCCCTTGAGCGTTTGAAAAAAATCCCATAGTCTTATAATGGAGAAAACAACGTCATCACATTTTCATTTTTCATCGGATCCTCTTCATACTTGCAGGTAATGAGGATATGCATAAAGGCTTGGATTAGCTAGCATTTCGGCTGGATCCCACCACTGACTATGGAGTACCTGCCCTGAGCATCCAAAAAATCAATGTCGCCACTTTTTCTTGGTTTCTACTGATCCGATCCTTTTCAGACTTGCAGGTAATGAGGAAATGCATAATATCTTAAACAAGTTCAAATTTTGGCCAGATCAGGCCAACCACTACGAAGTTAGCTGCCCTTGACAGCTCTGTCTATTGTGCGCTTGATCGGATACTTTTTAAACTTGCATATATTAAATGAGGGCATACATAATGTTTTGGATGAGTTTAATTTTCAGCCTGATTAGACCACTGACTTTGGAGTTAGCTGCCCTTGAGCATCTTAAATATCCCTATAGGTTTACAATGTCTCTCAGGTGAGCAATTGTTGCCCTTTGGGCTACTTGTCTAATATTTGACCTAGTGACCTAGTTTTTGACCTCAAATGATCCAAATTCAGATTTGGCCAGGATATTGTGAGAAAAAACATTCTGACAAAGTTTCATAAAGATTGGATCAAAACTGTGCCCTCTAGAGCGTACACAAGGTCGTTCTTGTATTTGACTGTGACCTTATTTGTAAGGATAAACATTCTGACAAAGATTCATTAGGTTTGGATCAAAACTGTGACCTGTAGAGTGTACACAAGGTTTTTCTAATATTTGACCTAGTGACCTAGTTTTTGACCTCAAATGATCCAAATTCAGATTTGGCCAGGATATTGTGAGCAAGGTTGGCAAAATGCCGGCAAATATGAGTATTTTCCATGCTGGCCGTATTTACCGGTAAATACCGGCAAATACTGGAAAATACCGGCAAATACTGGTTGATTGAATTGACCAGCCTGGAATTTATACAATAACCTACTCTCAAAATCCATTCAGTATTTCAGTAATACTGGTGACACTGACTTAATATTTATACTGATGTTTAACATTTGAATCGCTTATTTAATAGTTTTTCTAGTCAGTGAAATTTTGACTTTGTTTTAGGAGGGGGTGGAGGGGGGGGGGGGGGGAAATAGCCTGTTTCACAGCTGGACATTTCTCTCTTTGGGCTCGGAGTCATGGAGCTTTGGCACTAACTACTGTTTTGCTGTCAATACATCTGGCATGGGTCTTGTTGTCTTGGTCAACAACAGCATATGATCTTTTGACTTATGATGAATAGTAGTTTGTTAATGATGTGTGATGGTTCAGCTTCAGGACTAATTATGACAAATTATTATCTGAATACTATAAATGTATTCAAGAGCTGAAGCTATACTATAGCACAGCACAAGCCATACCAATAACACCTCTATGTACTTCAACTTGACTTATTGTCTAACCTTGTATAAAAGAGATAACCATTCTGACAACTTATTGTTTCTATCCTTGCCCCAAGCAATACTCTGCTCCCTTCAACATTGTTTTGAAACTTGCTGTTTTAACAATTTAGACATTGTCTTGCAAATTGGGTGTCACAGGTGACTGGCCAGGTGCATAGGTGAATTTACCTGTAATTTCTTACGTGTATTTTTATGCTGTTGAGTTTTAGAACAAGTAATAAAGTTGAATCAAGATACTGTTCATATTTGTGAAATTGTCAAATTTTTGTCTTAAATCCACGATTTGGCTGTTTCAGCCTGCTTTGTGAAACATTTTATTCTTTATGATGATAACTTCATATGATATTTAATATAAAAATTAACTAAAGCATCTTTAAGTCATTTAGTTTGAACATATATTATTTTAAGTTAACTTGGGTTTGGTTTTAGCAAGATTCAAAGGTGAAAAAGTTCAATCGACCAGTATTTGCCAGTATTTTCCACTTTGGGAGTATTTTCCAAACCGGTAAATACTGGTAAATTCCACTGGTAAATACCGGGGTGGAATTTACCGCCCAACCTTGATTGTGAGAAGAAATATTCTGACAAAGTTTCATAAAGATTGGATCAAAACTGTGCCCTCTAGAGCGTACACAAGGTCATTCTTGTATTTGACTGTGACCTTATTTTTGACCCGACATGACCCAGTTTCAAACTTGACCTAGATTTCATAAAGATAAACATTCTGACAGAGTTTCATGCAGATTGGATCAAAACTGTGCCTTCTAGGGTGTACACAAAGTTTTTCTAAGATTTGACCTAGTGACCTAGTTTTTGACCCGACATGACCCAGTTTCAAACTTGACCTAGATTTTATAAAGATAAACATTCTGACAGAGTTTCATGCAGATTGGATCAAAACTGCCTTCTAGGGTGTACACAAAGTTTTTCTAAGATTTGACCTAGTGACCTAGTTTTTGACCCACATGACCAAGTTTCAAACTTGGCCTGGATATTGTGAGGATAAACATTCTGACAGAGTATCATGAAGATTGGATCAAAACTGTGCCCTCTAGAGCGTACACAAGGTCGTCCTTTTATTTGACCTAGTGACCTAGTTTTTGACCAAACATGAACTACTTTCAAACTTGCCCTAGATATTGTGAGCATAAACATTCTGACAAAGTTTCAAAAAGATTGGATCAAAACTGTGTCTCTAAAGCATACACAAGGTTTTTCTAAGATTTGACCTAGTGACCTAGTTTTTGACCCAACATGACCCAGTTTCGAACTTGGACTATATTTTATAGAGATAAACATTTTGGCAAAGTTTCATGAAGATTGGATCGAAACTGTGCCTTCTACAGTACACAAGGTTTTCCTAAGATTTGACCTAGTGACCTAGTTTTGAACCCGACATGACCCAGTTTCGAACTTGGTCTAGATTTAATAAAGATAAACATTTTAGCAAAGTTTCATGAATTGGATCAAAACTGCCTTCTAGAGCGTACACAAGGTTTTTCTAAGATTTGACCTAGTGACCCAGACTTTGACCCGACCTGACCCAGTTTCGAACTTGGCCTAGACTTTAAGGGGATAAACATTCTGACAAAGTTTCATTAAGATTGGATCAAAACTGTGGCCTCTACAGTGTACACAAGCAAAAGTTGACGGACATCAGTCCACACGTACGACTGACATCAAGGTATCCCAAAAGCTCACCCTGAGCACTTTGTGCTCAGGTGAGCTAAAAAAAACGGAGGTGTACCCATACACCTTAACATTTCTCTATCAGATTGGGCCCAGTTGTTAAAAGCGTTGTTAGCTTAACAAAGTTGTGAGTCAGTGATTCATTTAGTCTTCTAGTATGCATAAAATCAAGAGGGCTCATTTTTTTGCTGAAAAAAATGTGTAAAACTTTTGCAAGCTTTTGGCAAAAAACTGGTAGCATTTTTGCGTATGATACATTTGAAATTTAAAATGTCTTGTTAAGTAGCAACTTCATTAATTTGGAATAACTGAGCCCAGGTTGTCTTTGAAGGTGTATCCATACACATGAAGTGCAGGTACTTTGCTGTTGCTTGCAATATTAATTAGCAGTGACCAACATAAATTGCAGCAGTCAAAATGAGTATATTAGAATAAATATTTGGACAAAAATGTCTTAACACAATGAAGACCTAAATTTGACTGCCCTGGGAGAGGTTTGAACTGATCTGCTCTAGAGTAGACCAGCTCAAACCTCTCAGAGCAGTTTGATATTTCCCTTGTGCTCAAGAAAACATCCTACAATAGGGCATGAACTTGTCGTCCAAATCTGAAGACAGAGAAGTCTACTACATGTACATAGTCAGGGGTATATCTTAACAAGAAGTTTTTAACTTTAGAACTTAACACAATTATGAAATTTAATAGAACTCATCTTGTTTAAGTCCATGTTTCATACCAGTATTCAAATTTTCAAGTCCATGTTTGATACCAGTGTTCAAATTCTCAAGTTATCATAATTTTTAGGGGCACCTGGTTTGAAGAGATTTATTACGTAACTGATTAAACAGTATGTGTTTATGGGTTGCCTAAAAATATGTATGCAAGGCATTTGAAGGTAAAGACCATTCCTGTTTAACAATTTAATGCAGTTATTTTTGAAATTCCTGTTTAAGACATGATCTTAATTACCGGTAGTTACCTCTTCTAGGTAAAGGAAAGTTCTGTTATCACTAAAAGGTGAGCAACTTTTTAAGTGCACTGAATTGTGAATTTGTAGCTTCTTCAAATTATACCCCTGACTGATGAAATGCAAAAGTGTACAAATATTTGAGAAAACATACCGGTAGTACGAACAGTAACAGGAACAGCTAATTGTGGCAGTCCCAATAGTATAGAGGCAGCCATATTATATGAAAACATTTGTGAACTGACCAAGCCCACACTAGCCTGTACACAGAGTCAGCCTGGTCAGTGATTACATAATTTGTTCAGACAAAAAGAGAACCCAGATACATTTCTAGACCAGACTGTGCATGTGTGCAGGCTGGTTTGGATAAGTAAGTTCACCTGTTGACATTGGATGGCAAGTCCTCTCATGATGTGGTTTAAAACATGACATAAAACATCCAAAGAAACAAATCCCTTATCAGCATAAGCAGAAGTTCAGATAAGGATGGGTTTTACATACTCCTAAGTACAAAATGAGCTACGACAGGACACAACCAACAAAGTGACAAGTGCAACCAGAAGACTCAGATCAGGTCTGATAAGCGTGTTTGCTGTGCAGTTCCAGGGGAGCTAAGAAACTAAGATAGCACCATGCAGACAGAGAAGACTGATACCCAGGCTCATGGGTGCACATGCCACATTGTTGGTTTTGTTGTGTCACGGCTAAAATGTTTTTAGTGACCCGAATGAAACTGCTTTGCTGAGGCTGACTCAGGCTGCAGTTCCGTTCCAATGAGGGGTGATAACATGCTTTGTGAGTAAGAAAACATGGTAGATTTATCCTCAAAACCCCACCTTATCTGGAGCTCTGCCTCAATATAAAACAGTTTTCCAAGTGCCTACTTGATACAATTCAGTCTGATAGGTCTCTCCTACTTTGGAGATAAACATATAAGCCAACACCTTCACCCCTAAACCTGACAGAAAATACTTGTTATAAAGTATTCCTTATCAGGTATAGGGGTTGACTTTTCACTTTCAATATATTTATAATATGATATTTTTCTTTTCTACAAAACTAAAAGTTCTATGTCGAAAAATATATTAAATGCCCATCAAACGCTCCAATCCCAGCACTCATTCAGATAGCTTGAAGAGGATGATACCCTTGAAGCAACTCTTTCTTCTGAGGCAATGGTATGGTAGTGATATGATATAGCACACTTTGTGTAGTTCTTCTGAGATCTTGCTCATCATCTAGACATAGGAATGTTCAATCTGAAAATATGTTTGTATATATGTACCTTAATATGCGTATATACTGGGACACCCAAAAATAATAAATTTTCCATTTGGGACAAATGGAAAATTTATTATTTTTGGGTGTCCCAATACTTAAGCACATTAAGGTATTAACAAAGAGAAACGTTGAAACTACTAGTATTTCAGATTTTTTTTTTTACATTTTCAATGGACAAAATTAATAGTGTTGATGAGAACTATTCAAACTTCACCCTTATTTGGAACTGCAGGTCTCAACTGCACAAACAGGCAACTCTAACGTTAAGGTGTATGGATACATCTTCAGGGGAAGCAACTCCACCATTTTCGTTTTTGCCTTCCTTCTCTTAGAGGAAAAGGATTTGCTATGTTTTTCTTTAAGAGTATACCCCATTTTTGGAAAAGATGCAAAATGGACATTAAATTTGTTCCCTTCATGAAAATGGTGGAAAAACATGGCTGTGTACACATTCTCCTTAAAGGCCCATAGCCTTAAAAAGCAAGATATTCTGCGCTTCCGCCTAAAACGTATCTATTTATAGTATGTAGATCTTTAGTTAAAATGTAAAACTGGATGGAGCTCAAGAAGTGCATGATGAAGAACAAGTAAGCTTTGAAATTTTTTTAATTGCTAATTGGAATTAGTCTCAAAAGGGAAACATTACGGGAAAATTCATCTCAGCGAGACAGTTATAATTAGGGGTCACAATGTATGGAGAAATACAATTAATCTCAGCGAGACAGTTATAATTAGGGGTCACAATGTATGGAGAAATAAGAAAAAATATCTCAAAATTATTCTTGTTACCCCGTCTAATATTAGCATTTGAAGCACTGAGCGACTTGTACTAGTTTAGGCAGGAACTTGCACAACAATACTTACATTGCATGATAAAATAAAGAGTTTTTCGTTTTTCCCTATCTGTGCTTTTTCTTTTCTCTCTTTGGTTTCTTACTACCAGAAGGTGGCGGTGGGGATGCTGCACTATATTTAGTATCTGTTGGTTCCTCTACTTCCTGAAATTTAAGAGAGGAATGATGCAACAAACAAGACAAATTTAAAGCCTAAGCCATTGTCCCCGACTGGATTCTTCACCTTTGGGGTTGAATACACAATGAACAGTATGCATTTTATGTACAGATGATTTAATGGTTGTATATGCAGATGGATCAACTCAATATCACTGGCACATCATGGACATCTGTAATTAAATATATGCAATATATTTTTAATGTCATAACAAACAATTAGACATAGATCTTACAGAAAAGTATAGACCTTATCTGCTTAATATCTAACTGGCAAGTGCACTAGAGCATGCATTGTGAACTATTATTGTGTCATGCAAAGTAACGGTAAATGTCTGACTTATGTTGGGTAAAGGGTTTTGGGTGAGGATGTTACCACCATTAAGCACACATGGTTTGCTGATACAGATATGTGCCACTTGGGCCAGGTTGAACTAGACTACAACAAGGTGGTGCTGAGGTTAGCACCTCACTCCCTTAGAGCAACGATATTTCACACTGGGTATTGTTTTTGGCAGTGGCTAGGGGTACGGATCCGTACCTCTAGCCTGCGAGGCTAGAGATACGGATCGGCGTACCCCTAGCCTGGCAGGCTAGGGATACGGTTCCGTATCCCAGGCATTTCCCATTAGGCCAGGCTAGAGGTACGGTAATTACAAGGTTTGACAGAATCTTGGTTTAATTATCCTGAGTCTTATTTAGAAAATAAGAAACAGAAATTGTTGTTGTTGTTCAGAAATTAACCCTTCAATGTATTCGACGCCATTTGCATGGTGGAATAACTCTTTCGCATAAGGCAGCCACTAAAGCAAATAAGAATTCTGTTATGAAACCGGATAATAGTATGTAGTTGATTAATATATTTATATTTATTATTTTTATTATCATCATCATCATAGCCAGGCTAGGGAGACGGTTTCTTATTATTATTTCAAAATTCAACTTTAGAAAGAAATTGATATTATTGTGAGAGCGTTTAATGTTGTCTTTCTCCTTTTATTATCCGACGTCTTGCTTATTTTTTCGACCTGTCATGTTAGCCTATGAATGAGCCAAATATAGTTCAATACTAGTACGAGTTATGGAAATGTTTTCGTTAATTTCTTTTATCATGTAACTATATATTTGCAGCATCCATAGTTACCGGTTAAGTTGATAGATAGATAGGCGCGCAAGCACGGACAGAGAGATATACGGATGGATAGATAGATAGATAGATACATAGATAGATACATAGATAGATACATAGATAGATATTACCATTGGTCTCTCATTCCCGTAGCCTACTCATCGATTTAAAAATTCTTGCCGCTCCGTATACAATGATACGTGACCTCGTAATATTTCAGGCGCTCATACAATTTCTTTCCTGGCATCCGCGGCAATGCCGCTGCAATGCTTCGCTAACTTCGCTTAAAGAGTTGGACATTTTCTGTATTCTGATATTGCTGGATGGCAATATAAAACGCAAAAATGTCATCAAATGATTGCGCGGTGCTTAGCTTTTGAGCCAGTTTGACAAAGTGGCACAAAAATAGTAGTAGTATTTCAATTCTCATATCGACGACCCCCCCCCCCCCCCACCACCCACACACACACACACCTCAGCGGAACGGATCCATAGCTGCAGTAACTGGGCGCCGATCATCCGTCTGTGACACAAAAAAGGTTCCGTTCAATTCTCCTAACGACCTCCCCCAAGCGGCTCAGCGGTACGAAACCATAGTTGCATTCACTGAATATGCTGTAGCATTAATTGCCATAATTGTTTGTATAGATAATGCACCAGTCATTTGCAACCACGGCCCCCTTGGGGCCGGGGAATAGCGGGGATATTGACTTTTCACTCTGCAAAGCCCTGGTATATGCCCTGCAATGTGGGGACATCTTTCAAGTCAAATCCCTGGTAAAGGTCTCCGCCCCCAGGGGATCATGTAAATATAACAAGACCTGTCAGAGGGACAGGATAGCTCACCTGACAGCGCCTTGCCCATCACCTAAAAAACTTTAACAAAAAATTTTAACATTTTGCGAACGCCAACGCCGGGGGAGTGCAATAGCTCTTCCTGTACATTAATTCGTACAGGCGAGCTAAAAATCCATATTCTGACAATGTGTCACTGTAAATTTCGTTAAAAACACTCCACTATTTTCCCACTGTTTTGGCGGGAATCAAAAGCCCGGCATATCCACGGCTCTGCTGGGACACCGCTTAGGTAAAAACACGGTACTTAAGACCCGCTATGCCCCCGCTATCCCCGGCCCCATGGGGGTTGTGGTTGCAAATGACTGGTGCATAAGGTCAGATCAAGACGTTCCTATGTTTAAGGTAGGACATTAAGACAATGTTTTTTTTCAAGTTTGAGATGTCTTTGCGGTGTGTTATTGGGCTATTAACGACTCTGAACTAGTGGCTGTTTTTCTCACCTCTGTGCATAAAACAAACCGATATTTAAACTTGTTTTCCAAACAATTTAAAGTAGTTCATTTTTAAAATTTTGTAAATTTATCATAATAAATTAATAATTAGATATTTCTAATAATAATAATGATAATCGCCCAACATCATTTGGTTTGGTCCTGTCCCATTTCGAAAGTCATAATCACTTTAGTGGCTGCCTTGATCATCAGAGTTATTCCATCTAAGACAATGCAGGAACATTTCTATTTCGCATTTCTAAACAATAATCAGGATATACCTTGAATACCTTGAGAATACCTTGAGAATCGTTGCTGGGCTATTAGGGAAGGAGTTATCTCCTTTTTAAGCCCAACTTCATTGGAAATCCTTCTGTCACTGTGTCTTATTATTCTCTTAACTTATATGATGAGCATCTTAAGTACAGGTTTGCATTGTATTTCAATCATACTGTTACTAATATGTCAGCTTGACATATTAACTGATTAATACTTATAAGTAACTTCCTGGTTCCAATGTTGGTCTAGTTTGGATTTAAATTTATTAACTTCTTTTTCCGCCACCACATGTTCAGGCAAAGAATTCCAGTCGTTTATAATTCTATGAGAAAAGTGCTGCAATCTCATTGTTGTTCTAAAACGGGGTTTTTCCAATTTGAAACTATGACCTCGAGTTGATGATGAGTTGCCAGGGCTCTCACACCCCTTTTTGGGAATGGGGCCGGGGCCTTTAGAATTGGGAAAAATAGCGTCATTTTGTCTAAAATTGGGAAAATTTTCATTGTTTTATGTGTGAAGTGTTCATTGTCAGACCAACACAACTTACATATGGTATTGTTATATTTTCAGAGGAATCCAGTCAGTAAGCAGACATACATGTAGATCTAGCAGATAGTGAATCATAATAAACTTTATCAAAATAGTTGGGATATTAGATAATCACAAAACTATTTGTCTGTGTTGAGTTTTTCTTTCTTTCCGATGAACTGGCAACTTCCCTATCTTGCCACTCTCAAATTGGAGACAAGACTGGGACCTAGAAAAAAAAGTGTTTCAATATAACAACAGTAAATGAAGCATCTGTGAACTAAGCATAATGTGAGGTTGAGAGAAAGTGGCCTGTCACAATGCAGAACATGGCAAAACTTTCAGTCCTGCAAGTACAAAACATCCACAGTATGCCACTATCACTATACTAACTCTTAAATGTCCCGGTAATCCTGTTTATGATTTTGGATATGGCCGAAAATGTCTGTGAAAATCAATTCAGGTACGAAACACAAAAACAGCAGAATCATCCACCAAAGGTGAAAACTCCGATCGAATTTTAGCATTGGAAGGCTTTAAATTAAAGAATAAGTCAAAATATTGTTCACCACAACAATATTGGCCCTTGAAGCAGAGAAAATATTAACATATTGCAGCGAAAATCGCTAGGCTATTCGCCCTCTAATGAAAGGGAAGTAACTCTAACAGTACATGACAACTCTAACAGTACATGATAAAACCCGGTACCACTTTCCAGTAACAAAACATGACGATCTCGATTGAAAATGTAATCGCTTCCCGATTTTTAAAGTTATAAATTATGTTAACATTTTTAGTTTTAAGTGGTTTTTAATACATTTTGCATTGATGCAACTGGAGTATTCTTGGACCAAATAGGCTTAGTCAGATTGGGAATTTTTCATCTGGAATTGGGAAAAAAACATACTTTTTGGCATTGGGAATGGGGCCGAATTTCGGCCCCAAATTTCGGTGATCGAGAGCCCTGAAGTTGCACAACTTAAAAAATCTTTGATATGGTATATCCTCTATGCCTTTGAGTATTTGGAAAGTCTGAATCATGTCCCCACGTCTTCTTCGATGGGCTAGACTAGGCAGCTTTAGCTTTCTAAGTCTTTCAGTATAGGTAAGGTCTTTCAATTCAGGTACAAGTTTTGTGGCACGTTTTTGTATTTTTTCTACACTTTCAATGTCTTTCCTTAGGAAGGGATGCCAAATGATGTTCCCATATTCAACATGTGGTCTGACAAGTGCTTTGTAAAGGAGAATGAATGAGTCTTTCTCAATGTAATCAAAAGTTCTAACTATGAGAGACAGAACACTATTTGCTTTGTTTACTTTTTCGGCGATGTGATTACTGAATTTTAAGTCCTGCTGAAAGATGATTCCAAGATCCTTTTCTTCATTGGCTGACTCTATATCTTCAAAGTTCATAGTGTACTGATAATCCTGGTTGTTTCTACCATAATGAACAGTCTTACATTTTCTCACATTAAATCTTAGCTGCCACAAGTTTGCCCATGTGCATAAAGCATCTAAGTCTTGTTGGATGATATCACTGCTACTGTCCTTGTTATAAAGTTTCGTGTCGTCAGCAAAAATCTTTACAATACTAGTCACAACTTCAGGGAGGTCATTTATATACAAGATGAATAAGATGGGCCCCAGGACACTACCCTGGGGTACCCCACTCAGAACGTCCTTCCATGAAGAAGACTCTCCCTTCACTGATACATACTGTCTCCGTCCTGTTAAAAAGTCACGTATCCATGATAAAACTGATCCTCTGATACCAAATGCTGATACTTTACGAAGCAAACGTTCATGAGCCACACTATCAAAGGCTTTTGCAAAATCTAAGTAGACAGTGTCCCAACTCTCGTCATCCTCAATGTACTGTGACCAATCCTCCATGACATCAATTAACTGTAGAATACTGGAACGCCCTGAACGAAATCCAAACTGGGCATTAGAAATGTGATTGTTTCTGACTAAATGTTCAAGTATTTGTGCCCTAATTATTGTCTCTAAACACTTACAAACAACTGATGTGAGGCTAACAGGGCGATAATTTCCTGGGTCAGACTTTTGGCCTTTCTTGAATAAAGGAGTGACTCGGGCGTCCTTCCAAATTTTAGGAATTTTTCCTGAATTTACTGATTCTTGAAAAATGCGAGAGAGAGGCACAGAGAAAACTTTTGACATTGTCTTTAGTAATAATGGGTTTATTTCATCTGGCCCCATAGATTTTCCCGGATTTAAGCCTTTTAATACCTTCTCAACCAATGCAGCACTGATAGTTATAGTGTCCAATGGTTTATCAAATCTTTTATCCTGCACTGTTGGCGTTTCATCCTGATCTTCATGGGTAAAAACACTCGCAAAATATCCGTTCAAAACCTCAGCTTTATCTTGATCTGAAACTGTCATTGTTGAGTCATCTTTTTTCAGGTTAGTGACTGAACTTTGAGATTTGACCTTACTTTTCACGTATTTCCAAAAATCTTTGCTATTAAACCAAGATTGAGTCAAACCCTGTAATTACCGTACCTCTAGCCTGGCCTATTGGGAAATGCTAGGGATACAGGACCGTATCCCTAGCCTGGAAGGCTAGGGGTATTTCCAGGCAAGGGGTTCGGATCCGTATCTCTAGCCTCAGAGGCTAGAGGTACAGATCCGTAGCCTTTTCTGAAATACTCTAACGGAGGCCAGTCAAAATGTAAAATCTGAGTTACGTCAAGTTATTAGACTACTCACTCCCACAAAGATCTTCAAGGACCGTAAAGAGTCTGTTCGCATAAAGGCAGTGCCTTAATGTCATATTTATAGATCTATTACGAATTTATGCCCTGTGCGAAACCAAAATCTCGAAGATGAAAAAAAAGTTCATTCCGAGACAAAGACAATGAGGACAGTAGCTTACCTCTTCATTTTCGCTGTAAGGAATGAACACTACGGCGAATATGCATATCAACTGAAATATTGCTCCAATAAAGAGACCATAATACAGGACATTGTCTAAAATAGTAGGTTCGTCCAATGCGATCGCCATCTTTGACGTGTGGAAGTCTGAAGGCTAGTTTGGATTACCTCCCCTCACACGCCAGCGTGTACGAGGTTAGGTACCTAGTAATTCTCATCCCAGTGAATTCGCTGGGATGAAAGTACGCAGGTGCATAGCGCATGCTATTAATAGCTAAGGTAGACTCGGCGAGATTTAAGCGTCTGCATTAGTTTATCAGCAAGAGCTAAAATTCCATACTCATCTACATCTACATCATACGCGCTGCCGTCACACTTGACTACTATAGCGCGGGGGTTTGCTGCATGAGAAAGAGAGAGTATGATAGGAAAGATAGAAGTATAGTTGATAGAAAGCCAGAAGAAAATGAGTAGTTTTGGCCAATGCATTTTCCACTCTTCAATCCTCAACCAAGCTGCCTGCCTTGAAGGTACCAGGGCACCCGAAGTCCCCGACAGCACATGCTTAAGGATATCATGAGAATGTACTTGCATGGCCGGGCCAGACAGCTTAAATTGACAGACTTGAGAGCTCCCGTTTGAAGGATACCAAACTGGGAGCTTCAGCCACATTGGCTGGTAGAGAGTTCCAACGACATACGGTACGAGGAAAAAAGCTAAACTTGTAATATTCGCTGGAAACGGGGATCTGGAGAAATTTCAAGGAGTGTTGCGAGCGCGTTCTGGTTGACGCTGGTACAAGATAGTCACAGGCCGGTATGTCCACTAGTCCATGAATAATTTTGAAGAGCATGGTCAACTGGTTCTTGGCACGTCGTGCTTCTAGGGACTCCCATTCGAGGTGGTCTAGCATTGAGGTCACGCTACTGGTGTTGTGATACCGGTTGGTGACATATCTGGCTGCACGTCGTTGCACCATTTCCACCTTCTTGACATATTCTGTGGTATAGGGGTTCCAGACTGTTGAGCAGTACTCTACGATTGGCCTCACCATGGAGAAATATGCAGATGACTTTGTCTGTTCATTTGAAACTCTCAGGTTACGGCGAAGAAATCCTAGAGTGCTGTTTGCTTTCTTTACCGCCTGGTCCATGTGGCGATTCCAAGACATGTTGGACTGGAGTTCCATTCCCAGATACCGTGTGGAGTCTTCCATTTCGAGAGTGTGGCCTTTCAGGGTGTATGATGAAGAAATTGGTTTCTTTGCTCTGGTGACTCTGATAGCACTGCACTTTTCAGGATGGAATGCCATTCCCCATTTCTTTTCCCATGCTGCCAGGTTGTTAAGGTCACTTTGAAGGATTTCACCGTCATGTCTATCTTTGATACATCTATATAGGATGCAGTCGTCAGCGAAAAGCCGGGTTCTTGAGTCTACACAGTCTGGGAGGTCATTGATAAAAACAAGGAAAAGTAGAGGTCCCAAAACTGTGCCCTGGGGTACTCCGCTGAGAACTTGGATACTGTCTGATGTGGCTCCTTCCACTGTGACTTGCTGTACTCTGTCAGTGAGAAATGCCCTGATCCATTTAAGAGTGCTCCCTCTAACACCATAATGGTCCAACTTTCGTAGAAGGCGTTCGTGCGGTACGCGATCGAACGCCTTCGAGAAATCCAGCACAATTAGGTCATGTTGTTGTCCTTTATCCATGCCTGATACTAGTTCCTCGGCTAATGTAAGGAGTTGTGTTTCACAGCTTCTTCTTGCCCTGAACCCGTGTTGGCAGTCTGTCAATACGTCATGCACATCTAGGTGTTTCAGGATATTACTGGTAAGGATGTGTTCTTGAATCTTGCAGCATATACAAGTCAGGGAAACTGGTCGATAGTTACTCGGTTGATACTTTTCACCTTTCTTGAATATGGCTGTGACATTGGCACTCCTCCAGTCCTTAGGTACTCTTCCGGTATCAAGACTCTTCTGGAAGATGCTGGTTAGGTAAGGTGCTATATCATGGGCCAGTTCTTTTAGTATCCTAGCTGGAAGTAGGTCAGGACCACAGGCTTTGGATGGATTTAGCTTCAGCAGCAGTTTAACCACTCCCTGATCATTGACTGTGATATCATCCATGGACGGAAAAGGTGTGCCATCTGGAGTTGGGATGTCTTCTACATCTTCCTTTGTCCATGTTGACTCATACTGGCGATTTAAGATGTCAGCCTTGTCTTTTGGATCAGCGTGGAGTCGTCCCTTTTCTTTGAGGGGGGCAATGCCGCTGTTATCTCTTCGGAGTGACTTGATGAAATTAAAAAGTCGCTTTTGCTTTGGTTGGTGTTCCTGGTCTGGGTTCCCGACTTCTACTATATTTTCGATGTACTTCCAGTATGACTGTCTTTCTGCCTTTTGTAGTCTGGCCTTTGTTTCTCTGTACTGGCGAATGTCTTTAGCTGCTCCTGTCTTATGCTGTCTCTTAAAAAGTACTTTTTGTTTTCTTCTGAGACCTTTGACCTGCTTGGTTACCCAGGGCTTCTGAGATTTATTTCCTCGGAGCATTTTTGAGGGGATAAACTTGTCCATTAGGGAATATATTTTCTTTTTGAAGGTGGCCCAGAGATGTTCAGTGTCTTCTGTTTCTGCCATTTGTTGGAAGTCATGCAGAGACGCTCTGAGTTCATTCTTCATACCTTCGTAGTCAGCTTTTCTGTACTGGAAAACTTTTCTTGGTGGAACTTTCACTTTCATGGGACGGAGGCTAGACTCGATAAAGACTGCTTCGTGGTCTGAGATGCCTGGAATAGTCTCAACCTTGTTGATAAGAGTGGAGTTACTTGTAAAAAAGAGTTCCAATGTGTTTGCTGTTGTTTCAGTGATCCTGGTAGGTTGTGTTATCATCTGGTCCAAGTAAGAGTCCTTCGCCAGGTTGAGCAACTGTTTTGATACTGAAGCACAAGTAGCATATGGCAGAACAGTTTCTTCATCCCAGTTGATATGGGGTAGGTTGAAGTCTCCACCAATCCACAAATGAGCACCCTTGTCTGTTGGTATGCGTGTAAGCCTAGATTGTAGATGCTGTAAGTAGTCTGGTTTAGTTTTGTCTGGAGCTCTGTAAAAGGATCCAATATAGAGATCACTGCTTCCCCTAACTTTAACCTTTGCCCAAACCACTTCACAATCAATACTGTCATCTACTTTTAACTCTTCCGGCTCGCTACTATCATATTCTTGAGACACTAGCAAGAAAACGCCTCCACCTGCACCACCTGGTCTGTCTCTCCGATAACATTTGAAGTTATCCGGGAAGATTTCAGATGATTTGATGCCTGGATTAAGCCATGATTCACTGCCAATGATTACATCAGCTTGTAGAGATGAAATAAGGTTCATAAGCTGGGCTGGTTTGCCACTGGTCTTTATGGACTGGCAGTTCAGAACGACTATCCGTAAGGGGAGATCCTTTCTTTTTCGTGTGTCTTTGTCCGGTGGTTGTCTTGTGGGTGAGGAGGTTGCACAATCGATACTTTGTTTATACAATAAAGCTACAGAGTCTGAATAATTACTTTTTCGTCAAAACACATTTAATACACACTTATTAGTTTCATTTTAGATCTATAAACAATTCGTGTTAAAGATGAGTATTAGCACGTGAAAATGTATCTTGTACTATTTGAGAACAAGGTAGAGTCAGATGAGCTGGGGCATTTTTTTTTTCGCGAGCGCAATCTGTGGACAACGTGGAAACTATAGGGGCAGCCAGTCTGAGCCTACACGGCTGACTCGACTACTTAGGCTACAGTACGCATATTCATTTGTAAATAATGAAGCGAAGCATATAACTAATTCACAAAAACTATTTCTATATTTTAACAGAATTTGGTTGGCCTTTTTGCTGCTCTTAAGGGTCTTTTTGCCGTCTGTTTCTGTGCCCTTCTGCTGTCTTCTAAGGACTTTTTGCCGTGTCTCTAAGTCTTTTTGCTAGAGTCTTTCTACTGTTCCTCTGTGTCATTGAGCTTCTTTGTCACAAATAATATATAAAAAGATACTGTAAAAGGTTCGTTCACTGTTTAATAATACTGTTTGTATATTCAGACAAAGTTTAACTGGTCCTCTCGTTGTCTTTTTGCTGTCGCAAAAGCCCAATTAATAATAATAATAATAATAATAATATTAAAATAGAGGGAACCTAATGAGTTGGAATCAGCATGTATATATTAAGTACATGTATGAAGATCTAGTGAATGAATTTTGTATGTCCTAGGAATATTTAATAGGTCTTTCCGCAGACTTGTATTCAAAGTAAAATATGTATGAATAAAACAAATCAGTTAAAAATTAGGCTCAAGACGTCTTTTTTCTTGTATTTTTTGTCATCTATTTCTTGATATTTAAATCAGTTAAAACTATGTTTTACGGGGTCTTTTTGCTATTTACCGGGCCTTTTTGCCGTCTTTTTGCGTCTTTCCGGGTCTTTTTGCGCCTTTCCGGGTCTTTTTGCGTCTTTCTGCGTCTTTTTGCGTCTTTCCGGTATTTAGGCACCCCCTGGCGTAGGGTCTCTTTTCATGCAAAACCGAACAAATAATTTATATAAACAGGCTAAGGATTAACTTATGTTCTGAAATTGGATGCTTAATGGGTGTAAAATTCTGTTGTTTATCTGATAAGGGCGAATCAGATATTTCGAGCTACATACCAACTGTGCTAAAAATACCGAGCTTACGTATACACAGTCATGCGGTATAAACGGTTATTATCGCTTTACTCTATGTAATGGCGGTTTACTGGGTTCATAACCTCATATGATGATGTAGGTTATGCAGTGCACAACTATCTGAGGGCACGTTCGGAATATAAATCTGGGTAAACCCGAGTATTCTTGTTGGCTACATTACTTTTATACAGAGTTGACGTCCATTTACCCTACTCTATCTATCTATCTATCTATCTATCTATCTATCTTTCTATACTGCTACACCCTCTCTCGAGGATTATGAGCAGGTATACGATGTACACTCCAGTGTTGCAGGATGAACCTCCTTGTAGCCATGTAACTACAGAAGGGATCTTTAACCTGCACAGGGGATGTCTCTCCCTGCACAGGGGGCCTCCAGTTAACGTCCCGATCCGAAGGACGGCACACTGTTTCATGTCATCCCTGCTAATGACATTAAGGAAGCGTGTTCGGACACCGAAATTCAAATGCCGTTACCCGGGTTCGAACTCGGGACCTTTAGCATCAGAGGCAAGTGCGCTAACCACTGAGCTACCGCGCTACTCTGTCTGGTCCTTTGGAGTCATTGTGCTCATTCTAGGCAGTGACGTATTCTATATAGGTCACTGTTCTAGGTCAGTTTAAAAATGGGAGTCCGCTGATGCTGATGGAGGCTGGTGCTAGGTGGAAGCAATGTTGCAAAATTACATCACTGCATATGAACAAACCGAGTCTGCTATTTTTGTTTATTCGATGTGCTTCTAGAGGATCTTTCCTTCAGAATGTAGTTAATGTCCCTCCTTATTTAGAAGAGACTATGCATCCACTGCCTGGGACCCTTATAACAAGGAGGACATAAAAACCCTGGATAAAGTCCAGCGCAGAGGAGCAACCCAGCAAGCATGGCTAAATGGGTCCCATATGGGCAGAACCTGGGCATAATGCCCAAATAGGACCCATGTGGGTACCATATAGGAAATTTAGCCCATGTCGGACCCACATAGGGCCATTATTGGTTATCTTATTTTCTAAACACATATAGTTTTGTTGTGGTGAAAGGAAAATATATATAAAGGGTGCTATTTGATTTTCCTGTATACTATTTCTCTTTACAAGAAAGTTTAAGTGGTTATTTATGGACCTTTATTTCAAATCATTACCAAACGGGTCCCATATGGGCAAACCCACATTTTGCCCACATTCTACCTGAAAAATATCTAGTAATGTTTTAATTACAATCAATATACTCATTCAATTACAAAACTGAAAATAAATTCAATCAAGTTTAATACTTCTTTCACCATTTGCATCTCTTTTGTTGGTCATTTACATCTTATCTCTTACAAATGTGCCATCAAAATTCAAAACCTACTGGAAATAATATTTTCTTGCAGTAAGTTTACCTATGTAGTATGGATTTAACATCTCGAAAAACTTCCCACAAATCGCTCAGTGAGCGATGATGGGATACTTCATTTGTGCATTTCTGCACATTTGACATCTTCTACGTCTTCGTGGAAGCTATTGATATAGTTAGTAACACAAAAGTATCAGAGTTAAACCAGTAATAGATGAACAAAAGTGGGCTGGACATGGGCCAAATCTGGGATGGGGCCCATATGGTTCCCATATGCCACCCATATGGGCTTGCCTATGTGGGTCCCATATGGAGCCCGGTTGCAAAACCCATGTTGGTCCCATATGGTTTGCCCATATAGGACCCATATAAATACCCACATGGGGCCCATATGGGTCCCATATATTTTGCTGGCTGGGAAGGTTTGTGTGTAATAACTACACTGACAGAACCCCTGGATGTGTCACAGCCATGCTTAACAGTCTAGGTTGGATTCCCCCGACTACAAGACGATACCACCAACGCCTGAGCATGCTCTACAAGATACAACACTTCCAAGTAGACATAGGACAGTTCAACATCTTACGGCCCGGCGACTATAGAACAAGAGGAGCAAATACCAGCAGTACAGAGTGTGTACAAGTACTCCTTCTTGCCGAGGACAATCCAAGACTGGAACAGCCTACCAACATTCGTCACAGACTGCACATCTCTGGAGGAATTCAAAGCTGCGATGACCACAGCAGCCCTCTCCTCCACCGCAGCATACTAGATGAATCGTGACGTGTACATAGTTTGAATTGTAAATAGCTGGATTGATTTTAACCTTACTGGAGGGTGGCTGTCCCATTCACTCTCGCTGGACAAAGTGCATTCCAGACGGAATCCTGTCCATTTCCGGGAAGAAGAAGAAGAAGAGCCTTCACTTGGCGTAATCAACTCTGGATACTGGAAATAAAAAAAATGAGACGAAAACCAAAAGTCAAGTCAGCTCTCTTCAATTGAAAATATTTTCTAAATGACTCATAAACAACTAAGAGGAATGTGTGACAGTTGCATGTCATTTAAACCATTAAGTCAGCGAACATGATCGTTTTAAGAATGGGAGCTTGATGTTTGTAAAGTGTGAAAATAAATCCACAACCATTAAAGACATTCCTTATTCTGTTTATTAGATGGCGCGTGGAATATCATCAATTACAGGCTACATGTAAGTAACACCAGTAAGGTGTGAACGGCGCGTGCCATATAATCCTTTGAAGTATAAGTTCTTCAAACGTCAAATAAACACATAATTAGTGTAAAACAACAACAACAACAAAAACTAGAAAATGTGTTTATGAAACACTATGCCCCCAACCATATGCTTGCCTCTAAAGAAGGCTCATCCCAAAATGTTTGTACCTTTGTACCATAGGCTTCAATGCACTAAGTCGAAAAAGGGCTTAACTCGGCCAAAAATGTACGATTTTTTTTGTTCAAAAGTTAATAAGGTCATTTACACTTTGAGCAATATCTTCCAGCAAAAAATCATGAACCTAGTATCAGGGGTTCTCGAGATATTTTGTTCTCAATGTTCCATCTGCTTACAATGCACTAAGTCGAAAAAGGGGCATAACTCAGTCAAAAATTCACGACTTTTTTCAAAAGTTAATCAGGTCATCTACACATTTGGCAATTAAGTTTCAAGTCCCTAGCTCTTATACATTTCAAGATATCTTGCTGATAAAGTCAAAATGTCAAAATTTTCAAAGGGCCATAACTCCTATAAAAATTGACGGAATCCGTTTAAAACTTAATCTACTTATTATCTCCAATAAGCTGACAAAGTTTCAAGCCCTTAGCTTAAACACTTTTCAAGATATCTTGCTGACAAAGTCGAAATGCGGAAATTTTCAAAGGGCCATAACTCTAACAAAAATTAACGAAATTTGTTAAAAAATTATCAGTTCATTTTCTTATCATTTCTAATAAGCTATCAAAGTTTCAAGCCCCTAGCTTAAACACTTGTCAAGATATCTTGCTAACAAAGTAAAAAATATGGAAATTTCCAAGGAGCGTAACTCCCTCAAAAATTGGCAAAATTCATTGAAAAGTTAATCAGTTCATCTACTCATCATCTCCAATAAGGTGACAAAGTTTAAAGTCCCCACTTAATAATTTTTCAAGATATCTTGCTGACAATGTCAAAATGTGGAAATTTTCAAAGGGTCATAACTCCCACAAGAATTAATGAAATTTGTTCAAAAGATAATCAGTTAATCTACTTATCATTTCTAATAAGCTGGCAAAGTTTCAAGCCCCTAGCTTAAATGCTTTTTAAGGTATCTTGCTGACAAAGTCAAAATACGGAATTTTTTAAAAGGCCATAACTCCCTCAAAAGTTGACACAATTCGTTCAAAAGTTAAACATCTCATCTACTTATCATCTCCAATAAGCTGACAAAGTTCCAAATCCCTAGCTCAAGATATCTTGCCGACAAAGTCAAAATGCGGTATTTTTCAAATGGCCAGAACTCCTACAAAAACTAACGGAATCCGTTCAAAAGTTAATCAGTTCTTTTACTCATCATATCTAATAAACTGTCAAAGTTTCAAGCCCCTAAGTTAAATTCTTTGCAAGATATCTTGCTGACAAAGTCAAAATGCGGAAATTTTCAAAGGGCCATAACTCCCTCAAAAGTGACGGAATTCGTTAAACAGTTAATCAGTTCATCTACAAATCATCTTTAATAAGCTGACAGAGATTGAAGTCCCTAGCTCTTATATTTTTCAAGATAACTTGCTGACAAAATCAAAATGTGGAATTTTCAAAGGGCCATAACTCCTACAAAAATTGACGGCATTTGTTCAGAAGTCAATCAGTTCATCTACTCATCATTCCAAATATGTTGGTAAAGTTTCAAGTCCATAGCTAAAATATTTTTTAGATATCTTGCTGACAAGTTTTCACTATGAATTTTTCTCAAGGGGCGTAACTCCAAAAAAGGAGACAACTCAGACAAGAAAAAAATGCGCGTCAGCTAGTTTTTGATGACAAATCCATATGCGAAATTTCAAAACTCTAGCATGCACAGTTCCTAAGATATGGTATGCGTGACGGACGGACGCACGCACGGACGGAAGGACGGACGCACGGACGGAAGGACGGACGGAAACCCCAGAAGCAAAATGCCCACTCAATTTCTTCGAAGTTCGGGGTATAAAAATCCGAAAAACTATAAATCCCGATTTGATCCGATGCTTTGGATGCTTTTTTATTTCAGTCGATTTTTAACCTTTTTCTCTCTCTCTCATTTTAGTCCATTTTGAATCTTCTTCTAAGCACCCCCAACTGCCATGGTCCTATAGATAGATAGAAAGACAGAGCCAGACTGATAGACAGACACACAACAAGATAGATAGATAGATAGATAGATAGATAGATAGATAGGTAGATCTTTATCTTAATTTCTAATTTTTTTTTAGTTTGAATAATACGTTTTACTTCTTTTTTAATTTATTCATGATCATTTATTACTATTTTCTTTTTCTTTTTTTGGCTTGATTTTTTGAAGTTATTGTCCCAACAATCTACATCTGACTGTCTAGGATTTCCACTTTGACTGTTCTACTGAATTTCATTTTTCTGATGTTTGTCGACATATAAACTACATTGGGTCGCGTGCAAAGTAAGTGAACCCCGAAGGGCTTCATGTAGACATTGCAAGCGATCCAATGCAGTTTATACCTCGATACACACCAGAAAATATTAAGTTCATTGCTGAATTTTCATTCTTTTCTATCTGTATTTTGACCACAATTTTGCATTATGACGTTTTGGCTGAAGCAGAAAAACATTTATACGCAGTGAAACTACTAAATGCGTAATAGCGTCAACAGCGTAACAACGACGTCATAACGTCGCCTACGTCCAATTAAATTGGAGAACTATGATTTTTTTTGACGTCACTTAACGTCATGTAATGTCGCGTGAACCGAAATAGCATTGAAGTATAAACTACATTACGTTTTAATGGTTTACCATAGGGCTTCTAAATTAATGCACGGATAATGTAAATATACTGCTTTACGCCATTTTTCCTGCTTTACGCCACTTTACGCTACTGTACACCACTTTACGTCTCTTTACGCCACTTTACTCTCCTTTACGTCATTTTACGCCACTTTACGTTGCTTACTGTTTTTAGGTCTCCGAGACGGGAGCTTGATGTATGTTACAGTGTGAAATTAAATCCACAACAACAAGCATTACTTACTCTGTTTATTAGATGGCGCGCGGAATATCATCACTCACAAGCTAGCTTACACATCAATAAGGTGTGAACGGCGCGTGCCGTATAATTCTTTGATGTATAAGTTCCTCAAACGTCAAATAAACATATAAATAATTTACAGTGTAAAACAAAAACAAAACAAAAAGCGAAAAAATAAATAAATAGATGAAATAAATAAATAAAATAAAAATAAAATAAATGAGTAAATTCCACTTTGGCCCGATGCTTTGAAATCCAGAAAAAGAAAAGTTAGTCTTTTTTTCATTCTTTAAATGATTTCATTTCAGTCGATCTTTAACCTTTTATTTTCCTCATATTTATAGTCGATTTTGAATTTTCCTCTTCTTCTTTGCACCTCTAGCTGCCATGGTCTTATAGATAGATAGACAAACAGATGGAGAGATATACAGACAAACAAGATAGATAGATAGATAGATAGATACAACTTTATTTTAATGTCTTATTTTTTCATTTTGAATAGTACGTTTCCGGGTGTTCTTTTTTTTTTTTTTTTTTCACGGCTTGATGTTTTCAATATATTGTCTCAACAATCTATGTACACCAGTATTTCTAGGATTCTCCAATTTGATTATTTTATACTGCTTTGCGCCACATTTTTTATACTTTACCCACTTTACACCTCTTTGCGCCACGTCACGCGCCTTTGTGCCACTTTACTGTTTTTAGGTACCCCACGTCTTATGATCTAGTCTAATCTAGTCTACCTTTCAAAGCCTTCTCATCTACTTTCCCATAACATGATAACCCTGCAAGATCAATGGGGCACCACTTCTACTTCTACTCTAAAATAAATCCTGAAAAGATCCTCTTACCGCAACGAACACGTGAGAGAAATGTAAATAGCCCATTTGAGCGGCCCAGTCGATGTAAACATATTGAATTCCAGAGGCGGATCCAGAGGGGGTTCGGGGGGGGGGGGTTAAAACGAACCCCCTTCTCAGCCAAAATTATCTTATTTTCTTGGGGAATTTCAGGAAAAATTGGTCAAACTGCATAAATCGAACCCCCCCCCCCCTTTCAGCTAATTTGAGCCCCCTATCCAAAATTCCTGGATCCGCCCCTGAATTCCTATAAAATATTTTCGATGAATGGTGTAAAATGAAACGGTGTGGTCAAAGAACTTTTTGCGGTGTACTAATTTGTAGGACTTACAGTAATCTTAATGTTGCAAAGTAGGAGTATGTGCACTTAATTATTGCATGGCTTCCTGAGACAGACCAAGTGCAAAGAGGTCTTAGTCCTAAATAAAAATTGCTGAAAATCTAATTACAAGTGCACTCTGTGACAGTACCGAAATAACGTCATTGACATACGTTAGCTCTACCCAACCCTGAACTTGAGTTCCTTTGGTAATGGTGGAGTCAAGATGGCGGATGAGGAAGAATTCGGTATCTGTGAATGCACCAGAGATATACTAGTTAACAAACCACGTGTAACAAACTATTTACCAGAAAGGTTTCCTATTATGTTTGGATGATGAATAATGCGACTGAGGCGTGAATTAAATTGCTTATAGTATAATTTTGCTCACATGATTTAAATAGGTCATATTATTTTGTTTAATTGAATGTCTGGTCCTGAGTCTGAAATAGTCAATCAAGCGACAGTTTTATATAGCATCACTATATACAAAGACAATCATAAAAGGGGTCATCAAATAGGTCATTAAAATGTATTGCAGGTAATTTATTTTCCGCAAAGCCTAAATGGTTTACTGGGGATGGCCATGGCAATCTACTGTTTTAGCAACCATAGACGTTCTACTGATGATTGCAGTGCGCATGTCCATAGTAGCTACCATGGTTGCTACTTTAGTTCCAGTCGAAGTCAGCCAGCAAGTTTTAGCTTTAATAAGAAATATCTTATATAATAAGAAAGAAGAAAAAAAAATATTGTCATGGTGACAAATAGATAATAATTTTCATAATTTATCCAGCAGCAACATTACGTTAAGGCAATGCCACATCTACGTTTATGCAACGTCATTGCATACTTTCATATGTAGATATACTGCCTGTGTTATTGGAGGGCCTTATGACTCCAATGCCGAAGAAGGACAAAGATCTAATGTTGCCCACATAACTGGTCTTCCGATTATTGGAAGATACTCCAGAGAAGAACGGAAAATATGTAAACCGTCAAGTCTCCAAAGAGGCTTTACCAGAAAGTCTTCGTACGTAAACGCTGCCTAACTGATTTCTGAAATGTACAATGATGCTAATGAGCAACGTATGTCTCTTTCAATGATTAATCCCGATGCTGCGAAAAAGCTTTTGACGTGGTGTGTCAGGGATCACGTTTGAAGGTGCTGACAGAGAAAATTTGCTCACTCTTCTTTACACGTACTCACTATACACCCAAACAGTATCCTCGATAAAAAGGTCTTCGCACAATACGGCTGGGTATGCATACCCAGCTGAACTGGGTTTGCGGCAAGTGGTGCCTTAGCACCATTTTTACAGATTGTTATATTTGTTTAACACCCTTTTCCACAAGTGACAAAAGATATTCGTCTTGGCGCGGCTGTTGGCTTTGCGAGATGTGGTGTGCCAACTCGTGCGAATGACATGATGTGCTGCTGTGGAAGGTCTGCTGCATGTGCAGTGTATTGTTGACCGTGACTATTCTTCCATGGAGCGGCATTTTTTTTTCACCCGCAGAAATCTGAAACAGTTGTTCTAAACAAAGGTTCTGTAAGGAGCCAACAAGTGGACGTTTCGTTTGGAGACAATAAGATCCCACGCTTTGAAAGTGCTGCTGATCTAGGAGTGCACCAAGAACGTACTGGTAGACCTGAAATTCAAAAGGCGGCACAGCTGGACGGGCGTACTATGTATAGTCATGATGTAGTGCATATTCTGACTTTGGCAACCCTGCAGTGTCCCTACATCTCTGTTATACTTAAGCGTTGCCTACGGTACTTTATGGTCTTGATGTTCCGACTTGTACGCAGGGTGGTATTATAGTACTAGAACTGTTTCAGCGAGAGAAATGAGCAGGAGCTTGATCTAAGAAGACTGACTTTTGTGTGCGGTACTTTCAGCGAGAGAAATGAGCAGGAGCTTGATCTGAGAAGACTGACTTTGGTGTGCGGTACGTGTAGCGAGAGAAATGAGCAAGAGCTTGATCGGAGAAGACTGACATTGTTTTGCGAAACGAGCAGGAGCTTGTTCTGAGAGGACTGGCTTTGCTGAGTGTGTCCAGCGGACTAAGGTAGTGATATTACTACTAGAGGCACTGCAGGTTATGCAGAGCACAAGTAAGGAACTTAGCGACACTGAAGACGTTAAATATACAGAAGGATTTCTCTGCTTGACTGAATTCGGTATAGGTGCATTAGTTACTGAAAGGATTGTATCGGACAGCATTCAGGTAACCAGCGGTAAATCTTAAGGAATTCCATTGGGTCCAAGTTTATTCTTCCTATTATAAACGATGTCGCAGGCTGTGCCGTATGTAGTGCTGATTTCCGGCTGTTTCTGACAATTACCATCTTATTCTCCGTTGTTTGTAGTGCTAGAGCTTTTGTGTTTTCTTGATGTCTGTTTAGCGCAATCTTTGCTTCATACTGAATGTTATAAATTAGTATGAAAAGTATAAATTAAGATATCCAGGAAAGGCCACAATCACAAAATACAACCAACCAAAACCACTATAAGAAGACAGGTGCAACGCAAACGACGAAACGAACAGCATATCCCCAATAACGGACACATCAGTCCAAAATAAAAGAACTGTTCAAGAACACAGAAACGCCATAAGCCATATGAAATCATTAATCTAGTTTATCTATTTTTTACTTTAAACCGCAAAACAAAACAGGAAGCAAAGTGGACAGCTATGCAGGTGACCACGGTGCTGGACATACAACAAAGGAGATTGTTTTGAAGCTGAAATCTCTGCTGCTGATGCATCATCTTCGCAAGCAAAGGGTACTTATTCCACTTTGTTCCTTACGTACGTAAGGTACGTAAGGAACAAAATGAACTTAGTACCCTTGGCATGCAAATATGCTGATGCGTGGGTTATATCTTAACCTATATTCCCTACACTTTCGCAAAACGTCAAACGTTTCTTTCATAGACATCTAAACCTTTTATTATTAGACACACCATTTCCTGGTGATTGAGTGTCCTGAACGTATCAATAGTAAACAATTCTGGTAGTTCTGAACATTCTTGTACTTTGCTTCCCGAGTTTCTGGTGGTAATTGGTTGGCGATAAGGTACGTTTTATCTGACTCTTATGACGGTTTCTTCCTCCTGAAGTTTTCCATACAATATGTTCTTTGGTATCCATTCATTACGCATTCTGGAAGCGTGGCAAGCGTATATTAGCCTTGTCATTTTCAGATAAGCATACCATATGTCACAGGGGAGGAAAAAATCGTGGCCCGACCGGGACTCCAACCTAGGGCCTCTCGCTTACCGTGCGAGCACTCTGCCAACTGAGCTACCGAGCCACTTAGTCTACCATTGACATTTCCCCTGCTTAATTAGATTCGCCCCGAATCTACCCGGTACCAAGGAGGAACCAACGAGACATGTACTTTTTGATGCTCGCGGCCCTAGCCGTGGACCTACACTGAACCAACAAATGTCACAGGGGAGGAAAAAAACGTGGCCCGACCGGGACTCAAACCCAGGGCCTCTCGCTTACCGTGCGAGAACTCTGCCAACTGAGCCACCGAGCCACTTAGTCTACCATTGACATTTCCCCTACTTAATTAGATTTGCCCCGAATCTACCCGGTACCACGGAGGAACCAACGAGACATGTACTTTTTGATACTCGCGGCCCTAGCCGTGGACCCAAACTGAATCACCAAATGTCACAGGGGAGGAAAAAGTCGTGGCCCGACCGGGACACAAACCCAGGGCCTCTCGCTTACCGTGCGAGCACTCTGCCAACTGAGCTACCGAGCCACTTAGTCTACCCTTGACATTTCCCCTACTTAATTAGATTCGCCCCGAATCTACCCGGTACCACGAAGGAACCAATGAGACATGTATTTTTTTATGCTCGCGGCCCTAGCCGTGGACCCACACTGAACCACCAAATGTCACAGGGGAGGAAAAAATCGAGGCCCGACCGGGACTCGAACCCAGTGCCTCTCGCTTCACGTGCGAGCACTCTGCCAACTGAGCTACCGAGCCACTTAGTCTACCCTTGACATTTCCCCTGCTTAATTAGATTCGCCCCGAATCTACCCGGTACCAAGGAGGAACCAACGAGACATGTACTTTTTGATGCTCGCGGCCCTAGCCGTGGACCCACACTGAACCACCAAATGTCGAAGCGGAGGAAAAAATCGTGGCCCGACCGGGACTCCAACCTAGGGCCTCTCGCTTACCGTGCGAGCACTCTGCCAACTGAGCTACCGAGCCACTTAGTCTACCATTGACATTTCCCCTGCTTAATTAGATTCGCCCCGAAATTACCCGGTACCGAGGAGGAAACAACGAGACATGTACTTTTTGATGCTCGCGGCCCTAGCCGTGGACCCACACTGAACCACCAAATGTCACAGGGGAGGAAAAAAAACGTGGCCCGACCGGGACTCAAACCCAGGGCCTCTCGCTTACCGTGCGAGCACTCTGCCAACTGAGCCACCGAGCCACTTAGTCTACCCTTGACATTTCCCCTATTTAATTAGATTCGCCCCGAATCTACCCGGTACCACGAAGGAACCAATGAGACATGTACTTTTTGATGCTCGCGGCCCTAGCCGTGGACCCACATTGAACCACCAAATGTCACAGGGGAGGCAAAAATCGTGGCCCGACCGGGACTCGAACACAGGGCCTCTCGCTTCACGTGCGAGCACTCTGCCAACTGAGCTACCAAGCCACTTGGTCCACCCTTGACAGTCCCCCTGCCTACCACGGTTGGGCGCTAGTTGTCACGGACTTAAAAAATCTCACGCCCCGTCTTAGGATCGAACCGGGGACCCTTCGATCTGAAGTCGAGCACTCTACCACGTCGCTATTTAAGCCGGCTTGTACCGCAAGTCATTACAAGTGTATGATATACCTAACCTATACCCTGTGACACATATATTTATGCCATGGCACGTGATCTTCAGGAATTTCCTCAGACAACTTCTGTTGAGGTTGTTTTAAGCTATAAGGCCCAAATTTAAAGTTTTACGTAAATACCCTAATCCGTTCAAAAGACCTAGTATGTATCCTAGCATTTCTAAGTGCAATGCCAAGAGTTGCAACTGTTGTGAACATTTATGTATAGTCCGTTTGCTCCCAAGTGCAAACGGGGTTTTGCTTATTTTCTCGAAAACGATGAAAGTTCCATCAAATGTTCCAATGTCACAATGATTCCTATAACTATACATAACAGAATACGGAAAGTCCAATTTTTTGGATGCTTTTGTAAAATATTTTCCATTGACCTTAATGCAAAAACTGAGCAGTTTCACTAAAGGGCGTCGTATCCTTGTTAGAACAGCCAAAATATTGTTGAAAGGCAATAGCGTAAACTCGTTGTTTACTACAGGTGTGGGCGTATATGAATGAAATAGTAAAATGTATTCACCTGTCCGCACGCGTAACGCATGGTATCACTGGTCAGGTGATACTATGTTGTAAATAAATATTGAACTATTATATTATTTTGCGAGTGAAAATTGTATGTTTTAAAATTTGATAATATATGGGTGAAACAAAAAGTAGGGAAAATGGATTTAGAATAAAATTTCTATTAATTATGCAAATTTTGTTCTAGGGATAGCATACATTGGTCACATGCTCTAACACGTAAAACTAAATGGGAATTCCAACAGCCAACTTTTACTCCCTTGTAATTAAGAGGTGAAAATGATATATTTTAGATCATGTTTTTGTACAGAAACTTTTTTATGCAAAGCCTCACATTTCTGCAAAATTATGATTTTGTTATGTATAAGATGAAAATTAAGAATGACAGATTCGAAAATCTTTTACTTCTCGCCAATTTTGAGAAAATACTGGGGATACCGTTTGCATTTGGGAGCAAACGGACTATACCGACTCTACTATCACTTCATCTGTGAATGGTAGGACTTTTTCAGTAATTAACGATTCTGATTTGGATTGAAAATCAGAGAATCTGATATATGTTTTAACTTGAAACACACAGAACTGTAATATGCAATATGTTGGACAAACTTGTCGTAAGCTGAAGACTAGATTTGGTGAGCACTATCGTAAGATTTTAAAGGCTAAAAAGATAGATACTTTTCTATACCAACATTTTAAGCGTACTGGTCATTCTCCTGATAATGTTTCAGTACAAATATCTGAGAAGTTATCATATGATCATAATTCTTCCGCTCGATTCAATAACATAAAAAGATTCGAAACTGAATTAAAATGGATAAAATTATTGCAGTCAGCTTCTCCACTTGGTTTTAACGATAACATCTACCATGAGGGAAATATCTCTAAAATGCCAGATTTTGATGTGTTTTCTCTTTTAGAAATTCGAAAACGTAAATCCAGATCTCATGGTATAAGACAAAAAGGAAATGATAAACGTAAAAGATGTGCTGCCAAAAAATCTAACACTTCTCTTAATGATTTATCAACAAAATTATTGGAACATGGCCGACATGCTATGCTTTCAATTCTTAGTTCCCTACCCATTCCAGTCTTACGCAAATTGGATATAGAGGCTAATAGGTTTTACGATAGAAATCACCAAATGTACGAAGCGGCACTTCTAACTAGATGTTATACTCAACACACTCTCCGTTCACTAATTGATTCTGAAATCAATCATAAAAGAAATTTCATTAAAATCCCTTTCATTAACAAAGGTATTGACTTTATAGATTTACCTAGTATATTTCAGGATAAATCTGTTACATCTTCCATACCTGATTATTTCCAAAATTCTGAACCACCTATTATTTGTTATAAGTATAACAAACCGATTAGAAGTATCATATTTAATTTCAATAAACTTGTGTCTGATCTTGACATCGATGCTAATACTCCTGATTCATGAGATTGTAAAGATTCCAAATTTATTTACCCATCAGCAGGTCATGTTGTGACTGGAAATTTGAAGATCATCCCGGATTCTAGAATTCGTAACATTGTTTCTAAGGGTCCTAAGTATAGATTCCCTTCCCATATCGATTTCAACACATGTAGGGAAGAAATTGCATCTGCATTAAATGATTTTGGTAATCGTTGGTGTAAACGAGAGGGTGTCGAAAGTAACGCTTTAAAGAAATGGAAACTAAGTATCTTTAATATTGTGGATAAACGTATAAAGTTTTATTCACACAATACTAATCTTTTACCTCCTAAGCCTAAATCTTCCTTTAGATATTTGAAGCAGGGTATCCAGGATTTTCATAGGAAGTATGTTTTGGTTCCTGCTGACAAGGCCGCAAACAACATTGTTGTTGTTTGTCGGTTGCACTATATTAACACTTTGAAGCAGGAACTTAATGGCACCACGGCTTACGAAGAGACTTTTACAGATGAGAAGACTGTCGTTAATAGCCACTCAAATAATTTGCCTTTAAAGTTTGCTGTGAACGTTAAGGAACGCCAAGACAAACTTCCTACGATGTATTGGTTACCTAAGCTTCACAAAAAACCGTATAAAGCTAGATTCATTGCCAACTCTAGCTCTTGTACTACTACAGAATTATCTAAATTATTAACTTCTTGCCTCACTGCTGTGAAATCTCGTGTCATTTGGTACTATGAGACAGTGTATGAGAGGTCAGGGAAAAATATGTTTTGGTCTATAAAAAATTCTGGTGAGGTACTTAGTAAACTGAAGTCAAGAGGGTTCCGTGCGACTAGTTTGTCCACTTATGATTTTTCTACTCTTTATACCACATTACCCCATAATTTAATAAAGGAAAAACTTGTTGATTTGATTGAGAGGGCCTTCAAAAAGTTCTCCAAAAATGAAGATACCCTTTATATTGCCTGTAACGATAAGAAAGCGTTTTTCACTTCTACTGACCGTAAAATATATAGAGGATATAGTCTTTGGTCATGTCAGAATGTATGTGACGCCTTATCATATCTCTTAGATAATATTTACATCAGATTTGGTAATAAGTTATACAGACAAATTGTTGGTATTCCGATGGGTACAAATTGTGCTCCTCTTGTGGCCGATTTGTTTTTATTTTGTTATGAAAGAGATTTCATGACTTCTCTTTCTGTTGATAATCAAGCTGATATCATTGAGGCATTTAACTCAACCTCTAGATATTTAGACGATCTTCTGAATATTGATAATCCTTATTTTGAAAGCATGGTTAACCAAATTTACCCACCTGAACTTAAATTGAATAAAGCTAATACTTCAGATACCGAGGCCCCCTTTTTGGATTTACATCTATCTATTTCTAACGGTTTTGTATCTTCTAAAATTTATGATAAACGTGATGACTTTGACTTTGATATAGTTAATTTTCCATTTTTGGACGGTGACGTTCCACGTCGTCCCTCTTATGGAGTGTATATTTCTCAGCTTATAAGATTTGCTAGAGTGTGTAGTCATGTAGATGACTTTAATGCTCGTAATAAATGTTTAACTGCTAAACTTCTTCAACAGGGCTATCGGTATCATAAGCTTAGAAAGGCTTTTTCTAAATTCTATCGCAGACACCATGAATTGGTTTCAAAATTTGATGTCGGATTAAAATTTCTTTTACACCAAGGCCTATCGGAACCAGAATTTTATGGTGACTTAGTATACAAATTCAAAAAGATTAAGGGTAGGACTGATTTTTCTGATCAATTCCGAAAAATAATAATACGTCACAAACGTATTGGCTATAATTTAAATGTTATGCGACAGTCTGCATGCTTAGTGATTAACCCAATCACGGTTGATAACTTTGCTGCATTCTTTAATTGCACACCGGGGGATCGGTCGTCAGACTCTATGATGGCCCCGACCTAAAGCTATATATTGTAGTTGGTTGGGACCGGAGCCTTTTTGTCTGTTGCTTGGTCCACCGGGGCTCAACTGGTGACCTTCTTTTGCTTCAGATTTCCAGTGGGGTTGTTTGGCAGGATAGGGATCTCCACCTGTCAGACGGCCCGTTGTATCTGTTGAGTCCTCGTCTTTGCTTCTTCATGGTGTTGAAATTTGATTTATGTGTTTACCGTGATGATTCATTGACGAGTTAGAGGGTTATCATGCGAACCGAACAACCAACTAAATGTTTTGTACCACTTCAGAAACTGAGGGTGAGGTTGGGCCTGTAAAATCGATTTAAGCCCCCCAGTAATTCATTACTGACCGTTCCAAGGCGGTAGTTCTGTTGTGGTTCTCTGTTGCCTGTTTTTGGTGTCAGAGTTTCTGTGATGTTTTACCTTATGTATGTTCTTATTATTTTTGGTTCGGTTTGGGTTGCTGAGTGGCCACCTTTTGGGAACAAGCTGCTCACTCGGTTGGCCATATGTTCTCTGTATCTTGATTATTTGTAATCTTAGTTGTTTCCAACTATGGTTTGAGGGCTGGATTTGGATTTTGATTGTTTCAGTTCCTGGTCTTTGCATACTTTTTACTTTAACTACACTTCAGGAACTGACTCAGATCCCAAACCCTATCCCCAACATCAAAGGGAAAGATTGACAAAGACATCCCAACAAACAATAAATTACAGGAGATAAGCCGAGTCAGCAGCTCTTTCCCAAATAGGTGGCAACTCGGCTATCTTCTAGAACTAAATAATTTAGACCAACAGAAGGGTTACAACAGACTAAGCAAATTATACGATAAACATTTAACAACTATTTTACCTATTTTCTATTTTTATTATAGAAGGGTTAAAATGAGAACACAATAAATTAAACAGCACCGAACAAAAAACAAATGCAACCGCAACAAAAGTACCGCCTTGGGATGGTCAGTAATAACTACTGGGGGTTTAAACCGAGTATACTTTAGGCTATTCGTTGACGACTTTTTGGTGTCAGAGTTTCTGTGATGTTTTACCTTATGTATGTTCTTATTATTTTTTGGTTCGGTTTGGGTTGCTGAGTGGCCACCTTTCGGGAACAAGCTGCTCACTCGGTTGGCCATATGTTCTCTGTATCTTGATTATTTGTAATCCTAGTTGTTTCCAACTATGGTTTGAGGGCTGGATTTGGATTTTGATTGTTTCAGTTCCTGGTCTTTAAATACTATTTACTTTTATCTTGTTCAGATGCAACATGTGCAAGATCCAGTAAGACGACCTAAATAGCCACACGATATAAATTAGAAAGAAGCGAGACAATGATATTGTGGTAGGCTGGGGGTTCGGAATAGGGTTTTATGCTCCAGCTGCCTTTCCGGTGTTTAGGTACTCCGATGTAAGTACCGACTTTTATCCGTGACAGGCAAGATGACGGGGTACCTAAATACCGGAAAGACGCAAAAAGACGCGGAAAGACGCAAAAAGACCCGGAAAGGCGCAAAAAGACCCGGAAAGACGCAAAAAGACGGCAAAAAGACCCCCCAAAATATATTGTATTATGTTTTAGCTTTCAAAAATTGGCTTACCAATGTGGTTATCCATAATGCAAGCAGGAGGGGCCCCAAAACCTTGTGCTTAACTGATTTTTACCAATACAGGCCTATGTAAGCAGCAAAAGACCACCCAATTTGTATTAAGGTTTGAAAAAAGTAAGTATGGAGTAACAGTTAAACCTTTTGCAATATTTTATTCTTACATACTATAGAAAAAAGACGCTCAGATCAGCGGCAAAATGGTCCAAAGGAGACAGCAAAAAGACGCAGAGATATGACAAAATGACAAAAAAAAAAAAAAAAAAACTTTCATGACAGCAAAAAGACTAACCAAAATAATTATCTTGAAATGTAAAAAAAAAAATATATACATATATATAACAATTAAATTTCTTTCATTATCGTTTCTAGTGTTTGACACTACAGAACAAATGCTCAGAGCGAGGACAAAAAGTCCATTGGAGACGGCAAAAAAGGCGCAGAGAGTTAGCAAAAAGACCTATCAAGTCAGCAAAAAGAGCGACTAAAATAGTTTAAAAATCAGAAAAAAATATATGAATATTTTTTGAAAATATTTTTTCAATATCTTTCATTTCTTTTTATATTAGATAGGCCTACTACCAGGAAGGTGCAGAGCGACGGCAGAAAAAAGACGCGGAGAGACGGTATGAACATAAAAAGACGCAGATCTAGAGCGGCAAAAAGACGCAGAGAAACAGGAAAAAGACGCAGAGAGACGGCAAAAAGACGCAGAGATGGCAAAAAGATGCAGAGATAAAGCAAAAAGACGCATAGAGACGGCATAAAGACGCAGAGAGACGGCAAAAAGACGCAGAGAGACGGCAAAGGCTGGCAAAAAGACCTATAAGGGCAGCAAAAAGACCAACCAAAATAATTGAATGTTCAGAATCAGTATTATCTAATAACAATTTTATGCTCTAGTATTACACTCTACGGGAAAAGGACGAGAAGCGAAGACAAACAGTGCAAAAGAGTCAGCAAAATGCAAAAAAGTGAGTGAGTGAAATGGGTTTTACGGCACAGCATCACAAAAAGTTGTTGTTGTTTTTTTTTTTGCGCCGAAAAGGCTATAAAAGAGAGGCTGCAAAAAGACCTATAAAGACAGCAAAAAGACCAACCCACATGCATAAACTCTTTATAAACTCTATATCCACTGTATTATTCAGGCTCGGATCCAGACTACTGATAACTTGCGGGGATGGGAGGTGCCGAGATGTATGCATGTGTTTAGGGCGGGGTGGGGGCGGGGAGTGGGACTTGAAAATATACGACATAATTAGGGATCAATTTTATGAGAATTTTTTTGTATTTTTGCCTTGAAATATTTGTTGTGATATCTATTTAGAATCGCCTGGAAATATTTGTTGTGATATTTTATTAGAATCGCCTCACCGAGGCTATTCTAATGAGATGTCTCGTCTTACCATGTGAATCTTTCACCAGAAACTCCTTATTATCTGAAGGCCTACGTATTAAACATAACTCAGAGGCCCAGATGGCGGGGCTGAAGCCCCAAAGCTCACCCCCTGGAACCGGGCTTGTTTTTATTGTTTTTATTTCTTGATGATAGCTTTAAAGAAAAGAGTAAAAAAAAAGAACAAGGATTTATTTAAACGAATCAATGGAAAAATGAAATAATTTGAAAGCATGTATCGAATAATACGTTTATCTGTGACAGGGTATAAAGCAACTAAAGAAACTGATTTAAGTATGTGATTGACTTTCATGTCGGTTAAAAGTTACTGTTACAGGTTTTTTAAATCTTTTCGAAAGGAAGACATCATAAAAACTGCATTTTAACATAATATAAGCCACGACACGAGAAAAGCAGCAAAGTGTTTATGCGATCAGCGCAGACTCAGATCCGCCTGAGTATCGCTTTATGCACTTAAAGGGTAGCTCTAAGGGTCTAAGCTACCTCCATGCGGACAGCGAAGACTCAGGGTATACACTATATATGTCTTTATTACAAGCTAAACCCCATATACTGCAACAAAACTCGTATAACATTGGCTCACCGATTGAAGAGCAGACTGATCAGGATATACACTACATGTACTTGTTATGTTACAGTACCTGTTCATCTTGCTAGGACATATACATAGTAGAACGGTTAATGATTCCCTGTGATGACATGATATTAGATGTTTTGACTCTGAACCTAATCAAATAATGAGTAGATTCAGTGTCCAAACACCCAATATAGATGGACGGCCCATATAGCTAATGTGTCCGGGCACTTTGAGTAAGCGCATAAAACGATATTCCATAGTTTATAACAGTTTACGTAGAATATACCGCAGGATTCCCAAGCATGGGGGCAAGGTTCTCTGTAGACTGATCCCACGGATACAGCATTCCGATCTGTATACGCGCTATCAGCACCTCCGCCATTAAGAGACATGGTACCCAAATACTTGGAATAAACACGGTAAACAAGCACGGCTTTTTGTCACAAGAAGCAAAGTTTCTTTCGTTGAGAATTAATTTTGTAAATTAAAATTAACATGCGAATTGGACTGAACATAAACGCACTATATGCATAATTGTGCGTCAGTATTGTAAAGAAGTTCTAACAGTTTAATATATGAAAGTAGTTCTAACAGTATCAAATCACGTGATAGGTTAATCCTACACTGTAGTAAACGTTGTAGTATACTGTACAATATTATTAGGCACTTTACATTCAACTTACAAAATAGGCACTGTTCTTTCAACTTAATGGTCCATTACGCCAACACCCGCTATCTCAGCTTGCATAGGCTGAAGCTCAGCCTGTCCCGCCCCTGCGTCCATGAATACAGGCACAGGACCAAACTGAACAAGATCATGTTCACTTTGTATTCTATGCACAACGTCATTTAAATCACGCACAAGAATAGTACCATCACTGGACCAAGAACTAACAAGGTTTTTATTTTTTACCATTTTTCGCGCTTTCCGCAGCAACTGACTTCTCTGCCTCAATATGTAATATTGACGTTTAAATTTTGGCGCTCTTTGCCTTACCGCTAAAATCGCCAAAATTAAGTCACCTAAGTCACCGCCAAATATGAGTGTTTTATAGTACGTCGTGTAAATTTGTTGTAAACCAATTGACATTGCTATTAGAAGAAAAAGAAAATAATAATAATAATAATAATAATAAAAAAATCAAAAAAAAAAAAAAAAAAACAGTATAGGTGAAAACAATAGATTTTGTATAATATTATACAATTATTGATCTTTGTTGAGGTGAATATGCAGTTTTATTGACCTGCAAACATCATATTGACCGACGCGAAGCGGAGGTAAATATACGGTTCACAAAAAGTAGGGGATATTCAGGTATGAAAAATTGTAGCATCGACAACAAATGTGATATCCATATGAAACGCTAAATTTTGATAAGATAAATATCTGTTAAGACACTTTTCATGAAAGTTTAGACGATATACCCTGTCTCGTGATCTGCATACAATTTGTTTCATACAGGGGGTCAGTACTAAAATGTGGTAAATTCGAACAAAAATTCATTCAAATTCTTCAACTAAGCTAAACATTTTATGCACTTTTAAGTTTTGTATGCTAAAAGATTTTTTTTCTCATTCAAAACTGTTATGTTGGGAAGAAAACCAGAAAACAAAATTCGTACAGGTGCATCGAGTTACCGAAAAATTTAACCATTTATGGCTTGCACTCATTATTTTGTTGAAAGAGTGTGTAAACCCAATTTTCAGTTTGTTAAATGAAGCATGACGAGTGTTTCTGTGTAAATTTTGTAATCTGAAAACAATCTGTTTCCACACCAGATTCGTGTGAAATTTGGGTGTCGACCCCTGTCTAAAACGAATGACACGCAGGTCACGTGACAGGATATACCATCCAAATTGTAATGCAAAATGTCTTATCGAATATTTGTCTGATGGATACTTGCCGTTTCAGATGGATTTGGTATTTTTTCTAATTTATACGATTTTTAATAACTTAATATCCCCTACTTTTTGTGAACAGTATATGTTATGTTTGCAGGTCAATAAAACTGCATATTCACCGAAATAAAGGTCAACAATTGTTTTATTATATGATAATTCCAAATTCTGTTCCCTAGATATTTATGATTGTACTTTATGGTATTGTCTCGCGACGTTACGCCATTAACATTAACGTAAATCAGACGTTACGTCACGAAAATACAATGACGTCAGCGTAAAAGTAATATTCACTGACAGGCCGGTGAATATCACAAAATATTGACCGTCACGTGACGTCAAAAGAGCCAATGAAATTGCGTGTTGCATCTTGGTCATATAATAAATGCATTTATTTCATAATGTCCATTGAATGTGTGTTTGTTATACGAAAGAAATAAAGTTTAAACCAAACAATAGATTAAAATATATATTTAGGAAAAAAATAGAATAAAAGGTTGGTGAAGATTGTTAGAAATACTTTTTTTCTTTTCTTTTCTTTTTTTAAAATAACAAAATAAGGAAGGAAAAGAAAAATCAAGTTTTCCTAACAATAAGTCCTAGCAAAGAATTCCAGTCGTTTATAATTCTATGAGAAAAGTGCTGCAATCTCATTGTTGTTCTAAAACGGGGTTTTTCCAATTTGAAACTATGACCTCGAGTTGATGATGAGTTGCCAGGGCTCTCACACCCCTTTTTGGGAATGGGGCCGGGGCCTTTAGAATTGGGAAAAATAGCGTCATTTTGTCTAAAATTGGGAAAATTTTCATTGTTTTATGTGTGAAGTGTTCATTGTCAGACCAACACAACTTACATATGGTATTGTTATATTTTCAGAGGAATCCAGTCAGTAAGCAGACATACATGTAGATCTAGCAGATAGTGAATCATAATAAACTTTATCAAAATAGTTGGGATATTAGATAATCACAAAACTATTTGTCTGTGTTGAGTTTTTCTTTCTTTCCGATGAACTGGCAACTTCCCTATCTTGCCACTCTCAAATTGGAGACAAGACTGGGACCTAGAAAAAAAAGTGTTTCAATATAACAACAGTAAATGAAGCATCTGTGAACTAAGCATAATGTGAGGTTGAGAGAAAGTGGCCTGTCACAATGCAGAACATGGCAAAACTTTCAGTCCTGCAAGTACAAAACATCCACAGTATGCCACTATCACTATACTAACTCTTAAATGTCCCGGTAATCCTGTTTATGATTTTGGATATGGCCGAAAATGTCTGTGAAAATCAATTCAGGTACGAAACACAAAAACAGCAGAATCATCCACCAAAGGTGAAAACTCCGATCGAATTTTAGCATTGGAAGGCTTTAAATTAAAGAATAAGTCAAAATATTGTTCACCACAACAATATTGGCCCTTGAAGCAGAGAAAATATTAACATATTGCAGCGAAAATCGCTAGGCTATTCGCCCTCTAATGAAAGGGAAGTAACTCTAACAGTACATGACAACTCTAACAGTACATGATAAAACCCGGTACCACTTTCCAGTAACAAAACATGACGATCTCGATTGAAAATGTAATCGCTTCCCGATTTTTAAAGTTATAAATTATGTTAACATTTTTAGTTTTAAGTGGTTTTTAATACATTTTGCATTGATGCAACTGGAGTATTCTTGGACCAAATAGGCTTAGTCAGATTGGGAATTTTTCATCTGGAATTGGGAAAAAAACATACTTTTTGGCATTGGGAATGGGGCCGAATTTCGGCCCCAAATTTCGGTGATCGAGAGCCCTGAAGTTGCACAACTTAAAAAATCTTTGATATGGTATATCCTCTATGCCTTTGAGTATTTTGAAAGTCTGAATCATGTCCCCACGTCTTCTTCGATGGGCTAGACTAGGCAGCTTTAGCTTTCTAAGTCTTTCAGTATAGGTAAGGTCTTTCAATTCAGGTACAAGTTTTGTGGCACGTTTTTGTATTTTTTCTACACTTTCAATGTCTTTCCTTAGGAAGGGATGCCAAATGATGTTCCCATATTCAACATGTGGTCTGACAAGTGCTTTGTAAAGGAGAATGAATGAGTCTTTCTCAATGTAATCAAAAGTTCTAACTATGAGAGACAGAACACTATTTGCTTTGTTTACTTTTTCGGCGATGTGATTACTGAATTTTAAGTCCTGCTGAAAGATGATTCCAAGATCCTTTTCTTCATTGGCTGACTCTATATCTTCAAAGTTCATAGTGTACTGATAATCCTGGTTGTTTCTACCATAATGAACAGTCTTACATTTTCTCACATTAAATCTTAGCTGCCACAAGTTTGCCCATGTGCATAAAGCATCTAAGTCTTGTTGGATGATATCACTGCTACTGTCCTTGTTATAAAGTTTCGTGTCGTCAGCAAAAATCTTTACAATACTAGTCACAACTTCAGGGAGGTCATTTATATACAAGATGAATAAGATGGGCCCCAGGACACTACCCTGGGGTACCCCACTCAGAACGTCCTTCCATGAAGAAGACTCTCCCTTCACTGATACATACTGTCTCCGTCCTGTTAAAAAGTCACGTATCCATGATAAAACTGATCCTCTGATACCAAATGCTGATACTTTACGAAGCAAACGTTCATGAGCCACACTATCAAAGGCTTTTGCAAAATCTAAGTAGACAGTGTCCCAACTCTCGTCATCCTCAATGTACTGTGACCAATCCTCCATGACATCAATTAACTGTAGAATACTGGAACGCCCTGAACGAAATCCAAACTGGGCATTAGAAATGTGATTGTTTCTGACTAAATGTTCAAGTATTTGTGCCCTAATTATTGTCTCTAAACACTTACAAACAACTGATGTGAGGCTAACAGGGCGATAATTTCCTGGGTCAGACTTTTGGCCTTTCTTGAATAAAGGAGTGACTCGGGCGTCCTTCCAAATTTTAGGAATTTTTCCTGAATTTACTGATTCTTGAAAAATGCGAGAGAGAGGCACAGAGAAAACTTTTGACATTGTCTTTAGTAATAATGGGTTTATTTCATCTGGCCCCATAGATTTTCCCGGATTTAAGCCTTTTAATACCTTCTCAACCAATGCAGCACTGATAGTTATAGTGTCCAATGGTTTATCAAATCTTTTATCCTGCACTGTTGGCGTTTCATCCTGATCTTCATGGGTAAAAACACTCGCAAAATATCCGTTCAAAACCTCAGCTTTATCTTGATCTGAAACTGTCATTGTTGAGTCATCTTTTTTCAGGTTAGTGACTGAACTTTGAGATTTGACCTTACTTTTCACGTATTTCCAAAAATCTTTGCTATTAAACCAAGATTGAGTCAAACCCTGTAATTACCGTACCTCTAGCCTGGCCTATTGGGAAATGCTAGGGATACAGGACCGTATCCCTAGCCTGGAAGGCTAGGGGTATTTCCAGGCAAGGGGTTCGGATCCGTATCTCTAGCCTCAGAGGCTAGAGGTACAGATCCGTAGCCTTTTCTGAAATACTCTAACGGAGGCCAGTCAAAATGTAAAATCTGAGTTACGTCAAGTTATTAGACTACTCACTCCCACAAAGATCTTCAAGGACCGTAAAGAGTCTGTTCGCATAAAGGCAGTGCCTTAATGTCATATTTATAGATCTATTACGAATTTATGCCCTGTGCGAAACCAAAATCTCGAAGATGAAAAAAAAGTTCATTCCGAGACAAAGACAATGAGGACAGTAGCTTACCTCTTCATTTTCGCTGTAAGGAATGAACACTACGGCGAATATGCATATCAACTGAAATATTGCTCCAATAAAGAGACCATAATACAGGACATTGTCTAAAATAGTAGGTTCGTCCAATGCGATCGCCATCTTTGACGTGTGGAAGTCTGAAGGCTAGTTTGGATTACCTCCCCTCACACGCCAGCGTGTACGAGGTTAGGTACCTAGTAATTCTCATCCCAGTGAATTCGCTGGGATGAAAGTACGCAGGTGCATAGCGCATGCTATTAATAGCTAAGGTAGACTCGGCGAGATTTAAGCGTCTGCATTAGTTTATCAGCAAGAGCTAAAATTCCATACTCATCTACATCTACATCATACGCGCTGCCGTCACACTTGACTACTATAGCGCGGGGGTTTGCTGCATGAGAAAGAGAGAGTATGATAGGAAAGATAGAAGTATAGTTGATAGAAAGCCAGAAGAAAATGAGTAGTTTTGGCCAATGCATTTTCCACTCTTCAATCCTCAACCAAGCTGCCTGCCTTGAAGGTACCAGGGCACCCGAAGTCCCCGACAGCACATGCTTAAGGATATCATGAGAATGTACTTGCATGGCCGGGCCAGACAGCTTAAATTGACAGACTTGAGAGCTCCCGTTTGAAGGATACCAAACTGGGAGCTTCAGCCACATTGGCTGGTAGAGAGTTCCAACGACATACGGTACGAGGAAAAAAGCTAAACTTGTAATATTCGCTGGAAACGGGGATCTGGAGAAATTTCAAGGAGTGTTGCGAGCGCGTTCTGGTTGACGCTGGTACAAGATAGTCACAGGCCGGTATGTCCACTAGTCCATGAATAATTTTGAAGAGCATGGTCAACTGGTTCTTGGCACGTCGTGCTTCTAGGGACTCCCATTCGAGGTGGTCTAGCATTGAGGTCACGCTACTGGTGTTGTGATACCGGTTGGTGACATATCTGGCTGCACGTCGTTGCACCATTTCCACCTTCTTGACATATTCTGTGGTATAGGGGTTCCAGACTGTTGAGCAGTACTCTACGATTGGCCTCACCATGGAGAAATATGCAGATGACTTTGTCTGTTCATTTGAAACTCTCAGGTTACGGCGAAGAAATCCTAGAGTGCTGTTTGCTTTCTTTACCGCCTGGTCCATGTGGCGATTCCAAGACATGTTGGACTGGAGTTCCATTCCCAGATACCGTGTGGAGTCTTCCATTTCGAGAGTGTGGCCTTTCAGGGTGTATGATGAAGAAATTGGTTTCTTTGCTCTGGTGACTCTGATAGCACTGCACTTTTCAGGATGGAATGCCATTCCCCATTTCTTTTCCCATGCTGCCAGGTTGTTAAGGTCACTTTGAAGGATTTCACCGTCATGTCTATCTTTGATACATCTATATAGGATGCAGTCGTCAGCGAAAAGCCGGGTTCTTGAGTCTACACAGTCTGGGAGGTCATTGATAAAAACAAGGAAAAGTAGAGGTCCCAAAACTGTGCCCTGGGGTACTCCGCTGAGAACTTGGATACTGTCTGATGTGGCTCCTTCCACTGTGACTTGCTGTACTCTGTCAGTGAGAAATGCCCTGATCCATTTAAGAGTGCTCCCTCTAACACCATAATGGTCCAACTTTCGTAGAAGGCGTTCGTGCGGTACGCGATCGAACGCCTTCGAGAAATCCAGCACAATTAGGTCATGTTGTTGTCCTTTATCCATGCCTGATACTAGTTCCTCGGCTAATGTAAGGAGTTGTGTTTCACAGCTTCTTCTTGCCCTGAACCCGTGTTGGCAGTCTGTCAATACGTCATGCACATCTAGGTGTTTCAGGATATTACTGGTAAGGATGTGTTCTTGAATCTTGCAGCATATACAAGTCAGGGAAACTGGTCGATAGTTACTCGGTTGATACTTTTCACCTTTCTTGAATATGGCTGTGACATTGGCACTCCTCCAGTCCTTAGGTACTCTTCCGGTATCAAGACTCTTCTGGAAGATGCTGGTTAGGTAAGGTGCTATATCATGGGCCAGTTCTTTTAGTATCCTAGCTGGAAGTAGGTCAGGACCACAGGCTTTGGATGGATTTAGCTTCAGCAGCAGTTTAACCACTCCCTGATCATTGACTGTGATATCATCCATGGACGGAAAAGGTGTGCCATCTGGAGTTGGGATGTCTTCTACATCTTCCTTTGTCCATGTTGACTCATACTGGCGATTTAAGATGTCAGCCTTGTCTTTTGGATCAGCGTGGAGTCGTCCCTTTTCTTTGAGGGGGGCAATGCCGCTGTTATCTCTTCGGAGTGACTTGATGAAATTAAAAAGTCGCTTTTGCTTTGGTTGGTGTTCCTGGTCTGGGTTCCCGACTTCTACTATATTTTCGATGTACTTCCAGTATGACTGTCTTTCTGCCTTTTGTAGTCTGGCCTTTGTTTCTCTGTACTGGCGAATGTCTTTAGCTGCTCCTGTCTTATGCTGTCTCTTAAAAAGTACTTTTTGTTTTCTTCTGAGACCTTTGACCTGCTTGGTTACCCAGGGCTTCTGAGATTTATTTCCTCGGAGCATTTTTGAGGGGATAAACTTGTCCATTAGGGAATATATTTTCTTTTTGAAGGTGGCCCAGAGATGTTCAGTGTCTTCTGTTTCTGCCATTTGTTGGAAGTCATGCAGAGACGCTCTGAGTTCATTCTTCATACCTTCGTAGTCAGCTTTTCTGTACTGGAAAACTTTTCTTGGTGGAACTTTCACTTTCATGGGACGGAGGCTAGACTCGATAAAGACTGCTTCGTGGTCTGAGATGCCTGGAATAGTCTCAACCTTGTTGATAAGAGTGGAGTTACTTGTAAAAAAGAGTTCCAATGTGTTTGCTGTTGTTTCAGTGATCCTGGTAGGTTGTGTTATCATCTGGTCCAAGTAAGAGTCCTTCGCCAGGTTGAGCAACTGTTTTGATACTGAAGCACAAGTAGCATATGGCAGAACAGTTTCTTCATCCCAGTTGATATGGGGTAGGTTGAAGTCTCCACCAATCCACAAATGAGCACCCTTGTCTGTTGGTATGCGTGTAAGCCTAGATTGTAGATGCTGTAAGTAGTCTGGTTTAGTTTTGTCTGGAGCTCTGTAAAAGGATCCAATATAGAGATCACTGCTTCCCCTAACTTTAACCTTTGCCCAAACCACTTCACAATCAATACTGTCATCTACTTTTAACTCTTCCGGCTCGCTACTATCATATTCTTGAGACACTAGCAAGAAAACGCCTCCACCTGCACCACCTGGTCTGTCTCTCCGATAACATTTGAAGTTATCCGGGAAGATTTCAGATGATTTGATGCCTGGATTAAGCCATGATTCACTGCCAATGATTACATCAGCTTGTAGAGATGAAATAAGGTTCATAAGCTGGGCTGGTTTGCCACTGGTCTTTATGGACTGGCAGTTCAGAACGACTATCCGTAAGGGGAGATCCTTTCTTTTTCGTGTGTCTTTGTCCGGTGGTTGTCTTGTGGGTGAGGAGGTTGCACAATCGATACTTTGTTTATACAATAAAGCTACAGAGTCTGAATAATTACTTTTTCGTCAAAACACATTTAATACACACTTATTAGTTTCATTTTAGATCTATAAACAATTCGTGTTAAAGATGAGTATTAGCACGTGAAAATGTATCTTGTACTATTTGAGAACAAGGTAGAGTCAGATGAGCTGGGGCATTTTTTTTTTCGCGAGCGCAATCTGTGGACAACGTGGAAACTATAGGGGCAGCCAGTCTGAGCCTACACGGCTGACTCGACTACTTAGGCTACAGTACGCATATTCATTTGTAAATAATGAAGCGAAGCATATAACTAATTCACAAAAACTATTTCTATATTTTAACAGAATTTGGTTGGCCTTTTTGCTGCTCTTAAGGGTCTTTTTGCCGTCTGTTTCTGTGCCCTTCTGCTGTCTTCTAAGGACTTTTTGCCGTGTCTCTAAGTCTTTTTGCTAGAGTCTTTCTACTGTTCCTCTGTGTCATTGAGCTTCTTTGTCACAAATAATATATAAAAAGATACTGTAAAAGGTTCGTTCACTGTTTAATAATACTGTTTGTATATTCAGACAAAGTTTAACTGGTCCTCTCGTTGTCTTTTTGCTGTCGCAAAAGCCCAATTAATAATAATAATAATAATAATAATATTAAAATAGAGGGAACCTAATGAGTTGGAATCAGCATGTATATATTAAGTACATGTATGAAGATCTAGTGAATGAATTTTGTATGTCCTAGGAATATTTAATAGGTCTTTCCGCAGACTTGTATTCAAAGTAAAATATGTATGAATAAAACAAATCAGTTAAAAATTAGGCTCAAGACGTCTTTTTTCTTGTATTTTTTGTCATCTATTTCTTGATATTTAAATCAGTTAAAACTATGTTTTACGGGGTCTTTTTGCTATTTACCGGGCCTTTTTGCCGTCTTTTTGCGTCTTTCCGGGTCTTTTTGCGCCTTTCCGGGTCTTTTTGCGTCTTTCTGCGTCTTTTTGCGTCTTTCCGGTATTTAGGCACCCCCTGGCGTAGGGTCTCTTTTCATGCAAAACCGAACAAATAATTTATATAAACAGGCTAAGGATTAACTTATGTTCTGAAATTGGATGCTTAATGGGTGTAAAATTCTGTTGTTTATCTGATAAGGGCGAATCAGATATTTCGAGCTACATACCAACTGTGCTAAAAATACCGAGCTTACGTATACACAGTCATGCGGTATAAACGGTTATTATCGCTTTACTCTATGTAATGGCGGTTTACTGGGTTCATAACCTCATATGATGATGTAGGTTATGCAGTGCACAACTATCTGAGGGCACGTTCGGAATATAAATCTGGGTAAACCCGAGTATTCTTGTTGGCTACATTACTTTTATACAGAGTTGACGTCCATTTACCCTACTCTATCTATCTATCTATCTATCTATCTATCTATCTATCTATCTTTCTATACTGCTACACCCTCTCTCGAGGATTATGAGCAGGTATACGATGTACACTCCAGTGTTGCAGGATGAACCTCCTTGTAGCCATGTAACTACAGAAGGGATCTTTAACCTGCACAGGGGATGTCTCTCCCTGCACAGGGGGCCTCCAGTTAACGTCCCGATCCGAAGGACGGCACACTGTTTCATGTCATCCCTGCTAATGACATTAAGGAAGCGTGTTCGGACACCGAAATTCAAATGCCGTTACCCGGGTTCGAACTCGGGACCTTTAGCATCAGAGGCAAGTGCGCTAACCACTGAGCTACCGCGCTACTCTGTCTGGTCCTTTGGAGTCATTGTGCTCATTCTAGGCAGTGACGTATTCTATATAGGTCACTGTTCTAGGTCAGTTTAAAAATGGGAGTCCGCTGATGCTGATGGAGGCTGGTGCTAGGTGGAAGCAATGTTGCAAAATTACATCACTGCATATGAACAAACCGAGTCTGCTATTTTTGTTTATTCGATGTGCTTCTAGAGGATCTTTCCTTCAGAATGTAGTTAATGTCCCTCCTTATTTAGAAGAGACTATGCATCCACTGCCTGGGACCCTTATAACAAGGAGGACATAAAAACCCTGGATAAAGTCCAGCGCAGAGGAGCAACCCAGCAAGCATGGCTAAATGGGTCCCATATGGGCAGAACCTGGGCATAATGCCCAAATAGGACCCATGTGGGTACCATATAGGAAATTTAGCCCATGTGGGACCCACATAGGGCCATTATTGGTTATCTTATTTTCTAAACACATATAGTTTTGTTGTGGTGAAAGGAAAATATATATAAAGGGTGCTATTTGATTTTCCTGTATACTATTTCTCTTTACAAGAAAGTTTAAGTGGTTATTTATGGACCTTTATTTCAAATCATTACCAAACGGGTCCCATATGGGCAAACCCACATTTTGCCCACATTCTACCTGAAAAATATCTAGTAATGTTTTAATTACAATCAATATACTCATTCAATTACAAAACTGAAAATAAATTCAATCAAGTTTAATACTTCTTTCACCATTTGCATCTCTTTTGTTGGTCATTTACATCTTATCTCTTACAAATGTGCCATCAAAATTCAAAACCTACTGGAAATAATATTTTCTTGCAGTAAGTTTACCTATGTAGTATGGATTTAACATCTCGAAAAACTTCCCACAAATCGCTCAGTGAGCGATGATGGGATACTTCATTTGTGCATTTCTGCACATTTGACATCTTCTACGTCTTCGTGGAAGCTATTGATATAGTTAGTAACACAAAAGTATCAGAGTTAAACCAGTAATAGATGAACAAAAGTGGGCTGGACATGGGCCAAATCTGGGATGGGGCCCATATGGTTCCCATATGCCACCCATATGGGCTTGCCTATGTGGGTCCCATATGGAGCCCGGTTGCAAAACCCATGTTGGTCCCATATGGTTTGCCCATATAGGACCCATATAAATACCCACATGGGGCCCATATGGGTCCCATATATTTTGCTGGCTGGGAAGGTTTGTGTGTAATAACTACACTGACAGAACCCCTGGATGTGTCACAGCCATGCTTAACAGTCTAGGTTGGATTCCCCCGACTACAAGACGATACCACCAACGCCTGAGCATGCTCTACAAGATACAACACTTCCAAGTAGACATAGGACAGTTCAACATCTTACGGCCCGGCGACTATAGAACAAGAGGAGCAAATACCAGCAGTACAGAGTGTGTACAAGTACTCCTTCTTGCCGAGGACAATCCAAGACTGGAACAGCCTACCAACATTCGTCACAGACTGCACATCTCTGGAGGAATTCAAAGCTGCGATGACCACAGCAGCCCTCTCCTCCACCGCAGCATACTAGATGAATCGTGACGTGTACATAGTTTGAATTGTAAATAGCTGGATTGATTTTAACCTTACTGGAGGGTGGCTGTCCCATTCACTCTCGCTGGACAAAGTGCATTCCAGACGGAATCCTGTCCATTTCCGGGAAGAAGAAGAAGAAGAGCCTTCACTTGGCGTAATCAACTCTGGATACTGGAAATAAAAAAAATGAGACGAAAACCAAAAGTCAAGTCAGCTCTCTTCAATTGAAAATATTTTCTAAATGACTCATAAACAACTAAGAGGAATGTGTGACAGTTGCATGTCATTTAAACCATTAAGTCAGCGAACATGATCGTTTTAAGAATGGGAGCTTGATGTTTGTAAAGTGTGAAAATAAATCCACAACCATTAAAGACATTCCTTATTCTGTTTATTAGATGGCGCGTGGAATATCATCAATTACAGGCTACATGTAAGTAACACCAGTAAGGTGTGAACGGCGCGTGCCATATAATCCTTTGAAGTATAAGTTCTTCAAACGTCAAATAAACACATAATTAGTGTAAAACAACAACAACAACAAAAACTAGAAAATGTGTTTATGAAACACTATGCCCCCAACCATATGCTTGCCTCTAAAGAAGGCTCATCCCAAAATGTTTGTACCTTTGTACCATAGGCTTCAATGCACTAAGTCGAAAAAGGGCTTAACTCGGCCAAAAATGTACGATTTTTTTTGTTCAAAAGTTAATAAGGTCATTTACACTTTGAGCAATATCTTCCAGCAAAAAATCATGAACCTAGTATCAGGGGTTCTCGAGATATTTTGTTCTCAATGTTCCATCTGCTTACAATGCACTAAGTCGAAAAAGGGGCATAACTCAGTCAAAAATTCACGACTTTTTTCAAAAGTTAATCAGGTCATCTACACATTTGGCAATTAAGTTTCAAGTCCCTAGCTCTTATACATTTCAAGATATCTTGCTGATAAAGTCAAAATGTCAAAATTTTCAAAGGGCCATAACTCCTATAAAAATTGACGGAATCCGTTTAAAACTTAATCTACTTATTATCTCCAATAAGCTGACAAAGTTTCAAGCCCTTAGCTTAAACACTTTTCAAGATATCTTGCTGACAAAGTCGAAATGCGGAAATTTTCAAAGGGCCATAACTCTAACAAAAATTAACGAAATTTGTTAAAAAATTATCAGTTCATTTTCTTATCATTTCTAATAAGCTATCAAAGTTTCAAGCCCCTAGCTTAAACACTTGTCAAGATATCTTGCTAACAAAGTAAAAAATATGGAAATTTCCAAGGAGCGTAACTCCCTCAAAAATTGGCAAAATTCATTGAAAAGTTAATCAGTTCATCTACTCATCATCTCCAATAAGGTGACAAAGTTTAAAGTCCCCACTTAATAATTTTTCAAGATATCTTGCTGACAATGTCAAAATGTGGAAATTTTCAAAGGGTCATAACTCCCACAAGAATTAATGAAATTTGTTCAAAAGATAATCAGTTAATCTACTTATCATTTCTAATAAGCTGGCAAAGTTTCAAGCCCCTAGCTTAAATGCTTTTTAAGGTATCTTGCTGACAAAGTCAAAATACGGAATTTTTTAAAAGGCCATAACTCCCTCAAAAGTTGACACAATTCGTTCAAAAGTTAAACATCTCATCTACTTATCATCTCCAATAAGCTGACAAAGTTCCAAATCCCTAGCTCAAGATATCTTGCCGACAAAGTCAAAATGCGGTATTTTTCAAATGGCCAGAACTCCTACAAAAACTAACGGAATCCGTTCAAAAGTTAATCAGTTCTTTTACTCATCATATCTAATAAACTGTCAAAGTTTCAAGCCCCTAAGTTAAATTCTTTGCAAGATATCTTGCTGACAAAGTCAAAATGCGGAAATTTTCAAAGGGCCATAACTCCCTCAAAAGTGACGGAATTCGTTAAACAGTTAATCAGTTCATCTACAAATCATCTTTAATAAGCTGACAGAGATTGAAGTCCCTAGCTCTTATATTTTTCAAGATAACTTGCTGACAAAATCAAAATGTGGAATTTTCAAAGGGCCATAACTCCTACAAAAATTGACGGCATTTGTTCAGAAGTCAATCAGTTCATCTACTCATCATTCCAAATATGTTGGTAAAGTTTCAAGTCCATAGCTAAAATATTTTTTAGATATCTTGCTGACAAGTTTTCACTATGAATTTTTCTCAAGGGGCGTAACTCCAAAAAAGGAGACAACTCAGACAAGAAAAAAATGCGCGTCAGCTAGTTTTTGATGACAAATCCATATGCGAAATTTCAAAACTCTAGCATGCACAGTTCCTAAGATATGGTATGCGTGACGGACGGACGCACGCACGGACGGAAGGACGGACGCACGGACGGAAGGACGGACGGAAACCCCAGAAGCAAAATGCCCACTCAATTTCTTCGAAGTTCGGGGTATAAAAATCCGAAAAACTATAAATCCCGATTTGATCCGATGCTTTGGATGCTTTTTTATTTCAGTCGATTTTTAACCTTTTTCTCTCTCTCTCATTTTAGTCCATTTTGAATCTTCTTCTAAGCACCCCCAACTGCCATGGTCCTATAGATAGATAGAAAGACAGAGCCAGACTGATAGACAGACACACAACAAGATAGATAGATAGATAGATAGATAGATAGATAGATAGGTAGATCTTTATCTTAATTTCTAATTTTTTTTTAGTTTGAATAATACGTTTTACTTCTTTTTTAATTTATTCATGATCATTTATTACTATTTTCTTTTTCTTTTTTTGGCTTGATTTTTTGAAGTTATTGTCCCAACAATCTACATCTGACTGTCTAGGATTTCCACTTTGACTGTTCTACTGAATTTCATTTTTCTGATGTTTGTCGACATATAAACTACATTGGGTCGCGTGCAAAGTAAGTGAACCCCGAAGGGCTTCATGTAGACATTGCAAGCGATCCAATGCAGTTTATACCTCGATACACACCAGAAAATATTAAGTTCATTGCTGAATTTTCATTCTTTTCTATCTGTATTTTGACCACAATTTTGCATTATGACGTTTTGGCTGAAGCAGAAAAACATTTATACGCAGTGAAACTACTAAATGCGTAATAGCGTCAACAGCGTAACAACGACGTCATAACGTCGCCTACGTCCAATTAAATTGGAGAACTATGATTTTTTTTGACGTCACTTAACGTCATGTAATGTCGCGTGAACCGAAATAGCATTGAAGTATAAACTACATTACGTTTTAATGGTTTACCATAGGGCTTCTAAATTAATGCACGGATAATGTAAATATACTGCTTTACGCCATTTTTCCTGCTTTACGCCACTTTACGCTACTGTACACCACTTTACGTCTCTTTACGCCACTTTACTCTCCTTTACGTCATTTTACGCCACTTTACGTTGCTTACTGTTTTTAGGTCTCCGAGACGGGAGCTTGATGTATGTTACAGTGTGAAATTAAATCCACAACAACAAGCATTACTTACTCTGTTTATTAGATGGCGCGCGGAATATCATCACTCACAAGCTAGCTTACACATCAATAAGGTGTGAACGGCGCGTGCCGTATAATTCTTTGATGTATAAGTTCCTCAAACGTCAAATAAACATATAAATAATTTACAGTGTAAAACAAAAACAAAACAAAAAGCGAAAAAATAAATAAATAGATGAAATAAATAAATGAAATAAAAATAAAATAAATGAGTAAATTCCACTTTGGCCCGATGCTTTGAAATCCAGAAAAAGAAAAGTTAGTCTTTTTTTCATTCTTTAAATGATTTCATTTCAGTCGATCTTTAACCTTTTATTTTCCTCATATTTATAGTCGATTTTGAATTTTCCTCTTCTTCTTTGCACCTCTAGCTGCCATGGTCTTATAGATAGATAGACAAACAGATGGAGAGATATACAGACAAACAAGATAGATAGATAGATAGATAGATACAACTTTATTTTAATGTCTTATTTTTTCATTTTGAATAGTACGTTTCCGGGTGTTCTTTTTTTTTTTTTTTTTTTCACGGCTTGATGTTTTCAATATATTGTCTCAACAATCTATGTACACCAGTATTTCTAGGATTCTCCAATTTGATTATTTTATACTGCTTTGCGCCACATTTTTTATACTTTACCCACTTTACACCTCTTTGCGCCACGTCACGCGCCTTTGTGCCACTTTACTGTTTTTAGGTACCCCACGTCTTATGATCTAGTCTAATCTAGTCTACCTTTCAAAGCCTTCTCATCTACTTTCCCATAACATGATAACCCTGCAAGATCAATGGGGCACCACTTCTACTTCTACTCTAAAATAAATCCTGAAAAGATCCTCTTACCGCAACGAACACGTGAGAGAAATGTAAATAGCCCATTTGAGCGGCCCAGTCGATGTAAACATATTGAATTCCAGAGGCGGATCCAGAGGGGGTTCGGGGGGGGGGTTAAAACGAACCCCCTTCTCAGCCAAAATTATCTTATTTTCTTGGGGAATTTCAGGAAAAATTGGTCAAACTGCATAAATCGAACCCCCCCCCCCCCCTTTCAGCTAATTTGAGCCCCCTATCCAAAATTCCTGGATCCGCCCCTGAATTCCTATAAAATATTTTCGATGAATGGTGTAAAATGAAACGGTGTGGTCAAAGAACTTTTTGCGGTGTACTAATTTGTAGGACTTACAGTAATCTTAATGTTGCAAAGTAGGAGTATGTGCACTTAATTATTGCATGGCTTCCTGAGACAGACCAAGTGCAAAGAGGTCTTAGTCCTAAATAAAAATTGCTGAAAATCTAATTACAAGTGCACTCTGTGACAGTACCGAAATAACGTCATTGACATACGTTAGCTCTACCCAACCCTGAACTTGAGTTCCTTTGGTAATGGTGGAGTCAAGATGGCGGATGAGGAAGAATTCGGTATCTGTGAATGCACCAGAGATATACTAGTTAACAAACCACGTGTAACAAACTATTTACCAGAAAGGTTTCCTATTATGTTTGGATGATGAATAATGCGACTGAGGCGTGAATTAAATTGCTTATAGTATAATTTTGCTCACATGATTTAAATAGGTCATATTATTTTGTTTAATTGAATGTCTGGTCCTGAGTCTGAAATAGTCAATCAAGCGACAGTTTTATATAGCATCACTATATACAAAGACAATCATAAAAGGGGTCATCAAATAGGTCATTAAAATGTATTGCAGGTAATTTATTTTCCGCAAAGCCTAAATGGTTTACTGGGGATGGCCATGGCAATCTACTGTTTTAGCAACCATAGACGTTCTACTGATGATTGCAGTGCGCATGTCCATAGTAGCTACCATGGTTGCTACTTTAGTTCCAGTCGAAGTCAGCCAGCAAGTTTTAGCTTTAATAAGAAATATCTTATATAATAAGAAAGAAGAAAAAAAAATATTGTCATGGTGACAAATAGATAATAATTTTCATAATTTATCCAGCAGCAACATTACGTTAAGGCAATGCCACATCTACGTTTATGCAACGTCATTGCATACTTTCATATGTAGATATACTGCCTGTGTTATTGGAGGGCCTTATGACTCCAATGCCGAAGAAGGACAAAGATCTAATGTTGCCCACATAACTGGTCTTCCGATTATTGGAAGATACTCCAGAGAAGAACGGAAAATATGTAAACCGTCAAGTCTCCAAAGAGGCTTTACCAGAAAGTCTTCGTACGTAAACGCTGCCTAACTGATTTCTGAAATGTACAATGATGCTAATGAGCAACGTATGTCTCTTTCAATGATTAATCCCGATGCTGCGAAAAAGCTTTTGACGTGGTGTGTCAGGGATCACGTTTGAAGGTGCTGACAGAGAAAATTTGCTCACTCTTCTTTACACGTACTCACTATACACCCAAACAGTATCCTCGATAAAAAGGTCTTCGCACAATACGGCTGGGTATGCATACCCAGCTGAACTGGGTTTGCGGCAAGTGGTGCCTTAGCACCATTTTTACAGATTGTTATATTTGTTTAACACCCTTTTCCACAAGTGACAAAAGATATTCGTCTTGGCGCGGCTGTTGGCTTTGCGAGATGTGGTGTGCCAACTCGTGCGAATGACATGATGTGCTGCTGTGGAAGGTCTGCTGCATGTGCAGTGTATTGTTGACCGTGACTATTCTTCCATGGAGCGGCATTTTTTTTTCACCCGCAGAAATCTGAAACAGTTGTTCTAAACAAAGGTTCTGTAAGGAGCCAACAAGTGGACGTTTCGTTTGGAGACAATAAGATCCCACGCTTTGAAAGTGCTGCTGATCTAGGAGTGCACCAAGAACGTACTGGTAGACCTGAAATTCAAAAGGCGGCACAGCTGGACGGGCGTACTATGTATAGTCATGATGTAGTGCATATTCTGACTTTGGCAACCCTGCAGTGTCCCTACATCTCTGTTATACTTAAGCGTTGCCTACGGTACTTTATGGTCTTGATGTTCCGACTTGTACGCAGGGTGGTATTATAGTACTAGAACTGTTTCAGCGAGAGAAATGAGCAGGAGCTTGATCTAAGAAGACTGACTTTTGTGTGCGGTACTTTCAGCGAGAGAAATGAGCAGGAGCTTGATCTGAGAAGACTGACTTTGGTGTGCGGTACGTGTAGCGAGAGAAATGAGCAAGAGCTTGATCGGAGAAGACTGACATTGTTTTGCGAAACGAGCAGGAGCTTGTTCTGAGAGGACTGGCTTTGCTGAGTGTGTCCAGCGGACTAAGGTAGTGATATTACTACTAGAGGCACTGCAGGTTATGCAGAGCACAAGTAAGGAACTTAGCGACACTGAAGACGTTAAATATACAGAAGGATTTCTCTGCTTGACTGAATTCGGTATAGGTGCATTAGTTACTGAAAGGATTGTATCGGACAGCATTCAGGTAACCAGCGGTAAATCTTAAGGAATTCCATTGGGTCCAAGTTTATTCTTCCTATTATAAACGATGTCGCAGGCTGTGCCGTATGTAGTGCTGATTTCCGGCTGTTTCTGACAATTACCATCTTATTCTCCGTTGTTTGTAGTGCTAGAGCTTTTGTGTTTTCTTGATGTCTGTTTAGCGCAATCTTTGCTTCATACTGAATGTTATAAATTAGTATGAAAAGTATAAATTAAGATATCCAGGAAAGGCCACAATCACAAAATACAACCAACCAAAACCACTATAAGAAGACAGGTGCAACGCAAACGACGAAACGAACAGCATATCCCCAATAACGGACACATCAGTCCAAAATAAAAGAACTGTTCAAGAACACAGAAACGCCATAAGCCATATGAAATCATCAATTCTAGTTTATCTATTTTTTACTTTAAACCGCAAAACAAAACAGGAAGCAAAGTGGACAGCTATGCAGGTGACCACGGTGCTGGACATACAACAAAGGAGATTGTTTTGAAGCTGAAATCTCTGCTGCTGATGCATCATCTTCGCAAGCAAAGGGTACTTATTCCACTTTGTTCCTTACGTACGTAAGGTACGTAAGGAACAAAATGAACTTAGTACCCTTGGCATGCAAATATGCTGATGCGTGGGTTATATCTTAACCTATATTCCCTACACTTTCGCAAAACGTCAAACGTTTCTTTCATAGACATCTAAACCTTTTATTATTAGACACACCATTTCCTGGTGATTGAGTGTCCTGAACGTATCAATAGTAAACAATTCTGGTAGTTCTGAACATTCTTGTACTTTGCTTCCCGAGTTTCTGGTGGTAATTGGTTGGCGATAAGGTACGTTTTATCTGACTCTTATGACGGTTTCTTCCTCCTGAAGTTTTCCATACAATATGTTCTTTGGTATCCATTCATTACGCATTCTGGAAGCGTGGCAAGCGTATATTAGCCTTGTCATTTTCAGATAAGCATACCATATGTCACAGGGGAGGAAAAAATCGTGGCCCGACCGGGACTCCAACCTAGGGCCTCTCGCTTACCGTGCGAGCACTCTGCCAACTGAGCTACCGAGCCACTTAGTCTACCATTGACATTTCCCCTGCTTAATTAGATTCGCCCCGAATCTACCCGGTACCAAGGAGGAACCAACGAGACATGTACTTTTTGATGCTCGCGGCCCTAGCCGTGGACCTACACTGAACCAACAAATGTCACAGGGGAGGAAAAAAACGTGGCCCGACCGGGACTCAAACCCAGGGCCTCTCGCTTACCGTGCGAGAACTCTGCCAACTGAGCCACCGAGCCACTTAGTCTACCATTGACATTTCCCCTACTTAATTAGATTTGCCCCGAATCTACCCGGTACCACGGAGGAACCAACGAGACATGTACTTTTTGATACTCGCGGCCCTAGCCGTGGACCCAAACTGAATCACCAAATGTCACAGGGGAGGAAAAAGTCGTGGCCCGACCGGGACACAAACCCAGGGCCTCTCGCTTACCGTGCGAGCACTCTGCCAACTGAGCTACCGAGCCACTTAGTCTACCCTTGACATTTCCCCTACTTAATTAGATTCGCCCCGAATCTACCCGGTACCACGAAGGAACCAATGAGACATGTATTTTTTTATGCTCGCGGCCCTAGCCGTGGACCCACACTGAACCACCAAATGTCACAGGGGAGGAAAAAATCGAGGCCCGACCGGGACTCGAACCCAGTGCCTCTCGCTTCACGTGCGAGCACTCTGCCAACTGAGCTACCGAGCCACTTAGTCTACCCTTGACATTTCCCCTGCTTAATTAGATTCGCCCCGAATCTACCCGGTACCAAGGAGGAACCAACGAGACATGTACTTTTTGATGCTCGCGGCCCTAGCCGTGGACCCACACTGAACCACCAAATGTCGAAGCGGAGGAAAAAATCGTGGCCCGACCGGGACTCCAACCTAGGGCCTCTCGCTTACCGTGCGAGCACTCTGCCAACTGAGCTACCGAGCCACTTAGTCTACCATTGACATTTCCCCTGCTTAATTAGATTCGCCCCGAAATTACCCGGTACCGAGGAGGAAACAACGAGACATGTACTTTTTGATGCTCGCGGCCCTAGCCGTGGACCCACACTGAACCACCAAATGTCACAGGGGAGGAAAAAAAACGTGGCCCGACCGGGACTCAAACCCAGGGCCTCTCGCTTACCGTGCGAGCACTCTGCCAACTGAGCCACCGAGCCACTTAGTCTACCCTTGACATTTCCCCTATTTAATTAGATTCGCCCCGAATCTACCCGGTACCACGAAGGAACCAATGAGACATGTACTTTTTGATGCTCGCGGCCCTAGCCGTGGACCCACATTGAACCACCAAATGTCACAGGGGAGGCAAAAATCGTGGCCCGACCGGGACTCGAACACAGGGCCTCTCGCTTCACGTGCGAGCACTCTGCCAACTGAGCTACCAAGCCACTTGGTCCACCCTTGACAGTCCCCCTGCCTACCACGGTTGGGCGCTAGTTGTCACGGACTTAAAAAATCTCACGCCCCGTCTTAGGATCGAACCGGGGACCCTTCGATCTGAAGTCGAGCACTCTACCACGTCGCTATTTAAGCCGGCTTGTACCGCAAGTCATTACAAGTGTATGATATACCTAACCTATACCCTGTGACACATATATTTATGCCATGGCACGTGATCTTCAGGAATTTCCTCAGACAACTTCTGTTGAGGTTGTTTTAAGCTATAAGGCCCAAATTTAAAGTTTTACGTAAATACCCTAATCCGTTCAAAAGACCTAGTATGTATCCTAGCATTTCTAAGTGCAATGCCAAGAGTTGCAACTGTTGTGAACATTTATGTATAGTCCGTTTGCTCCCAAGTGCAAACGGGGTTTTGCTTATTTTCTCGAAAACGATGAAAGTTCCATCAAATGTTCCAATGTCACAATGATTCCTATAACTATACATAACAGAATACGGAAAGTCCAATTTTTTGGATGCTTTTGTAAAATATTTTCCATTGACCTTAATGCAAAAACTGAGCAGTTTCACTAAAGGGCGTCGTATCCTTGTTAGAACAGCCAAAATATTGTTGAAAGGCAATAGCGTAAACTCGTTGTTTACTACAGGTGTGGGCGTATATGAATGAAATAGTAAAATGTATTCACCTGTCCGCACGCGTAACGCATGGTATCACTGGTCAGGTGATACTATGTTGTAAATAAATATTGAACTATTATATTATTTTGCGAGTGAAAATTGTATGTTTTAAAATTTGATAATATATGGGTGAAACAAAAAGTAGGAAAAATGGATTTAGAATAAAATTTCTATTAATTATGCAAATTTTGTTCTAGGGATAGCATACATTGGTCACACGCTCTAACACGTAAAACTAAATGGGAATTCCAACAGCCAACTTTTACTCCCTTGTAATTAAGAGGTGAAAATGATATATTTTAGATCATGTTTTTGTACAGAAACTTTTTTATGCAAAGCCTCACATTTCTGCAAAATTATGATTTTGTTATGTATAAGATGAAAATTAAGAATGACAGATTCGAAAATCTTTTACTTCTCGCCAATTTTGAGAAAATACTGGGGATACCGTTTGCATTTGGGAGCAAACGGACTATACCGACTCTACTATCACTTCATCTGTGAATGGTAGGACTTTTTCAGTAATTAACGATTCTGATTTGGATTGAAAATCAGAGAATCTGATATATGTTTTAACTTGAAACACACAGAACTGTAATATGCAATATGTTGGACAAACTTGTCGTAAGCTGAAGACTAGATTTGGTGAGCACTATCGTAAGATTTTAAAGGCTAAAAAGATAGATACTTTTCTATACCAACATTTTAAGCGTACTGGTCATTCTCCTGATAATGTTTCAGTACAAATATCTGAGAAGTTATCATATGATCATAATTCTTCCGCTCGATTCAATAACATAAAAAGATTCGAAACTGAATTAAAATGGATAAAATTATTGCAGTCAGCTTCTCCACTTGGTTTTAACGATAACATCTACCATGAGGGAAATATCTCTAAAATGCCAGATTTTGATGTGTTTTCTCTTTTAGAAATTCGAAAACGTAAATCCAGATCTCATGATATAAGACAAAAAGGAAATGATAAACGTAAAAGATGTGCTGCCAAAAAATCTAACACTTCTCTTAATGATTTATCAACAAAATTATTGGAACATGGCCGACATGCTATGCTTTCAATTCTTAGTTCCCTACCCATTCCAGTCTTACGCAAATTGGATATAGAGGCTAATAGGTTTTACGATAGAAATCACCAAATGTACGAAGCGGCACTTCTAACTAGATGTTATACTCAACACACTCTCCGTTCACTAATTGATTCTGAAATCAATCATAAAAGAAATTTCATTAAAATCCCTTTCATTAACAAAGGTATTGACTTTATAGATTTACCTAGTATATTTCAGGATAAATCTGTTACATCTTCCATACCTGATTATTTCCAAAATTCTGAACCACCTATTATTTGTTATAAGTATAACAAACCGATTAGAAGTATCATATTTAATTTCAATAAACTTGTGTCTGATCTTGACATCGATGCTAATACTCCTGATTCATGAGATTGTAAAGATTCCAAATTTATTTACCCATCAGCAGGTCATGTTGTGACTGGAAATTTGAAGATCATCCCGGATTCTAGAATTCGTAACATTGTTTCTAAGGGTCCTAAGTATAGATTCCCTTCCCATATCGATTTCAACACATGTAGGGAAGAAATTGCATCTGCATTAAATGATTTTGGTAATCGTTGGTGTAAACGAGAGGGTGTCGAAAGTAACGCTTTAAAGAAATGGAAACTAAGTATCTTTAATATTGTGGATAAACGTATAAAGTTTTATTCACACAATACTAATCTTTTACCTCCTAAGCCTAAATCTTCCTTTAGATATTTGAAGCAGGGTATCCAGGATTTTCATAGGAAGTATGTTTTGGTTCCTGCTGACAAGGCCGCAAACAACATTGTTGTTGTTTGTCGGTTGCACTATATTAACACTTTGAAGCAGGAACTTAATGGCACCACGGCTTACGAAGAGACTTTTACAGATGAGAAGACTGTCGTTAATAGCCACTCAAATAATTTGCCTTTAAAGTTTGCTGTGAACGTTAAGGAACGCCAAGACAAACTTCCTACGATGTATTGGTTACCTAAGCTTCACAAAAAACCGTATAAAGCTAGATTCATTGCCAACTCTAGCTCTTGTACTACTACAGAATTATCTAAATTATTAACTTCTTGCCTCACTGCTGTGAAATCTCGTGTCATTTGGTACTATGAGACAGTGTATGAGAGGTCAGGGAAAAATATGTTTTGGTCTATAAAAAATTCTGGTGAGGTACTTAGTAAACTGAAGTCAAGAGGGTTCCGTGCGACTAGTTTGTCCACTTATGATTTTTCTACTCTTTATACCACATTACCCCATAATTTAATAAAGGAAAAACTTGTTGATTTGATTGAGAGGGCCTTCAAAAAGTTCTCCAAAAATGAAGATACCCTTTATATTGCCTGTAACGATAAGAAAGCGTTTTTCACTTCTACTGACCGTAAAATATATAGAGGATATAGTCTTTGGTCATGTCAGAATGTATGTGACGCCTTATCATATCTCTTAGATAATATTTACATCAGATTTGGTAATAAGTTATACAGACAAATTGTTGGTATTCCGATGGGTACAAATTGTGCTCCTCTTGTGGCCGATTTGTTTTTATTTTGTTATGAAAGAGATTTCATGACTTCTCTTTCTGTTGATAATCAAGCTGATATCATTGAGGCATTTAACTCAACCTCTAGATATTTAGACGATCTTCTGAATATTGATAATCCTTATTTTGAAAGCATGGTTAACCAAATTTACCCACCTGAACTTAAATTGAATAAAGCTAATACTTCAGATACCGAGGCCCCCTTTTTGGATTTACATCTATCTATTTCTAACGGTTTTGTATCTTCTAAAATTTATGATAAACGTGATGACTTTGACTTTGATATAGTTAATTTTCCATTTTTGGACGGTGACGTTCCACGTCGTCCCTCTTATGGAGTGTATATTTCTCAGCTTATAAGATTTGCTAGAGTGTGTAGTCATGTAGATGACTTTAATGCTCGTAATAAATGTTTAACTGCTAAACTTCTTCAACAGGGCTATCGGTATCATAAGCTTAGAAAGGCTTTTTCTAAATTCTATCGCAGACACCATGAATTGGTTTCAAAATTTGATGTCGGATTAAAATTTCTTTTACACCAAGGCCTATCGGAACCAGAATTTTATGGTGACTTAGTATACAAATTCAAAAAGATTAAGGGTAGGACTGATTTTTCTGATCAATTCCGAAAAATAATAATACGTCACAAACGTATTGGCTATAATTTAAATGTTATGCGACAGTCTGCATGCTTAGTGATTAACCCAATCACGGTTGATAACTTTGCTGCATTCTTTAATTGCACACCGGGGGATCGGTCGTCAGACTCTATGATGGCCCCGACCTAAAGCTATATATTGTAGTTGGTTGGGACCGGAGCCTTTTTGTCTGTTGCTTGGTCCACCGGGGCTCAACTGGTGACCTTCTTTTGCTTCAGATTTCCAGTGGGGTTGTTTGGCAGGATAGGGATCTCCACCTGTCAGACGGCCCGTTGTATCTGTTGAGTCCTCGTCTTTGCTTCTTCATGGTGTTGAAATTTGATTTATGTGTTTACCGTGATGATTCATTGACGAGTTAGAGGGTTATCATGCGAACCGAACAACCAACTAAATGTTTTGTACCACTTCAGAAACTGAGGGTGAGGTTGGGCCTGTAAAATCGATTTAAGCCCCCCAGTAATTCATTACTGACCGTTCCAAGGCGGTAGTTCTGTTGTGGTTCTCTGTTGCCTGTTTTTGGTGTCAGAGTTTCTGTGATGTTTTACCTTATGTATGTTCTTATTATTTTTGGTTCGGTTTGGGTTGCTGAGTGGCCACCTTTTGGGAACAAGCTGCTCACTCGGTTGGCCATATGTTCTCTGTATCTTGATTATTTGTAATCTTAGTTGTTTCCAACTATGGTTTGAGGGCTGGATTTGGATTTTGATTGTTTCAGTTCCTGGTCTTTGCATACTTTTTACTTTAACTACACTTCAGGAACTGACTCAGATCCCAAACCCTATCCCCAACATCAAAGGGAAAGATTGACAAAGACATCCCAACAAACAATAAATTACAGGAGATAAGCCGAGTCAGCAGCTCTTTCCCAAATAGGTGGCAACTCGGCTATCTTCTAGAACTAAATAATTTAGACCAACAGAAGGGTTACAACAGACTAAGCAAATTATACGATAAACATTTAACAACTATTTTACCTATTTTCTATTTTTATTATAGAAGGGTTAAAATGAGAACACAATAAATTAAACAGCACCGAACAAAAAACAAATGCAACCGCAACAAAAGTACCGCCTTGGGATGGTCAGTAATAACTACTGGGGGTTTAAACCGAGTATACTTTAGGCTATTCGTTGACGACTTTTTGGTGTCAGAGTTTCTGTGATGTTTTACCTTATGTATGTTCTTATTATTTTTTGGTTCGGTTTGGGTTGCTGAGTGGCCACCTTTCGGGAACAAGCTGCTCACTCGGTTGGCCATATGTTCTCTGTATCTTGATTATTTGTAATCCTAGTTGTTTCCAACTATGGTTTGAGGGCTGGATTTGGATTTTGATTGTTTCAGTTCCTGGTCTTTAAATACTATTTACTTTTATCTTGTTCAGATGCAACATGTGCAAGATCCAGTAAGACGACCTAAATAGCCACACGATATAAATTAGAAAGAAGCGAGACAATGATATTGTGGTAGGCTGGGGGTTCGGAATAGGGTTTTATGCTCCAGCTGCCTTTCCGGTGTTTAGGTACTCCGATGTAAGTACCGACTTTTATCCGTGACAGGCAAGATGACGGGGTACCTAAATACCGGAAAGACGCAAAAAGACGCGGAAAGACGCAAAAAGACCCGGAAAGGCGCAAAAAGACCCGGAAAGACGCAAAAAGACGGCAAAAAGACCCCCCAAAATATATTGTATTATGTTTTAGCTTTCAAAAATTGGCTTACCAATGTGGTTATCCATAATGCAAGCAGGAGGGGCCCCAAAACCTTGTGCTTAACTGATTTTTACCAATACAGGCCTATGTAAGCAGCAAAAGACCACCCAATTTGTATTAAGGTTTGAAAAAAGTAAGTATGGAGTAACAGTTAAACCTTTTGCAATATTTTATTCTTACATACTATAGAAAAAAGACGCTCAGATCAGCGGCAAAATGGTCCAAAGGAGACAGCAAAAAGACGCAGAGATATGACAAAATGACAAAAAAAAAAAAAAAAAACTTTCATGACAGCAAAAAGACTAACCAAAATAATTATCTTGAAATGTAAAAAAAAAAATATATACATATATATAACAATTAAATTTCTTTCATTATCGTTTCTAGTGTTTGACACTACAGAACAAATGCTCAGAGCGAGGACAAAAAGTCCATTGGAGACGGCAAAAAAGGCGCAGAGAGTTAGCAAAAAGACCTATCAAGTCAGCAAAAAGAGCGACTAAAATAGTTTAAAAATCAGAAAAAAATATATGAATATTTTTTGAAAATATTTTTTCAATATCTTTCATTTCTTTTTATATTAGATAGGCCTACTACCAGGAAGGTGCAGAGCGACGGCAGAAAAAAGACGCGGAGAGACGGTATGAACATAAAAAGACGCAGATCTAGAGCGGCAAAAAGACGCAGAGAAACAGGAAAAAGACGCAGAGAGACGGCAAAAAGACGCAGAGATGGCAAAAAGATGCAGAGATAAAGCAAAAAGACGCATAGAGACGGCATAAAGACGCAGAGAGACGGCAAAAAGACGCAGAGAGACGGCAAAGGCTGGCAAAAAGACCTATAAGGGCAGCAAAAAGACCAACCAAAATAATTGAATGTTCAGAATCAGTATTATCTAATAACAATTTTATGCTCTAGTATTACACTCTACGGGAAAAGGACGAGAAGCGAAGACAAACAGTGCAAAAGAGTCAGCAAAATGCAAAAAAGTGAGTGAGTGAAATGGGTTTTACGGCACAGCATCACAAAAAGTTGTTGTTGTTTTTTTTTTTGCGCCGAAAAGGCTATAAAAGAGAGGCTGCAAAAAGACCTATAAAGGCAGCAAAAAGACCAACCCACATGCATAAACTCTTTATAAACTCTATATCCACTGTATTATTCAGGCTCGGATCCAGACTACTGATAACTTGCGGGGATGGGAGGTGCCGAGATGTATGCATGTGTTTAGGGCGGGGTGGGGGCGGGGAGTGGGACTTGAAAATATACGACATAATTAGGGATCAATTTTATGAGAATTTTTTTGTATTTTTGCCTTGAAATATTTGTTGTGATATCTATTTAGAATCGCCTGGAAATATTTGTTGTGATATTTTATTAGAATCGCCTCACCGAGGCTATTCTAATGAGATGTCTCGTCTTACCATGTGAATCTTTCACCAGAAACTCCTTATTATCTGAAGGCCTACGTATTAAACATAACTCAGAGGCCCAGATGGCGGGGCTGAAGCCCCAAAGCTCACCCCCTGGAACCGGGCTTGTTTTTATTGTTTTTATTTCTTGATGATAGCTTTAAAGAAAAGAGTAAAAAAAAAGAACAAGGATTTATTTAAACGAATCAATGGAAAAATGAAATAATTTGAAAGCATGTATCGAATAATACGTTTATCTGTGACAGGGTATAAAGCAACTAAAGAAACTGATTTAAGTATGTGATTGACTTTCATGTCGGTTAAAAGTTACTGTTACAGGTTTTTTAAATCTTTTCGAAAGGAAGACATCATAAAAACTGCATTTTAACATAATATAAGCCACGACACGAGAAAAGCAGCAAAGTGTTTATGCGATCAGCGCAGACTCAGATCCGCCTGAGTATCGCTTTATGCACTTAAAGGGTAGCTCTAAGGGTCTAAGCTACCTCCATGCGGACAGCGAAGACTCAGGGTATACACTATATATGTCTTTATTACAAGCTAAACCCCATATACTGCAACAAAACTCGTATAACATTGGCTCACCGATTGAAGAGCAGACTGATCAGGATATACACTACATGTACTTGTTATGTTACAGTACCTGTTCATCTTGCTAGGACATATACATAGTAGAACGGTTAATGATTCCCTGTGATGACATGATATTAGATGTTTTGACTCTGAACCTAATCAAATAATGAGTAGATTCAGTGTCCAAACACCCAATATAGATGGACGGCCCATATAGCTAATGTGTCCGGGCACTTTGAGTAAGCGCATAAAACGATATTCCATAGTTTATAACAGTTTACGTAGAATATACCGCAGGATTCCCAAGCATGGGGGCAAGGTTCTCTGTAGACTGATCCCACGGATACAGCATTCCGATCTGTATACGCGCTATCAGCACCTCCGCCATTAAGAGACATGGTACCCAAATACTTGGAATAAACACGGTAAACAAGCACGGCTTTTTGTCACAAGAAGCAAAGTTTCTTTCGTTGAGAATTAATTTTGTAAATTAAAATTAACATGCGAATTGGACTGAACATAAACGCACTATATGCATAATTGTGCGTCAGTATTGTAAAGAAGTTCTAACAGTTTAATATATGAAAGTAGTTCTAACAGTATCAAATCACGTGATAGGTTAATCCTACACTGTAGTAAACGTTGTAGTATACTGTACAATATTATTAGGCACTTTACATTCAACTTACAAAATAGGCACTGTTCTTTCAACTTAATGGTCCATTACGCCAACACCCGCTATCTCAGCTTGCATAGGCTGAAGCTCAGCCTGTCCCGCCCCTGCGTCCATGAATACAGGCACAGGACCAAACTGAACAAGATCATGTTCACTTTGTATTCTATGCACAACGTCATTTAAATCACGCACAAGAATAGTACCATCACTGGACCAAGAACTAACAAGGTTTTTATTTTTTACCATTTTTCGCGCTTTCCGCAGCAACTGACTTCTCTGCCTCAATATGTAATATTGACGTTTAAATTTTGGCGCTCTTTGCCTTACCGCTAAAATCGCCAAAATTAAGTCACCCAAGTCACCGCCAAATATGAGTGTTTTATAGTACGTCGTGTAAATTTGTTGTAAACCAATTGACATTGCTATTAGAAGAAAAAGAAAATAATAATAATAATAATAATAATAATAATAAAAAAATCAAAAAAAAAAAAAAAAAACAGTATAGGTGAAAACAATAGATTTTGTATAATATTATACAATTATTGATCTTTGTTGAGGTGAATATGCAGTTTTATTGACCTGCAAACATCATATTGACCGACGCGAAGCGGAGGTAAATATACGGTTCACAAAAAGTAGGGGATATTCAGGTATGAAAAATTGTAGCATCGACAACAAATGTGATATCCATATGAAACGCTAAATTTTGATAAGATAAATATCTGTTAAGACACTTTTCATGAAAGTTTAGACGATATACCCTGTCTCGTGATCTGCATACAATTTGTTTCATACAGGGGGTCAGTACTAAAATGTGGTAAATTCGAACAAAAATTCATTCAAATTCTTCAACTAAGCTAAACATTTTATGCACTTTTAAGTTTTGTATGCTAAAAGATTTTTTTTCTCATTCAAAACTGTTATGTTGGGAAGAAAACCAGAAAACAAAATTCGTACAGGTGCATCGAGTTACCGAAAAATTTAACCATTTATGGCTTGCACTCATTATTTTGTTGAAAGAGTGTGTAAACCCAATTTTCAGTTTGTTAAATGAAGCATGACGAGTGTTTCTGTGTAAATTTTGTAATCTGAAAACAATCTGTTTCCACACCAGATTCGTGTGAAATTTGGGTGTCGACCCCTGTCTAAAACGAATGACACGCAGGTCACGTGACAGGATATACCATCCAAATTGTAATGCAAAATGTCTTATCGAATATTTGTCTGATGGATACTTGCCGTTTCAGATGGATTTGGTATTTTTTCTAATTTATACGATTTTTAATAACTTAATATCCCCTACTTTTTGTGAACAGTATATGTTATGTTTGCAGGTCAATAAAACTGCATATTCACCGAAATAAAGGTCAACAATTGTTTTATTATATGATAATTCCAAATTCTGTTCCCTAGATATTTATGATTGTACTTTATGGTATTGTCTCGCGACGTTACGCCATTAACATTAACGTAAATCAGACGTTACGTCACGAAAATACAATGACGTCAGCGTAAAAGTAATATTCACTGACAGGCCGGTGAATATCACAAAATATTGACCGTCACGTGACGTCAAAAGAGCCAATGAAATTGCGTGTTGCATCTTGGTCATATAATAAATGCATTTATTTCATAATGTCCATTGAATGTGTGTTTGTTATACGAAAGAAATAAAGTTTAAACCAAACAATAGATTAAAATATATATTTAGGAAAAAAATAGAATAAAAGGTTGGTGAAGATTGTTAGAAATACTTTTTTTCTTTTCTTTTCTTTTTTTAAAATAACAAAATAAGGAAGGAAAAGAAAAATCAAGTTTTCCTAACAATAAGTCCTAGTCACACCTCTACGTGGTACCAACTGAAAACTGCATATCAAGTTCAGAACTCAGAGAGATTTTTGAAATGCAGGCCGACGTGACAGGGCGAGGAAGTATATGCTACTATCTTTAACCCGTTTAAGAAGATCATGAAATACTGACACCTTTGCATATGGGTCTTTTTGCCTTTTTTGTTCCATATTTGCTTCTTTTGGCAACTAAACCTGGATAGTCTTCATTTGTAAATAATGAAGCGAAGCAAATAACTAAGTCACATTAACTATTTCTATATTTCAACAGAATTTGGTTGGCCTTTTTGCTGCTTTTAAGGATCTTTTTGCCGTCTGTTTTTTGTGCCTTTCTGCTGTCTTCTAAGGACTTTTTGCTGTATCACTAGGTCTTTTTGCTAGCGTCTTTCTACCGTTCCTCTGTGTCATTGAGCTTCTTTGTCACAAATAATATCTAAAAAGATACTGTAAAAGGTTCGTTCACTGTTTAATAATACTGTTTGTATATTCAAACAAAGTTTACCTGGTCCTCTCGTTGTCTTTTTGCTGTCGCAAAAGCCCAATTAATAATAATAATAATAATAAAAAATAGAGGGAACCTAATGAGTTGGAATCAGCACGTATATATTAGATACATGTATGAAGATCTAGTTAATGAAATCATGTATGTCCTAGGAATATTTAATAGGTCTTTCCGCAGACTTGTATTCAAAGTAAAATAAAACAAATCAGTTAAAAATTAGGTTCAAGACGTCTGTGTTTTTCTTGTATTTTTTGTCATCTATTACTTGAAATTGAAATCAGTTAAAACTATATTTTACGGGGTCTTTTTGCTATTTTCCCGGTCTTTTTGCCGTCTTTTTGCGTCTTTCCGGGTCTTTTTGCGCCTTTCCGGGTCTTTTTGCGCCTTTCCGCGTCTTTTTGCGTCTTTCCGGGTCTTTCCGGTATTTAGGCACCCCCCAAGATGAGACAAGCTTTGCGATTGGCTAATTCTCATCCACCATCTCAGACGGCAACAAAGCTGCATGACTGTCAAACTCAATGAAAATATATTATGAAAAAAACTTCCTTGCACTTTATATGAACGTTTGATTGACGTTTTAAAGATAGATTCATTGGGTCGGAAAAGGAGACACACGGAGGGTGTGTGTCCTGATTCAGAAAACCAGAGTCCAAGCCATTTGGACATGGAAGAATTTACGGACAAAGAACACGACCCTGCAATTTTGAGTAAAAGGAAGAAACAAATTGAGAACATGAAAGGTGGAGCCCAGAAAGAACAAAAACGTAAATGATTAAAAGACTTACATGCAAAATGAAAAGTCAGTACCAAACCTGGTGCAAAATCAGGATCCTCTGGCCAGAAAATGCCACTTATAAAATCCATTTGATTTTATTTTAGGGTGAAGGATGTTCTCCATATGCCCAGTCCAATAGTAGGGGTGACTATTGCAGGCCAAAATGACTATTGCAATACTATTACTATTGCATGTTACTATTGCAAATTTGCAATGCATTGCAATAACTATTGGAGACAGCATCGTGACGTCATACATTATCGCCACTCATATGTTTTCGATACCTTCCTTTAGGTCGCGAGATTTTCATAGATATTATGTCATTTGGTCACGTTGTTCTTTGATCCTGTAGACTGAAGCTTTGCCGCCAATTCAGTGAAAAAAATCAAATAAACATATGCTTAGAATCAAAGCAAGATCACTGTACTTACAATACAACAAGTAATTTGTTCATTTTCACTTATATCCATATTTCTTGGCCATAAATTCATTGAAAATTCCACTTTTGAAATTTCTGCAACTATGGACGCTTTCCTGTCTGTTTATTTACTCTATGCGGCTATAAATAGAACAGGCTGCAGCGAGTGACTGTGTTGGATTTCAAAAGTACGGAAGTGCAAACGTACTGTAGGTCCTTATCATACAATATAGGGAATTTGATTTTTTTTCTTGTTTTTAGCTCACACCTGTTATTGCTGCTGAAAAGCTACTTAGATTTTATTACAATTTAAATTCAATGTATATTTATTGTAGAGTGTTCCAGGTGTGAACTACATGTTCTAGACAGTATGGGGCGTCTATCTGTTTCTAAAAAACAAATGATTTTCAACACCATGCTCTCAATAAATTTGTGGCAGTATCTATTTTAGCAAGTTTTGTAACATACCTTTTTCATTAATGGGTAATGTGAGCTACCAAAAACAAAGAAGAAAGTAACAGACGATTTTCGTCACGAAATTAAATGAATGACTTTAATACCCCACCGCAGATTTTATTGTTACACTTACACAGCGCGTGTCAATTTAGATATGCAAATGAGTATCGATAGCATATGACGCACTATTTCATTGGTCAATTTCGAAGGTCATGTTTCTGGGTCAAGTAGCAAAACAGTCTGCGCGGAAAATGGCGGGTTTTCACCAAGAATAAAGAGGGAAAAGGCGAAGTTTCACGCATACAAGACAAATATATGTTGACGTTGCTGTGTTGCTTATAGACCGGGATACTGTATTAAGGTATCGATAACACATGAGCCCAGGACATTCTAATCCAGAAATTCTGCTTTTATGTATAAACTCTTGTTTGTTCACATAAGTTTGTGGCTAAAAAGCATTATTTAATGACTGTCATTTCACAATGTGCACAACATGACAACAAAATACAAGAAAATGTTATATTTTCCATTCTTTAAAATCCAATACAAGCTAAAACACATCCTTTCCTATTATTCTTTTAGTTAAAAATACTTCCTTCAAGAAAAAGATACATGTCTAGAAACTATTGAAACTATTGCAATATTGGAAACACTATTGCTGATAGTATTGACATTGCAGCTTTCCCTATCGATAGTGACTATTGCCAGTGGCACTATTGCGATATATCGATAGTCCGATGTATTGTTACACCCCTATCCAATAGGGCTAATGTTTTTTCATGACTGACCAAAAAAAATGACAGGGATGAAGGGATGACTCGGGATTTACATCTTTTTCAACAGTATTTCAGTCATCAAAAAGTATTTCAGTCATCAAGAGGATGGGAGGGTGATAATGAAAGGCTTTGTGCACAGGGGTTCAAATGAACCCTCTCCTCAGCCTAAATTATTTCATTTTCATTAGGAATTTTAGGAAAAATTGGTCTACCAACACAAATCGAACCCCCCTCAGCTAATCAGAAGCCCCTATATATCCGAATTTCCAGGAATGCAGTTCCATTGTATAATGTAAACGATAAGGATGATCTGAATATCACATAACAAACCTGCCACATTGTTGGAAGTCACATGATGTGGCTCATATAAATGAAATAATCACACATCCCTAATATTGAAACTGGACCTGCCTAGACTGGGAGATAGAAGAATCAGCTAGGACTTAATAGGTTATCGTAATAAAATTTTTTTTTCAGGTCCGCGGTATGAGTGGACTCAGTCCCAGGAGGATGTGACCATGTCACTCTGGTTAGATGGTGTGAAAGGAGATGCCATGAAGAATATTGATGTTCAGTTTGCGGATACAGATGTAACCCTGAAACTTCAAGGTTAATGTTCAAATAAATAAGTCTTTTACTGCACCACTACTATTGAAAATTATCTCAGTATTATCATCAAATACTCCACTTCTCTCAATCTCTAATTAAGATTAAGCATAATACGTTAAATATGTTAAAACTGCATCAGAATTGGCTGCTATTATTGTATTCAGGAATCTTCACTGTGATTCAACAGGCGAGAAGACTCTTAAACACCATAAAATCCCTAAGTGTTATTGCAGACATACCATGCCTGAACAAAAAGCATAGACTGCTGTCAGAGGAGCAGTTTAATCGGGCCCTGCACTGTTGGTCAGTCAGCCAACAAATTATATATAATTGAGCCGCGACGCGAGAACACCCACAATGTGGTTGTCCGCCCAGCGCAGACTCAGATCAGCCTGGGCATCCGCCCAGTCTGATCAGAGTCTTCGCTGTCCGCATGAAGGTAGCTTAGACCCTTAGCTACCCTTTAAGCACTTAATGAAGAGTCTGACCAGACTAGGCGGATGCCCAGGCTGATCTGAGTCTGCACTTGACGCACGACCACATTATTGGTTTTCTCGTGTCGCGGCTCATATATCATTTCTTGATTGAGTTAGAAGAGTCTTGTTGAGTTCCTGGTTGCATTTCCGGTCCATAGGGTGAGATTTACCTATCCTACATGGACTAACTCAGGATGGATTATTTTCTCCCACTTTTCTACTCATATCTCATAACCCTGCAAGGGCCACAACAGTCAGGGGAAGTATCTATGACATGAACATATTTACTTCCCTCCTCATATATGTAGGGCCTTCTGTTTAGAGAACAAATTCTTTCCTTTAAGAGTTGTCCCAGCAGAGCTCCAGATAATGTAGGGTTTTGAGGATAATTCGAAGATCATTTTTAGCTCGCCTGAACGAAAGTTCATGAAGAGCTATTGTTGTCACCCTGGCGTCCGCGTCAGCGTCGGCGTCGGCGTCCGGATTGGATGTTTTGGTTAAAGTTTTTTAAAGACCTATATCTCCTTAACCCATGGATGGATTCATTTGATACTTGCACTGTAGTTAGATATTGGTCCAAGGTTTAACAGGGTACCACCCCCACCCCACTCCATGACCTTGATGTCAAGGTCATGGACTTAGAAAATTGGGCATGTTTTTGTATTGGATGTTTTGGTTAAAGTTTTATAAAGCCCAATATAGCCTTAACCCATAGATGGATTCATTTGATACTTGCATTGTAGTTAGATATTGGTCCAAAGTTTTCCAAGGTACTACCCCCACCCCCCTCAGTGACCTTGATGTCAAAGTCATGGACTTAGAAAATTTATTGCTTGGGTGTTTTGGTTAAAGTTTTTTAAAGACACATATCTCCTGAACCCATAGGTGAATTCTTTTTATTTTTGCACTGTACCTAGATATTATTCCAAAGTTTTACAGAGTACTACCCCAACCCCGCTCAGTGACCTTGATGTCGAGGTCAGGGACTTAGGAAATTTGGTCTTTATTAAAGTTTTCTAATTGCATACTGATTCATAATGCTTGTCAGAGATTTAGTTTACACTTGAACTGATGTTAGACAAGTTTTTGAGATTTTACAAAACACTATGTACTTACCCCACTGGATGACCTTGAAGTCAAGGTCATCGACTTTGAATTTTGTCTTAAAGATTTTGGTTAAAGTTTTATATTTATGAAGACATAATTTCACAGTGCCACGATGGACTCAGTTGATACTTATACTTGGACTGATGTTAGATAATGGTTCAAAGTTTTGATACCCTCTAGCCCCCCTCTTCCCCCCCCCCCCCTCCCCATTTTAAACTTATTTCTGAGATAGCTTTTGTTTATAAATGTGTTGTCATTATGGACATGCTTGCCTGAAGTTTTATGCATAGCCGTCCACACCACCATAGCGACTGTGTGATGGGCAAGCACCTATTCAGGCGAGCTATGCTGTCAGGCGACAGCTCTTGTTTTATTTCTCAACCGAAACTATGTTGTGACCCCTCATTAGAACCGTCTCAACGAGACAGTTCAAATGAGGGGTCACAATGTACATATTTTTTTGAGAAATTTTAAAAGTTACCCATAAATTATCTCTGTTACCCCCTTTTATCTGGAAAAGGGATCCACCTACAAAGAAAGCAGATACTATTCTGTTAAAGTTGTCTCCGTAATATTAAAGGTGACTAAATCAGGGAGCTGTATTCATTGGCCATAACTGATTTGCTTTCTTGTTTCTTAGATGGCAGAAGCTGGACCTGGACATTTCAGGAAGAAATATTTCGAGAAAGAAGTAGAGTGAAGCTGAAAAAACAAAAGATCACACTACACATGAAAAAGAAGAAACCAATCAAGTGGGAAAATTTTGAGGTAGGTTATCCTGGTCTAGCACTCCATAATGGATGATTTTAAGATTCCACAGCCCTTTCAGCTGTATTTCAGTTATTTGGGGCTGATAGGTGAGGCAGATGAAGATGATAATGATGAAATGAAGCAGAAGATAGAGAAGATACACAACTAGAGTTAGTTTCAAACTCACAATGTCCAGATCATTAGCCCTGCATGTTCACCCGTCAGTCAACATGAGCTGATTATAGAGCTCCTGCTAAAAAGAGGGTTTAAGGATAAAATTGCAATAATTGTATTTTAGCAAACACAGCAAAACCAACAAAGTGGCATTGTGCCTAGTGAAGACTTAGATCAGCCTGGGCATCCGCCCAGTCTGATCAGAGTCTTCGCTGTGCACTAGAGAGTAGCTAAGGGTCTAGGGTACCTCCATGTTGGCAGTGAAGATTCTGATGAGACTGGGTGGATGCCCGGGCTGATCAGAGTCTTTGCTGGGCGCACATGCCACTTTGTTGGATTTGTCGTGTTGCGGCTCATTTGTTCTGATTGAAAGTGCATATACACTGTGGAGTGTGCACCCTAACAGAACTATCTCACTGAGGCATAATGTTTTACTGATTTGATACAAACTTCCTTACAAATGGTAATATTAATATGCAAGTCCTTTGTCTTTGGAGGTTCTTAGGCCAAATAAAATACCTGTGTTTAGGGTTTCCCGACCCTGCCTAAATTTTCAAGTGAAACCTAGACTTTTTTTTCAGGTTTTCTGGAAAATATATAATTTTATGTATTTTGAAAGGATTTCTGTAGAAACAAAAAACAAAATAAAAAAATGGCTGTGCCTACCCTACCTGGAATTTTCATACCCGAAACCCTAAACACTTATATTTTTTTTTTATTTGGTCTAACAGGTGCTACAGTAAAGGAATAGCTGTTTTCTTTTTTGGGTATCCCCATTAGTGTAAGCATCAGTTGGTGGATGCTTTGATTAAAGTTTTTAATATGACACATCTTAATCAAGCTTTCCTGTGCACAGACAAGTGATGTACATTTTGCCATTTCTATTTTAACAGTCAACCAGTGCACCGTCATCACCTGTACATAATGTAGATACCATCTCAAGTCAGGAGGAGCTGGTCCCACTTGCTGACACTGACAGTATAGAGAGCCTGAAACCAGCTGAAGCTCAGACCTCGGTATCAGATGATTCTGGTGCCCACCTGCTGCTAGCCAGTGAGGCAATAACTGATTTACAAGATGATGAGGACAAGAATGTGGAAGAAAAATTGATTAAAGATGAAGGTGGGTAGAGCCTGAGCTAATCCAGATTGGTGGCTGCTGAAATTTTTTTGACTTTGCTTAAATATTTCTCAAAAGAAAAATGTCAGTGGCCAACACCTAATTCATGAAATTAAGCATCCATGCTTCGAAGATACTGAGCAGTAACATAGTTTGTCATTTTCCTTATTTGTCTATAAAAATGTAAACAGTAGGTACTCATTGTAAATGTCTTGCCAAGATGATTGTTATGAGTACTGCAAGTCATGTTTTCATGGGGAATTGGAGAAAAAATTTCCATAATTGCCATGAGAAATACCCCTTTCATCTTTTCCACTGGCTGTTGTTGTAATATTTGTTTGCAGAGAATGAAAAAAAGGCTCAAATTCCAGACTTATATGAGCTAGTGGTAGATGTTTGATATATGAGCCGAGACACGAGAAAACCAACAAAGTGGTTGTGCGTCCAGCGCAGACTCAGATCAGCCTGGGCATCCGCCCAGGCTGATCAGAGTCTTCGCTGTCCGCATGGAGGTAGCTTAGACCCTTAGCTACCCTTTAAGCGCTTAGCAAAGAGTCTGATTGGACTGGATCGATGTCCAGGCTGATCTTAGTCTGCGCTGGGCGCACAACCACATTGTTGGTTTTCTCGTGTCGCGGCTCATATGCTTGTAGTTTCTATAGTTTCCTTTATGTGTAGTATGATAATAATGAGGTAATTCTTGCTAAAAAAGATTATGAAAAAAAAATAAATGAAACATGATTATCTCCCTTAACTGTGTTGTTGAATTATCTTTATAGGAGAATTTGACTGTGTGCGTTTGTATTAATTTCATCAATCTGTCATTTCAGAACCTGTTTACAAGTTGACACATGTTAAGAATGATTTTGTTGAATCTGTAAGTATTACACTATTGTTACTATTGTTAATTTTTATTATTTATCAGTAGCTGTGTAAACTAACCTAATGGTACATCACACACTTAATAACACCATTTCATTAGACCAACTTGTCATGTTGTTGATAAGTGTTTTTCAGAATAATTAATGTTGGAATCAGTGACGTAAAATCATCCTTAAACTTTCGTGTGATAACAATCATCTAACAAACAACTCTGGAGAAACTAAATAAAGTTGTACTAACTTGTTTCAGGAATCCTCATTCCACGTCCATATTTATGTAAAAGGTGTTGGCAAAGATAACATCAAGGTCCATTTCGATAAGAAAAGTTTTTCTGTGAAATTCCAAACAGGGTAAGTAAATGTACCGTAATATTGGGAAAGGAGTCCCTTAGCAACAGTGTTTATACAGAAATATTTACATACTTGGTGTATTTACTGAAAAACCCTATAGTAAACCGATGGAACGTAATGTAGTTTACATTCCAATAATTACATTGAGACACACGACGTCTGTGACGTAAAGATAAACAATGGCTCTGTACAACCTGATTGGACGTCAGCAACATCATGACGTCATGCATGCCGTTCTGCTGTTAGCAGAAAAACTGCGTTTACATGTTTTACTGCTTCTTCAATTTTAGCGCTCATGTAAGATTTTCATGAAAGATTTAATTGAAATGAATGTAAATATAAGCAATGAACTTAATTTTTCTGAGATTTATGGAAATGTAAACTACATTGGGTCACTAGCAAAGTTTACACGAACCCCTTCGGGGTTCATTCACTTTGCACGTGACCCAATGTAGTTTACACTTCGATAAACATCAGAAAAACAAAATTCATTCCTTAACAGACTATAGCCCAAGTGGGGACTGCACTGTTTGCCTTTTTTGTTAGACATATATTACAAATTGCAGATCGTAAATTCAACTGATTAGAAATTAAGGACAATTGCTGTGATTGTTTAAGGTGTATGGGTATACCTACATGATTTCCAACCATTTTTTGCAAAGGGAGACAACTTGTGTGATTTCCTGGTTGCTTCCCTGAACAATGTAGCCTTTCCAAAATGGGGTCTACTCATAAAGAAAAGAATTTACTCATACATGAGCAAATTCTTTTAAGAATGGACCACAGTGGGAAAGGGAGCCAAATGGCAGAGTTGCTTCCCCTGAAAATATACCATGTCCTTAAGGTTTTCTGATAGGGTATCTGTTAAGCCTGTCCTATTCTAATGTGTCTTTAACGGGTCTGATAAGGGATGTGGGCTGATCATGATCTGGGCATTGAATGGATTGATGTTTAATAAATAGATCAATGGATGACATGTAATTTTACATCCTTTTAACAGTATTTCAGTCATACCAGGATGAAGGAATGCTGTTTTAAGGCTGTCATTTAAATGGCAAGCCACAAATAGGTAGCTGTCTGTTAAACAATAATGAAAGGATGATTTCTTCTTTGATTCTCTTTCAAAACAACATAATATTTGGCACCTCATCAGGATAACCATGTGATTCTTTTCTACTAGGAAGTCACAGCATACATTCATGTGTGCATGTGCATTTTAAGATGTATAGGTACACCTCCAAATTTTTCCTCCATTTACAATTGGAAACAACTTTCATAACTTCCTGTTTGCGTATCTTGGATTAGAAATCCTTTCAAAAGGGGTCTACTATTAAAGGAAAGAATTTGCTCCTGAAGGAGCAAATTCTTTTTTTATCAGTTGACCCCATTGAAAAGGGAGACAAAAAATGAAAATGGCAGAGATGATTCCCTTGAAAAAGTATCCATTCACCTTAATTAAATGCACAAGGTTTGTTTTGTGGAGAAATAAGAATATATGTCAAAGAATTCCCATCACTAGTCTCCTACATCTGAGAGGGTCTTTGCTTATACATGTAGCAGATCTTCATTTTTAAGGAACCGGTTATCATCTGGCTAAACCATCTTCATCCCAACTATCTGACTCTGCATCTTTTTTCTTTGGAATAGTTAAGAAATACACTAATTAAATTACCCCCCCCCCCCCCCCCCCCCCCACTTGTTTATATAGCATATTGGCACATATTAGTGTTTTTTCTTTTGTAATAAGTATATGCAGTAATTTCAAAGTATAACTGTGATGATGCATATATAGATGTTTAAATTAGAACTTGTTCTTTTACAGAAATCCTGCATTTTTGAAGCTGTATCCTGAAACTAATGAAGAAACAGTGTTTTGTTGGACCATTCAGCTGAGGTAAAAAGATGGTAGAAACAATGTGTGTAAAGATTGTGTTTGTGTGTGTGATGGGTGTGTGTGTGTGTGAATTATACCAGAAAAACAATGTCAGTACATGTAATTTATTTGATTGGTTGGTTATTGGGATGTTCAAAATACTTGAGAACAGTTTAAGACTCGGGTGTGGGAGTGATATACTGTAATGACCCTAAATATTTGGACAGACAGGCCTGAGCAAACATTGTACGCCCAGATCAAACTGCTTCTGAAGAAGCAGTTTGATCAGGGTCTACAACTTTTGTTATTCATTAAGCATCATTTGGATGCATTATTGTAAGTAAAATCCACTTTCTAAGAATTTTCGAACAATAATTGTCTGACTTTCAGGTGTCCGAAATTTTAGGGTCATTACGGTATCTCCATATTTGGAGAATTGACTTCAAAAACTGGATGTTGAGAGGGAGGACCCTGTTTGAATTGCCAGATGCGTAGACTTGTAAATTATTTGCACATGCTTTAAACAGCCTTTAGTCATAAAGAGGCTCATTTTGATTTTTATACCCTGCCACACGTTAGTGGAGGGGTATTATGTTTTCACGTTGGCCGTCCGTGTGTCCGTCCGCTCTCATGAGAGGGTATTTGTGGGCTGAGCTGTGAGTACAAACCCCATTTGTGGGGTGAATTTGCACTTTTGTGGTGCACCTCATTAGTCGAAGTTTTCTGACACCTTCTGTGTGATGATGAGGGGTAGATGGGTCATTTAAAAGTATTTGTTTTCACAAGTTTTGTCCTATCTGTCCGTGATTGGACAAAATTTGTGGGTTCATGTGTACAGAGGGCACGTGTGAGCTGTGATCAACCCGCAAGTGCACTTTGTACGATTCTGTCCATAAAAGATAACCCCCAAGTCTGGGGTGCAACCTACAACAACACCCTCATGCGTCCGTCCGTCCGTCCGTAGTATGTACGTCCGTCCGTCTGTCCGTCCGCACTTCGTTTCCGTTCGATAACTTAAGTATTTATCAACGGATTTCCTTCAAATTTTGCATATGCATTTGTACTAAGAATATCTCGCTTGGGATTATAAATGGGCAAATTTCGTTAATTTCTGACAGAGTTATGGCACTTGTCAATGTACGAAAAATGGTTTTTGGCCTCTAGTTCCTTTACTACTTGGAGTATCATGATGAAACTTCACAAACATGATCTAAGTAACAAAAGCTTTTTATGAGCACACAAATGTTATCATCGGGGGTTATCTGCCCCAGGGCTATATGCATGTATAAAATAATGAAAAATTCCATATAAAATCAGAATTTGAAGCAATTTTTCTGAAACTTTCAGCAAATGATCAGAGTGATGAAAGCCTCCAGTGATGCTCAAATTTACCCCAAAGGAGTTATTTCCCCCTGCCCCCGGGCTATATACATGTATAAATGTGGAAAAATCGGTGTGTGAAAAAGGTTTGCAGTGGCGGGGTATCACGCAGTCGTTTGCGATGCTTTTATTTGTTCTCTGTTTCAGAGGAGAAACGGTACCAGAGAAGAGCAAATATAAATTGAGCGCTAGCTGTATTGAGCTTATCTTGATGAAGGCTGAGAATAAAAGATGGGGTGACCTTGAGGCTCTCAAGAGGAAAGGTGAGACTTTATATATGGTTTTGCCTTTTGTCTCCCCTGTGATTTAAGTAGAAAGCAAGACACATGTATTGCTTTCTAGCATCAGCAGTGTAAATTTTCATCAAGTTTTCTGTTATGTTTCTGTTTCTATGACAATGAGGCGATAGTGGAGGCACATCATTCCATGGAATTTTAATAACGATTATGGAAAAATTTGCCAATTTTCTGATGTAACCCTGTGTAACCTTAAAACCATTAATTTTCCATTTGTCCCAAATGGAAAATTAATGGTTTTAGGTCTCCCATTACTTAAGCACTTTAGGGTATATCCTCAATTTGAATATCTGAATAAGGCAGGTGTAATGAGAGGCCACAACATGTGTTTTTGATGGAGGCTGATTTGAAAGGATCTTGAAAGTATTGCTAAACCTACATTTTTTTAAGCTTTGATGTGCAAGTTCAACAATTTTTCAGAAACGCATGTAGGATCTAAGTCTGACTCCTGGGTACCAATCAACAATGTAGCCGCAGCCTCGGAGACAGGTCTCAGCTCCAGTAGCTCAGAGTCCGCTCTAGGTGCAGTGAAAGATGAGGTAAAGACAGACAGTAAAGAAGAGAAAACTGAATCTCAGCCTGTTTCCACCTCTCCTCAGAAAGATTCTGCCACTCAGGTAAAACTTTTGAATGGCTGATGAAAGGGGCTCATAGTACTGACTATATACATTTATATCACTGTGTTTCAGTATTTTAGTAGTCATTTACCTGTGTCTGTTTTCCTGTGAAGCATGCTATGGTTAACATGACAAGAGCTGACAGATTTCATGGCAAAGCAGAGGGTATATTGAAGTGCAAATGCTCACATCAACCTGAGTAGTGCAGTTTGCATTTCAAAATTGAGGAGGTCCAGCTATTGTCTGGTTAGACTGCACATGCCCTATTCAGACTGTGCATGTACCATATCATGTCCTGTCATTTACAGCCTTATGCATAAGGCAGTTCCTTTTTATGATGCAACTCAGATGTATGTACATGTAACTTTAATGCAATACCCACTGCCATCTCTAACAAAGAATGAAAGCAATTATTTGGGAGCAGACAGGCAGGACCCCTGGTAGATCAGTGGGTTAAGCGCTGGCCCGCTGTTCTAGCGGTTCCAAGTACAATAAAAAATTCCCAGAGGCTGAAATCTTTTCAATTATAAACAGGCTTCCATTGGGCACAGCCTTCCATTATCAACCATCCAAAGTCCTGATATGACTGAAATACAATTGAAAAGAACATAAAATTGCATCGTCCATCCATCCATCATCGGGCGCAGGCAACTGCTAAGATGGTGTATATACCATAAACATACTGTAAATTTTGAAAATTCAGCTATTCATTGTTTATTATTAAAGCAGTTTTGTCTGATAATGAAATCTTTAGTTCACCTTTAAGAAAGTACTATGGCGTCAGTGGCTCTTTTTGCATTAAATTCTTTCTTAAAGTTTATTATGTGATGAGCAAAGAGCTGCCAGGCAAGCTATCCTGTATAAAGCAGACAAGTCCTGCTGCTTGTTATATTTCTTGAAAACCTATTTCAGCAGAAACCTACATGTAAAGTACAGCCCTTGAACAAAGACAGTCTCAGCTCAGACATGGTAGTCACCCCTGGGTTTACAGGGCTGGATAATCTGGGAAATACTTGTTTTATGAATGGTGTTCTACAATGTCTCACTAACACAAGAGAATTCAGGGACTTCTTCATAGGTATGTGATTTACTGTAGATCACTTAATATTAAATGAGCCGCGACAGGAGAAAACCAACAAAGTGGTTGTGCACCCAGCATAGACTCAGATCAGCCTGGGCATCTGCCCAGTCTGATCAGAGTCTTTGCTGCCCGCATGAAGATAGCTGAGCCCCTTAGCTACGATTTAAGCACATAGGAAAGAGTCTGATCAGACTAGGCGGATGCCCTGGTTGATCTGAGTCAGCACTTGGGGCACAACCACCTTGTTGGTTTTCTCGTGTGGTGGCTCATTTGTGAGAGTTTGATGAATAGATTGAAGAATAGTAAATCACGCAAATATTTTATCATAATATAAATTGTATAGTGGCAACCACTAACAGACACACAACTTTGAAACAAAGTTGCATCAAGGTCCTGACAACATTAAGATGTTGAAAAAATCAAAAGTTGATACAGTGTTGTCTCATTGTTAATGCCAACGTGGATACTTTGTTGTGAATTCTAAGCCACAAAGCTAGTAATGGCAATTCAAGATGCCTGATGGTGATTAATGATGTTTGACATATGTCATGTGAAATTTGTCAAAATACCGTAATCAACCCTTTAAGCTCCCTGTGCGCTTACCTTTTGTAAAATGGTGGTAAATACTTGTAGTAAGTTTTCTTTCTTATAAACACACTTTTCAATGATTTATTATGTATTGAAGGAAACAAATTTAAAAGTTAATTATAGGAGAAAAGCTGCTTATGGGCATAGAAGGCTAGAGAAGCTTTACAAATAAAAAATGAAAGATTTTGTAGCATTTTTAGCTCTTGTAAACTAGCAGAAAAGGGATAAACCAGTGAAAATATGTGTGCCTATAGTCATATTCCTCATCAGTTACCTTGATGTGCACTTATAATGGCATATGCCCTAATTAGGTCGAATATGGTAAAGACTGTCATCAGTTATATACTATTAGTTATTGTCAGTATTAACAGAGCTGTCGAGTATTTGTATTGTAGCTGTATAAGTTTTAAAGATTTCATTTTCAGACCACAAGTTCCAGGATGACCTCAACATTGACAATGTTCTAGGCTATGGTGGGAAACTTGCTGTCTGTTTTGCTGTTCTTATGAGATTTCTCTGGTCAGGGAAGTACTTCTCCTATGCTCCAGCAAAACTAAAGGTCAGTCTTAATCATACATGAGTCCTGGGTTACTGTTGTATCGGTGACTTGGTTTCTTGAATACTTGTTGGTTCTTCAAAATTACACATGGAAGACAATGGTTGTAGAGACAGCCATGTCAGAAAAACAAGGAAAAAAAACACACACAAAAAAACTGAGATTTGTCATAATAGTTGCCACTATATGCCAGAAAGTGAAAAGGTTTAAAGAAATAAATTCGAACAATAGCAGGTAGCTTTTGGATATCAGAGTACAGATACGGTTGAAATTACATAATTTTTATTCATGCTTAGTAACAGTAAATTTTCATGCTCATTATTATAAAGGCCTCATTGAGGCAGTACTAATGTGAGACTGAAACCTGAATGGGAAAAAACATACCAAATTTGTTTTCAAGACTTAGCATACTTGCAGACCTTGATATGCATTGGTATGCAAATAGTTCATTTAATTCTGCAGACACTGGTTGCCCAGAAGGCAAGTCAGTTCACAGGGTTTGCCCAGCATGATGCCCAGGAGTTTTTAGCATTCCTGTTAGATGGTTTACATGAAGATCTCAACAGAATTAAGAAGAAACCATACACCGAGACTGTTGAGGACGCTGGTCGTCCTGATGAGGTTAGTTTTGATAAATTATTCTCCCTTTTATAAATCTGTAGTGACCTGAAGTTATGGGACATAAATGCCTGTGCCCGATAGATCAAAACTAATAATGTCGTTAGATAACAAGTCTTTAAAAGTTCAAACATCAATATCTCAAATACGCCAAATCTTTTTGTTGAGAAATTGTGAGAAGCTTTTGCAGTGCAAAAGCTTTTCACACTTTGTCAGCACAAAATATCAGTGTATTTGGTAATAAAGTCGTAAAACACTTAATAGATTGACCTCTTTTAAGAGCTCGTTGGGCTAACAATGCTTTGAACAACTGGGCCCAGAGCTTTTGTTTTTTGGCTGAAAACCTAGAGGATATTTTGCAGTAGCACTGTGCTTATTTTCAGCAAACAAAAGCAGTGTTTTGCATACATGAAATATGCATTGGAAAATGTAGCATCTTGTTCACAAACAACGTGGCTAGTTTTTAACAGCTGGGCTCTGATGTTTAGGGTAATTATGATATGTTCCATTAGGAATTCCTCTGTCTTTGACTTTGGACTACACAGAAACAGACGCTTTTCCTAGTCTTGTTTAATTATGTAAGATAGCATCCTTTTTGCATTGCACAACTGGTTAATGATAAGACCTTACGTATACTATAGGCATTTGAATACCATTCAGATGGGTTTTGTCATCTGTCTACACTGTTGAAAATCAAGATGATTTTAGGGAGACTCTCTGCTGTAATCTCTGACTTACATATATTTATATGCTTCCCATTGTTGTTTTCAGGTTGTGGCATCAGAAGCCTGGGCAGTTCATAAGAAAAGAAATGATTCTTTTGTTGTAGACCTGTTCCAGGGCCAATATAAGTCTAAACTTGTATGCCCTGTATGTGGGAAGGTAAGCAGATTTCTGTGACCATGTTCAAAGATGTAAGTCCAGAAATGCTGGAGCAAATTTGGCACACTGAAGGTACACTTGAGTTGGACATGCACCACCAAAAATTTTGACCAGAACAGAGTAGCTATTCAACAGCATTTCAATCTACACTTCTGAATATACAGTAGGAACAAGCTTGGCTTTAAAATGTCCCCGATACTGGTCTGTTGAGGGGCGACATTGACACTAAATGAAGAAAGGAAAATGATGTCAGTTTACCATTAAAAAGCTGTCCATGTTTGGAGCTCTGAAAAATGGGAAAAGCATTTCTAACAAGGGGTTACAACGTACTTTTTAGGGAGAAGAAACAAAAATATCATGAAAGGTATAGTCAGATACTTTCCATATCTAGGTTCTGGAGTTATGCATTTGAACAGTTTCATAACGGAACCTGATTTGTGGCATGTTAGAAACTACAAACTGCTTTATATAACCGTTATTCTGATTATATTTTCAGGTTTCCATAACGTTTGATCCCTTCTTGTACCTCTCACTTCCTCTGCCTAAACGTCAGAGACTGTTACCAATAACTTTCATGTGGAAAGATCCATACAGAAAACCTGTCAGGGTAAGACACCTTTACTTTGCTATACATAATGTACACTGCTCCAGACAACAGGGGATAACTGGGATAATTTTCCTTATTTCTGCATATTAAAATACTTTGTGGCCCCTCATTAGAACCGTTGCATTGAGGTGGCTCTAATGAGGGGTCAGGGTGTATGTTTTCATTGAGAAATAAGACAGTGTATGGTTTCATTGAGAAGTAAGACAGTGTATGGTTTCATTGAGAAGTAAGAAAATTATCCCAGAATTTACCTTAAAAAACACTATCTGGAGCTCTGCATACAACCTAGTCATTTTGTTAGCATTAGTACTGTACATTTCTTACCAGTCTATTTACATCAGTCATATTTGTATAGAACAATTTTAACTTTACCTGTAGGAAAGTACAGGTATAGCAGTCATTTAGAAGGTTGACATCCTTCTGGTCCATTTTCAGCTCACCTGAGTGGAAGGACAGAAAGAGCTGTAGGTGTCATCTTGGTGTTGGCGTCCACACTGAATGTTTTTATTAAAATCTTTTATGTGATGAGCAAGGCATGTTGAAGCCAGTTATCCATTACTTGAACAAGTCTTGTTAGCTCAAACAAAAGTACAGGAAGAGCTACTCACTATGAACTCACTCTGGTGTTCGGCGCTCGTGTCGGCATCCCATTTTGCTTCAAAGGTTTGGCTTAAGTTTTCATATAATGAGCAAGGCACTGTCAGGGGAGCTATCCTGTATGCAAACAGGTCATGTTGGTTGAAGTGTTTTAGCTGATTGGCAAGAGCAAGGTGGTTGAGCTGTCCTGTATGCACCCAGATCTTTTTAACCTGGAGCGTTGATATGCTAATTTTCTTGTAATTTCCTAAATTATGTACACTCATTGGCTTATAGTGACAGACAATCAAAGTTTGACATTTGAGCTGCAACACAATAAACCAACAAAGTGGCATACGCGCCCAGCCAGGACTCAGATCAGCCTGGGCATCTGCCCAGTCTGATCAGAGTCTTTGCTGTGCCCCTAAAGGGTAGCTTAGGATCCGAAGTCGCATGTGTGCCCAGCAGAAACTCAGATCAGCCTGGTCATCCGTCCAGTCTGATCAGGGTCTTTGCTGTGCATGTAAAGGATAGCTTAGGGTCTAAGCTACTGCCATGTCAACAGCGAAGACTTCGATCAGACTGAGTGGCAGCTCAGGCTGATCTGAGTCTTTGCTGGGTGCACATGCCACTTTGTTGGTTTTGTCATGTTGCGGCTCAAATGTCAACCTCATTTACTGTTTTTCAGTATATGCTGCGGCTGGCCAAAGAGGCAACAGTAGAAGTTCTCAAAGACAGTCTACAGAAGAAAACAGGGGTGCATCCAAAAAATGTAATCCATAATATGTTTTGTTTTAGAAATGCACAATATATTGCCAATACATGTTAACCCATTATTGCCTAGAGTCTCTTAAAAAAGACATGCAAACAGTGCAGAGCCAGAGTAGATGCGGCATCTGATCAGGGTCTACACTGTTTGCATAAAACTTAGAGCAGTTAGAAACAAATAAACCAAACACCATTAGGCATAAATGGGTTAACCCTATTTTGTTGTCACAACAAAGTTTTGTTCTACCTAAATATCATGGTAGAAGTTTAAATAGTGATATTGTAAGTCAAGATGGTGCAAGTAATATTAGACACGAGGTTTTCTGTGAGAAAACCTGCCTGAAGTCATATGCCCAGATTGATTCGCACAGGTGTGTCTCTGTTGCATATGCCTTATGTTTTGTGTGTGTGAGGGGGGGGGGGGGGGGGGGGGGGGGGGGGGGGAGAGCGAGTGGAGGTAGGGAGCAGGAGAGGGGGTGGGTGGCAAAATTAGAGATCTAGTTATGGCTCCTCATTTTCCATTGTGTGCATCATTTAATAATGTGTTATATAAAAATGTAATTGCTTTAGCAGTATGTTTTTCTGTCTGTCTTTTCAGCATTGTGTCTGTTTATCCGTCCATACTTGCGTAATCATAGTGTTTAAGTCTGTTTGCCTATTTTTATGGATGGGCGTGGCAGGTGTGGCATAATGGTCTGCAAAATTTATGTATAATACCAGATTTATTTCTATTTGTAGATGAGAGTATTTGAAGCATATAAAGGAAGAATACACAGTATTTTCTCTCGAGGGGCAAGTCTCAATAATGTACAAGCTAATGATGTGATAATTTGGTAGGTAAAAATAATGAACTTGAAATGAGCCGCGACACGAGAAAACCAACAAAGTGGTTGTGTGCGCAGCGCAGACTCAGATCAGCCTGGGCATCTGCCCAGTTTGACTAGACTCTTTGTTAAGTGCTCAAAGGGTAGCTAAGGGTCTAAGCTGCCTCCATGCGGGCAGCGAAGGCTTTGATCAGACTGGGCGGATGCCCAGGCTGATCTGAGTCTGCGCTTTGCGCACAACCACTTTGTTGGTTTTCTCACATTGCGGCTCAAATACGTTAGATATATTGAAGCTCAGTATGGGTAAAGCTGCAAGCATTTTGTGCAAAAAATCTTATCAAAACACTGTAATCTTACGTAAACTAGAGGATATTGTAAACCATACGGTCACACATAGTAAAGCTTGCACTAAATGGTGATTGCAAAATATTTTGGCCACTGTTGTCTGAAAAATATGCTTAAAATAGATATAATACTTTGAATCTTAGAACCAAACACTAATTCTGTGTAATAGGTAACAGTAGAGTTTTTCCATAGCCTAGTGGTGGTAGATGCAGTAGGGATTTGAGGCCCATTGTTTTTTGGGCACACCATATGAAAGGCAGAGGTTTTATTTACAATTGTGAGATAAGTTCAATGATTTCTTCATAACAGTGCATGTTTTTTTATGGAAAACGAAAATAGAGAATATCAGAAATTTTCACCAATCCAGGGGTCGCAAGATCGATCCCCCGCTTCTCCGGTCTTTCGGATGAGACTTTAAACCGAGGTCCCGTCTCCACGTGACCTCGTTGTTGGTGGGACGTTAAACCGGAGTTCACTCACTCAGAAATTTTCTATCATCAGAATTATCCATTTTGAGTTTTGTTTATTTCCACTTACGATTATGATTTTATTCATTCATTCAACTGTTATCATATGGAAAGTAAGATGCTTACTTTCTTCTTCTTACAGTTGTGAAGTATTATCAGAAGAAGTAGCAGGGGAGGCAGTCTATGAAATAGCTGTGGTCCAGGTAAGCCTGAGTGTACCATAAAACATGGGTTTCTAATGCAATTATGCATCCAAATGATTCAGCTGCAATGACAAACAGTGTAGAACAGGGAAAAATCTATTCAAAAGCTTAAGAAGTACAGTATTTGAGCTGCATTGCAAGAAAATCTCGTGATTTTTTTTTTCAAACTGAAGGTACCTATGCTCAGTCCAGGCTGCAGCATTTGCAGTTTGCCCAGACCATCAGTTTGGATCATGCACAGTTCAGCGTTGATGATAATTTAGGCATTGTAGCTTTCAAAAATGCCAACTGCATTGTTGAGCCATGCAAGTCTGCAGGTCTCCTGTCAGCTAGGTTTATACATAGCTCCACATAAGAAGGGGTAACAATGATAAATTAGGGATAATTGTCCTTATTTTTCCATAAAAACATACATTGTGACTCTCATTAGAACCGTCTCGATGAGACGGTTCTAATGAGGGGTCACAATGTATATTTTCGTTGAGAAATAAGAAAAATTATCTCTGAATTATCCTGTTTACCCCTTCTTACCTGGAGCACTGGTTATATTTTACAGAGAACCTTGATGCCAAACCAGTTTCCAGTCAGATGCTGCAGTTGTAAGAAGCTTTGTCCAGAGGGATCTAAGCTGAAACGATGTACAAAATGTTTTAAAGTAGGATATTGTGATCAGTAAGTTGCCTAGATTGTTTTTCTGCTTTCTCATGTGCAGAAAGTATTATTGAAGTTTGCTTGTTTTGAAATTTGTAGGGTGGAAACAGAATTTCATCTTAACAGATGCACTTTCAGGGAAGCATCTCTGCCATTTTCATTTTGCATCTCGTGTCTGTGGGGTCAACTCTTAAAGGAAAGAACTTTTCTTTTAAGAGTAGACCCCAATAGTGAAAGCCTGACATTTACCTATTGATAGTTAAAGGGTACCTAATGGCATGTACAGACTGGGAAGACTTTGATTAGCCTGCACATCTGTGCAGCCTGGTTAGAGTCTTCCCTATTCACTTGTACAATTTATGAAAATGAGGAAACAAGACAGAAAAAAGTGAAGACTGAATTGTCTGAGTGGATGCTATAACTTAAGGTACTCATAGCTTCCCACATGACGTCAGTCTATTCAAGATCAAATTTTAGCCATAACACGAGGAAAAGTACTTCTTAGCATGTGGAAATGTGAAATTTAGGACCAGTCTGCAAAGTGGTGCAGTCTGATCAGTCTTTTTTCTGAAATGCATCAATAGTCTCTTGATTTTGAGGAATCTGTACAGCAAACAGCTTAAAATCTGGTCAGACTGCATGAATATACAGGTTGTTCAGAGTCCTTGCTGTTCACACACATTATAAGGCCACCTTTCTCACTAATATGACATTGACAATGCTCCAGATAACAAGGGGTAACAGGCATAATGAAGGGATAATTTTCTTTATGTTTCCATGAAAAATATGTTGTGACCCCTCATTATGACCGTCTCAACAAGACGGTTATAATGAGGGGTCACAACGTGTATCACAGAGAAACAAGGAAAATTATCTCTGAATTATCCCTGTCACCTTTTCTTGTCTGGAGCTCTGAAATTTGATTTTGTGTGTAGGGCATGCCAGAAGAACCACTGGCAGTACCATCGGCTAGGATGTAAGATGACCCCTGAGCCTGTGGGCACACCATTTATACTCAGTATACCAGAGTCCCGAACCACTTTTGCTCAGTTATGCAAACTCATGGAGGCATATGCCAGGTAAGAAGAAATTCTAAAATGGGCAATAGTCATTTATCACACACTAAATTGTAAAAAGTATACATAGTAAAGAGATAATCATTCACCATTATACAGTACAATTATTTCTCTTGTACAAGTGTGGGTACTTATTCTTACACATTATTAAAGCATTGTTTACCCCAGGATACCTTATGCAAAAATGTATGTTCCCAGGCCTTGGTCCGACTGTTTAAAACTAACGACCTTGTAAGATAACGAGACAGTAAATTTTCAAACATATTGTATGCTTATACAATGCCACATTTTGCAGGCAAAAATGTGTGGAGCTTTTGCACGAAGTTCCTCACATTTCTTTGCAAAAAAAATTAGCACATATGAGCCGCGACACGACAAAACCAACAATGTGGTTGTGCGCCCAGCGCAGACTCAGATCAGCCTGGCCATCCGCCCAGTCTGATCAGAGTCTTCGCTGTCCGCATGAAGGTAGCTTAGACCCTTAGCTATCGTTTGAGCATTTAACATCGAGTCTGATAAACCTAGGCGGCTGCCCAGGCTGATCAGAGTCTTCGCTGGGCGCACAACCACATTGTTTGTTTTGTCGTGTCGCGGCTCATGATTTTATATGTACTAGAGGAGTTCACGAATCCTTGACTGACTTCATTAAGCTAATGATGCTTTCTACAACTCGGCCCAGATATTCTAAATAAACCACCTCATTAACATTGTTCTTTGGCCACAACAAACATTACTTACCTCATATCTGTGATTGACTCGTATTCATTTCATTTTTACTGAGTTTCTAATCAGGGTAGTATTTGATTATAACTCTGTAGTAGTCCTTTTGTTTACTATAAAAAAAACTTGGCCTTGTAGTAAGTTTTATTTTGATTTCATTTTTCATTTCTTTTACAACTGTGAAAATACTGTTCCTGATTTCAGATACTCAGTTGATGTATTCCAGCCCCCTGTCAAGAATGACCCACCCTCAAAACTGACCAGCCGCCCATCTTCCTCTAATCTCAGCAGTAGTAGCCAATCAGAATCAAGTGGAAGTCTCAACAGTCTAGACAGCCAGTCATCTTTCAGTAGCTCATGTACAATTACAGCCGAGCAGGAACAGAATCTTGACGAGCATGGTGATAATATTGACAGTCCTCAGTCTGATAGCAGTACTACTGCACAGGCGGGAAATGATGTTGGCTTGTCAAACTTGGCGGAACTCAATTCCAGTTTTAGTTCCGTGAACAGTGGTCATACGTCCCCTGTTCTGGGAGCATCTGTCTCATCTTGTTCTACTGTATTTGATGATATATATAACCAAGAAATAAAACTAGAAAACCAGGATATGAAATCGGATAGCGGCATAGCGTCACTGAGTGATGTAAAAGTTAATGTTGACTCAGGTAAATGTTCTGTAGATGATACAACAAAGCTATCTTCTGCAGCATGTTTGGATAAAGTCTCAGACAAGGTAGAGAAAGTGGCAGAGAAAGAGCATGCTCCCTTAGTTAACCCTGTACTTGGGGTGCAGAGTGGGGACACAGAGAGAGCTACACCTTTGTTCTACATCAAGCCTGTGAACACGGATGGGATAGGACTCACAGGGGAAGGCAGTGAAAGACTCGAAGACAAAGGTATGTACATGTATATTACTTCTGAATCTGCAAAGCTGAAGCAGTGTTTTAGTGCGTCATGTTTTTGTTTCAAATGTCCCAGGCTGATCTGAGTTTTCACTGGACGCACATGCTCATTTTTCTTTGCCAATTTTACAAGAAGGAGCAGTAACTGTGAATTTATTTGCTCTATGAATGGAGTATCCTGTCCAAAAAGGGGTCTACACTTAATTTCTTATAGTTGAAACTTGCTACTTGAAGACACACCTGTCAACCCTCCCCTATAAATAATAATGAGTCTCCCTATTTTGGAAGGCCCTATCACTCTCCCTATTTTGCAAAAGGCCACATTCCCCTATTTTAAGGGCATCTCCCTATTTTTGTTTGAATTTTAAGATTTTTCTTTCAAATCCTATAAAATTTCCAATCATCTGCCCAATGGAAATTGTCAGTACTCTCAGAGCGGGCACAGCTTTGCTTAAAAAGTCTGTTGAAAATGATCATTTTCATGCTTTCTCCCCCTTGAAATTTTCAAAAAGTTGACAGGTTTGCTTGAAGAGTAGAACCCCATTATTTTAAAGTAGGTAGGCAGAAATGAAAATGGCAGTTGCTTCCCCTGCTATATGACAGAGAGCTACATACCCAGGATTTCTTTGTAACACCAAGATAATCTTGTTCTCATAAAACCAGATGCTATGGGCCCTCACTAGAACTGCCTCAAAAGAAAACCTTTAGAGATTTTCTTATTATATAGCACCAGCTCAATTTCAAAATAATTTGACATGAACTTTCCCTAAATACCCTCTACCAAGATTCTTCATGCCCTGTGATATCATCCAAAACATTAAAATAAAACATGTCTACCATTGGTGGGCATATTTTTCCTATGTCTTTTACTGAGACTTCAGAAATCTTTTTGGAAACTGCTATCTCAGTTTCCAAATAATTGAAATGGAGTGTGACTTGGGTGCAGAGAGACTATTTTCTTCCACAGGTGATGTGACCCTTGACCTGGCAGGAAAGTATTACCTGTCTGTTGATTGGAAGAATAATGATAAAATGCCGGGCTATGTTCTAGTACAGTCAAAAGACATGGTAAGATACTATACAGGATCAGTGCTGTAGAGTGGATGTTATGATTGTCTTGGGAGGATTACAATTTATTCTTTGTAAATTTACACACTGATTAGTCTTACGTATTCAAAACAATGATTAGGTTTCTATATAGGAGAAAAAAGAAAACATCAAACATGTTCATTTGGCCACGTTGTCAGGATCCAGTGAAAAAACACAGTGCAAATGAACCTTTTTAAGGTTCTTGTATGAGTGTATTTTTCTGCCAAGTTCAAGAATAATTGCTATTTTAAGGTTACAGTATGGTCTGAAAGTATATGTCTCCTTAAGTTGTCTCCCTTGTAGCGGGACCATAAGCTATCCAAACCATAGGGTAATTCCCATTCAGTGCAACTGATATTCGTACCTTATGTTGTTGTTTTTTTTCGCAGGAGTTTGAGAATGATAGCAGTATGATGACAGCGTCCTTAGAAGGTGAGTATTGAAATGTGACAAAAGCTGTAGATAATAGTGGCTTTGGTTGCTGAGATGTACTATTGACACACAATCAGAGAAAGTATCTCTGACAGTTTATAACTATTACAGAAATATCAACAAGCCTCCGGAGAAGAGTGATTTATGTTGAGAAGCTGAATTGATGCACATTCAGAGGAAGCAATGCTAGCATTTTTGACTTTGGCCGCCCTTCTCAATGGGGATCAACTCAGAAGGAAAGAATTTGCACCCCTAGGAGGAGAAAATTATTTTCTCCAAGAGTATATCCCATTTTGGAAGTGCTCTGTCTTCCTGGGGAAACAAACAAGAAGTCACAGAAGTTGTCCCCATTTTGCAAAAATGTTGGAAAACATGGGAGTGTACCCATACACCTTAATTTTCAGTCAGTATGTCTGTCAACCAAAGATAAATGGCTACATATGAGCCACCACACGACAAAACAACAATGTGGCTATGCGCCCAGCGCAGACTCAAATCAGCCTCGGCATGCGCCTAGTCTGAGCAGAGTCTTCCCTCAGGGCTTAAATAGTAGCTAAGGGTCTAAGCTACCTCCATGCGGACAGCGAAGACTCTGATCAGATTGGGCGGATGCCCAGGCTGATCTGAGTCTGCGCTGGGCGCACAACAACATTGTTGGTTTTGTCGTGTCACGGCTCATATTGATTGTTGGGCAGATCTTGTTGATTTTACAGTTTTTGTCCGCACAATACCATTTGGACCAATGAGTTATATTTAACAAGCATGCATTAGGACAAGCCTAAGGGCTGATTAGGTTTTGGTGACCTTGAACACATTGTCAGGGTCACAAAAAGATGACAGGGTCATAAGACTACTTTTAAAATACTGAATTGTCCCGAAAACAATTTCATTGCATGATACCTCATGAACCAGTGTGTAGATATTCACCAAACTTGCCTGGGAATATCTTCGAGTCAAGCCAAAGAGCTGATTAAATTGGTTACCTTGACCCCATTTTCAAGGTCACAGTAGGACAGTTGGACAGAGAATGTTAAATTGTCCTTTAAAACATACCTGATGAAATAGTAGGTGGATTTTCACTGGGTTTGCATCTAGATACTATTTGAGTAAGCTGTGGGTCATAGGAGCACTTATAATGTTAACTGTTCCTTAAAAATAGGATAACACTGGAACCAGTTTATGGATTTGAATTAACATTGCATGGATGTTTTTTGTGACTAGCTGAAAAGCTGATTATGTGATGTTTTTGATGACACTATTTGGGAAACCACAGGGGACAATCTAGAAAGTTAAATTTTGCCTTAATACAGTCAAACCTCGATAATTCGAACTGACAGGGACCTCACTATTTCATTCGAATTATCCGTAGTTCGAATTTTCGAATTCGGCCTTTCCCGTTCATTTCCGTACATTTTTGGAATTCGTTATTACGGCAGTTTTCAGGCAGTCCCGTATTTTATTTCTCTATGCTTACTGACGTTCATGGATTTACAAATCAGTGAAAACAAAATCAGAACGTAGAATAATCAACATTACATACTGGAAACATCCAAAATATCCACGATCATATAATATTGTGAGACACCCCTCATATTTGGCACATGTACATGTGTATTGTCCGAAAGCCGCACAGCTGCCGAACATTTCCCAGCTCTGCAAATCAATTGTTTATGACAATGCAACGCTGGCAAAGATCAAAGCCAGACTGAACGGAAACAGGCTAGCCGATCAACGCCTCGGACATTACTGTACTTTCACTTTCCGTTTATGTTTCCGGGAACTGGGCTACTTTCGTTTTCAGAAAAATAACGACTCAACTGGTCATCTGAGCCGTGTCACCGAAAAGGTTCCTCAGTCATTCGGAGTTAATCAGTGGCCTCTATTTATATATTTGGGACCGAATACTCAAACCAGCCTCTCAGTCTGCGCAAGGTAGCTGGACACTATTAAGTGCCGTGTGCAAACCTTATGATCCGTGCGCAAACCCGTACGATCACCGACTAACGAAACCTAAGTTCGGATGCGCATGCTAGTCCGATCCTTTGCTGGTTACAAAGGCCATCACATTTGGCCTTTAAATTTACAAACTTCAAACAAGATAATCCTCGACAATTACGCAATTAGACAGACACCTTTTGCTCAACAGTAATTAATGACTTAGCCATCAAAACTTAGCGATAATTACCTGTGCAGGTGGCAGTGATGACCTGAGGCTGTTAATATTTATCTCATCGATGACAAAAAGGTGTTATTTTTCGGCAGGAAATTGGAGCATGAAATTTGATTTCGAATAATAGGGGAGTATTTTTAATGGATTTTACTCCATCGGGACCTAATTTTTCTTTCGAAAAATCCGATTTTTCGAATTATCGAAATTCGAATTTGCGGAGGTGTTTTTGCATAGAATTAATGGCCTACGATCGTGACCGTGATTCAACTTCGAAAAATCCGTTAGTTTCGAAAAATCGGCGTTCGAACTACCGAGATTCGACTGTATAAGGTATCTCTTAACTGAGGACTTTTATGGTGAAAAAATTTCTGAAGTTCAAGCAAATAATAGATTTTTGCACACCCTGTCTGGCACCTTTCCTTTTGCCAAAGCTTAGACTGTTCCAGTTAAACTTCTGTTTTTCAGAGAGTAGCAGTGCCACCCTGGAGCAGTGTCTAGAACTGTTTACTGAACCAGAGACTCTGAGTCCTGAAGAAGCTTGGTATGTTCTCTTTGTTTCGTACATTAGACCACTATTGATGGACCTACTCTTAACTGAGAGCCTAGAGGGTACACATGGTTGAATTCACGTTGGATCAACATTGATTCAACGACATGATGTTGAATCAGTGTTGTTTCATTGAGAAAGCTGCTTCACCCATGTTTTCTGTCAGACCTCACAGTCCACTCCTGTGTCTTAACTCATGAAGAAAAGCAGTGGTTGAGGTTTCATGCTCTAAAAAACAGTTTCATTGTATGTTTATAGTGATAAGTTGAGACTAAATGAGAACATGTGAGATCATTCTTTATTTTCTTTACATGTAAATAGATGTGTCCTGCATTAGAACTGTCTTTCCATTGAGAGATAGAGACTGAGTTTTGGGCACAAGAGGCAAATTTCAATTGGCGTCACATGTTTGTTTTCTCACTCTAGGTATTGTCCCTCCTGCAAGGAACACAGAGAAGCAACCAAACAGTTATCTACCTGGAAACTACCCCATACTGTCATCATACAGTTGAAGAGGTTCTCTTTTAGAAACTTTATCTGGAGGGATAAGATTGACAAGATGGTGGAATTTCCTACCAGGTATGGATAAAACCATTGCAGCACAGTCCTTTAAACGTGTATGGGTACACCTTAATCCTAAAAGTTTTATTTTTTTTTTATTTTTTTTTTTTTTGTCGGCTCCTCCTCCCCTACACCTACACCATATTTTTTACATATCGTGTTATTCTATATACATTATTTATAAATATTTACATTATTGAAAATCTGCGTATAAATGTTGTTATTTTTTTTTTCCGATTTACCTCTAACACAAATTTGAGGTCAAATAAAACATTGATTTGATAGATAGAATGGAATTTCCTACCAGGTATGGATAAATCATTGCAGCACAGTCCTTTAAACGTGTATGGGTACACCTTAATCCTAAAAGTTAAACATGAAGACTCTTTGCCCAGTTGTTCAAAACTAAGAATGTCGTTAATTATTGAGATGTTAAATTCTTAAACATACTGTACGCTGCCATTTTTTTGCCAGAAAATGTTTTGCATTGCAGAGGCAGGTTATAGTTTTGTCCATGTTTCTCATGTAGCTCTTTCTCTGTGAAAGGGCAGTTGTCAGTTACTGGCAAAAGTATATGCACTTAGTACTGGTTAACCGCTTAGGAGGTCTAAGCCTGCCCAGGAACAGTGTGGTTAGGTTAACTGACCATCCCGACATGACCATAGCTGTTTACCGTGGTCGTTAAGCATCAAATGAAATCAAAAAATCTTTCTCTATGACACTGCGCAGACAAGCAAGACGCACCATTCCATGGAATTTATATCATTGACAATTAATAGAAATTATCTCAGGACTATTATAAAATACTCCACTTGAGCTTTGACATGTCTTGATATTTGGACATTCGTCTGATTTCAGAGGATTAGATCTCTCTGCCTATTATATAGGCACAAGACCCACCAATGAGCCTCCTCCAATCTACGACCTGTACGGGGTAGTGAACCATCATGGTGGAATATTGGGCGGACATTATACCTCATTTGTTAGATGTCCTGACAGATATGATAGCAAGAAAAGTGAAGTTGGTGAGTGGGGTTTGTTATGTTGTGTTATATTAGGTGAATGTGCACACCCTCATGTTCTCCGTCATTTTGAGCTTGCCTGTACAATTACAATAGGAGCTATTGGTGTCACCCAGCTTTGACGTCTGCATCAGCATTGGCTGTTTTGGTCAAAGCTTATTATGTGGTGGGCAAGGTGCTCCTGTATGAGGACAGGTTGTGTTACTGAGAGAAACAGTAATTTCCTGTTGGGTTCCGAAGACAATGAATCCCCAACAAAAATTGGGTCTGAAAGGAAAGAATATAGACTTCCATGGAGAAGGGAGACAAAAATGAAAATGGCAGAGTTGCATCCCCTGAACACATATAAACCATCTTAATATGATAACACTGTTTATACAAGATGGTGGATTTTACTTTTCCATTCCAATTTCTGTATCGGATTTTGAGGAGCGGCTGTAGCGTAGTGGATAACACTCCGGACTACCAATCCAGGGTTCGCAAGTTGGATCCCCTGCTTCTCCGGTCTTTCGGATGAGACTTTAAACTGAGGTCCCGTCTCCATATAACCTCGTTGTTGGTGGGACGTTAAACCCGAGTTCACGCACTGTATTGGATTTTGAATTTTAATAAGAACTCTTGACTTATCTTGAGATTTTGTTTGAAAGTGTTTTTGCAGAATGGCAAACAGTGCATACCCTGATCAGACTGCTCCTTTAGAGCAGTCTGATGAGGGTATGCACTGTTTACTCAGACATATTTTCCTCATGCTGTAGATTTTGCCATGAGACTGTAGTTCAGAGTTTGTAACTGATTGCTGCTATACATGATTTGAAATATGCGTTTGGAACACAGATTAGTTTTCCTGGGTACCAAGTAATGATTGCTAAAGAAATACAAGAAATACTGTACATCAGTGTCATATAATGTGTAGGGCAGCTGGAGTATGCATAGTAAAAACTTTTTTAAAGTAGTCATGATTAGTCCTGTCTATGTTCTGTTTTCAAGAGTAAATAGTCATGATTATTCCTGTCAATATAAATTCTTGTCAGTGATTCTTTTTTAGTTATAAATAGTTACCGTTATCGACCCATTTACCGCACCGTGCGCTTAACTTTTTCAAAATTGCAACAAAAAGATGTGGTTAAAATGTATTTAATAACCGCACACTCAGAACAATGATATGCAGGATGACTGGAAAGAGGCAACATGGGTAGGACTGGATATACTTTGTGTTTATACTTTTCATGAGTTCCCTGTTCCATGTAATTATTGGGTTTTGTGAGATTTCAAAGAAAAAGCAGTGTGGGCTTGTGCAGTTTGTCCGGAAATGGCCTTGGTGTGCAGTTATAGGGGCATGTGCGGTAAATGGGTCGATTACGGTATGATGATTCTATCCTAGATTGATAGTCACTGATCTGTTTTTAGGTTGGAGGCTGTGTGATGACAGCAGAGTAAGCACTGTAAGTCATGAAAAGAACGTAGTGACCAGAGCTGCATACCTTTTATTCTATCGTCGACGAGAAGTGTTTGTACCCTGTCCACTCACTGGCACTCCAACGCTAGAAACTGAAATACAGCAGGATGCAGAAGCGGAATCAAGATCAAGTTCTGATTCTGGTGATTTAGAGGAAGAGTTGACAGGGGAGTTCACTATTGATGACTCTCAGCAAGAGGAGGATGAGTTACCAGACTTGGAAGACTGTGAACCAAGGGAGGGAACTGTAGAAGGCAGTGATAGTGATAAGACTGGAGTGTTGGGAAATATTCCCGTGCCTGTGATAGAACTAGGAATGGATGATGGAGAACTGGGCTATACAGATATGGACTCTGTAGATTGAGGTGTATGGATACACATACATGTTTTCCACCATTTCTGTGAAGGGAACAAGTTTTCTGTGTTTCCATTTGCTTTCCTGCACCACACACAGCCCTTCCAAAATTTGCCTGCACAACACAGCCCTTTCAGAACTGGGTCTACTCTTAAAGGAATGAATTTGCTCCAAAAGGAGCAAATTCTTTACTTTAAAAGTTGATCCCCAATTGAGAAGGAAAGTAAACATGAAAATGGCAGAGTTGCTTCCTCTGAAGGTATGTCCGTTCACCTTAAAGGTTGCTCAAAGTTGCAGAGGTCCAGATAAAGTGAAGTTAGATGGTAGATCCACGACAGTATTTATAATCTCGTCATAAGAAACCTTTTGTGTGTATATACATTAGAATGCCTCCTGGAGGCACTTCTTATGAGGGGTCGCAACATATTTTTACTGGGAATGAACAGAAATTATTTCACACAAAAAAAACTTCCCTTTTCACAAAGTCTGGTGTTATATACAGTGATCAAGCTGTAATTTTGATCAGGCTGTCTTTTTGGAGTTCTTTGGCAGGGGATTTGTGCAGTAGATTATAGTGTGTTTAAAGACCACAGAAAAAAAAATCAGAACACTGGTCATTAGCAACTAGATGTGATTTTTGTATACCATCAGATTGATATGTATCATGGTAAAATTCAACAAAATTGTCACCACTGACTCTCAAGTCTCAGTACCATTGAGAATGTTCACTGTGATAGAAAAATTCAGACCAGGAGTTGTAGTTGACTGCCTTGTAGATCTTTTCCAGATGAGTTTGAATCATGTTGAGAATTCTATATTAATTTCTGTTCATTTGCTATGAAAGTATGTTGTAATCTGCATTAAAATCACCAATGCTAGAGTCTTAAAAGTTTGGGCATTATTATGTTTGTAAATGTCTGATGTTTTGTTCTTTTTATAGAAGTGTATATCTATTTAACTTGTTCTTTTGTTAGTTAAGTCTTACTAGGAGCCAAAAAAGAAGAAAGCCTGTTTTTAAGGCGACTGGGTACACTTTCAATGGAAGCAGTTCCACTGTTCTTTTTGCTGTCCTTCTCAATTGGAGAGGTCAACTTTGCTGACATAGGAGAAAATACTTTTCTGTTAAGAGTGGACATATTTCCAAAAAAGCGATCAGGAAGTCTCAGAAATGGTTTCCTTTTGTAAAAAAAGGTGCAAAAAAATAAGGAGGTGTACCATTTTGTAGAGGGATATGCTTATTGCATATACCATGATACACAGGTCAACCTGTATGCATACAGAGCTTCAGACAAGGTTAGGTTTTGAGGATGTTTCACAGGTAATTTTACTTATTTCTCAACAAAAACATATGTTGTGACCCCTTATTTTGAGCTCTTTTGATGAGAGGGTTCTAACAAGGGTTCATAACATATGATTTTATGCAGAAATATTGCAAATTCCCTTTCCTTGTCTGGAGCACCAAGCAAGGGCATGCATAGTTACAAAAAATATATCACGACCACTTGTTGCTAGGTTAAATTTTCATGTTCTGATCAGCCTGTGCATTTGAACAGGCTGTTGTTAGCATGAGCAGTTTGTATGTGGGTACGACATCATGTTTTTCTGCCATTTTTTCATAGGGAAGCAATTTTTCAAACCTGTTTGTTTCGGGAGCTGTGTATGGCCCTGATCTACTTTTGATGCTGTTTTGTTATAAATTTGAATGTCATTTTCACTGCTTTTAAATTTTTCACAAACTAAAAAGTGCAAATCTAGCTTAAAACGATTTAACCTGAAAGTACGAAAGGAAAATGGCTTTGAGACCTGTTGCTCATATGTACAACTGTAAAAGGTGAGGCTGGTGTGACACTGCATTTTTAGCTCACCTGAGCCGTAGGCTCACAAGGTGAGCTTATAGTATAGGGAGGCTCTGTCGTCCGTCGTCCGTCATCGTCCGTTCACATTTTCAAACAAGAATATCTCCATAACCACTTGGCCAATCATGGTCAAATTTTATGTGTAGCATTGCTGGGGTGGGGGATTGCCTGCATAAGGTTTAAGGGCAGATTGGGTTGGAACTCTGGTTGCCATGGCAACATATAGCTCCCATAGACTTAAAATGGGAAAAACTTAAAAAAATCTTCTTCTCTGAAACCATGAGGCCCAAAGCTTATATATTTAGTATGTAGCAATGGTTAGTGGTCCCCCACATAAATCCTGCCAATCAAGCCCCTGGGGTCCAAACTGGCCACGCCCCGGGGTCATTAGCTCCCATAGACTTACAATGGGAAAATTTAAAAAAACTTCTTCTCTGAAACCATGAGGCCCAGAGCTTATGTATTTAGTATGTAGCAATGGTTAGTGGTCCCCAACATAAATCCTGCCAATCAAGCCCCTGGGGTCAAAACTGGCCACACCCCAGGGGTCTTTTGTTTATATAGAGCTATAAGGCTAAATAACCTTCAAAAATCTTCCTCTTTGAAACCATGAGGCAGAGAGCAAAGACATTTAGTGTGTAGCGATGTTTAGTAGTCCTCTACATAAATCCTGCCAACCATGCCCCTGGGGTCCAAACTGGCCACGCCCCGGGGGTCATTATCTCCCATAGACTTACAATGAGAAAATCTTAAAAAATCTTCTTTTCTGAAACCATGAGGCCCAGAGCTTATGTATTTAGTATGTAGCAATGGTTAGTGGTCCCTAACATAAATCCTGCCAATCAAGCCCCCTGGGTTCCAAACTGGCCACACCCCAGGGGGTCATTTGTTTATTTAGAGCTATATAGCTAAATAACCTTCAAAAATCTTCTTTTTTGAAACCATGAGGCTGAGAGCAAAGACATTTAGTATGTAGCAATGTTTAGTAGTCCTCTACCTAAATCCTGCCGACCATGCCCCTGGGGTCCAAACTGGCCACGCCCTGGGGGTCATTAGCTCCCATAGACTTACAATGGGAAAATCTTAAAAAATCTTCTCTGAAAGCATGAGGCCCAGAGCTTATGTATTTAGTATGTAACAATGGTTAGAAGTGTCCAATATAAATCCTGCCAATCAAGCCCCTGGGGTCCAAGCTGGCCACACCTCAGGGGGTATTTTGTTTATATAGAGCTATATAGCTAAAGAACATTCAAAAATCTTCTTCTCTGAAACCATGAGACAGAGAGCAAAGACATTTAGTATGTAGCAATGTTTAGTAGTCCTCTACATAAATCCTGCCAACCATGCCCCTGGGGTCCAAACTGGCCATGCCCTGGGGTCATTATCTCCCATAGACTTACAATGAGAAAATCTTAAAAAATCTTCTTTTTTGAAACCATGAGGCCCAGAGCTTTTATATTTAGTATGTAGCAATGGTTAGTGGTCCCCCACAAAAATCCTGCCAATCAAGCCCCTGGGGTCCAAACTGGCCAGGCCTCAGGGGTCCTTAGCTCCCATAGACTTACAATGGGAAAATCTTACAAAATCTTCTTCTCTGAAACCATGAGGCCCAGAGCTTTTATATTTAGTATGTAGCAATGGTTAGTGGTCCCTAATATAAATCCTGCCAATCAAGCCCCTGGGGTCCAAACTGGCCACACCTCAGGGGGTCTTTTGTTTATATAGAGCTATATAGCTAAAGAACATTCAAAAATCTTCTTCTCTGAAACCATGAGGCAGAGAGCAAAGACATTTAGTATGTAGCAATGTTTAGTAGTCCAACGATGCTCCTGGGGTCCAAACTGTCCACGCCTCAGGGGGCATTTGCTCCCATAGACTTACAATGGGAAAAACTTAAAAAATCTTCTTCTCTGAAAGCATGAGGCCCAGAGCTTATGTATTTAGTATGTAGCAATGGTTAGTGGTCCCCAACATAAATCCTGCCAATCAAGCCCCTGGGGTCCAAACTGGCCACGCCCTGGGGTCATTATCTCCCATAGACTTACAATGAGAAAATCTTAAAAAATCTTCTATTTGAAACCATGAGGCCCAGAGCTTTTATATTTAGTATGTAGCAATGGTTAGTGGTCCCCCACAAAAATCCTGCCAATCAAGCCCCTGGGGTCCAAACTGGCCAGGCCTCAGGGGTCCTTAGCTCCCATAGACTTACAATGGGAAAATCTTACAAAATCTTCTTCTCTGAAACCATGAGGCCCAGAGCTTTTATATTTAGTATGTAGCAATGGTTAGTGGTTCCTAATATAAATCCTGCCAATCAAGCCCCTGGGGTCCAAACTGGCCACACCTCAGGGGGTCTTTTGTTTATATAGAGCTATATAGCTAAAGAACATTCAAAAAACTTCTTCTCTGAAACCATGAGGCAGAGAGCAAAGACATTTAGTGTGTAGCAATGTTTATTAGTCCTCTACATAAATCCTGCCAACCATGCCCCTGGGGTCCAAACTGGCCACGCCCCAGGGTCATTATCCCCCATAGACTTTCAATGAGAAAATCTTAAAAAATCTTCTTTTTTGAAACCATGAGGCCCAGAGCTTATTTATTTAGTATGTAGCAATGGTTAGTGGTCCCCCACATAAATCCTGCCAATAAAACCCTTGGGGTCCAAACTGGCCACACCCCAGGGGGTCTTTTGTTTAAATAGAGCTATATAGCTAAAGAACCTTTAAAATCTTCTTCTCTGAAACCATGAGGCAGAGAGCAAAGACATTTAGTATGTAGCAATGTTTAGTAGTCCTCTACATAAATCCTGCCAATGATGCTCCTGTGGTCCAAACTGTCCACGCCTCAGGGGGCATTTGCTCCCATAGACTTACAATGGGAAAATCTTACAAAATCTTCTTCTCTGAAAGCATGAGGCCCAGAGCTTATATTTTAGTATGTAGCAACATTTAGTGGTCCCCCATATAAATCCTGCCAATCAAGCCCCTGGGGTCCAAACTGGCCACACCCTAGGGCATCATAGAGCCTGTATAGCTAATCTAAGAACCTTCAAAAATCTTCTCCTCTGAAACCATTAGGCAGAGAGCTAAGATATTTAGTATGTAGTAATGTTTAGTGGTCCTCTACATAAATCCTGCCAACCATGCCCCTGGGATTCAAATTGGCCACACCCCAGGGGGTCATTAGCTTTCATAGACTTATAATGGGAAAAAAAATAAAAAAAATCTTCTTCTCTGAAATCATAAGACCCAGAACTTATATATTATATTAAAGCAAAGTTTAGTGGTCCCCTACATAAATCCTGCCAACCAAGTCCCTTGGGTCAAAACTTACCGTACCGAGAGGGGGTCGGGGGTTGGGTCAGATTGTTACTCAGGTGAGCGATTCAGGGCCTCATGGCCCTCTTGTTTGGAATTTCTGGGTTATTTAAATATTTATTTCTTTCTTTCAGTGTGTTACTTGTGAGTACAACGTTGTGCAGCTTGCTTTGAGACTCTTTTTACTGGATCTACATACAAACGTTATGACAATATAAACATTAGCTAGAGATTAAATTGTAGTCTCTAGGTATGCCATAGCCAATGTTATTGGCATGAAATACATTGTGTGTTCCATTGTCACCCAATTGACCAATCCTGAACTCCAATAAAAGAATGAGGGCTTGCACTGTCTTACATCAGCTATTATTGAAGTAAAAAGATCAGTATTCTTTCTCACCTAAATGTAGGCTGCTAAATGTCTCAATATCATCAACTCCCACCCCTTGCAGTTTGGAAACTCTGGGGCCCGGTTGTTCAAAACTAACGTCGTTAGTTAACGTGACATTCAATTTTCAAACGTCAATATCTCAAATGTTCCAATATTTTTTGTTGAAAATATATTTTCAACAAAAAATATCAGTGTCTTTGCTTATAAAGTCTCTAAACACTTAACAAGTTGACCTCTTAACAAGCTCGTTAGGCTAACGATGCTTTGAACAACTGGGCCCTGCTGTTACTTAGAAACTTGAGGTTTCGACAAAATGGCAAATAAGTCTAATTTATAAAAGTGTAGGTAACATTGTGTTTTGTGATTTGTTTTGATTTGAACTTTTGAGAGTGAACGTATTTGTCAGATATATTATAAACCTTGATGTCTTTGTTTCTTTGTTACAAGTTAATTGCTTATATTGAGCAACATGTAAAAGGGTAGCACATAGGGATGGCAAAGATTCAAAATGACTTGTGCAACCAGTTAGACCCTCAGAACTTGCACAAACGGTTTAAAAGAATGAATCTTGGTGAGTTATCAGGTTAAAAACAAAAAGTCAACACTACATGCATGTGCAGACTGGTTTGAATCTTGCTGTGGGGAATATTGCAGTATTATCTCCCTTTATGGATTAGGTTATTTAAGAAAAGGGAAAATGTTGCAAAGGAGAGCATCAATAAGCATAGGAAATGTTTTGCAAAAGGAGACAATTAAATTGCCTCCCTTTGCAGAATAATTACTGTCCTTGGTTATAGTGCTTAGGGGAGAAAATGCTATAAAATATTGTCATATGTGCCAAGAGCCCTGTTAAGATACTGTGACTCACATTTACATCCTTTCCAGCTAGTGAGTAAATAAAAGAGTTTTGTTGTTTTCTGTTGTTTTTCTTTTCTTTTTTCTAAGACGGTCCTCTTGTCACTCATAACCAAAATCCAAAGATCAGGGTCCAGTTGTTCAAAGCATTGTTAGCTTAATGAGCTCATTAAGAGGTCAACTCGTTAAGTGTTTTACCACTTTATAACCAAATTTAGTTGAAAAAATGTGAGAAGCTTTTCACATTTTTTCAACAAAAATATTGGCGAATTTGAGATATTTGCGTTTGAAATTTAACTAATGATGTCATTAATTTTGAACCAGGCCTTGGGCTTCAATTCTGGCCAAGATAGTGATTCTTCTTTGTCTGCTGGATTATTTCATCTCCATCATCATCTGTATAATGACAGATGGATGTCATGACCTGTGATTTTCCATCCTTTTTTTGACAGTGTTTTAGTCATATCCAGTTTATGGTTGGAAAGAATTCTGCTTCCACCAGGACTTCTAGATCAGCAGGCCAACACTTAATACAATGAGATACTAGGGCTCTTATCAGATTAAAATCCTTTTGAAAGGACTGTAAAACCCTGCATTATTAGTTTTTTTTCTTCCAATTTGTAGATACCCCAAGACAGTGGAACACCTTAATAGTTTTTAGACCGGAAACCACATATGCAATGGAATGGATTCATCCAAATGATAATGATGAACAAGTCCACTGGTTAACTAAGGGTTAATTAAGTACTGTAATGATCCTAAGATATGAACAAGTTGACTTTCAAGATAAATTATCAAACATCATTTGTTGAAATAGGAAACACAGCAAACCCTAATTAGGAGCAATCTGATCTGCACCGGCACAGTTTGCTCAAAGTCTCATCTCTGTAAGCAGACTCATTATAATAGTTACATGTATTATCCCTTATATTTTACCCACAACATGACCCAAATAGTGATGAGCAAACAGCACAGGCACAGTCTAGCCTGCCTTAAAAGACACCATGTATGAACAGTGAGGAATTTGTTTAGGTGAATGGGTACACTTTCATGGGAAGCAACTCTTGCCATTTTCGTTTATATCCCTTTTCAATAGGCGTGGACCCTTTCTTTAAAAGTAAAACCCATTGTGGAAGGGTTTCATTATCAAGGAATATAGGACAGGACTGCTGTTTACCTTTATAAAAGTAGCAGAAAAATAATCCGCGACACGAGAAAACCAACAATGTGGTTGTGCGCAAAGCGCAGACTCAGATCAGCCTGGGCATCCGCCCAGCCTGATCAAAGTCTTCGCTTTGCGCTTAAACGGTAGCTAAGGGACTATGCTACCTCCATGCAGACAGCGAAGACTGATCAGCATGGTAAGATGCCCAGGCTGATCTGAGTCTGACTTTGGCGCACAACCACATTGTTGGTTTTCTCGTGTTGTGGCTCATATGGAGGTGTACCCATAAACCGTAAACATGCTAAGGAAGGGAACACAGACTGATTTCTCACTGTCAGCATCCTTACACTGTTCATATGTCAGCAATAACAGGGGAGGGGCATGGGCAGTCCTCTCTCAAGCTGGTTTGAGCCTTTTGATTTCGTTGAAAAACTTGCCTCCTAGTGGGTCTAGTTTTCCACCTATGTCTGCTGTGAAAACTGTAGCAATCTCCTAAGAAGAGCAATTGGCTGAATTTCACTTAATTGACACTTTTGGGTTCCTTCCAAACTGTTACATTTCTTTGTATCTCATGAGAAAGCCTTAAGAAACACAACCTGATTTCAAAGTAAATGAATATGTATGTCCCATGAAAGACCTAAGATAATTCGCACTAAGATGTATCTTCAAACATGTCCACTCTGGATGCAATTATTTACCCTAAATAATCTATGTGTTCAGCAACACTTCTCTAGCATAATAAGTCCAGGAAATGTGGTGTCTCTTCTGTCAGTGCATTGTCCCCAAAACAGTCTATTTTTCTATTCTATCCCATAACCTTACTAGGTCGTTGGGGCTCCACAGATGACTTCAAAACAATCCCTTTCCACCTTGTCCTGTCTTCAGCTGCCCTAGTTGAGCTGGCAAAATCCATTCCTGTCCACTCCTTGATATTGTCTTCCCACCTCTTCTTCTGTCTACCTCTTCTTCTTTTTCCTTTCACTGTGCCCTGAAGAATTGTCTTTGCTAAACCAGAAGACCTTGAGACGTGGCCAAACCACCTTAGTTTCCGTTTCTTGACCAGCGTAAGGAGTTCATCATGCTTGGATCTTCCTGCGAACCTCCTCATTGGTTATATGGTCCTTGTACGAAATGTTCAGTAACCTTCGGTAGCATCTCATCTCAAAGGCATGCGTTCTTTCCTCTAACTCTGCTGTCAAGGTCCATGATTCACAGGCATACAGAAATATAGAAATGACAAGGGAGCGCATAAGTTTCACCTTTGATCCAAGAGATATATTGTTATCTCTCCAAATTGGTTTCAGCTTAGGAAGAGCTGAAGTGGCTTGTGCAATCCTTGAGTGAACCTCCTGTTTTGAGCCATCATCTGAGACAACTGCTCCAAGGTATTTGAAGCTGCTTACGGTACTCAGCTTCTGCCCTTTTACCTTGATCTCCCTCTGGATGCTGTCTGCGCTGTTCGTCATCAGTTTGGTCTTCTCAGCACTGATCTCCATCTTATACCTTGTGCAGGTTTGGTCGAGACTTTCAAATAGAGCTTCCAGTTCCTGCTCTTCCTCAGCTAGAGCATCAATGTCATCGGCAAACCGCAGATTGGTAATGTTTCTGCCGCCTATGCTAACCTTTCCTTCATGTTCTTCCAGAGCATCAGACATGATCCGTTCGAGAAAAATGTTGAAGAGGGTGGGTGACAGAAGACATCCTTGTCTTACTCCAACTGTTGTTCTGAACCATTCTCCTGTGCTGCCATTTATCAGGACTGCACTTGTAGCCTTGTCGTATAGCTGCTCAATGGTGCGAACTAGATTTGCACCAAAACAGTACTAAACCTGAAAACGTGATGCAAAGATTACACAGCCATCGCCGAGGACACCATAAAAATACCGATGTCTTGCTACTGCTAGATGCAGACCAGGCATAAGCTCAATTGAGCGATATAGGGCCATTATGTGTGAAACAAAAAATTTAGTAATAAAATACAGTCAGATGGCTGACATGTTATATATATGCATACTAGTATATCGAAAATAACAAACTGCTTTGTAGCTGAATTTTAATAGAAGAAAACATACCAAACAACAAGTGAAGACTAAGAATGTATTGCGTAGCTGATTTTCCATGCATACTTCTCGAGACGCCAGAAGCTCATGATACCTCCAGACGTATGCATCTGTAAGATCTGAAGAAATTGTATGTACATTTGACGGAAAAACGACAAAATTTCTTTCAATCTTTGTCTTCATATGCAAGAAACAAAGATAACTGAACAAAAGTTTTGGTTTCGCCTAGAGCTAAAACTGAAAGAATGAAACAAGAATTAAGTATCGGGAAGGCTTGGAATGTATGTCTACAAAAGCATTTCATCATATTCTTGAAAATTCTGTATTGTGCAAAGCTGTATAAAAGCGTTTCATCATGCTCTTGACAATGTCTACATTGTTCAAAGCTTCAATAAGTTAACTGATAACAGTGGGACAAGTTGATACATGTAACACAAACTTTGCCGCCTCTGTATCAGTAAATAACACTTGAAGCTGGGTCGACTTGATCTAAAAACATTCTCGAGCTGAACCCCGCAACTGGTAACAGTTCTATGTGTTTCACATGGGCCAGATGAGCTTTTTAGCATGCCAGGCGATAGTTGAGTTGAAAGAATATAATTGAGCCGCGACACTACAAAACCAACAATGTGGTTGTGCGTCCAGCGCAGACTCTGATCAGCCTGGGCATCCACCTGGTCCGCTCAGACTTTTGCTAAACGCTTAAATGGTAGCTATGGGTCTCAGCTACCTCCATGCGGACAGCGAAGACTCTGACCAGACTGGGCGGATGCCCAGGCTGATCTGAGTCTGCGCTGGGCGCACCATCACATTGTTGGTTTTGTCGTGTCGTGGCTCATATATCATCCATATAATAATAATAATAATAATAGAACTGGTACTAGATCTGACGGCAAGAGCGTCACCACAGGCACCATTTGTGGAGCCCTTGTTTACATGTATTTTTTTGCGAAACATTTTTTATTTCCTGTGAATAGATAATTTATGTTCAGGTTTAATGCAAGATGTCTTGTTCATAGGGACGGTGGAGAATGGGATCATTATAATATAGGTGGTGAAAATGTGACATGAGAAATATTCCGCCAGCGGAATTAGTCTTATTGTACAAGAAATATAGAAAAAATACATACATGGACAACAAGTATTTCACATATTTCCATAGAGCTAGTGCATTTCCACATTTACAAGAAAAGGTATTTCGGCAGTTTTATACAATTGTATGGTTTAAAGCAATAAACATAGTTACATGTAACATGCAGATTCTACCTCCTCAGTGGCCAGGTATAGCTTTACCAATATGGCATGAATTTTGAAATCGAATTCTCTTTGGTGTCGCTGAAACGTGACTAAAACCAAATGTAGGAAATAATGACAAACTGTTCAAATGCATGTACTGGTAATTACGTGCTATACTTTCTGTCAAGACCAAACTAAATTAAATTTGTAGGAAAGTTTCAGTAAACAAAAAAATACACTCAAGTGCATGGAAAAGTTAATATTGCAAAAAATTTCAGATATTAACACATGAAATTAGACCCCCCTTATCAACCATCCCCCGCAGGCACACAAAGTTGAAACAATATTGATTCAACCTTGATTCAACGTCATGACGTTGAATCAAGGATGATTCAATATTGAATTAACATTATGTGACCAGTGGGATCACTATGACAGACTCAGCAGTCTTGGAAATTTCAAGGGTATTTGTTCTTGTAGCAGACTTTTATTAAAGCTGTGACTCTGGTTATACTGCTGATCTGAGTAGTCCACATTGTTTAATGGCACATACACTTTTCCAGAAACGTTTCACTTAAGAAGTCAGCGCTAGTAGTGAATTGTTGGGTGACTGTGATCAGTAACTACGAGAGTGGAGCGCGAGTGATATTTTCACTTACACATACTGCTGACCGACAGTGTATTATTACTCACGATTTTACTGCTAGAGCTTCACTATTTAAAAAACGCCTATACACATTTTGTTTTCTCCACATTTACCAAACGAGTCTGTCAGCGCGCTCATGCTGCCCCTTCCCTCTCCCCCCTCCCGCACCCAATATGTCTGTAGCACAGATAAATGCACTCTTTCTAGAAAAGGATATCGGAATCATAGAGGTTCTCCGATTGACTTCATGAGAATCTTCGTCGTCCTAAACAATTATTAGACTTGTGTGCTCTTAAGAGTTAATTGTTATGAAACACGAAATTTTTCCACTACTTCCGTAGGCGCAATATGTTTAAAGTTCCTGGTCTTAATTCATAGCCACAGAAATATTTTTCGACTTGCCATTGACTTGTGTTTCAACCATTACATAAGAACTGTCGTCAAAAGATGGGACCAACATACACTCATATTGAGTTTGATCAGGGCATCAACAGTAGGTATGGTTGTCTCTCTTTTCACATGTACGTTGTCTACGACAAAACTTATGTAAAATCCTGTATGCACTGTTTTTTCTTGAACAGTCCATTCCGAAGACCATTTTCCTTGAAAAATGACGCCTCATAATATTCGATCCTTTTCAGCAGGAAATGATGTCGAAATGACGTCACATTGATGTCAATGCGACTTTACGTCGCATCGACGTCACTATGACGTCATTTTGACGTGTGCCCGCTGGATTAGTTGTTAGAAGGACGGGCTATGAAATTAACATAGGTTGTTTCAATGTTCATTTTTGCGCCTTTTTCTCCAGCCTGGTATTCCAACTGTCTAATTAAAGCTGGGATCTCCACCGTCAACTCTCCAAATGTAGGCCTCTCCGCAGGCTCCCAGGACCAACATCGCTGCATAATGCTGAACCTAAACGAATTAAACGGCAAGAAAAGATTTTTGACTTGTAGATTTCTATAACCAGCTAACACATTTAGGCCCAATTTCACGTCGCTTTGAAACCTCGGTTAATCTCTGAACAAGATTTATTTTGCATTATGGTCTATGGGATAATTCGCGATTTAAACGACAGATAGTTATAAAAAAGCGACGTGAAACTGGCCCTAAAGCGACTTGTTTTAAAATGTATTAGTGCTTTGGCGATAGGATATCTAAGCTAAGGGCCAAAATGTACATGAAAGTTAATGTACAATCTGCTTTAAATAAATCATTAGCATTTAACAATAGACTGATACGAAAAAATACATGCTCTGTCGTCCGCGACTGGCGGTCGGAATATCAGGGCATCTACAATAGCAACAAACACAAAAGGGGCTAGAGTTCTTCAGAATCTGCATTTGAGCCAGAAGTAGCTTTAATCGTGTACAAACTTTGATCACAAAATCTGCACTTCTCACAAATAGGTTGAGAACCTTGATGGTTAGACTGAAAAGAGTACCCAGCGGGCACATGACATCGAAATGGCGCCGATGCGACGTTCAATATTACGTCGAATCGACGTCCGTATGACGTCATTAAGAAATTATGTGCCTGCTGGGTAGTGGCCAGCACAGGTTTTTCTGCACAGGCCATGTTTTGTTTCTTTAGCAATTGGATTACTGCATTTCATCATGTAACCTAGGAGCCCCAGTAGCTCAGTGGGTTAAACTCTGGCCTGCTGATCCCGAGATCGATTCCCGGTGGCAGAAATCTTTTCAATCATAAGCGGTGTTTCATTACAAACAGCTTTTCAATACCACCCTCCAATCGTACTAATATGACGAAAAGAACGTAAAATCGCAAGTCATCCATCCAGCCAGCCAGCCATCTCTCCTCCTCATCGGTCCTAATTGACTGAAATGCTGCTCAAAGGGCGATAAACCAGCATATTACCCAGAACTTCAGATAAAGTAGGGTTTTGAGGATAATTCTGAGATAATTTTCCTTTTAACTCACCGAAAACTTATGATGTTACCCCTCATTAAAACCGTCTCGACTAGACGGTTCTAAAATGAGGGGCATTAACCCATTGCATTCTGGGTATTTTTTGTTGACTGCTGAAATTGTCGTCTGCATCAAAAATCAAGAATAGTTTGACATTATTTGTCTTACCAAATCTTGTAGAAATCATGTCTAGGCAGCATACAGTTTGGATCTCAGATCAGGCCCCACGTTTGTGGGGCCTGATCTGGATCAAACAGTTTGGATCTGAGATCAGGCCCCACGTTTGTGGGGCCTGGTCTGGATCCAAACTGTTTGCCCAGATACCCCTAAAGGGGTATCCCGAATGGAATGGGTTAACACACGTTTTATCAGGAAAATTATCTATAAGTTACCCCTGTTACGCCTTTTTATCTGGGGCTCTGCCTACCATCAACCATCCCAGTGCTTACATTTCTTCAGGGCAAAAGCTTGGTTGTGACATCCTTCTTCTAGTCTTGAGATACTTGAGGATATCCCAGTTGTCCACTTCAGGGTAGGGATTCATACCTCGTGTTAGAAGTTCCCAAAGCACTATGCCGTACGACCACTGTATAACAATATAAAGCCGAGCATTAAAATTTAGCCTCAATGCGTACAAAGGGTTTCAGTTAACCCTTTTTAGACCGGATGACCGTTTTGAGGACATAAGCAGACAGTGAAGACCCAGTTCAGACGCCACAAAACGCGGTGTCTGATCAGTCAACATTGTTTGCTTACAGAAATTTCTATGTAAAATGCAATAGAAAATGAAAAAAATCACTAGAAACACTTTAACTACAAATGGACTCATCCAAATGATAGGAATGGACAAGTCCACTGGTTACAAAAGGGTTAAGCGGATGCACGTATGATATGACTCAGATCAGTATGTGTTCCACTGAGTTAAAAAAAAAAACACATGGATTTGTGCATTTATAATGTACATGTGCAGTCGCCATGACAGTAGTGGATGGCAGAGTCGGGCGACAGGGCAGAGTAACTTTAAGTACAGGGGCAACCTACTAGCTTGGATAATACATGTAGTAGCTATAGGACAAAGGTCAGCTGTGGTTGCAGCAAGACTTGATGGGGTTGTTTTAATTACTCTCGTTTATCCTATCTTCATTGTGCTCTGAGGGAAGCTTTATATGGATTGAAATACCGCCCCAAAGCGCATTTAAACAACAACAACAACAAAAAAGCATCAAGACAGTAGATTTGAGTAAGAAACTCTTGAAGTCTGAAAACCCTCATCAGCTAGAAGGTAGTATGCTTTTGATATACATTCGTTAGGGCTACCCGTTTCGTATAGCTGTCTCCTGAGTCAGAGCATGCAAAATTTGCAAAAACTATAAACTTGATCTTGTAGATCCTAAATCAGTTCTGGCCAGACTGCGCATTTTGGCAGAATATATGTATGACCCACAATTGCAGTTGGCATGCTCAGTTAGGATATGCCTTAGATTTTCTGATGATCACCTACCACATCAGACTTGGCGTTGTACATTCCAAATTCGAGACTTTCAGGTGCCATCCATTTCACAGGTAGTTTTGTGGTTTTATCACAGGAGCTGTAGTATTCTTTCTCATAAACATCCCTTGAGAGTCCGAAGTCAGCCACCTTCACACGATATTCGTCATCCATCCTGAGAAGAACAAATGAGTCATGACGCGAACAAATCAACAAAGTGGTTGTGCGCGAGACGCAGACTCAGATCAGCCTTAGCATCCGCCCATTCTGATCAAACTCTTCCCTAAGCGCCTAAAGGGTGGCCCAGTCTGAACAGACTCTTCCCTAAACGCCTAAATGGTAGCTAAGCGACTAAGCTACCTCCATGCGGGCAGCGAAGACTCTGATAAGACTGGGCGGATGCCCAGGCTGATCTGAGTCTGCGATGAGCGCATATCCACCTTGTTTAGTTTTCTCGTGTCGCGGCTCAAATGATCTAAACTTGAGTGGAGCTTATGCCATGTGCATAGTATAATACTTAAGTCAACATGTGCGTCCGCGCAGACAGAGCAGTGTCTTATGCGTTTGCGAGATCTACAGATTGTGTGAGCAGTTTGTTTGTGCTGGTGTGCCGTAAAACCCAAACCACTCACTGTATGCGGACTGCTTTGATCAGGCCCGGCGGATGCGCAGGCTGATCTGAGTATTTCCTATTCTCACATGCTCTATTATACCATAGTCTTTCATTAAACACACTTTGTTGACATACGACGGAAGACGGACGGAAAGTAATCAACACTGCATATCCTGCTCTTCCAGCCGATGCAAGAGGAAGATTATATAGCACGTAAACAGAATACACTTGATCAAGAGCATATTGTAGATAGGGATTCAATCACCCTGTCTGAAATAAACCAATGAGAATAATTTCTGCTAAAAGAGAAGCTGGGATACCTCATAGCTCTGTCTCATAAGCTACTTGACTTGATCTATTTACATTATAAAAACGATACCTTAGACATGCGCGAACTGCAGCATGTGCAAACCGTGAAACCCGATCAGACGAAAGCGTCTATGGACCCCCGGGATGTTGTTCCGTAGTTAGTGGTTAGCCGTTGTTATCTGTATTAATCTTATTTTTTTGCTGTCGCATTATGCTATACTTTTGGCGAGGGGTATATATGTAAACACTGGTTATACAAAAAGATACCTTATTTTGCGAAAGAAACTTTGCCCGCGGGAATGAAGCTTAGCAATTCTCTGGTTGCTATTACTTACATACAGTTCCTAGCTGCTAGGTCTCTGTGAACAAACTTCAGCTCGGCCAAGTAGCACATTCCGTTAGCAATATCAACACCGAATGTTACGAGATCCTTCACGGTTGGTACCTTGAGTAGACAAATAAATGCATCGTTTAGAATACGAAAAAGGGCCTTATTGTATATGCACAACTGTTGGAGACTAAAATCAGCCTGCTCACCAATGTAACCGGAAAGACTGTATGGCAACCAAGAGAGGATGGTTTAGATGAAATTCTGGCCAAAGTTTAGTTTATGACTCTAATCTGTAACTCCTACATGTTAACTCCGACTTCGTTTTCTTAGAATGATCCCGAATGATCAGCCCGCTAATGGAAGTTGAAAGACAATTTAAGATTGGCATGTGACTATTGCTCTAAACGAGAGGGTTTAATTACAGCCTCTTGAGGAGAGATATTTACTTTTAAGACTTGTCCAGTTGAAACGTGCGACAAAAATGAAAATGACAGAGTAACTGCCCTTAAAGCGTGCCCATTGCCCATAAAGCATATTTGTGTACCCCGAAATTGTATTTGAGTTATCTGTAGGCACTTCAGTCAACATTTTTAGCGAACTGCCAAAGCTGTACGAGGGATGTTCAGAAAGTTCTGTTCCTGACGTCATATTTTGGTAAGCATCATAAAGAGCGAAAAAATATTAAGCTGTGATATGTTTGGACAACTCTGCAAGCGCAGTGTATATTTTCTAAAGGGCGCGTTTTTGAACGTGTATGAAAGAGGAATACCCTACAGCCACTTCAAAAGTTTACTTTAGAAGGTCATGATTTATATATCAGCCGTCTTTTATTATTTTTCATCATTGCTACTTAAACATAGTCCCCAGGGATATGTGTCCAGTAAATATCGCGGAAATTATATTTAATCTAGGTACCATACTGTCCCGCGAATTTCGATTATCTGCATTTTATGTAGTAGCGAATTCCCCCTTTCTACTGAAGTTATCATGATTTTGTAACGAAAGCGAATGCTTCAGCAGTCAAAATCTTGTCAGGACGAGCTTTTGCAATTCGAAATTGTAAATAAATTAAAATCAATATAAAAAACGAAATTGGTACAATCTTCAAACATGACGTCGACGTCGATTTCAATTACGTCATAAGAACTGCGCATTGCAGAAATGAATCAGTAACGTTTGCTACCCTTATAACTTTTAAATGGATATTGAAGGTAACGATTGATAAACAGCTGACAAAACTTCATATTACATTTACAATGATTTTTTACTTGAACGACTCACGGAAAATAAATTCACATATGAACTTAACCCAGTGGTATGACTGAGGCTTGATAAAATGCGTTGTAACTAAATAAGAAAAAAGTATCTTTGTGTGGTGTTTAGTATCACTGTAAAGACGAAATGTAGTGCTTTCAATACATGCAAAGCAATTGTCCCTAGCATGCTGGTGAACATAATTATGCGGCGAGACTCAGAACTATTTGAACACCCCTTGTATTTCTGTGGTAGATATCTTGAACGGACATTTAAATTATTATGACGATCTATTTTTGATGAATGTTGCTTTTTAAATACTACTCATTTTTTGTTTTGTTTTGGTTCTACATCACCATAGCTTTTTTCACAGAGGTAATGATACTCAGCTTAATTTTACCTACATTAAATGCACAGATGTATCAAAGAAAGACAGATGATGACAGGAGACGATGTTTATAAGCTAGTAAGCTTGTTATCGAATCCTTTCTTATTATTCTTGTATGAATTGATTGTGTATGTTTATATGTTGAATAAAATACTGTTAAAAAAGACAAAAAAAAGACAGACAAATCTTTTTTTTAAGAATTAAAAATCTAACGTTTCTGTAAATGAAAAGTGGGCCCTCAATTGTGTCTGTCTTTGTAGATGCAGTATTTCAAAGAGAAAAAGCGTAATGTTGATTGATTTTGCATGGAGTTTGTTCAGAGCCTATACCATTAGTCAGTCAAAAACAGACAGGATCAGTATTATTATATCAAAGAGACATTAACTACTGTACAAGGGACAGAAACCTGAAAGCAGAGAAGAGCCAGGCTTTATTAAAATGTGTAAATAGATTTATTTTGTATTAGGCCTATGGAAAATATATGGTGATGCAAAATTTCGTTGGAGTAGAATATTAATACACTCCGAAACAAATGTTAATATGAAATATTGCAGACGACCGACCATTTTGGCTGGTGTAGAAGAATACGATTGCGCATGCATTGTAAGTTTCTGTAATTCGCTTCCAATTTGATAACAGTTGATCGTGAAGTATGCGTCAGTCAAATGCAATTACGTTTTTTTTCTTTCGAACCTGTAGTACTAAATACCATATGCATAAGCAACAGGCTGACCACTAGTTACTATATATTAATATTAAAAGCAATTACGTTTTTCGGATCCCGAAGATACGATAGTAAATCTCCATGCTTCATAAACGGCAGAATGACCAGTGGAAGCTGCTCACTTCCGAGACAGATGCCGAGCAGCCTCATCACGTGGCGATGCTGGAAATCCTTCATAATCAAAGCCTCCTTCAAAAACATGTTGATATCTAGATCTTTTGGGTTCTTTCCTGAAAAAGAAGTCACAAGCAAGAGTCACAAGAAAGAGGACTACGGCTTGAATTTAGCCCAGATTGTGAGTCTCTATGCTCATCACCGGAGCCGCGACACAAGAAAACCAATAAAGTGGTTGTGCGCCAGGTGCAGATTCAGATCAGCCTTCAGCCTGGGTATCCGCCAAGTTGATCAGACTCTTCGCTAAGCAATCAAAGGGTAGCTAAGGGTCTAAGCTACTTCCATTCGGACAGCGAGAACTCTGATCAGACTGGGTAGATGCCCAGGCTGACCTGAATCTGCGCTGTGCACAAAACTACTTTGTTGGTTTTCTCGTGTCGCGGCTCACAATGTATCGATAGAGTGTCGAAAGGAACGATACATACCTTCTTCTTTCCCCTCGCCTACTTTGGTTAATATTTGTTTTTTGTTTTGTTTGTTTCGTCTGCTTCTCTGACAGACTGACTAGTCGTTGGTTACGTTGGAATTAATTTGGTGATTGTGGCATATCTATGGCATTTTCATTGGTGTTTTCGGAGACCATGTACATGTAGCTGTGCAAATGTGATTCACCTACAGGTATTGTCGCACATTAAGTGCTGTCTAGTGCGGTTTCTCTTCTTTCCTATGTCATGTTAGGTGTAGGATGTACAATTTGGTTGAAATAATTTCTGGTATCTTTACACTATCTGTGCCTAGAAGCAAACTGAATAGAAACTTTTCACATAGTCTTAGCATTTAATGAGAAGTCTGAGTCTGCTGAAGGTTTCTTAAAAAAAGATATGTTTTTATTTTGTCATGGCAGAGGGTTCATCATAGCTCTTTCTTAGGAAAAGGAACCTGAAATCATTGATTCAGTTCTGAGACTAGATATTTAAATGATCAAGTAAACATAGGCAATACCAAGTTTGACAGTATGTTCAATCAAATCCACCCGTCAGAATTTCATATATAAAGTTCTGCTGATACCGAGCACACATTTCTTGATGTTGCATCTAAACATTTCAGATGGTGCTGTTTTGTAATGTCTTGAAGATAAACGTGGTGATTATGAATTTGATATATATTTTTTTTTTTGATGCAAATATTTCTCCCGCTACATCTTACGGGGTTTATATATCTCAGCCCATTCGGTTTGCCAGGGTGTCTAGTCATGTTTCTGACTTAAATAATAGTCTAAATGAAAAAAAAAGCGAAAGTTCTAAAACAAGGCTACCGTTATCAAAAACCCCTTAAAGTAGCATATATGAATGAATTCATAAAGTTTAATTATGTTAAACCTCATGAGTTTGTTCTGCTTCGGTAATCGGAAAATAGAACTCTATTTTCATTGGTTCTCCGTTCGTACCTTACTACCAGAAAGGCACGAGGAGTTTCATTCTTTCAACAGCGAAATTCTTATTCGTAAGCAAGGCCGCTTACGCTTATTAATTATGAGTTCAGTAGCTATGTTTGTAGTTATAAATTGAAATTCACGTGAACGCACGACTCGACAGTTGTCGATTATGATTACATGTACTAAGTAGTGCAGGAACAGTTGAGCTCGTTCTAGACAGAAGCTTAATGGCAGGTTTGATGACTCTCAGTATTATAATTTGAGAGACAATGGATATAAACGCTACACAACATACCGTGAAACACAGGTCAGTGGTATCATGCCTCAACATATGATTCATCTGCATATATATACTTGTACATAAAAATCATTGACACGGACAAAGTGAAAGTACACTACTAACAATCGAAACAACAACAATATACAGATACATTAGAAGGGGATATAGTGTTAAACAAAAGTACTAAACAACATGGCAAACGATGTAGACTTATTATGAGCTGACAATCTCATTCAGGCCAGCACCGTTTACAAGTTTTAATTCGGTCCATCAAGTTCAAGTTAGCGTATAGAAGGTACTGATCAGTGAACTGCACTATATAAATGCATAGAGATCAGCCAAGTAAGTACAATTATGGTTACGTACGGTTGATCCACTTGGGGAACAAAGATAGATGAATTGAACTGAACCAATTTATACTTGTAATAGCGGAGTATTTTATTTAACAAATAAAAGAAAAAAATGTTAAGTAAGTACTGGGAAAAAATTCAATTATAAAAACATGAAGCAAAATTGTGCATATAACGAAAATTAAGAAGTTTATGATGCCCCAATAAGTCTTCATACCTGGAAGAGTCATGCAGAACAACAAAAATAGTAAAAAAAAAAAAAAAAAAATGTTTTCATCAGTATTTAGAGCTTCTGATAAGGGCGGGTTCTGCTGGTAACTTGGGGATATCTTTAGTGTGGCCCCACATGGGCAGGTGTTGTGGCTCCTCGATGGAACCACTTTGTCCAGGTGGTTTTGAAGGGAGACTGCTCGGCAGCTGTCCATGTGGGGATTGGTACATGTAGTGAATAAAGAGCTATCAGCAGAACTGGCCCTGGTCAGGAGATCTTTTACTGTAGAGCTATACAATACTAAAATGTGATAGTTTGATAAATATTTAGTAGCCAGTTAGTCAGAGATTTTCATATTTGACAGCTTCCAGTATCTGGGAGACATGCTTCCCATCAGAGGGCTGGTTGGCTACGAACTAATAACATAAGATGTATGAAAATGACGGATGAGTGTGAATTTAGAAAGTTGACATAGGAAACAATATAAAGCTCGCTCTATATAATATGTATGTATGTATCTATGTGATTGAACTTTGAAAATAAAGATGAAAACATTAAAAAAAAAAAAAAAAAAAAAAAAAAGTTCAAGTTAGCGTAGTGCTTCCTAGATTTGCGCCCATGTTACACTATTAAATTTGTTTGATTAAATTTATGTTCATTCAAATTATTTAACAGTAAAACACCCCAACCAAATAATGTTAGTTGCATTTCAAATAAGAACAAACATTGGATGGCGATAGAACCGGTCTAATTTTTTCCTCAAACATTTCTTGATAAACTGCTGATAAGGATGCAACTAACGACTTGTTGGGGATAGGGTTTGGGATCTGATTCAGTCAGTTCCTGAAGTGTAGTTACTCTTTAAATTTGCACCTGCAACACCAGTGGTAAACAAGGAATATCTCTCAGTGAGGGTTATGAATATGGTAATTTTTATAGTAAAACATCTTTTTTTCTGATTATCACACAAACCAGCCATAATTGTAATATTTTTAGAATTCCAGCCTTTTTTGGTGAATATTGATGCACCCAAGTTTGAAGTCTAATGCTTAACATTTGACAGTGTGTCAGGAATATTGAATCAAATATTTCATCTGAACAACAATAAATAAAGAAAAACCGACCAAAGAATCATTACAGTCTATCATGAAAACTTATCAAACCTTTTCTTGACAAGCGCTATAAATCAAGAACATTTTATCAAAGAAGTTTGATAGTGTAACATAGCCGTTAAACGTAACTTTGTGTTAGATTTGATGAGTGTCAGTATATCAGTTTCAGAGAAATGACATTCATAAACAATATACTATGAAATATAGGCCAAATGTATAAACTGGTGGAATAATCCATTTTCTTTTTTCTATAGACAAGCTCTGTGCTAGGTTTGATTCTTTCAGTTATAATTTGAGAGAAATGCATTTAAACATTTAACATTAGGTCGCGCCGTTGTAGACAAATGGAAGGAAAAAATGAACAGTTGTAGACAAAATGAAGATGCAAAAAGGAAATTTGGAAAAAATATCTTACTATGTACTGTTTTAGCAGCAACGACCTGTTCTCCTTTCTCTCCAGGGGTCTGTAGATAACCCTTATACACGCATCCAAAATGACCTAAAACATAACATGATGCAAGAATTACGTGCGAATAATTTTTTCTAAGGACTGACTTACGTCTTCACTTTGGATAAGTACATGACAATATAATTAATAACATTAAGTGCACTTTGCATTTGTTCCAATCATTTCCATCAAGTTCTAAAAGTAATTAATCAAATTACAAGTCCAATGTCAGGACGATTACGATACTTATCTTATGTTAAGACAATCTGAGCGTCTGATTTTGCATTCAGTGGTAGAATCAGAATGGTTTTGAAAATGTTCGATAAAAAGAGGATCTTACACGAGTGGTCATTTCATATGAAATTTATGAAACGAGCCTTCGGCGCGTTTCGTAAATTTCATATAAAATGACCACAAGTGTAAGATTCTATTTATCACATGACCATTTGAAACGGGATTTTTTGACACGGACGTTGTCAGTGACGTTACTTGTGTGCGCCAAAGTATTATTACACGTGTGGTGAATACGATTTTTATGACACGACGTTATCCTTTGAATAACAGCGACGTCATATCATAAAATACTTTGAGTCCATAGCTCTGCCACCCTCTTGGCCTTGCAAGACAAAACGACCTGTAACAGCAAACAACTTTTATAGAATTTCTATAAAGGCTAAAGAATGTATACTGAGTTTAGGCTTTTTAATTAACGGGGTAGTGAATCTGAGGCAGAAAGGGATCTTAAATCTTGCTTGGAATATGGTCAAGAACCCCTCACTTCTTCGATATCCATCTTATTTTCTCAGGATTGACTCTCGCCTACCCACCTTGTCCTATTATTTCGCCCAAAACAATACTGTCGCGATCAATAATTAGTCGCTGTCTCTCTAGTGTTAGTTTCGTGTCTTCGTCAACAACGGGTAGCAGTGGTTCACTGCAGGTGTCATAGTTGTCGTCGGCAGTTGGTTTTCGAAATGTCTGCTCTTGATATGCTGTTGGAAAAATTATTAAATAAAAAAATCAATAAAAACAATTGTTGATAAGCGATGAAGGTCGCCTGACAGAATCAACATCTGGCCTACTTTTTCAAATCACTGCGGCGCTGTCATGAAGACAATATCATATGCAGACTCTTGTAAATGAGAGGTATGGTAGTCTATCCACAGGATAATGTTTTATCGATTTTATTGAAAAGATTAAAAAGATTAAAGGTAAACTTACAAGGCGGCGGTACTTTCGTTGCGGTTGCATTTGTTTTATGGTCGGTGCTGTTTGATTTATTGTGATCTTATTTTAACCCTTCTATAATAAAAATAGAAAATAGGTAAAAATATTTGTTAAATTTTTTTCGTATAATTTGCTTAGTCTGTTGTAACCCTTCTGTTGGTCCAAATTATTTAGTTCAATAAAGATAGCCGAGTTGCCACCTATTTGAGAAAAGAGCTGCTTGCTGACTCGGCTTATCACTTGTAATTTATTGTTTCTTGGGACGTTTTTGTCAATCTTTCCCTTTGATGTTGGGGATAGGGTTTGGGATCTGATTCAGTCAGTTCCTGAAGTGTAGTTACTCTTTAAATTTACAGTCACACCAAGGTATCACAATATGCCTTTAACACTGTTTGGCCTGTGCTTAAATTTGTTTTCAAACTTTATTTTCCCATAGCATGATTAAATTGGGTAATTTCGGTTTTAAGACGTTGGCAGGTATATAAAGACTGAAGAACAAACCATTTTGTCTGTTTTGAGATATATCTGTTGCGTGGTTTTCCGAGAGACCATCAAGTGTCAACACATCGCTGCCGCCACTCCTATATGCTACAACTAAATTCTCTGTGAGTCGCTTAAATGGACCGAGTCCTAGACGTTTCATACCCAATACCACTAAACAAGTCAATAACACTATCCCTGGAAACAAAATACAGCATGAATCTTCATCATACGTCAACAGGCTAGCGGACCCTTAACAATACCCACTGGTCACCCAACATTGAAACAGCGTTGCATCTATGCTGCTCAAACGTGGCGACTTTGCGTCGACATTGATGCAACACTTCATAACGTTTTTATGCCAACTTGGATTTATTTTTAGAATGACGAAGAAGAAAAATGGTGATTGCTGGTCTTTAGATTATCCCTCCAGTCCTTTGTTTGCAGATGAACAGAGCATGAATCGGAACTTCGTCTAAAATCATGATAACATCCAGTTACAGCCGAAGGTATGATACATGTGCCTCTTGAGAAGGGGTACAGTGATCTAATCCAGAACATTGTAAATTTTAAACGAGTTGTGCTTTCTGCTTGATTGCATGAATGTATATAATGGACTATATTTTCACCAAATCGCTTGTTATACTCATATGCAATGACCGTATTAGTATGCATATCAGTGTAATACCACCACAAAATGGACAGCGACACAGCCGTATTGAAATGACATAAAACGCTACTTGGACAACTTTGAAATGCATTCTAAAGTAAACCGACAATTGGACAAACAATATCAATTCTTTTGCTATTACCTCCGACCACAGAAAGGATAACCACCCCAAGGTCAGTTCCAGTATCGTCCGCATACTCTTGAGCCGACTGTCGTTGGGGAGGAGTATAATGAGCAAGCCCAACTTGACGAATAATGTTACCAATGTGAACCTTAATAGAAAAAAGCAGCTATGAGGGTTTCGTATTTTGTTCGAGGTGTGCAAAGCCTATGTTGACGTTTTAAGTCTATATTCTTTTTTAGCGTTTCTAGAATTTACAGCGCTATAATTGGAGTGAATCAGGCATTCTGTATGCTTTTTAGCGATGTAATATAATGTGAAACTGAAAAAGCAAGCGGTTACCGTATGCAACATAGCTCAATGACATGATAAAGGTTGAGCCGTCTGTCCAAGTCAAATTCGACATAAAAGCTATAGTGTGGCTCGAGTCGAATCTGTGTATTACTCTTTGCTGGTTATATTCACCTAGTTATCTTTGAAATAGGCATCAGCATAATATTCATGTAATATTTACATTATATTTGGCACTAGGTTATACAAGCAAATTGTTGCTATTCCGATGGGTATTATTTGTGCTGCGCTAGGAGCTGATTTTTGTTTGTATTTTACTATGAAAGAGATGTCATGCCATCTCTTTATAATGAACCACAAGCTGATATATCACTAAAGCATTTACGCAACATCTAGATATCTTGATGTATTGCCAGTCGTAAATTTATTTGAAGGATCGAGGTGAATCGAATTTATTCCTCTGAACTGCAGTAGCGGCCACCTTTTTGAATGTACATTTATCTATATCAGACGGATTTGTTTCATTTAAAATGTATGATAAGTGCGATGCCTTACTTAGTAATTTTTCCTATTTTTATGGTGACGTTCTCCGTACTACTTCTTACGAAGTTTACATTTCTCAGTTAAAACGTCTCCTGGGGCCGTATTTATAAAACGACTTAAGTGGTTGCTATGCTGTTCCTAAGGCTAAATTTCTATGAAGGAGATTTCCTACAACTATGAAAATCTGCTCTGGAGGAACAGTCTGAGAAAGACTACTCCTTCAGAGCAAATTTCATAGTTTTAGGAAATCTCCTTCATAGAAACTTAGCCCTAGCAACAGCATAGCAACGACTTAAGTGGTTTTATAAATACGACCCCAGCTGACTCTAGCTATCCAGCTATCGGTATCATAAAACTGGAAAGACGTTTTAAGTCTTTTAGCTATGAATTTGTTTATTAATTCAATGTCGGATTGAAAAGTCTTTTGCAGCAAGGCCTATCGGAACCAGAATGTATAGTGACTGGGCCTGTAAATTAAAAAAAACACAAAATGTGCTTGCTTAAAAAGCACGTTCCCCGTTCTACCTCTAACGGGTTTTACATTTACTAACATAGTCGGTTTGTTGTAGGGTATAGTCATGTGACTGATTTCAATGCCCGTGATATAAATTGAACTCCTAAACATCTCCAATGGATATAAACTTAAGAAGACTTTTTCAAAACTTTATCGCTATGGATTAATTTCCAAATTTGATGTCGGATTAAAGAAAAAATGCAGCAAAGAGAAATCGGACCAGAATTTATGATAACTTGATTAAAAAAATATACGGGAAACCATTGCATTTATTTTACAAGCTCCAGAGTACACCCCGATTAAAGGCTGGGTGTTCAGTGATCCATATTCCTTTAGGAACATGCGTCTCTTTAACCTTACCTGCACGACACTACTATCTAGATGAACATTCGGTGGAATCTCAGCAACACATGTGATGACGTCATCAGTGACATTTGAAACCAGAAAGCGAACTCTTCCTACAGTCACTTTTATTTCTGCCTTTTCAACGTTATTGAAATTGGTTCCCTTTAAACAGAAACTAAACTTATTTATGCAATATAAATGCAATAGCATTGAAGCTATTGGTAAAGCTATTTTAGGGGATATGACCCGCGACAAGAGAAAACCAACAAAGTGGTTGTGCGCCGAGCGCAGACTTAGATCATCCTGGGCATCCACCAAGTCTAATCAGACTCTTCGCTAAGCGGTTAAAGGGTATCTCAGCTACCTCCATGCGGACAGCGAAGACTCTGATCAGCCTGGCCCAGGCTGATCTCAATCTGCGCTGGGCGCACAACCACTTTGTTGGTTTTCTCGTGTCGCGGCTCATATGCAAATACGAAAGAAAATCACTGAGAGCCCATGTTTATAGAATGGAAATCCTGCGAATGGCCATGTTTTTCAATACAGGCATGCGACTGATTTCTGTAATAATCATTTAATTATCTTTGCATTAAATGTTTTTAGACCTGTTGCCTTATGCCAAATATTGAACGCTCAGCTCGGACCACTTAGGCATAAATAGGGGTTCGATGATATTATTGAACGAGCGCAGGAATTAAAAACTATACCACGCTGTTCAGTTTTGTATTAAAGCTCTATAATTACATAAAAATGTTTTGAAAACACTGCGAACTTAATTCTTATATCATATAGTCGTAACATAATAAAGTATATACACACAAGGTTATGGTAGTTCTACCATCATATGTCTGCATTATTGGGTTAGACACCTTACACCGATTTAAGATTTAACAGCTAATGAAATCTGTAAGTGACAGTTTCAGGATAAGAAACCTTACGTTTATATAAAATATCTCATTTTTGCCATTCAAATTGAGAGTCTCTGTCAGATTTTCTATTGTTGGGTCCTCCACTACAGTCAATAAAAGGTCAGTTGTAACGTTGTAGTAGACTGGTCCAAACTTGTTTATCATACTAAACTGGGCTTTGTGTGGTAGTGTGACTGTTTGTACCGGTGGGGCGCGACAAAACATGGTCGTCTCATTTTGTAATCTACATCTCGAGTCCGCCTGCAAACAAGTGCCACCAAAACAGTTTAAAACATAAGTTTGATCTGGTTTACACCGCTTTCCTTACTCCATACTCAGTAACATGCTCGTTAAGTTTTAATTCCACAATATCTTGTTTAATGAGCAAATTAAAACACAGCTAATTAGAAGATTTCAGCATGCACATAGAGTACCATAACATAAGGCCAGATGGATAGAACAAACGGCTAAGTAGTAATAGTTATACCATGGTTTGTCCGCGTGTACGAGGAGATAATCCACGAGCTTTAGCGAGTGGATTATCTCCCGTACAGACGGACAGACCATGGTATAACTATTTTATACCACCCTTACCAGTGTATGTAGACCTTGCTCATCGCGAAATAGATCGTACTAAAGTTGGCGTTTTCTGGTAAGAGTGGTATAATATGTTTACATCTGTTTCCGTATCTTAGCATTGTATCGCTGGCAGAACAATACGCTGTTATAATTTAATTTACCTCCTGATTTAAAAAAAAAGTTGCTAACATTCAATCCCAGCCTATGGATTCCTCAGTCGTAAACCGACCATATAAGTATACAGCATAACCTGATAAGACTTATAAGTATGTAAATACTGGTAAAGGTCTGGTTAACCTTTCCTGTATAAACCATGGGGAAGTGACGTTTGGGTTCAGTTACTATAGTAATAAATACTTGTAAGTGGAAATCCGGCGGGCTCGGTCCAAAACAAAATCATTCATTGACATGCTCGTATTTATTAAAGTAAAATATATAGACTAGATGAACTCGGTATCGAATATAGTTTTTGTGAAAGAATAGGCATAGGACCAAGTCAGTACTGAGTCGTTTGAATATTTGGTTTGAGTATTTGATAAACTGGTACATATTAATTAGTTTTCTTCGGAAATTATAGGCAAAGTCTGCATCAGTACCATAATCAGAACTATTTTCAGATTGCACACGCCATTGAATCAACAAACTAACGATGTTGAATCAACGTTGATTCAATGTTTATTCGGTATTGTATGTCTAGTTGGATTAGTACCAGTAAAGTTAAATGCTACATGTACTACAGCCTGTCAAAACATACAGTTTATGTTCGGTATGGAGCCAAAACAATGTTTATTTCGGCATTGAAGATTCACAGGCAAACAGCTAGTTTGAGTTGGCTTAATAGTATGACCTTACTTTTACTGTACTGTCTACACAAGACTTGCCACTTCCAATGCAAATGAAATCCGTTGAAATGAATTTTCCCAATCCATCTAATCGCGAACCAATTATTGTCAAAGTTAAGCCGCCGCTGAAATATTAAAGAAAATAAAAGTGTACAAAGCAAGATTTTATTGTTTTATCCACATTTATGGTGTTAAAATAAATGAGAATCATGTCAAAAGGGGTTGACGAGGTTGTTTAATACAGACGCTGCAACAAGTTTTGTGCATAAATAAGAAGCTAGAAGAGTTTTGTACTTTTTTTGTTATTTTGCTAGAACATATTTTGTGACATCAACTTGAAATGATTCACAATAGCAGTGTTAAGTTGAAGATTTTGTGCAGCTATAGAGGAATATGCCAGAATTATCATCCAGTACTCTGTCTTACTGAAATTCTGCGTATTACCGTACTGCCAAGTTACCGTACTTATCCTATTAAACACCCCGGGGGCGTTGCATTAATCGAAAGGGGGGGCGTTATTTAGAGCCTAAAGTGTAGTAAATCAGCCACTGCCAAAAACCTCTAATAAGCAATATAAATGTGATGGGTATACTTTCAAAGGAAGCGACTCTGCTACATGTATTTTTGCCTCCCTTCTCAGTAGAGGTCAACTCCAGCAAATTCGTTCCTTGAAGAGTAGACCCAATTTATAAAAGCCACTTTATCCAAAGAAGCAAACAGGAATTTATGCAAGTTCATACATTAATTTCGGAAAAGAAAGGGGGCGTTTGTTAGAACAGGGGCGTTTATTAGAATTAATGCGGTAGGTTAAATTAGATTTATTTGGATTTCTTTCATTTTAGCTGTTTTATTAAATTTATATTGTTCATTGAACAGTGATATAAGATTTAACTTACGCCTGTATCACTTTCTTCGGCCCCAATGTCTCTATAACTGGTGGAGGGATAATGGTAACGTCCACTGATGTGGCGGCTGAATCTATTTTGTAATTTATCGTGGTCTTTCCAATAGCTCTCTCTTTCTCTGCCATAGCAAATGTGACATCGGTGGCGTTTACGCTGTAATGAAACAAAGTCCAAAGTGAAAAGTAAACTTAACATGCTTAAGGCAACAAATAGAAAGACGGTTGAATAATTACAACCTGGAGAAATCAGTATTAGGAGAAAGAGATGCATTGTGAACTGAGGCATACTTCGGAAGCCAGAAAGAGTCCAAATATAAAGAACATTTATTGAATCTGCAATGAGCAGATACATGCTATAGAATCAGTATATTGGCCACCAGTATTTTAAATGATCCAAAAATGTACAGTTACATTTAAGGAATGAATTTCATTTTTCTGAGGTTTATCGAAATGTAAACTATATTGGGTCACGTGCAAAGTGAATGAACCACAAATCGCTCAGCAAATTAAGTTCATTGCTTATGTTTACATTCATTTCATTTAAATCTTTCATGAAAAATCTTATATAAGCGCTAAAATTGAAGCAGTAAAACATGTAAACGCAGTTTTTCTGCTAACAGCAGAACGGCATGCATGACGTCATGACGTTGCTGACGTCCAATCAGGTTGTACAGAGCCATTGTTTATTTTTACGTCACTGACGTCGCGTGTCTCAATGTAATTATTGGAATGTAAACTACATTACGCTCCAACGGTTTACTATAGAGTTTTTCAGTAAATATAATAATATGGAACCTTTGTAATCAACTGGAAGTTAGATAAGTAGTTGTTACTCACCTGATATAGCTCAAGTGGGGTACAAAGTCGTATTGGTATTTCATCATGCACGAGATGAAACAGCATGCTGATGAAGTGACATGCTTCTGCAAGAATATACATCATGCAGATTTAAAAAGAAAATTGAGCCGCGACACGAGAAAACAAGCAAAGACCAGCCTGAGCATTTACACACTGTCTAATCAAAGTCTGTGTTTTGCGTTTAAAGGGTAGCTAAGTGTCTAAGTTAGCTCCATGCACATAGCGAAGGCTCTGATCAGACTGGGCGGATGCATGGGCTGATCTGAGTCTTCACTGGGCGCACATGCCACTTTGTTGGTTTTGTCGTGTAGCGGCTCAAATAAGAATTCAGTGCTCTCCACTGTAAAATATTTGACATCTGCGGTATCACAATCTGCGGTTTTACTAGACTGGTTTATTCACGGGGGTGGGGGGGTCACTTCCATTATAAAGCAGGGTATATATGTGCCGCTGGAATATAGGAGTTATTTCTCCAAGCTCTATAAATAAAAGTCAGCTTATCTGATTGTTTCATATATCTTAACACTTTTTCTACAGTATACATGAGCAGGGTCCAAATTTGATACAAAATACATGTATTTTTGGCATTTGTTTTATACTTGAATAGGGTGTGTAATCAGAGTTCCAGCAGCACATCTGTACCCCTTTAAAGACCAAGTCAGGTTTATTGGCTTAACTTAAACGTGGTGCTTCGTAAATGGTACATGTAACAAAGGCGGAATCTATTTTGACACTTTAATTCTTGATTTTGCTGCCTATACAGCCAAAATCAAAATTAAGAATACACCAAATGCAAGCATTTCTCCATATTTGAAACAGTCAACAAGATTTTTCTTCTTTGCCATGAAATATGCATTGGGCTTGCTTCTTAATTTCTGATAACCATCTAATTCCTGATTATAGTCTTCTGGCTTTGGCAATCTTTTCTCCAGCTCTGCTATCTCAGACCCGTCGTATATGAGCTGAACATATTTTCTATCTAACGCAGGCCGACTGGAGTATTTCCAGCACGCACATGTCTTAAGGCAGCAGGTGTTTCAGTCAAAAAAGAACAATGAAAAAATGAAGAAAATAAAGTTAATATCTTATTATAGCGTAAGATTTCTAAATATTGGGACAGACTGACAGGTTCGACCAAAAAGTGCAGACCAAGATCACAGACTGCTGCAGGAGGAGCGGCCTGATAAGGTTCTACACTGATCAGGTTTGCCATTCCATCTGCATCTTCAAGACCTTTACTGATTTGAAAAACTAAACTTCATGTAAGGGGCCGTATTTATAAAACGACTTAAGTGGTTGCTATGCTGTTGCTAAGGCTGAATTTCTATGAAGGAGATTCCCTACAACTATGAAATTTTCTATGGAGGAGTGAGTGAGTGAACTCGGGTTTAACGTCCCACCAACAACGAGGTCATATGGAGACGGGACCTCGGTTTAAAGTCTCATCCGAAAGACCGGAGAAGCGGGGGATCGAACTTGCGACCCCTGGATTGGTAGTCCGGAGTGTTATCCACTACACTACAGCCGCTCCTTTGCTATGGAGGAACAGTCTTTTTCAGACTGTTCCTCCAGAGCAAATTTCATAGTTGTAGGAAATCTCCTTCATAGAAATTTGGCCCTAGCAACAGCATAGCAACGACTTAAGTAGTTTGATGAATACGACCCCTGGACAGTTCATTATTTTAGGTGTCTCAATTTTTAGCAATTTGTACCATCTTTTCAGAATTCATACTGATTGGACCAAAGACAGGCCAAACTTTGAGGGATGAATCATTAGCATTCTCTCCTTTTTATGTAAAGACATATACTGTGGAACCATATTACAGCAAGCATTCCAGGCGATTTTAATGAGATCGTCACAACATATCTTATTATCGCGTCACATGACAAAGTTTGTGGCGATACATAATTTTGTCAGACAATATATATGACAAATTTTATGCTAATAAATGATATTTTGAAGAGATGAATGAAGAATGTTTTGGCGATAAATGACAAATATTGTACCGATGTGGCAATATATTGTTAATTTTGTGGCAATGTATGACAAATTTTGAGATAATATATGACACATTTCGTGGCGATATATGATACATTTCATGCTAATATGATGCATTTTGTGGCGTTATATGACATAATCATCCACTTATGGTGAGTGAGTGAGTGAACTCGGGTTTAACGTCCCACCAACAACGAGGTCATATGGAGACGGGACCTCGGTTTAAAGACTCATCCGAAAGGACTGAGAAGCGGGGGATCGAACTTGCGACCCCTGGATTGGTGGTCTGGAGTGTTATCCACTACGCTACAGCCGCTCCTAATCCACTTATGGTGATATATGATACATTTTGTTGCGTTATATAACATTATCATCATATTGTGGTGATAAATGACACATTATGTGGAGATATATGTCATTATCGTGGTGATATAAGGCAAATTTTGGCTTATAAGCAGATCCCGGCCCAGGAACATTTTACTGATACAGGTAGATCCGAAAAAAGTGTATAGTTGAGAAATAAAGAAGTACCTGACTAGACCGACAGGATTCGAACCCACGCCGACTACGACAACTCCGCCTAGCCATTCAGAGACATCAGCTTAACTGTTTGCGCCACTAAGCTCCTCAATATGGAGTTTCATGGAACAATGTGGAGCTTGATTTTTCTGAATAACCCGTCGGATATTCAGATATTATGAAACGAAAATATTACGAAAAGAAAAAGAGTCATAGTTATCAAACGACCTGGTCATCGGGTCGTTTGGTAACTAAGGTCATTTTTCGTTTCGTAACAGCTCTTTTTCGTTTCGTGCCAGCCCTTGTATAGTTAAACAGGGGTGTAATAGAGAACTGTTCGAAAATACAACTACATAATACATAAAAATATAGGCAATGCTCAGGAACTAATACAATCCCTCTGAAAACCGAAAAGAAGAAAGTTTGAATAATCTATTCGGATTATCTGTTTCACCCATTGACTATTTAAAAAAAAGAAAAGCAGACAGCTTCACAGGTAGCCACAATGATTTAATACAAGAAACGCGATCTGCCCGGCATAATTGCCTTTGCATAGCTAGAAGACCTCCGTTTCTGTTTCTTGTCCAAGGACTGAAGTTCATCACATTCTCAAATGGTTGCTTGGGTCTTAGTGCGAAAATCCTCATTTGTAATTAGTTGAAATAATTAAAGTTTCCATAGTACTATCAGTAGTGAAAATCGTCAAAGCACAAATCATTAAAAAAACGGGTATAGCCTTCCGATTTGATGATAATATGTCGGTTGATGTGCTTTTTTGTATGATATATCTTGCAAAAAAAGAGGAACAAGGTTTTTGAAAAAATGACATAGAGGATATTTGAATTTTTCAGTGCAAGATCGATTTTTATTTCACCGAATGAACACCAAAAGCAGTGTTTTAACGAGTGGCGAAACCACGAGTGAAAATACCGATTAGGTGCTCATGAGTGAATTAAAATCGATCTTACAATGAAATAGTCGAATTTTCTGTTTCTTTAATGCTTTAGAATTGCACAAAATGACTTATTCCAATGTGTCGGTCATCATGACAGAGACACAACTTTTTTTATGGCCGTTTTGCGTCAAAATTGATGCTTCCGGTGTTCTATTGGGTATGGTATGGGTTGTAAACACAGTTTGCAACTGAAAAATAGCTCACAATCTTATCTAGACAAACACATCTCCAGAAGTTTGCTAAGAAAGAATGCCGATATGAGACTTAGGCAGCCTGACGTCGTGTGCATTAACAATGTTACGTTGGCGCTTTTAATGACGTCATTAACGTTGTAATGGCGTGCAAACATGCGTGACGTAATTTAAGTCGTCCCGGAAAAGGTTTAGCCAATTAACCAACAAATAAATGAGACTATTTAATAGAGGATATTTGACTTTTTCAGTGTAAGATCGATTTTTATATCACCGAAAGAACACCAAAAGCAGTATTTTCACGAGTGGCGAAGCCACGAGTGAAAATACCACTTTTGGTGTTCATGAGTGAAATAAAAATTCATCTTACACTGAAAAAGTCAAATTTTCTATTTCTTTTATGCCTGAAAATCGCAATAATTCTGTTTATTCAAGAGCGTCAGCCGTCACGACAGAAACACAACTTTTATTCTAGCCGTTTTGCGTCAGATTTCTGCTTCCTGCGTGTTTATTGGGTATGATATTGGTTGGAAACAAAGTTTGCAACTGAAAAATAGCTTTAGATATCATTTTGATGAACAGATCTCATAAAAATTGCCAAGAAAGAATGCCTACAGGAGACTTAGGCAGCCTGACGTCGCGTGCAGTAACAATGTTACGTTGGCGCCTTAAGTAACGTCATTAACGTCGTAATGACGTGCAAACATGCGTGGCGTAATTTTTGTCAAGCCAGATAAGATTTAGACAATTAATCAACAAAAAATATGAACCCATTTCACAAAAATCCTTTTTCTGAAACAGTGAACTCGAAAGTGATAATTTCACTGTTTGAAACATGTGTGAGATTATCAGTTTCGATTTCACCGAGAAATCTCTATAATTCATTGAAAAGTATAAAAGAAACGAACATTCTATTTTTGAAACAGTGAAATCTAAAGTGATAATTTCACTGTTTGAAACAGTGAGTCTATCAGTTTCGATTTTACCAAAAATTCTCTTTAATTCGTTGAAAAGTATTAAAGAAAGTCTCCCTTGATCTCCGTTGAGCAATGAAATACACAGTTCCGAGAATAGCCGCTAAGCTCCGCCTGCTTAGTTACTGTAACTACGTCTCACAAGCTTACACCAAGATGGCGGAAAAACAAATGACAAATGCAAGTGTCTCCTAAATGTTGGCGATCTATGGCTAGGAATCAACCTCCTCATGACCTACACATGGCAGTTGGCGCATCATGCATTTCCGATGCGTTTTGTTCTTGCAGAGCAGGGTAAGTTTATTAAAAGTGGTGTTAGTTTGTTTTCTTTAAACAGGTATACATCCCTTTATTAACTGTAAGGTAAAACCACGGACTTATGTTGTATATTGACCACGTGCGATTTGTTTGTGAGACTATGTTACGTGCTAAGTTGTCGTTGCATTGGCCAGGTATACGCTATCATGTGATTTTGAGTGACATTCTGGGTGTGGCTCGGAACTGTGTATTATGCAGCGACGAGACAAAAAACGGGATCTTTGTCGCACATTCTATTTTACCATCTATTAAGCCTGTATGTCATTTTAGTTGCCAACCAAATGACCCAGATGTTTTTAATCTTTTATATTCATGAGTAACTCAAGGACATTTTAATTTTTAAGCTGGCCAATCACGATCAACTATAACGAGAATCTTGAATCGACACCTTACGATAAAATATTTCATGCTGATAGAGCAATGGGGCTTTTAATTTGCTCAATGACATTTCAGGCAAAAGGTTTCACATACATTTTTAATAACCGTAACAGCAATACCAGTACAGCATTGATTTCTACCACCAAACGTATAGTAATTTTAAAGACAATGAGACGCATAATAACCGAATGTACACAAATGTTTAAAAATAAAAGATAGAACGTGTTAAACTAGCTTTGCGTTAACGTAGACATAGGCACATTGTCACGTTAGTCCAGAGGAATAGGGGAGAGTCGGGTAATTTCGGACAGTGGGTAAATTCAGACAGTGACATTGTTTCCTTTATATGTCAGTTGTTTGGAACTAGAACAAAAATAACCGAGCAAACAGTGAAAATCCTGAGCCGTCTCATCTGGAGTTTCACTGTTTGCAATGGTATGTCCGAATTTACCCCCCTGTCCGAAATTACCCGACTCTACCTAATTCACCAACATTTGTTTTGCTACTGATAAGTGTTGTATTCGATGCAGGTAGCGGCCGGCCATCAGCAGTTTATTTTGTGATATTCTATTTATCTGACCAAAATTCTGAGTTTTATAAGAAGTCAGAAAAGCATCGGCACCTGTTCTGATTAGCACACAGGCAGGATTTATTTTCCAAATAAAAAGTTGCGGAATCCATTCAAATAAATCTAAATAGTTTAAGTCACAGGAACATTATTTTCGATAATTTTGGAGTAATCAAACAGGATAATAACTAGAATCATGGCAGTTGTGTCACTGGAACAGATGAGAAACGAAATATATGATATCCTGAACACGAATGACTCAGGTGTCTATATGAATAAAACCGAGCTCTTACAACTTATGTTATCAATGAACAACGATAGCACCTTCATGAAGATATTTCTACCTGTACTATGTTTGCTGGGACTTTCCGGGAATTTTTTGTGCATTTTTATATTAGGCAGACATAAGAATCGACAGGCTTCAATGGCTGCTCTCCTGCTTTGTCTCGCCGTATCCGACATTTTGGTTATATTCACAGGACCTTTATCCCAATGGATATATGTGACGTGGAAATTTGATATAAGTTCTGTCAATGCTTTTTTGTGTAAGACTCATTCGTTTCTGATATACTTTTCCATTCAATTTTCGTCCTGGATACTTGTGTTAATCACGTTAGAAAGAGTGATAAGCGTCACAGTTCCTCATAAAGTTCGATTATGGTGTGATCGAAGAAAGGGACTCACAGCTGTACTAGTTTTAGCTATTTCTTTAGCCATCGTAAATGGGCATTTTCTTATTGGTATGGAGCACAGAAATGATCCAATTTTACCCTGTCAAAAAGGGTCTCATACTTATCAAAAATTTGTAAATATATATTGGAATATAATTGATCTAATTATCAGCTTTGCTGTGCCAAGTATCATCATCATCACGGGTAATGCCATTATTGGCGTTAAACTAGCATTGCGGGAACGTAGACGAATGCATATTGTCACCTCAGGCCAGAGGGGTAATTCACTGACATGTGTTTTGCTGTTAATAAGTATTGTATTCATTGTAAGTATGGGGCCGTCAGCTGTTTACTTTGTGATATTCTACTTATCTGACCAAAGTTTGTCTAGGTTTGACATTGAAAGATATAGGCGTGTAAAGGAAATAGTAAACGTTCTTTCATTTTTGAATGCAACATTCAATTTCATTATGTATTTTTTGAGTGGCTCAAAGTTCAGAAAAGAGGTGAAAGCTTTATTTTGTTGTAAAGCAATCAATGAGCCAGGAGCATTTTGACATGAGATAAAGACTAAATATACAAAAAAGTAGATATAAAACGACTCGTATACATAAAAAAGCAATCATCAATATGCATCTATACATATATGTTTAGCGGTACGAATCAATTTCATAGCAGCACTGCTTTTGTGAAAGCCATAGCCTGAAAGGTAATTGAGGATTTTAAAGGTCCCATTCATCTATCGACATGAAATATTTTATTGTGAGATATCGCTGCAAGCTTATCACTAGGTGATCGTGATTGGACGATTTAAAAAATGAAACGTCCTTGCCTTGAGTTTCTCATAGAAACGAGTAACAACATATCGAGGCCACTCGATTGCAGAAACTCCATTACGTGGTAAAAATACAAGGTACATGAGGTAAAAAAAACAACAACAACAAAAAAAAAAAAACAACAACAATGTACAGATATAAAAGATGGCAATGTGAAGCAAGGATCACATTTATTGTCACGTTGCTGCGTAATTCCATTGCTCAACGGGGAACAAGAAACGAAGGCCATATTTTATGGGGAGACTTGTCATTTGTTTAATAAAAACCTTGTTCCTCCTTTTATGCCAGTTATATCATACAAAAAAGCTCATCAACCAGCATAAATTATCAATTCTGAAAGCTTCACTGGTTTTATAATGATTTGTGCTTGGACTATTTTTACCACTGGTAGTACTATCGAGCTTTTAATTGCAACGAGGATCTTCGCACAAAGATCCAACCATTGCCAACCATTGTAGAAAGTGATGAACTTCAGACAATGGTAAAAAAAAACAGAAACGGAGTTCTTCTGGCTTAGCAAAGACAATTGTGCAGGGCTACCTGCGTAGTAGTCTCTTTTCTTTCTGTTTTCTTTTGTCGGAGATGGGGGTGGGGGTTAAGGGGTTAAAATAGAAAATAGGTTGAATAGATAATCCGAATAGAGGATTTTAATAGAATATTTAAGCTTTCCTAATTTGAGGGGGATAATATTAGTTTCTGAGCATTGCCTATCTTTTTACGTATTATGTAGTTGTTATTTTCGAACAGGTCTCTATTAAGCTGGGTCTGTCTGTACTCGAAAAGTTGCTGATTGCTTTGGTAGATCGCAGTTTTCCACTTGTTTTCCCGAGGTCTTTTATGAGTTGCGATGTTTGATTGTATCCTCATTTAAGAATTAACGTTTGATTCTTCAGCGTTCATCGTATGATGAATCCAGTGGGCGGAGCTAAACTCCAATGAAGTGCGAAGCGCTTCTTGTAGACTTTTAGTGACGACCACCAGCTTCTTCAAACGATGAACGCTGAAAAATCAGACTTTAATTGTTATATTTACACTTCATTTTAGATCACTCCATGCCGTTTTGGTGGTAATTTAGGTTAAAATTAGACAAAAATAGGTAGAAAAAAGTTTGAAACGATGTGTTGGGCCATATGCCAAAGAGCCGCCGCCATGACGTGCGTCTGTCGAACGTTTCGTCGACCAATCAAGACGTTCGTTTACCTTAGACGTCGCTTGATGACAACGTCACATGATCAATTGTCTTTCATCGATGTATGAAGCTAGTTGCTCTATAATGTGTATCTAAAGGAAGTCAGTGGCAAGTGTAAATATTGATATATATAACAGGAGTAACAACCTACGTCATAGCACGGGTGTCGGAACTAATCTTTAAAAGGTTAGAAATTATAAAACACCTCACTTCCATTTTGATGAGGATATCTGATATAAACATGCATTAAGCAGAGTCGAAACAGATCACTGAAGTGAAGCGCTTGCAGATTCAGCTAGTATTTTGCAGTAAATTCTGGTAATACTGAGTCCAGAACAGCTTCCGTCATCTATTCGACTAGTTTTTGGTTCCAAAAGTTATTATGCAATATATATACATACCTTATTTAGGTCAATTTGGTCTCTGATAAAACGATTACGACATCAACGTTATGACGTAAGTTATCAATCACCCTTGTATAAATGGCGTCAGCGATCGTTTAATATTTCAAGCCAGAAAAGGTATCTTAGATCAAATAATGACGTAGTGAATACTATGGACGATAACTTATGGAGGCATCAAAAGACATCCGTGCCGCCGACAGTTATCAAGTCATGCAGAATAGAAATCTGTAGTTAATGGTAATATTGCGGCCATTTACAAGATACGTGGTCTTTAGATATGAAATAATTTCGAATATATGTGCTGCTGAACACTACACTGTAAAAATGTGTTTAGAATCAATGCAAAAAAAGTCCGATTTTTATGTGTTTAAATCGTAACATGTTCAATTTGCAACATGTTTAGGTTTATGTTTAGAAATTAAACATGTACAAAACTGGTTATATTTACCTTTCATTTTGAAAATTTCCTCTGTCAACATTTTCGTCTCTTTTTTTCGTTCTTCAACGGGGAAAAGAGAGAATGGATTCATCCGAAACGCGTAATAGAATAAAACGTGTTTAGCAGACTTTGTCCGGGAAAATAATAGAAAAGGCGTACATGTTTAGCTATATGACATTCCTAAACATGTTTACACCTAAACATGTAACCACTTGTGTTTTATAGCTAAGCGCGATTTTTACAGTGTAGTTCAACATGCTAAAGGATGGCCTTCTTTAGCATCGACACTGATACAAAGTATATTCAACTATGCGTGTCCAGCAAGAAAATTATGTATTTTGAATATGTACAACACCTCAAAATATCGCAAGACTTTCCAGACACATCAATTGTCCGCTGTGCTCCTATGTCAAGATGGGTACCAGCTAACATGAGTATCGGGCGTCCGTGGCTTGAGCTCCGTTGAGGGTCAATATTGACAATGTTTGAGACCTACAAATGGATGCAAAAGAGCATGGCATAATAAGCAGAAAATAATTTTTACGCCAACAATACCTGAACAAAAGTACCTAGATTTTGATGTGCATTACAGGGAAAGGCTTTGAAGAATGTTCAGGTGTACAATGCTGGAATAGATAATGCTGATATCATTTTCTTCAGAACTGATGGAGTTAGACTAAGTTTAGGATAAAAAATGCAAGCCTCGTGATGCCGAGCAGTTGCCCTCATGACGTATTTTTCTACCCACACCTCCTACCAATGAAAGATACTTATAATATCAAAGACTAAAGTAAATAAGGCCAGCGTATCAGATACCGAGGCCTCAGTTTTTGATTTTCATTTATCTATACTCGAGGACTTTGAAAACGCCTCACCCCAAAATGAGATGTATTTTAGTAATTCCACATTTCAAGCTATTAAATATGACTAGGTTTTATTAGAAATTGTAAAACTAATTAAATTAAAGGAATTGCAGGGATGTATGTCATGCGTGACGACCTCTGCACTAAACCGGTCAGCGTCACTTCCCCTTTATTATACTTAAAACGTCTTTAAGTTACAGCCCTTGAAGTCGATTCCATGATTGCCGAGAAAGAAATCCTACAGCAAAAACACAAAATTAATGTCGTCATGACTTTATGTGCTGTCAGAGAGCTTAAATCGAAAACTGGAACACACAAATCGGAATCTCAAGGAAGTGATTTTATGGAAAATAACGTAATTTGACGTTTTACTCTTCACATGAACAGTATCCGATACAAACATCTTATAGATTTACTTTAAAAGCATCCATCGACATCAATGGAAACTTTGATATCAGCACCAATCGTCTGTTTATCAGCGCAGTAAATGACGTCAACGTCAATGATTCCATTCTTAGCGGACTCTAAAATTTACATTTTAACTATACGCGGTTCTAGTGTAAACCTCTATGAGCCGTAAAATACTGTTTGAGCGAATTTATTGTTGTCGGTTTCGAAGTTTAGTGCCATGTTTAAAATGCCATTTTTGCATTCCAAGAGCGTTTGTTTACCTCGGTTCAATTCAGCAATTGTTGAAATATAGCGGAAGACGGGAACCACGCTATACTCCGATAAGCATTCAGACGGTGCATTATAACCGTTTGGTGAAAATCCCACGTTTTAAACCACCCTTTCATCTTTGTCGCGTGTTATTCTAAAATTGCAGTAATGAAAATCTCACGCATTTGATATATGTATGCAGTTTTATTTATCATTAGTTTTATTTTAGATGACAATAAAACAAATGCAGCATTTAAATTTATTTCAGGTGAGGCGTTTTTAAAGTCCTCGAGTATATATCGGATGGTTTTGTTACAACTAAAATTTACGAGATGATTTTGATTTTGTTAATTTTCGTTTTTAGATGGTGATGTTCCTCTTTCTGCACCCTATGGTGTTTATATTTCACAGCTTGTTCGTGTTAAGGCTAGCCCGGTTACCACCTACATGGGAAATGGCTGTTCACATGGCTGCCGCTGGTGATGTCTTTTGTGGCGACTAATTTTGTGCTGTCTTTTTCCCACATGGTGTCTTGGGTGGAATTTGGGATTGTATCGTGTCAGTTTTTGGGATTTTTACTATTTACCTTTTCAAAGAATGTTTTCATTACTCTAAAAGGAGCTCACTTATGATTTATAATTTCCTATTTTCTTCACATTTCAACTCCTGTTATCTCAAATTAATGGCATCTGGGACCAGAAAATTTACTTCGAAATATCAGTAGTTTGACATGAACTTTGACTTTGAGACATTGATAGTTGTCGTATACTGCATACCCTATATGAGTACTGTTCAGAAAATGCGGCACTCCCTTTAACTTGCACTGGTCTTGCATGTAACTCTGTTCCTTGGAAATCGACCTCTACCCTTATTTCAGCATCCTCAGATGTAGTAGCTCTCTGCGTCACACAACTGATTCTGTAAAATAAAGTTATGCATATGGATCTTTAATTAGGTATAACCGGTACAGCGATCTGCTTGATTTAGCTTAATTTGATCCCGATGCGTGCTTATCCGACCATTTCTTTATTTTTTTATTGTTCAAATAAAATGTTCCATTCAATATTCAAGAAACACAGAAAAATGTTTACCATCAGACTTGGTGGGTGCATCATTATTTGATCAAAACGACTGGAAAGTTTCAATTACATAAGTATGACTGGCTAAACAAAGTTTTTCTGTGAACAGCAGATAAAAAAGTGTTTTTACTTTAAAAAATGTCGTATTCATAGCCCTTAATAAGAGAACTTCCTCGTTTACAACTGATACTGTAGGTGCAGATCGTAAAATGCATCATTATCAGCAACTTGTCAAGAAATATTCGGCGAGAAATTGGACCGGTTCTATCGCCATCCAATGTTCGTTATCTTATTTGAAACGCAATTAAGATTATTTGAGCGAGGTGTTACACTGTCAAATAATTTGAATGAACATAAACTAACCCCTATCTTAGCAACAAATTACAGTCGAACCTGCTTATGTGGTCACCTCTATTAAGGGATCACCTGCCTTTAACAGCCACCTTTTCCGGGTCCCTTGAACCAAAGTACAATGGAAATGGACCTGTAATAAGGGGTCACCTGTCTTAATCAGCCAAATTTTGGGCTTCTCTTGGGTGACCCCTTAAGACAGGTCTGACAATAGATAGTGTAACATGGGCTTAACTCTGATGATATCCGTAGAAATTTCTTGTCCTTTTTTTAATAATGGCTTTTCACTTCGTAGGTGAGAAAATATAACAGCGATGTTTCGAACTATCAGTCGAAAGCGCAGCCATCCATCGACACCAAGAGGAAGAGAGAAAGGACAAACACACACGCGAAAAAGAAACAAATGTATGAGAAGCACACAGATCAGCTTCTTCGTCTCATGCTTAAACCAATGTATATGATGTTTGGTCACCATATGTACATAAGAGAGAGCTAATGCCTGTGAGCCAAGGAATAGGTTGTTGTGTTATTGGTTAACGTCCACGGGAAACAGTTAAGGTCATGTCGGGACGGTCGGTTAAGCTAACACACTATTCCTGGGCAGGCTTAGACCTCCTAAGCCGTTAACCAGTACTAAGTGCACTTACTTTCACCAGGAACTGACAACTGCCATTCTTGAATCAGCGGAAGGAGAAATGAAAGTAAGTGGCCGGACCGGGTATCGAACCCAGGACCTCTGGCTTATAAGTCAGGCGCCCTACCGACTGCGCTACGCGGGAGCCAAGGAATATAATCTGTATCTTGTGAAATGCCTTAACTGTGAACATTCAGATCTTACTGACCCACGCAAGCTGGATTCGACTTTTCCTTGTTGACACCAGTAGTCGATGTAACTTAAAGTAACTTATAATGAAGTAATTTGGTCTGAAGAATCTTTACAGTAGATGCACATTGTGACCAGGGGCCGTATTCATAAAACGACTTAAATCGTTGCTATGCTGTTGCTAAGATTAAATTTGGTTTAAACAATATTTATTTCAACTCATTTACACACATAGCACATACAATAAACATGATAAATATACTGGAAAACAGGATCTGATAACAAGCGTTAACCACTTATACAATCATCTCCTGATTAAAGGTTAAATTTCTTTGAAGGAGATTCCCTACAACTATGAAATTTGCTCTGGAGGAACAGTCTTACAAAGACTGTTCCTCCATACCGAATTCCATAGTTGGAAGGAATCTCCTTTATAGATATTTAGCCTTAGCAACAGCATAGCAACGACTTAAGTGGCTTTATGAATACGGCCCCTGAGACTCAATAGCTTTACTGCTGACCGTTACAGGGCGGTTCGTTTGTTGCAGGTCCTCTATATTAATAAGACAGAGTGCGTATATTGTAGCAAACATGCCGTTCTATATCGTCATTTACGGGATATCTGTATTGATAATTGTCATTTGGGCAAGTAAAGCATCGGTTTTATGGTCGCAAATTGCGTTTTACGGCCCCGCTGGTACATTGCCGTAAAACAAAATTACCGACCATAAAACCTATGGTCAGAGACTTTCCTCTTTGTGTGAATGCTTGAGAGTTCAGGTTTTTTTCAAAATGCGATCATTGCTGTTACACTTGTTGTTTCACATTAAATTGTCGTTTCGTTTTAATGGTCGCTAAATGCGATATACCTCCCTAAATGACGAAATGACGATTTTGAATACAGTTATCCCCATTCTAATGCATTTTTCCACATGTTCATCTTTCATAATGTACTAGTTTGCACCCATCTCAAGCGCTGCCAGAAACGAAAACCAAACGTCAGCCAATGAGATTTCCGACAGTATTGTTGCAAGTTTTTGCCGTTAACCAATCAGACGTCGTGTTACATTCGTCAGTGCATTAGAATGTGTTTCACATTTTTCTCTTTATAATGTCGGTTGTACTTTGTGAGTGTGACCTTCCATGGGTATATTCATGTCACGTTATGCATTTAGATACAGAGTAACAATTCTCATATCACAGCTCATTACGGTTTCGTAGTGGGCACGCAACCTCGAAATGCTATTAACTGATGTCGATACGATGTCATCAGCAAAATGGGTTAGGGTGAGTTACGAGAAAATTTATTTTTCGGAATGTGCGAACAACAAAAACTCGTCTCTCATGCCGTCACAACTGCGTCAGTTGATTGGTGTATTGGATTTTCGACATGAAGATTTCTGAGTGTCCGCCAATTGTGGCGCAAACAGGAAAGTCTCTGACCAAACTGCTCGATATCATTGTGACTGATGCAAATCACGGTCCATCACAAGGCCTTCAAGCATTTCTGATACGGGAGGAAATTAAAGAAAACCACAATGAACTTCAAAGACAGTACAATAATAAGGAAACAAAATGAGCCACGACACGACAAAACCAACAATGTGAATGTGCGCCCAGCGCAGACTCAGATCAGCCTGGGCATCCGCCCAGTCTGATCAGAGTCTTCGCTGTCCAAATGGAGGTAGCTTAGACCCTTAGCTACCATTTGATCACTTAACCAAGAGTCTGGTTGAACTGGGCGGATGCCCTGGTTGATCTGAGTCTGCGGTGGGCGCACAACCACATTATTTGTTCTCTCGTGTCGCGGCTCATTAATGGTTTCGCGTGCTCTTTATGGCTAATCGTAACCCAGAAAGCCGAAACTTGACACAATTCTGAGTCAGAGTGATTGTCTAAATGTAGGACAAGGAGTACCGAATAGGCAATAGGCACATTGAATTCATCAAATAAAAATCTTAAAGAGTTCCTTCAAGAGCAGAGGAAGCATATGATGATAATTTGAACCATGTTACACTGTACGAGTTTTGCATGTTTCGTTATCGCACAAAAAGCTGTACCGCTAACTATTAACAGTCACGTTATAACGGAAAAATCTATGTTTTAACAATGCGAACCGCGTATTGCTATTAGCCCTATACAATATTTCTTATATGCATTTCGGGATCGTCACGAAAACAGACGTCAGCAGCAATAGCGTCCACAGTAATAATCGTAATTTCGACACATCAAAACGACATTAACATTTGCCCTGCATTCGGCGTTTACAAAACATACGCATATTACTTTACATTCCGCGGCATAATGGTTCGATGAAAACAACATTTTTAAGCATTTTCTCCTAACATTTCGAGCAGTCAAGTATCTCAGAATGTTTTATACAATAACAGCGGTCAAACATGAGTTCATGTTCATTTACATCTGCTGAGTTCCTGAGGAGGTGTTGGTATCCTCGCCGTTTTCAGCTCTAACCTCTGGGCCAGAAGATGGTAATGCACATAAAACACAAAGAATGATGTTGATCTGTATACTATTTCGGGGCGTCCTACTGATTTGGACGATAGTAGGGCAAGGGTCTTCTGTGCTTCCAGAAGGTACGGGTGGGGGTTGTTTGGACATTTTTTTCTCGTCTATCACTTCTCTCTTCTTTCTCCCTTTCTCTGGGAGACGGCCTGATATAGACTGAAATACTGTCTCAAAGGGCCGTTAAACCCAAAACAACCAACCAACTGTATACTATTTACTTTACGCTTCAAGCATCTTTGTTTGATTTGTAAGGCACAGCGTGCTGTGTTTTTTTAATGTTTGTCCATTATTTCGTATTCAGTTAAAAATCGATGCTTTCAAACACATACCGAATACAAATACAAATGTTTTATTGGTCTGATTTACATGTCCAGTTACATTGGTCCAATTACAGGAATGTCATTTTCACCACAATACATGTACATGTAAATAGCACAACCTATACAAAATCCCTTATATTCTTGTAACCTAATTTCTGACTTAGACACTAATACGAAGTTGGTTCTACTTATAGAAGTCAATATGATTATAATACTTATGGAAATACCATTAAATCTTTTGCATTTCATTTAAGAGTGAATTTTGTAGACAAAACTCTATATATCCGATAAAAGTTCCCATTAGTACACCAGCCTTGCATATCATAGACCATGGACATTAATATTTCACCTGCAGAAATAAGACAAACATGCACTAACATACAACTATTGTCTAAATGGACTATTATAGAGAACTTTTTCCTTTCATATTTTTCCTTTCATATTAAATGCCTTACCGTTTGCTTGTCGTATAATTTAAGGCACACTCTTTCCCTACTGTGACTTTGTAGACACTGTTTGTAGGGTCCCCAAACTGTCCCGTCAACGTCAACAAAGTTCCGCCAGCTGTGGGTCCCGATAGTGGGGTCACCTGAAAATCAAATGTACTTGTGTTCAAAAGAAATTTCGCAATTTATTTTAACTTTTAAAGCTTCAAAAATAGAAAAAAAATAATATAATAATAATTATAAGAAAGAAAACAATGGTAAGATTTACGCCTGCAAAAATTAAACAAAATGCTCGTCAAGCTATATCATATTGGGAATTCAAACACTAGAGGACAAACAGAGTAGATCCACATGTGGCGGCTCATCTGGATCTACACTATTTGCAAATTTCACTATTTTCATTTTCTGGCGTCTTAAGTGTTCATATTTCTCATTTCAAGAAGATAAAATGGCAAGGACAAAACCAATCGCTTAACACTTTCTGCCCTTAACACCAAACAGGAAAGGAAACTGTAATGACAGCATATTATGCAAAGCAAGACAATCAGTAAACTAAGCTGATGTATAGAGGATCTTACATTCGTGGTCATTTCATATGAACTTAATGAAACGAGCCTTCAGCGAGTTTCATAAATTTCAAATGAATTGACCATGAGTGTAGGATTTTGTATATTATATGACCATTTAAAATGGGATTTTAACGCCTTCAAATTGAAAATCATTTCAATAAAGAAACGCATTGTGCACATGGACGGTTGTAAATGCCGTAACGTGTACGCGCCAAAGTTTTATTACACGTGTGGTCATATGATTTTTATGACATGACGTTATCCACTGAATAACAGCGACGTCATATGATAATTGTTTTTAAGATGCAAGTATTGTTCGTGTTTTAATCGACTGTGCATGACATGAATACAAACTTGAAATGATATATGGAGATAGTTCATGATTTTGTATCTTTTCAAACAATGTTATTGCACTATTAAGCACAATAAACACGATAAAAATAACCATTCGTTATTTTGAAAGAGAAACATTGAATATTCGCAATAACAGTAAGCTCTATCAGAAATAGAAACTGATAAAAATGTATAGTATATGCTAATATGGAAGGAAGATTTATTGATTACGTTACAAGCTATTTTGAATGAAAGCTTTTTCATGGTTCACAAACGTTAATTATATTTATCAGACACCCACTTTTATAAAGAAGAAAGAAACTTTTCGATGTTACCAAGCAGAGCATTTTATTGGCAGTAACATTTTTTCCATTTGCTGTTATTCCTTTTTGCTCAGTAGATATGCAGCTTGTCTTTATGCTCAAATATAAATGAGTCCCGACACGAGAAAACACAATTTAGTGGCATGTGCGCCCAGCGAAGATTCAGATGAGCCTGGACATCCACCCAGTCTTCACTGCTCGCATTAAGTATTTCGCTATCCTATTAGCGCACAGCAAAGACTCTGATCAGACTGAACGGTTGCTAGGCTGATCTGAGCCTTCGCTGGTCGCACATGCCTTTTTTGTTGGTTTTGTCATGTCGCGGCTCATTTGGCTTGTTTACATTGTACATCTACAATGGACTCGGTTTGACTGAATCTGTTTCTTTAGCAGCTTACAGAGTCAATTTCTGGGTCACAAAAGTCTTTCCTAGCCACTGTGCAAGAACTGTCCTCTGCTGGTATACACCTGCCTCCATTGCTTGTATCAACACACCATTGACATGACGTCACGTCAGAAAGGCAGCCAGCACATTCGGAGTGTAAGGTACAATTATCTGTTCTTATCATTTCCACCTGAAATATTACGGAAGATCAGAAAGATGAGTCTTTAAACTTACAACAATTCTATAAACATGATAAAATAAATCAGACACCCATGAAATGATAAATGGACTCTTCCAATTTGTAAAAGTTAGAACAGTCAACTACATACAATTCAGGTAATGGAGCTTTATAATATCATCACTAATAATCCGCGGCACGAGTAATATTTGGGATCAATACTGCCAATATCAATTGCAAATAGATAGATAGATAGATAGATAGATAGACATATAGATAGATAGATAGATAGATCGATCGGACGGACGGATGGATGGAGGGCTCGATCGGTCGATCATAGATAGATAGATAGATAGATAGATAGATAGATAGATAGATAGATACGAACGAACGAACGGATGGATGGATGGCTCGATCGGCGATCATCGACAGTAGGGTAAAAAGGGGGGGGGGGGCAAATTCCCTCCCGGAGGGAATTTACCCCTCTGACGTCATATCCCGTCGCCATGTTGGATGACGTCACATCCTGTCCGCCATCTTGGAACACGTCATTTCCTGTCCGCCATTTTGGATGATATCATTTCCTGTCAGCCATGTTGTTTGGCCATTTTGGATGATACCATTTCCTGTCGGCCATGTTGGTCCGCCATCTTGAATGACGTGGTAAGTCCGCCATCTTGAATGACGTGGTAGAACACGTGACGAGTCTGGAATGCGTTATTTGATACTGCCTGTTGTTCAAACACCTGCGGTCTATTGATTTTGAGGAGGGGGAGGTTGAGGAATGTGACACCCGGCACCAAAGAACTCATTAGACACCTGGCCTGAGGTCAGCTAGAGACGCACCTTCTTTTCTATATATTTAGATAGTCTGACGCAATACCGCGAAATACTTGGGAGGATATAAACCCTCCCATTTAGACTCTGCATCGTCATTTTGATAAACATTCTTACAATGGCGCAGGCTCAGTTAGACGTTGTCTGTTTTTCGTTAACGAGACCGGAACTCTCCAGCTTGTGCTGCCGATTGGAAAGGAAAGAAACCTTCTGTTGTCTAGATCACAGCCTTTCTGTTACGGTGAAAAAGACGACAAAAGGTAGTAGTGTTATATTGAAGGAAGGAAAGAAAAGTGTGTCTTTATCTTTAGAGAAATTTGAGGCTCTCTGCGATTTAAAACTCGGTATACAGCTCCTGGATTCGTTCATACGAGGCAATACGGAGGACTGCTTGTAGAAAAATATAAAGATGAACAGAGATTTTGCAAACGCCGGAGTATGTATTAAATGTAAAACACCTTGTTATTTGGAGTGTGGAAAATGTGATAGTCTTTTGAGATATCTAGGAGAAAAACACGAATGTTTCGATCCTGATGAAGGCTTTTATGAACAGGAAACTTCTAACCTGCCTCTGTGCGATGCTTGTGAAACGGCCAATGAAATTTCTGACAGCCATTGAAAATTCTGTTGCTATGTAGAAAGCCATTTAAAACTATGGAAGACGGGTTTTTTAAATTAGTTTATCAGCAGACATGTTTCTGACTTTGCTATATCTCTTCCACGAATACGTGGCTAAAACTATGGTTCCTAATTACAAGCTTAAATACGAGGCCAGAGAAGCAGCCAATCGGTTGATAGAAGCAGTCAAAGGCTATCCAGAAACAATTAATCATTATGACTGACATCATATGTTTGTTTTGGTATATAAGCGCCATCAATCTTGAACTATAAGAAAATGGGAAGGTACGTGACCTTATACTTTGAGGGAAATCCGACACCTTATCTGGAGCTGAACTGGAATTTTAATCATAAAGGATTGATTAACTGGGCCAGTGATAACTATAAATACTACCATAATGGCACAGAACCAGCACCGACATTATACGAAGTAACATCCAAAACCGAATATTCTAGGCAACAATTTCACGATACGGTCATTCATTACTGGAAAAAACTAAAACCTTAGCTCAGAAGCGGTAATACATATTTCTTTCCTCTGAATGGAGAAATGGTGTGTATGAACTTACACGATAGTGAGTACTATGAAAAGTGGTTCAAGGAACTAGTTCATTTTGCTAGAGAATATTACGATGATGGATCTGACCCTGCATTGTATTTGGAAGTATGGTGAAACCAGGAGCATTTAAAATGTCGTCTTTATTATGTAAACGGAAAACCAGTGTACAAAAACATGTTCTTTGATTGGCTAGATATTACTTTGGCGAGTGTATAAAAGCTACCGATCGATGCCAAAGGTGTCATCAGTCTGAATAAAAAAAAATAGATTGACTAAGGACAAAATAACCATCATTATGGATATATTACCAGATAGTCATTTGTTTGGTACGAAGCTGTACCAAGACAGGCTACTTACTTTCCACCATTGGCCTAAACAGATCATTCCCGATAAATACGCTTTGGCACAGGCTGGATTCTATTATACTGGACAAAGTGATTTTACCGTATGCTTTGCGTGCAGTTTAAAAGTGAACCAGTGGGAGAAGCAGGATAAACCGTGGGATGAGCACAAGCGACTTTCTCCAGACTGTATGTATTTGAAAATGATTGGTTACGGTGAAACGGATGAAAAGGCCTACGAGCAGACAAAACTTGCATTCGGCTTTACTTCAGAGTGTGACACATCTGGAAGGCTTGCACAATCATTTTCTTGTAATTCAAATCAATTTTCCGGCAAGTAATGGAAACTAAGACAGATTTAACTGACTGTTTATCAAGGCTCGTGCTGGAAGATCAGTTTACGATCCTTTATGCACAAGCAGTGAGAGATAAAACATATGAAATGGCACGTCGTTTTTGTTTCGGATGTTTGACGGGCAATTTGTCACAGACTCAACATAGTTGTATCACACTAACTCCCGATCAGAAGTTAAAATGTTATTTTACACGGGCATTGCAAGATATCGATGAGCAAGAAATCATAAATCGATGGAATGATTGTGTGCGCCGAATAGATATACAATCTCAACAATCGTTAGACACTTATAGACATGAATATCATAGTCACCATTGGAAGGAGACTCAGTTGAAGACAGATCGATGGAGGAAAAAGCTTTTTCAAACTGTATGGCGGATGATTCATTTGGAGAAGAGATTTTACAATAAGCTACAAAATACTTTTTCGTGCTCATGACGTTTTTGTGTCCTTTATGGACCCACCTTATTGTCATCTTAATTTTATTCATTGTTTATAATTATTTATGGATTAGGGAATTATGTAAACTATCTATTACAAAATATGTAAATGTTACCGTTATATAGATCGCCTCGACAAATTGATCGCTAACTATAACGCTACCCCTCACAGAAGTATTAATTACATGGCTCCCAAAGACGTGACTAAGGGTAACGAAGCCGATGTTTGGGCCAGCTTGTATCTGAAAAAGACTAAGAGAAAAAAGTCTACCTCATCAACGTATAAGCCACCAATCAAATTTAAGAAAGGTCAATTTGTTCGAGTCAGTTTTCAAAAGAGGCCTTTCGTCAAATCTTATATGGATCAGTTCAGTACGGAAGTGTTCAAAGTGGTCTCCGTCACTCTCATACAGGGCATACCCATGTATAAACTGGAAGATCTCAAAGGAGAAAGCATTGAAGGTCGATTTTACAACTCTGAACTGTTGGCTGTTAATAAAGACGAATCCAGTCTATGGTTTATTGAAAAAATCTTAAAGAAGAGACGGCATAAGGGAAAGCTTCAGTATTTCGTAAAATGGGAGGGGTTTCCAAAACAATTTAATAGTTGGTTGAATAGCGAATCTGTTATTGATAAAACTGACAAAGAGAAGTAAAGATGGATAGGTACCTCTACGTAAAGAGCGACGAAAGTGATCATTACTTTACCCAGAATCAAGTTTATCACTTTAAAATTCATCTGAAAGTTCCCATGTACTTGTCAGGGTTTTGGAAAGTAGGCTTGGTAGAGTTTCAAGGTCGAAGATCGGCAAAGGTCAGAAAATCTAAGGCCGTTGATGATGTCTATATATTCACAAATATTTGTAAGGACAGCATTTTGGACGGTGTAGAAAAGCCTATACTCCGAAGATTAGAAATGAATGAGAGGAATGGTTGGAATTACATCTTTGATAGCCCTATTTACCTTCCCGTGAAGAGAACTGAACTGATTGAATTTGAAGTGTATATAAAAACCGAAGATGGATCTTTCGCCACATTTCTGGATTCACCTGTGTATCTGACACTTCATTTTAAGCGCTATCCTTTTTACGCCGACTTTGATTCTTTATAACAATAACTTTGATTGGATAGTATTAAACCAAAGTAAAGCTTCTTGAAAAGTAAAACGTTTGTCTATTTTGACTTTAATATATCTGTAGACTCTGACCTGAACGTTACATCGTTTGTTTTACCAAACAAAAATAAAAGAAAAGAAAAAAAGAATGAATCCTTCAAAATTGTATGTACCCGATCCACAGAAATGGGTCCGATTTTATAAGCATGTTGCAGATGGAAAAATAAGATTGAATTCAGCCAATCAAATTGGAGGTGGCAATACTGCTCATTCATTCATTGCGCCGGTAGACAAGTTTTTAAAGCAGTATGAAGATGCACTGTCAAAGGAACCGCCAGTAAAACTCGTGTCAACTACGGAACAAATGGTAGATCAAGCAAAGAGCGAGTTGCAACGCGAGGGTGAAGATTTAAAACGGATAACTCAAGCGCTTAAGAGTCTAAAGAAGCAAAAACTTCAAAGCGGAAAGGTCTCTAAAAGAAAGAAGAATAAAAGTGGAAAAGTCGGGAAATCTAAAAACAGTGACCAGGCTAAGAGTTCGAAACGCAAGAATACTAAACAAAGCCGTAGACAGAAAGCCAAATTTGAGAAACGAACAAATTTTATTCACCTTCCTCTGATTGACGGACATTTAAAAGAAAAATAAATCATGTCAATAGTCAATAAAGAAGAATTCGCGGAAGGTGTGCCAAATAAACTGTCTCTGTTTGATTTACCACCCACGCAAACTGCCATATCTGACGTTTATAACCAAGAAATACGACCTATAAGTCAATTAAGCGGCGAAGGGCCCATCGAATTTCGAAGAAGTGGTCAAAATTCGCTGGATTATTTGGACTTGGCTGGTTCCCAACTGTACGTAAAATTGAAGGTCAAGAAGGCAGATGGAACAAATATAGCTAAAGGTACTGACAAAGTGGGACCCGGTCAACTTATTCTTACAGGCTTTATTCTCTACTATCGAAGTGACTCTGCAAAATAAAGCTATCATTACTTGCAACTATAATCCATACAGGGCCATAATTCAGACTCTGCTCAATTACGGACAAGATGCCAAGTCTTCTCAGTTACAGTCACAACTATTCTTCAAAGACGATTTTGACCATCCTGAAGACCCTGATCCCAGCGGAGCCAATAACGGACTGTTTTTGCGATCCAAGTTTATAGAAAATTCTAAATATTTAGATCTTCAAGGCCCCATTTTCCACGACCTGTTTTCGATGAAAAGATACATGATAAATCAAGTGGATGTAAAACTGAAACTCTATAGAAGCAGCCCGGCTTTTTGTTAATGCTCCGGCGACGCCTCTCCAGACTATAAGATAGAAATTCACGACATCTATCTACTGGCGAGAAAGATCAAAGTAAATCCCGCTGTCATATTTGGTCACTCAGAAATACTGAAGACAAGTAACGCCAAATACCCCTTTACTAGAGGGGAATGCCGTATACAAAGTATTCCCGTAGGCAGCACTTCATTCCACTGGGAGAATTTGTTTCAAGGTCAAAAACCTAATCGAGTCGTTATCGGCTTTGTTACATCTAAAGCCGTGTCTGGCGATTACAAGAGAACCCCTTTAATTTTGAGAATTGTGGGATCCAGTCTATCTGCTTATACGCCGATGGTGTTCCAGTGGGAGGGAATCCAATCAAAGTAGACTTACAGCAGCTACTGGTGAAACCGTGATGTCCGCCTATACGGAACTGTTTCAGAGTACAGGCAAATGGAACCGTGATGCTGGAAATGACTTTATCAGTGGAAGTACACTGTTTGTGTTTCAGTTAGAGCCGAGTTTCTCTGACCACGGGAACTACCTATTCTTACTGAAGACGGGTAACCTCAGATTAGACGTTCAGTTTAAGACAGCTTTGACCGGTAAGTTTCTGAAAATTTTGTTTTAAGTCATAAATTAATATAAAAAAAATCATTATCTAGAGAAAAAAAAAATTCCCCACGGGTGGATTCGAACCAACGACCTTTTGATTTACAGTCAGACGCTCTAGACCACTGAGTTACAAGGGGATATACCTATTGCATTTAATTTTAAGAATTGATATTTGTAATTTTAAACGCAATGACAAACACTTTAAGATTAAAATGACATTGTCACTCCATTTATTTTTAGCAATGCTTTACTTTTGCCTTACACCCTACAGATCTTTTATATTATATGGGGTTTTTTTTGCTGCTTTATTGACTCTTGGATTTAAATTTATGATTTATTTTGCAGCTACCACCAGTTGTATCGTCTTCAGTCAGAGCCCAGGCTATTTTGAAGTGTCGGCGTCCAGAGACATCATCACAGAATGAACACATCTCAGATTCAGTGTTGCATAGAGTGTGATTTCATCATGCGTGGTCGCGTGAGCGTTTGTGCTGCAGATCGTTTACCTTCTATCATAACTTCATTTCCATACGGATTAATAGTAAATACCGACATTCATAGCCTACAGGAAAACATTGGTGCGCGTTTTATTTCGATCAAAAAGGAAATGGAGAGTTCTTTGACAGTTATGGGCACCCACCAGAATACTACAATAGCTTGTTTCCCAGGTTTTTGACTAGACTTAGTTCAAGTAACATGGCCGTGAATCAAAAACGGTTGCAAAGTGACTATTCTAGATTCTGTGGATTGTTCTCTTTGTTTTACCTTCATCAACGATTTGAATCTGTTCCCATGTACGATATTGTACACATGTTTTCAAATGATAAGTTTTCCTTAAACGATTTGTTTATTTTCCAATTATTTTCCAAGTCATTCCCGCATTGTGTTAATGATGAATCGAGTTACAATCAAACATGTAAACCACTTCTGATTAAAGATTTTTAAATATATATTATATACATATATGATTCATTTTTTTTTTCTTTTATATGTATCATTTTTAGTGACGAAATGGATTGAGAGAGAGAGAGAGAGAGAGAGAGAGATGTCATATTGTTTTAGCTCTTTCCGAATAAATATAGAACTTCTTTGTATGCTTGGTTTTCTCATTTTTCTATCCCTATTCCCCACCCACTCCTTTAGACGAATTTATATGCTTAGTTTTTCATCGTATAAAACAAATAAACCATTAAAGAACAGAGTTATTTACTAAGTGATCTTCTTACGATGAACATCTCAAATAACCCTATGGAAGATCAGGCATCTGTGGATAGCGCAGTCAAACTGGAAAGTCCTTTCAATTGCCTTATTGTAGGCGCATCAGGCAGTGGAAAAACCCACCTTTTATATGAGATACTTCAGCATGGAGAACATATGTTCACGTCAAAGCCTATGAAAATTATTTACTGTTACGGAGTCTACCAGAGCCTCTACGATGACATGAAGACGACTATTTCCAATATTCAGTTTTTCGAAGGTTTACCCTCTAGAGAAGACCTTGACATGTGGGGCTTAGAAACGGGGCATAAGATACTGATATTGGATGACTTACTCCAAAAGGCGGCGAAAAACATAGACATCGTCGATCTTTTCTGTCAGTATAGCCACCATCTGAATTTTTCAACCTTTTTTGTGGTACAAAATCTATTTGCTAACGGGAAACAGTTCCGCACCATCAGTTTAAACACCCACTATTTTATACTTTTTAAAAATCAAAGGGACCAGCTCCAGATACAAACCCTTGGACGACAGATGTTTCCTGGACAACTCCATTATTTCACACAAGCTTATCAGAAGGCCACAGATCCAAAATATGGCTATCTGCTCATAGATGTCTCGCCCCATTCTGATCCCAAATATAAACTTCGGACGCACATCTTGCCTGGTCAGTTAATGAGTGTGTATCTACCAGAGAACACCAAAACGATATGAACATTTTAATCAAGAAAGAAAGTTGCTTTCTACGACTCCTTATGAGTACCAGCAGCGAACAACGAAAAGCCATGATTAAATCCATCACGCCCGCTCAAATGAAAGCAGTGGTGCAAATAGCCTATAACGTGCTCCAGGGGAACCGAGATTTGCCTCAAAAGGACATAAAGAAGTTAACTAGACATAAAATCGTCATTCGCCGCTTTATTGACAAGAAGACAACACGTGAAAAAAGAGTGGCACTATTTCTGAAATACTTGGAAAGTATTTTACCACTAATTAAGGTCATCGAAAAAGACATTCAGTGACAAAAATGGCTAAAGAATTTGTGCTGGTCCCCAAACTGAAGTATGACAATATGCTGAAAGCGTTAGAACAACCGATACAACCTGAGGCACAAAAGCCAAATAAAACGATTCAAGAGGGTGGACAAAGTGTTGATTCCCACCCCCATGATGTCGAAAATCGAGAAAACTTGGAAGTTCCAAAATCTCCTCCAAAACTATACGTGAAAAGACCTTTGACGGAAATGGATTTCTATAAAGATGTCAATCACAGACAGAAAAGATCACGAAATACCAATACACCAAAAATGAAATGGATTAATTACAACATTTAATGGAATAGATTAACCATGTGTTTTATTTTTCAAATTTTTTTGTATTTTGTTTTGTAAATTTATAATAGAAGTTTAATTTTAATTTTCGTTCTCTCAAAGTCGCAGTAAATAAAACTACTTGCTTGCATCATAGTTTCTATCTTTATTTTATCTCTGTCTGTCTCGAATAACATTTAAATTTTAACTTTGACAGAACGAGAATTAAAATCCCCTTTCCGAAGGAATATTGATCCAAGGGGAAGTTTCAGAAAATAAAGCAGCTGCCAACCTGAAAAGAGTAAAACAAGGGAACATCCCCTGTATTTGGGATTCGACTGTCGTGAGTTTCTGCAGGTTTTACCGACACTGAGCTCTGCTGGGGTTGTAGTTTAGTTAATAGTAAAACAAAAACACACTGATTACGTAAAATATATTAGGTACACAATATTGTAGCATTTATTATTACAATATATAAACACAGACAATTTTTACATTGTCAGTATAATTCTGTAAGTTGGTTTCTAACACAATGAGTGTTTCTTTAAGATAAATACACATTATCAGGATGGTCTACTTGCTAAAGTGCATGGTCACAGTGAAGTCATTGAAGCACTGTCACATGTAAACAGTTACTTTCCTCTCCATCCCCTGCCCTGCTCACTTTCCCTAACTCCACTCCTCCCCCCACCCACCCTCAAACAAAGAAGAATCAAACTGTCTGCAGTGAAACGGATTTATATCTTAAAAAAAACTAATTTTATCACTGTTTAATTCTATAATGTCCATAGGCATAGCTTTCGACGGGATTGACTAAATATCGCTTGTCATCGAAAGCAGACAAGCCCGTCTTCGAAATATTTTCACAGAAAATTTGGTGATAGTGGCTTCTTATCAGGCTCATGTGGCATTGTTGCTGAGTTTCTTGAAACAAGGTGGCCTTATAATCGTCGAAACGTAAATCCTTCTTCACGGTCACTTTGGAAATGCCCTTTAATCGCTTGGATTCTTTCTCATCGCAGACGAAACTGTACATTTTACTACGAAGCCCAACAAACTCGGAAATGGGCATGCCTAGTGTTTCATCTTTTAACTTTCCAAGGGCCTTCTTGTTTTTGTCACTATAGAGCGGATGGTCCTTAGGATAGTCCGATAAATCGAATAGTTCTTCATTTTGTTTCATGTCATCGTAGACACTTTCTGTCTCACAATAAAAGAGAAAACTGTCCGTGTCCGTCATTTGAAGACGAAGTTTATCACCATACTTCTTCTTTAAGTAATTGTAATAAAAATCGTACATGGCCAGTTTGCTCAAGTCTAAGATACACATACCGCTTTAACTCGGTTTGTACAACTTCACTTTGGCACGACCCAGTTCCACAGCCACCAGATCCTCGTTAAAAATTTTACAGGTCTTATACGTTGGCTTCGCAGTCAGTTTCGTCAGCCTTTTGCACGTGTGGACGAGCTCTATGTTTTTATGTTTTCTACCATTTTCCATCGTCTTACCAAACACGGAGACATTCATAAGCTTATAAAAGTTATTTTGGAAAGAAGAGGTTGCCTTTTTTCTCATCTCCGTGTTGAAGTCGATATAGGGCTTCATCCACGCTTCCTGACGGAACTCAAGTACTCTATGAATGTCCTTTATTTCCAAGCCTAGTTGAAGGTATAGTTGCAGGTTTCGGTAATGGACGACGTATTTCTCCTTGTCCTCCAATGTGGTCATAAGCTTTTCCACTTTGGCCCTGGAGGGCAAGGGGTCATCGTTCGTTTTCCCGTGCAACTTTTTCCAGAGACTGGCAGCATAGGGGGAGAGCTGGTCGTCTTTGACTTGTTTCTGCTCAGAAGCTAAAGGATAGTCGTTATGACTATCATGTAAGTGCTTCGGATATGTCAAAGAGACTTCTAAGATATAGCCTGTGTCCCCATCTTTTGCTATGGATTGAACGTCGAACCCTTCTATTTCTGGGGGTTGTAAAAATCTAAAAGAGTCCACGGGTAATTTCTGAACCATGGCATAGCCGTATATATTATTCATATCCAGGTATTGGATATATGAGGTAGGCTCGGATGGTTTATATTTATCTAACAAGGGATTGTTAGCGCGCGCGTAACGATTAGCGATGTAACTAATACCCCCGCGAATCCCTTTTTCAACGAAGAGGATTTGATCGATGTCTGACATCAGCTGAAGTGACACTGCAGTCATTTTCAGACAGGCCACCCACGCGAGACCCGGAGACGTGTAAAAGTGACAGGGATCGAGCTCATATTGATCCATGCACACGTTTCGAAAAGCCTCAAAAACATCACACAAGAGCCCCACGTCCGTTTTCAGATACAGGTCGTGGTACTCCCCCAGATTTTGCAACTGAAAAATATCGAAGACATTCTGCGCATGCGCATAATCTTCATCCGAAATGCCTTCTCTCTTGATCTGGGAGTAAAAAGCTTCTTTGGGGGGTAAAGAGGTTTCCTGAAATCTGGTTTCACTATCCATATAATCGTAAGGATAGATCCCCTTGCGTAATAGCAGTTCCGCTTGTTGTTTGGAAGAGTATTCCGTCAAGAAATGGGGAAAGGCATCGATTCCGTCTTGAGCGAGATCGCGCACTAACGTTTCCAAGGATGAAGGAAGAAATTGAAAACTGTCTATGAATCTTAAATTGCCTAAAGAGAAACTCACGTACTTTTCCGTATTTTGCGCGATAAAAGTTAACTTTGCAGATTTGAAGGTACCCAGACTTTCGCACAAAATATGACCATCAAAATTTCTCAAATCATGAAAGATGACAGGAATAAAGTCTACCTGTTTACAATTTATGTTACAATGGTTATGAGAAATTCCAATCAAGGTTCCTGTCACGTGACTATGGTGGCGCACGGGTCGGTCATATGTCCTATCGTAAAGGGTAAATGCCTTTTTACAAAGACAACAAGAAGTCGCCTCTCTAGCAGCATCCTGTTGCTCTTGTGTCATATCAATGGGTACTACTTTATTCAAAATCTCTTTAATATTTTCTTCTTCTTTCAATATTTGTTTGATAAATTCGGAAGAGGCATTTTGTCCTCGGTATAACACCGTAGGTTTTGTATATCTGGATTCGACGCAAACGACTTTATACCCAAAACCGCACGCTTCCAGTTGGGTAGCAGGAGTGGTATTAGACTGGGCTGGATCGGGAGAACAAGACTGTATCTTTTTATTTAAGGTCTCAAAATCGGCGTAAATCACAAACGGAACTTTCAAGGTTTTGCCATAATCTTTAAATTCCAAAAGATCGTCCTGACCTTTTTCGGGCAACACAACCTATTGACTACCATGAACGCAGCAGTTAGGTCTGTGATCTTGCAAGAGCTGTTCTCGCCTGAAACCGTGTAGGCAATAGGGACAAAAATGAAGCATTGCTTTATGAGAGTTGGTTCTATACAAAAAACCATTGAAATCTTGTATGAGACAAAAATGAGACTTTTGTCCTTGATTTAAGAGGAATAAGTTGGCGTGATAAAGCCGTTGCGTCTTTGTGGTGATTCTCAATGGCAATATGTCTTTATCTTCATATGTGAAGACGTTGACGGACACGCCAGCATTTTGGGTTTCAAATTTGTTTAAGTGGGAGAGTGGGACATGAAAATCAATTCCAGTCATGTTGATTTCATTTTCGAAAGGAAGGTAGTGAGTAACAGATGATGGGTTGTGTTCAGCAGGGTGTAAGCAGGCAAGAATACACCAAAGAAAGCATTTTTCATCTGTATTTTGTATATTCAAAATGGTATTTGTTTTGCTCAAAGAATTTGGGAGAGGAATGTAAATGGAACCGTTTATGGGTGCATATATGACGGTGTGGATCTCTAACTGTATGACTTTTTTCATATACCATCCGGAACCTTCCCTCATATATTTCTCCATGCTGGCAAAAATCTTTTGAAGGGCCTCGTTCAAATCGTGGTCATCCAATGTTTCGTTTGAAAGACTAAAATAAGTCAAACTACGAAAAAAAGGTGTGGTTACGGCCATATTGTCCCCGTCTCTTTTCATCTCAACCTGTACACACAGATTCCACTTGATACCGCGGGTAGCCTGGATTCTGGAGAGAAGGTACTCTCGGATTTGGGACTGTATATTCCCCAAAAACAACAGTAAATCCCCTCGCTCGCTGCCACGTGGGTAAAGATATCTGTGCTGCACAGCCTCTTTCAAAGCACTGATGCCTGAGGACGAATTGACGGCTAACGCCCGTTCGGAAGATGGAACATGTTGCCCACCACTCTGATTGGCTGGTGGAGCAATGACGGAACCGAGCATGGCCCCTTGACGACTTACCGAGGTACCTCGACCAGCTAGTGGATGGGTCGTATCGACGTGTCTGAGTAAGGAAGCATAATCTTCAAAAACCTCAGAACAATGCCTGCATGTCCATGATGGGCGCCTTGGTGACCTAATTTGACCATGCACTTTGGCTTTGTGACGCTTTAAATGACTTTTTTTTTGAAAAAGTTTTATGACATATATCGCACAATAAACAAGAATCTTTAGAAATAACAACTTTTCCATGAAACTTTTTCTCATGACGACGAAGATTGTCTCTTCTAGAAAATGTCTTACTGCAAAACTCGCAAGATACTATAAGCACATGCGTCAATTTATGTTTTACAAGCTGCTTCATACAACTGAATGTCTTATCACAGATGTCACATTGTAATGCTTCATGATTCAGTCTCTTAGAATTTGTTCCTCGTCGCTTGAAGTAGAATCCTGGCGACCTCTTTTCATTGTTACAGCCGGTATCCGCTTATGCAACGAATTCTGTCAGATACAAAGGTTTCTTATATGAGCAAAGTAGAAACCATATAATAAATATTTCATATACTGCATCACTTTATTCACACCTAAAAATAGCAAGTCAATAAATTAATGCAGAGAAAAAATCCGAAAATTAAACCCGACATGTTTCTTTCATGTGAAGTTTCGTGAAAATATAATGATGTGTTATGAAGCTATGACATTGACAAGTATTAGCTAGCTCTATCCTATTTACTAAGGTACTGTCTTAAGCATTTGTTCATGTAGTCCGTTCGGAGGCTCTTGGTCTAAACTGTTTCCTCATATATTCCTGTCAAAAACAAAGAACAGTCTGATTTAAGTCCACACTGTTTGTTCATATACTCCTGTCGAAAGCAGGGATTAGTCTGAAATGGCTCTTTCTGTTTGCCCAGGTATTCTTGTCTAAAGCACAAAGCAGTCTGACCGGGGTCAGCCCTTGCTTGCACAGCTATTCCTGTCTACTCTCGCTCATGTATTTTTGTCTTAAGCAAGGATCAGTCTGATTTCAGTGTACACCAATTATTAAGTTTTGGAGCAGTATTATCTAGCGTCTACACTATATACCCAGTTATTCCGTCAAAATGCATATTATAATATAATTTGGGTCTACACTGTTCATATATTCCTGTCTAAAGCAACATGTAGTCTGATCTAAGTCTACACTGTTTTTCCAGGTATTCTTCTCTAAAGCACGGAGCAGTCTGATCTGGATCAACCCTATTTGCTTAAAAAACATGGAACAGTCCAATCTGAGTACGCACTGTTAAACAGGGAGCAATCTGATCGGGGGCCATCCTTTTCGATTAAAAACATAGAACAGGCTAATCTTGGTCCATTATGTTTAGCAATGAGCAATCTGATCTAGGAGTTTAAATCTTGATCCACATTATTTGCTCAAGTATTTCTATCTATAGCAATGAGCAGTATGATTGGGATCTACACCATTTCCTCAGGTATTTCTGCTTCAAGCAAGGAGCAGTATTATCTGGGGTCTACACTGTTTGTCTAGGTATTTCAGTTTAAAGAATGGAGTAGTCTGATCAGGATTCTCACTGTTTACTTTACCCGATTGATAAATGTCCGATGACTTTGGATAAATATCTTCCTTAGTTATTTGATACTTCAGAAAATTATTCAATTCATAAAAATTGTAACGAGGAAGTTGCCACGTTTGAATGACACTTTATCAGTTAAATTCGGGACCTGTGATTATGGGTTCAATCCCGGTCAAGGTGAGAAAAAAGATTGTTCTACAACTGCTCTACCGGACAAATAAACTGAGTGTGTGGCGCTTTGAATTTTGCAGGCGTCTGTCGAAAATCAATGGTGATATAATGTATAGGAAATCAATACTGACCTGAGAGTAATATCCAATTTATCCTCAAATATTCCTTAACTCAAAATATTGAATCTACTTGAACCACTCAACGGATCCGTCGATATGTTATATACTTATTACTAAAAGACTTTATAAACAGCCTGTTTTCAACTCAATGTGTGTTTCCACTATGATGAGAATGAAAATGCGGTCTGTTATTTAAAGTTAGCGGGTATTTCACCACAAGAACTGGGAGGGTATTTTTTTCTCCTAAACAACTTCTGTGATTGGCTACGATAGCTATCTGCTTACACCTACTAATGGTGGTGCCAGGAGAATTTAAACCATACACCAGGAAAACATTTGTTTGTCATTCAACAAAAGAATTGCCCATGAGGTAGGTTTTTTCCCTGCTCTTTGTTTTTGGCGCCCAAATAAAGTTTTAATCGGTCAAAGCACGGAACAGACTGATCCTTGACTACACCGTTTGTTCTGATATCAAGTATATATTAAGGCTCAGCGTGATCTACGTTTTCATAGTTTGGGAACGACAGTCTGATCTGGGTCTCAATGTTATTTTGCTCAGGTATAGAAGTCTATAATAAGGAGCAGTATGATCGAGGTCTTCAGTGTTTGTGGAGATATTTCTGTCCAAAGTGAGGACAGTCTCGGTCCCCAGTTTTTTTTTTTTTTTGCTCAGGTATTCAAGTTTAAAGGAAGGAGCAGTGTGATCGCGGTCTTCACTGTTTGTTCAGCTATTCCCGCCAAAAGTAAGGACAGCTGATCCTGGCCTATATATTATTTTTGCTCATGCGTTCAAGCAGACCAGGAAGATATGAATATTAACTGAAACTGTAGTAATCTGAAATGTCTGTTTAAAGAGGATGAGGGGATTTGACCTCATAATGTCATTTTTTTGTACAATGTATTGAGAGAATAAACGATTTGAAAGTGTGTTTAAAGAGGAGGAGACAATTTACAACCTAGAAAAACTCTGTATAAGTACGCAAACATGGCGAGGCCCGAAAAAAAGGCTACACAAATACCTCTGGAAGAAAAATGTCTCAGATATACGGATAAGTTTTTATTTACCTTTACATTTGAGTTGCCAATTTTACAATCCCATCAACCATACTTTAGTGATGTAGCGGTCTCTCCCATTTTTTCCCTTTCCAATCGGCAACACAAGCTGAAGAGTTCCGGTCTCGTTAAAGAAAAAACAGACAGCGTCTAACTGAGCCTGCGCCATTGAAAGAATAATTATCAAAATGACGATGCAGAGTCTAAATGGGAGGGTATATATCCTCCCAAGTATTTCGCGGTATTGCGTCAGACAATCTAAATATATAGAAAAGAAGGCGCGTCTCTACCTGACCTCAGGCCAGGTGTCTAATGAGTTCTTTGGTGCCGGGTGTCACAATGCTCAACCTCCCCTCCTCAAAATCAATAGACCGCAGGTGTTTGAACAACAGGCAGTATCAAATAACGCATTCCAGACTCGTCACGTGTTCTACCACGTTATTCAAGATGGCGGACCAACATGGCCGACAGAAAATGGTATCATCCAAAATGGCCAACCAACATGGCTGACAGGAAATGATATTATCCAAAATGGCGGACAGGAAATGACGTGTTCCAAGATGGCGGACAGGATGTGACGTCATCCAACATGGCCGACGGGATATGACGTCAGAGGGGTAAATTCCCTCCGGGAGGGAATTTGCCCCCCCTTTTGACCCTACTATCGACTGATAGATAGATAGATAGATAGATAGATAGATAGATAGATAGATAGATGTACCCGCATAAGTTTTTTTAATCATACCTTATTAGCGTATGTGAAGTACAGATTTTTATTCTTTTGATTCAATACCATTTTGTCGTTGATTTTGCCTTCCCTGGTGATATTCAAAGAAAATAAAACCTGAAGTCCATAGCCGGTCTTGAGATACTGAAATTTAAGACATCGTAAAAATTTTAAAAAATTGGGACACCTATAATAATTACCCAGACTGTAATATAAACAGTACCGGAACTTTGTTTTAAGATGGAAAATGGCTGCCTTATGTGAACACCTTTTTTTCTAATTCCGCATTTGTTTTGTGATTGACTATTGTCCATAAATCGATTGAATGCGGATTTAAATCAATGTTTTTATACCTCTGAAATCCAAGAAACCAATATCTATAGACAACCGGAGCTAAATATCTAAAATAATTTATCATGATCGGAGCACATTAAAATAACGCGTTTGGCTTTGCAAAGAATAAACATGCTAAGAGAGTTAAAATTTAAATTATAACAATCGTCCCTTGAAAAAAAAACTTCTCATTGATTATGCTTTCGTTAGAATACAGTGATTTTCTCTAGGTCAATCTTAGACAAGAGCGACTCTATTTTAAATAGCTTTAAAGAAACCTTTAAACTCAAACGTAATCCCCAAAGCAAAGTATTTCAATGCTGGAACTCGTATAGTTCAAACTTCGATTGAAATGTGGTTCACTGAAAGCGCACCTTCATCATATTTATGACAGAAGTCTATTCGAAAGTCCAGTATGTCTTTGTGGCGAGATAGAAACACAAACCCATTTAGACAGAATCACATCGCAGACCTAGTACAAGAATGTACACTGGAGATATAATGTATGGTAACGAGGGGGTATCGCCGGCGATAATCGAAGACATCTTTACACGGGTGCAAAATTACAATTTAGACTCTCTAAAAGATTTAACCCCGTAACAGTTCACAGCGCATCTAACTGATAAACAAATTGTCATATATATGTGCAGCTGGGACCGACCGAATGAAGAAGTCTCTCTCTCTCTCTCTCTCTCTCTCTCTCTCTCTCTCAATCGCTCTTGGTAATATTCTGTTAACATTTAGCGTTGTACGTTATGTAGTGCATGGTTACTTCTCATGCAAACATAAAACAGTCCTTGCCTATATTTTTATTCATTGCTTGGCTGTTTTAGATTAAGATTTGTTTATTTTGAGCCTATGCTATGTTTGTATATCAACCTTTTTTCAGTATTGAAAACCGGTAATGGTCCACATAAGCCTTTGGCTTTCGATCAAATCCTGGGCTGTTGTTTCTGTATCAAAATTTGATGACTAAAACATTGTTTTAACCAATGTTTTATACCATGTAGTTGGTTTCCATTTTAAAAACTTAAGGTATTTTATCCCGTACTTTTTTAAGTTTTATACAGTGATGACGGAACGACAACAAATTGAGAACTTAGAGAACTCTTAAATGTGATTTCGAAATGGAAAAATACTTTCTAACAGATATTGATAAGAAAGCCATTAGTACATTTGTTAAAATTAGAATAAGTAATACATGTAGTAAGTTGGATATTTCAGAAGGCCGTTTTCATAAAGTTACTCTTGAAACAGAATATGGCCATTGTGCAACATAAAAAAATGTGTGAAAGAATAGAGGCGGATGATGTTCACTGAAATTGAAAATTGAGCCGCGACATGAGAAACCAACAAAGTGGTTGTGCACCCAGCGCAGACTCAAATAAGCCTGGGCATCTGCCCAGTCTAATCAGACACTTCGCTGAGCGCTTAATTGGTAGCTAAGGGTCTAAGCTACATCCATGCGGCCAGCGAAGACTCTGATCAGACTGGGCGGATGCCCAGGCTGATCCTAGTCTGCGCTGTCCGCACAACCCGTTTGTTGGTTTTGTCGTGTCGCGGCTCAATTGTTTTCCTTCATATAGTTCATTGGATGCATCTGATAAGTTCAAATATATTCTAGGAAGTAATGATTCCGACTTGTTTAAGACATGTATTCGTGGGATTTATAAGATGTGCGTGTTATGACAACTAGTGCATAATAGACAATTGTTCGCTTGAAACACGAAGTACATATAGAAATCGTTTGAGGTTCCCCAGCGTTAAACATTACCATGTTTTCTGTCATGTACCATTGTCTTAACAACACACAAATTGCACAAACTCAGATCAGTCTGCGCATCACCACAGTTACACATTTATAAATGTATTTGAAAAAAAAAAAACTACTATTTTTTTGGAAAAATAGTTTCACAGTTATTGTAGATTCGTTTATGCAAGTAGGATTTTACACAGGTTTAATTATAATGAAGCTCTATAATTGTTCATTTTGCCTTTTTGCAAAAAATCAGTATACTGTAGGGAAAAGTGTGGTGGAATCAAAGAGGAAGGAGGGAGAGGGTGGGTGATGAGAGAGAGAGAGAGAGAGAGAGAGAGAGAGAGAGAGATATTAGAAATGGGATTTTTTTTTTCAAAAAAAGTTCTGAAACTGTGATAAAAATATCGGTTTGGCGAAAGCGCTGGCGAAAGAAATAACGATCAAGCGCTTACCCTGCAGTTTGTACAGTCCAAGTGAATGGCAAATGTCTCATTACATAGATGCGCAGACTGATCGACATCCCCGCATTTTTTTTCTTTTCGGTTATACAGAATTGGCGAAAGACAGTTTTACCCGCGCAAGGCGGGTACTTTTCTAGTGGAAAATATAGAAGGTATTGTTTGCCTCGGAAAATTATACTGTATATTTTGTTAACTTGCTCTTTTTTAATTTCTTTTTTCCTTTCTTCATTTTGCAGTTCAATGTAGTTTAATTCCATGTGTGTGGTTGTCTTGGTAACGATCCTACGATTGTAAGGATTTGACCAAATAAATTTGATATGAATTGACTTGTTATTTTGATAGACTAGTATGAGTGTGCGCTTTTGGTGACACAGCTCAATGTGTTAAGTAATAGTTATACCATGGTTTGTCCGCTTGTACGAAGAGATAATCCACGTGCTTTAGTGAGTGGATTATCTCCCGATCAGGCGGACAACTTATGATATAACTATTTTATCCCACCTTTACCAGTATGGACCTTACTCAGTGCGAAATATTTCCTGTTAAAGTTGGCGTTTTCTTGCAAACAAAGTGTCCATCTGTCTAAAATGATGTCGTTAGAAAACATCGAAAAATATGTATTGCAGTAAACTTAGCAGAAATTTACCTTAGATACAGTTCCGTCTTGGAAACCAATATAAAACATTGTCTCTTCGTCCTCGATAGACGCTACCAATGGCGTCATCATACGGTCATCGACTACTTCAACTAGGTCCAGTTCTATTGCAGAAACTGACCTGATTCGTGTGTTGATTGCCTCTCTACCGCAGGAAAAATCTGACACCTGGTGCTACAACAATGACAAACAACGAATACAAAGTGGGTACACAACGCTGAAACAACCTTGTGATGTTGAATCAACATTGGTTAAATATTGGGGTCAATTAGGGTTCTTCATTCATTAACTTTCCAGATCCCGCGGGTTTTCAACAGTCCTGGAGGAAACATGTAAATTTTAATGTAATGAAACCATATTTGATCGATATTGTTGTTTTAAATTCAACCACAGTGCCATAAAATTAAAAAAAATAATGTTTGGGCACTATTCTTTGGCCTCATCGCCATACCTTGCTGATTCCTTTACGCACTACGAATTGCTACTAAAATTCTCGTTTCAGGCCAACCTTTAGCAGCAGTTTACAAGTTTAACTCAAGTTTACACTGGGTTTTCACTCAGTGTCGTCTGCTCTTTTATTTTTATACGCCCGTTTTGAAAAAAAGACGTATTATGTCATGGCGTTGTCCATCTGTCCGTCCGACCGTCCGTAAACATTCTTGTGCGCACCATAACTCAGTAACTTTTTGAGATATCTTCATGAAATTTTGTAGGAATATGTATTAGGTCCGGGCAATGTGCCGCGTACAAGAATGGTTGTTCCTTTTTCCTTAGTTACTACGTTATGCCCCTTTGATTATTTTTCCCTGCAAGTCTTGTGCACGCCATAACTAGATAACCGTTCGGGATATCTTGATGAAACTTCATAGCAGTGTGTATAAAGTCCCAATGATGTATCGCGTTTAACAATGGTTGCTCTGTCTTACTTTGCTTTAGAGTTACATCCTTTTGATTAGTTTTTCATACTATCTTTGTGTATAATTATCTTGTGCATACAATAACTTGCTAACCATTTGAAATATCAACATGAAATTTTATAGCAATGTGCACAAGACAATGCATTGCATATAAGATTGGTTGGTTGGTTGATTTTATGCTTAACGTCCACGGTAAACAACTAAGGTCATGTCGGGACTGTCAGTTAACCTAACCACACTATTCCTGGGCAGGCTTAGACCTCCTAAGCGGTTAACCAGTACTAAGTGCACACACTTTCGCCAGTAACTGACAACTGCCCTTCTTGAATCAGCGGAAGGAGAAACGAAAGTATGTGGCCAGACCGGGATTCGAACCCAGGACCTCTGACTTACGAGTCAGGTGCCCTACCGATTGCGCTACCCGGCCCGGCTGCATATAAGAATGGTTGCTCCCCCTTACTTCATTTCGGAGTCACTTCCCTTTGATAAGTATTTCTAGGCTTTTCCCATTCACTCCATATCTCATTAACCTTTTGAAATGTTATAATGAAACTTTGTACGAATGTGAATAAAAATAGGGCAATCTATCCTGAGCAAGAACAACAACTCAAGCTTACTTAATTACTTACTGAATTATCTGCCCTTGCATAAATTTCCTGTTTACTCTGTAACTCCTTAACAGTTTAAAATAGTTTAACATAGCTTAATTGTGATGTGTATATTGTCAAGCGAATGTATAAGAACCAAAAATTGTAACTCTGGTATATGGAGTGAACTCCTGGACCAGTGTTTGACTTCGGCATTACTCAATGTCTGTGCAGCTTCACCTTGGAAGCTGACTTGTGGTATAATAATAGTGTTTGATATGTTAAATAATGTTGCTGTCATTAATTACAGATTAGTTGCCTCTGTTTGTCTGCCTGTATACGAGGGGCGTTCGAAAAGTTTTGCAAATGACGTAATTTCTCGATAACCACCATGCAGACAGAACTTCTGATTGCAGAAACACATAAAATTATGATATGTGTTGAGAAGTCTGAAAAGCCGGTGCATTTTAAAAAAAAAGACGCATTTTTATCTTCTTTGAAAGAGGTATACCCTAAAGACACTGCAAAATTTTACTTTAGTATGCCGTAATTTATATATCAGCAGTCTTTGATTTTTCTTTATCTTTGTTCATTAAAGACAATGCCCAGACAATGCTGTCCTATAAATATCGCGGAAATTATTTTTAATATAGGTTACCTACAGGCCCGGAAACACGGATTATCCGTACTTTATGTTGTGGCAATTTCACCATTTCTACCAAAATTTGATGATTTTGTAATGAAAACAAGTGTATTAGCATCCAAAATCTTGTAAGCAAGAGCATTTACGTGGGTCAATGAAAACCTGTCAATAAATTTAAATTAATACCAAAAACGAAGCGTCTGCAAGCTTTCAAAAATGATGTTGACGTAAATTTCAGTAACGTCATTAGAACTGCGCATTGCTTTGCAAGGAATAAACCGATAAAAGTTGCAACGCTTCTAACTTCTGTATGGATAGTGTAGAAAACGATGGACAAGAAATGACAAAAATTATTTTTGTATTTACAAGGATATTCGACTTGAATGCGTAACACTGAAAGGATTTTGTATACAAAATTAGCCCAGTGGTATGACTGGGACCTATTAAAATGAGTTGTAACTCAATAAGGAAAAGTGTCTTTGTATAGTGTGTGGTATCATCTTAAAGCCAAAATGCAGTGCTTTTAGTAAATACAAAACAGTTGTACCCAGCTTGTCCCTAAACAAAGTCATGAGGCCATTTGCAAATCTTTTCGAACGCCCCTCGTATGCTTTTGTTAACAATCTTGTTCATTTTAAAACTCCTTTATGACATTTAAACGGGCGTATTATGTGCCGCTTGCTAAGCCCTTGTTACAATATCCGAATCTGTGTAACTCTTGAATACAAGTCTTACATCGATGTCTGCAATTGCAACTTGCCGCTTACTTCTATACTGACGGAGTATTGTCCTGCAACTGCATATGTAAAGTCGCAAATCCATGCATTACATCACGTGACTCGCCTTGTTAATGCATGATTTTGTGTTTGTTCGAATATGTCATATATAGCGATTATAATCTACTATTGTTACCGACGCGCTCGATCGATGACTCGATTGAAAAAACTATTGATACATGTAGGCTGAAAAACACCTATTTCTTTCAACCTCTCTATAAGGATGGATAATCCATGTTTTATCTTACACCTACCTGATTTGCTTGGCATGACTTGTTTTGGCTATCAGTCCAATCTGGAGCAGATCCTGAATTTCTGTAAAAACAGTCTTCTTTTATCTTCCTGAATTCACTTCTGAGCTTGTTCATGCTGTATTCACATATCACCGTGCCGCGATGTTTGATGCTCGAAAATGCAACATACAAGAATGTTATGTTGCCATGAATTGATAAGAAAGCCGACTCAACCAGGCTATAACCATCACATTCAATATCGCTTTCGACATAAGATTGATAGTCATGATCATTGGAACACACCTCACTGATTTCACCCCGCCTGTTTTGACGCTTTGTGTTTCTGAGAAAGTAAGTAAAGCCATTGTATTGGAAGCCATACTTAAAGTCGAATAATGGGCCATCCCAAAGCTTGTCATTTAGGGAGATATAGGCATGGGAATAATGTGTCGCGTAATGTAAAATCTTTTCCTCTCCATACTCAATAATTTTACGGATGGAAAATACCTTTGGAAACATGTCTTTGGGTCTGCCGTCATAATCCATAGCTGAGAAAATTTGCATTTCGTTTCTTCTTCCAATTTTTACTGGTACCGCTATTGCCAACGCCGATGTTTTACTTCCTAGATAATGATCAACGGACTGTTCAAGATTATACTCAACTAGCTTTGTATTATTACTCAAGTTAGCACTTTTATGCAATACGCAGCTTCCGTAGTCGGCTATCCCACAGAACAGAATATATGTTTCATTCTTGTGGGGATACAGTACAAATATAGACACATCATTTTCCTCAATACCATTTTCCTCCATATCTTTACTGCAGTCTTTGTCAGAACAGTTAGACGACTCTTTTGCGGTGGAAACCATGTCCTCTAAGACCAAGTCTTGGGAAAATCTCATGATAACGTTTCTTCCACCAACAAACAGTCTTCCGGCATCGTCCACTAGTGTATGTGTTAGAGGTCCGCTTGAAGACTCATATTGTTGCAATGGCGGTATTCCAAATACAAAACTGAAAACGCAATATAACACTATCAAAAAGTACTTGAGCTTAAAACGTACATTCATGATTGTTTTTTATTTTTTTTATTTTTCACAGATACAGCTTTCAAAGATCCACTATTAGAGGCTTGCTATAGAGCAAATCTGCAGAACCATGTGTTTCTAACATGATGTGTAACACCAAATGAAAACAATACACTCTGAAGAGCACTGTTAAATGTAGTAGTTTGTACTTTTTAAGGTGTATGGGTAAGCCCCATTTTTCTCTCCATTTTTACAAAAGTGAACAATTTTTATTTCTTCCTGATTGTTTTCTTAGAAAACAAAAACACTTCTTATAGTGGGTCACCTCTTAAAGGAAAGGATTTGCTTTTAGAGGAGCAAATCCTTTCTTTTAAAAGATGGCCCCCATTAATAAGGGTGGCAAAAGTGAAAATGAAAGAGTTGCTTCCCCTGAAAGTGGATACAGTCATATTAAATTTTACCATTTTGACTTTGAACATACCGTAATTTCCCTTAATATAATAACAAAACTGCAGAGGCAGACATTGCAGAACCAGGTTATACTACTGTGGGTGAAAGTCCGATCCGGGTCTGCCCTGTAGATTCCGCAAGTATATTCATAGATATTTTTTATGTAACAAACTGCCCGTGAGTAAAATAAACTCATTCAAATTTTATAATAACTTACACTTATTTAGTTAAGATCCCAAAATATTTAGATCAGCTGCGGTATTTCAGAAGGGGGGAGAAAAAGGAAGTTCTGATTCTGGTGATTTAGAGGAAGAATTGACAGGGGAGTTTACTATTGATGACTCCTAACAAGATGAAGATGAGTTACCAGACTTGGAAGACTGTGAACCAAGGGAGGGAACTGTAGAAGGCAGTGATAGTGATCAGACTGGAGTGTTGGGAAATATTCCTGTGCCTGTGATAGAACTAGGGAAGGATGATGGAGAACTGGCTTATACAGATATGGATTCTGTTGACTGAGGTGTATTGGTACACTTACATGTTTTCCACCATTTCTGTGAAGGGAACAAGTTTTCTCCGTTTCTGTTTGCTTCCCTGCACTACATAGCCCTTCTGAAATTGGCCTGCACAACACAGCCTTTTCAAAGTGGGGTCTACTCTTAAAGGAATGAATTTGCTCCAAGAGGAGTAAATTCTCTCCTTTAAAAGTTGTCCCCCATTGAGAAGGAAAGCAAACATGAAAATGGCAGAGTTGCTTCCCCTGCAGGTATATCCATTCACCTTAAAGGTTGCTCAAAGTTATAGAGGTCCAGATAAAGTGAAGTTTGATGGTAAATCCAGGACAGTATTTATTATCTCGTCATAACAAACCTTTGCTGTGTAGTCACATTAGAATGCCTCATAGAGGCACCAATTATGAGGGGTTGCAACATAGTTTTACTGTAAATGAACAGAAATTATTTCTCAGAAATATCATTAAAACCTTCCCTTATCACAAGCTCTGGTGTTATGTACAGTGATCAAGCTGTAATTTTGATCTGGCTGTCATTTTGGAGTTCTTTGGCAGAGGATTGTTGCAGTAGATTATAGTGTGTCTAAAGAACAGAGAAGAAAACATTCAGAACACTGGTCATTAGCCACTAGATGTGATTTTGTATGCCATCAGTTATGTGTCATGGTAAAATTCAACAAAATTGTCACCAATGACTCTCAAGTCTCAGTACCATTGAGAATGTTCACTGTGATAAAAAAGGACCTGTGACAGTATCAATGCATATTTGCCTATTTTTCGACAAATTATTGCACCTTCCTCCGGCAGCAAAAGTCAAAATATTTGGCATTAATATGTAGACTTGAGTACTATAAAGACATTTTAACAGTGATTTTGAAAAATTATCATGCCTCTAGACTAACTTAAACCGATTTTATCAAGAGGGGTACGTGAATTTTTCAGTCTCTGAAAATAAGTCAATTTTTTTGGTTTTCTAATATATCGAAATTTTAATTGATAACTATGCTAATACTGACGTACACACTACTGTTACTGATATTATGCAATATTTTTTCAATAATAAGGACTTTAGCCTATTTTTAGATATAAAGGGTGTAAGTACCCCACCCACTTTTTCAGCAGTAGACTATCTTTTCCCCCCATGCCTCAGCAAGCCACTCACATATATTGTGTATTATGATAGTACACACATACATGCAAAGCGGCTAGCTGTGGCACGGGGGGGGGGGGGGGGGGGAAGTATCTTTAAAAAACTTTCCCTGTTTGCATTACGTTTAATGATAAAATTTGGCTTTTCCACCAAAATTTGAAGTCTACGTGCGAAAAAATCAGAAATTAAATTCATAGCCAGTTAGGGGAAGTTGAGAGCAACAAATATCAAGAGAAATTCTTGGGTATATCAATAATTTAATTTTGACAAATTTTATAGGCAAATTAACATTACAACCGTCAGAGGTCCTTCAGACCAGGAGCTGTAGTTGACTGCCTTGTAGATCTTTTCCAGATGAGTTTGAATTATGTTCAGAATTCTCTATTAATTTCTGTCCATTTGCTGTGAATTTATGTGGTAATTTGCATAAAAAATCACCTATGCTAGAGTCTTAAAAGTTTGGGCATTATAATGACTGTAATATGTAGTGTCTGATTTCTGATGTTTTGTCCTTTTTAGCTCGCCTGTATGAATGTACAGGAAGAGCAATTGCACTACCCCCGGAATCGGCAGCGGTGTTGGCGGCGGTGGCGGCAGTGGCGACGTTAGCAAAATATTAAAGTTTAGGTTAAGATTTTTATGCAAGGCACTGACAGGCGAGCTATCCTGTACCGCAGACAGGTCTTGTTTAGTGTGTGTCTATTTAAGTTGTTCTTTTGTTATTAAAGTCTTACTAGGAGCCAAAATAGAAGAAAGCATGTTTTTAAGGTGACCGGGTACACTTTCTGTTGAAGCAGTTCTGCTATTCTTTTTCCTTCCTTCTGAATGGGAGAGGTCAACATTAGAAGATTTATTTGCAGCCATAGGAGTAAATACTTTTCTGTTAAGAGTGGACACATTTCTAGAAAGGTTTCTCAATCCAGGAAAGCAAACAGGCAGTCTCAGAAATTGTTTCTTTTTGTAAAAATGATGCAAAAACATAGTGTTCCCATTTGTACACATACCATGATGCACATTTTTCATATACCATGATACACAGGCCAACCTATATGCATACAGAGATCCATATAAGGTTAGGTTTTTGAGGATAATTCTCTGATGATTTTACTTCTTTCTCAACAAAACCATGAGACTCCTTATTTTGAGTTGTGAAGGAGTCACAGCAGATCTTTTTATTCAGAACTATTGAAAATTATCTTTAAATTATCCCTTTTCTTATCTGGAGCACCAAGCATATGTAGCTTGGTCAGGGCATGCATAGTTACATAAAATATACCAGGACCACTTGTTGCCTGGCTAAAGGACCAGGTATGGTTTGGGCCATATTTGGCCCCCTCTCAAAATTTATTCAAATATTGTTTTTTTCGTTAGTCACCTTGTCAACAATATAAATCTAGAAAATGGAGATGTTACGGCTTGTACAAAGAAAGTTACAGCCATTTTTTTGTTCATGCAGTTCTGCCTTGATTTTTAGCAAAATTTAGGGGGTAGGGATACATTTTACCATATATAACAAAGAAAGGAGTTTAAAAGTAAATGATAAGTATCAGATCTAATAATGTATGTAATATTAATACTAAATCTCTTTGACATTCACTGATCTGCATCTTATCACGTGCATGAAGGGCGATAACTCTTGATAGATAACTGAAATGGTCTGATTACAGAAACGCTACATTAAACTGTTTTTCAATCGAAAATTTACGTTTTAGGGGCATGCCACAATTGCAGGATTTTGTCTTTAAGGGAATTTAGATAAACCATTCGTTTCAAGATCAACTCATATGCAGCAGTCACTTTTTCTTTGAAAAGAATGGATAAGTCTGAAAGAAATCGGATGAAAAAATATTTAAAAATATAGGGTATGGATAAACTTTGCATTATTCTTGCGAGTTGATAAGTTGAAAATAATACGAAATGAATACAAAAACAACAAAGACATAAAGCTAATAAAAATATTTTGCATTCAAAGTAAACATTTATCTCTAAGAAAGAAAAAGGGAGATAACTTATGATTTACATTGAAACTGCATTCATGTAGCAATTAATGGTAATGAACACATTTCTTTTTATAACTGCTGACTTGGTTTTGTAAACATAGGCCAGATTTTTTATGCGCTTCCTTTCATATACGTTGTTATATAAAACAAAAACATAAAAGTAAACTATTTACCCTAACCGTTTCCATGACAACGATTTTCCAAAAAAAAAAAAAAAAAAAATAGACGGAGTGAAACAAGAAATTAGATATCTTTCGTACATGTACTTGTTTTTATACTTGTTTTTATCGTGTGGTTCATTATTTTCGCACGATTTTTTAATTTATTAATATATCAACCATATATGTAATTCAAACTCTTAATGAAGCTAATCAGCAGAATGATCAGAATGATAGTCGTGTATTTCATGTATGAGAGTGGGTGGGGTAACTAAGACACTGACTTATTCATACCGTAATTCTGGGTAACTGGGTAATTCACAATCTTTGTCCTATTATATAAACAGCCGTAGGTATTGGAAACAAAGGGCAATGAATATTTTGATTAAACTATGCATTGCTCATACTTTGCCATGGCTAAATTGTTACTATGGTACTATTATCAACTACGGCGGACTTTAGAGCTACTACTGCAATCTTAACTTCCTCACAAAGGATCACTTTTAGATCTTCGTTTTGACGCTGAGTGGAGTCCAGAAATGCATTGTCGCCATAACACTCATGATTGTATAGCTCAGAGCAATTTTCTATCCATCTGCTGAGAGTCTATCATTCTTTTGTTAGACATGTCCCAGACTTGTTCTGGATAGTTAGGATCTACCCTGTTCTCTGAATTTTAATCCACACCAGATGATGTGCTCACTTGCAGTTGTGTTATTTTAGGTATTAAGTTTCAGTCTCCTTGCACCGAGTATCCCTACTTAATCAGTCCTCCTTTTCTCTCTTCAGGGCATCTGAACCCTTTTGTAAGCCTTCCTGTATTCTCTCGCTTCTTCTGCTTCATACCGCCTCCTTTTCAAATTCCTCCTCACATCTCAGAGGTCGAGAACATCCAGTGCCCAGTGCATGTACCTGCGATGTTCGTTTCCAAGTATTTCTTTTCCTGTGTCAGTAACTGCTGTATTGTAGGGCGCAGAAAAAATGCAAGGAAGTTGCATTAGTCTAAATCGTCCCGTACGTTCACGATTTCGAACAAGGTTTTATTTTTTACTTTTTTGCGGTTTGACACTTCAACAGCATATCTGTTGGTAAAGTACATCCAGCAGATATATTGAAAAACGGGCGTGACCCCGTCATTTCTCAGTCAGACAATCAGAAAATACCCATTTTGATTTACTTGGTTTTATTGGGAAATGGGAGCAACTCTTGACATATAATTTAAAGAGAATCTTACAAGTGTTGATATGCATAAAAAATATTGTTTGATGATTTGAGGTCTGAAGCATGTTTCTGCAACCCGCTCCCTGCCCCTCCGTACAAATATAGTCTCCTAACGTCGTTCCCCAAGTGGCTCAGAGGTAGTAAAAGTACCGTCTTTCGGTCCCGTCTTTTATTCGCAGTCCCGATTGCAACGACATTGCAGTTGCATGTATCCTTCAGAATCAGGAGTTGTTTCTGACAATAGGTCAAGCGTCGTCATGAATGAAGAAGCGAAAAACTATGTTTTGCATAATATATTCTGGTATTACTTATCAAAAAGAAGGTATTAAAGCGGTCTGTTTTGGTTTTTTATTTAGTAAACTTTCTTGGCGATCCGTAGATTGTCTACCTTCACTGCCAAAAGAGTTCCTGTCGCACGCGCGTCCTTGTAAGGCAACCGTTGTCAATGACGTTATTTTATTTAGAAAAGTTTAAAATTAGGTGTCAGCGCAGGCAAGTGCACAGCTGATTTTTCCACACATTGTTGATGTTCTTAAAATGCATTATTATGCAAAAAATGAGCTGTGCACTTGCCTGCGCTCAGGTAGTTTTCGTCCCAAATACAAGCCAAAAAATGGCCGAAATTGCCAAAACCAGCTGAGGAGGGGTACATTTAGAGGCTCAGAAGAAGTTAAATATCATTAGAGTATAGATTATTTTAGTCAGAATTGATGGTTAAAGGTTTAAACTCATATATTACATGAACAGAAGTTAAGGAAGTGCAATTTTGAAAATCCATAAATGAGGGGGCCAAATATGGCCCAAATCATACCTGGTCCTTTTCATGTCCTAATCAGCATTTGGTTTTGAGCAGGGTGTTGTTATTTTGTGCAATTTTGCAATTTTCAAGTGGTACACCTCCATGTTTTCTTGCCATTTTTTCATGGGAAGCAATTTTTCTAACTTCTTGACCTGTATATGACCGATTTACTTTTAATGCTGTTTCGATGTTATAAATATGAATGTCATTTCCAGTGCAGATACATTTCTCTCAAACTAGAATGTGCAAATCTAGCTTAAACAATTTACCATGTGAAAGTACTAAACAAAAATTGCTTTGAGCCTGTTGCTCATATGTGCAAATGTAAACGGGTGAGGTTGGTGCAACACTGCATTTTATGGAATTTCTGTGTTATTTAAATATTTATTTGTTTCTTCCAGTGTGTTACATGTGAGTGTTGTGCAGCTGGCTTTGAGACTTTTATACTGGATCTACATACAAACGTTATGACTATACCATCAACTAGAGACTAAATTGTAGTCTCTTAGTATGCCATAGCTAGCATTATTACATAAAATACATTGTGTGTTCCATTGTCATCCAGTTGATCAATCCTAAACTCCAGTAACAGAATGAAGGCTTGCACTGTCTTACATAGCTATTATTGAAATAAAAAGATTCAGTCTTCTTTCTCACTTAAACGTAGGCTGCTAAATGTCTCTATATCATCAACTCCCACCCCTTGGAGTTTGGTAACTCCTGTTATTTAGAAACTTGAGGTTTTGACAGAATGGCAAATAAGTCTAATTTATAAAAGTGCAGGTAATATTGTCATATGTGATTATACCCCCTGACATAAGAAGTATGTCAGGGGTATATATAGTTTTTGTCAGTCCGTCAGTTCGTCCGTGTGTCCGTTCGTTTGTTCGTCCGTCTGTTTGTCAACTTTACGTCAAAGTTTTGTGTTAAACCTTTTTGGGTTGTTCATATCTCTGTTACCACACATCAGATTCTTTCAATATTTGTTTCATGATATCTCTATAGCATTACCTTTGATGTGAACTAGCTACGCCCCTGGGTCAGGTCCCAGGGTGGGGCCAGGGGTCAATAATTAGGACTTAGGCATTTTCATTATGTCAAAGTTTTGCGTTAAACCTTTCTGACTGCTCATATCTATGTAACTGCATTGAAGAATACTTCCATGTTTGGTTCATGATATCTCTACATCATTGCTTTCGTTATGGACTACCTAAGCTGCAGGGTCAGGCTCATGGGTGGGGCCAGGGGTCAATAACTAGGACTTAGCCATATGCTAAAGTTTTTTGGCTTATAGTTCCAATATACTTCAGTGGAGCCTAATGATATATGACTAGGTTTATTTCATACTGGTTTACATCATATGGCTAAAGTCAAGGTCACAGACTTAGAATTTTGTACATGTATGTCATTTGCATTGAAGTTGGTTGGTTGGTTGATTTTATGCTTAACGTCCACGGTAAACAACTAAGGTCATGTCGGGACGGTCAGTTAACCTAACCACACTATTCCTGGGCAGGCTTAGACGTCCTAAGCGGTTAACCAGTACTAAGTGCACATACTTTCGCCAGTAACTGACAACTGCCCTTCTTGAATCAGCGGAAGGAGAAACGAAAGTATGTGGCCAGACCGGGATTCATACTTTCGTTTCTCCTTCCGCTGATTCAAGAAGGGCAGTTGTCAGTTACTGGCGAAAGTATGTGCACTTAGTACTGGTTAACCGCTTAGGAGGTCTAAGCCTGCCCAGGAATAGTGTGGTTGTGTGTTAAAGTATGCTTTCATTAGGCGGTGGCACTGGTCGGGGGTATAGGTGAGCTCCTGCTCACTTGCTCTAGTTTGTTTTGTTTTGAACTTTTGAGAGTGAAAACATTTGTCATATATATTATAAACCTTGATGTCTTTCTTACTTTGTTTCAAGTTACTTTCTCATATGGAGCAACATGTAATAGGGTATTACATATAGGGATGGCAAAGATTCAAAATGGCTTGTGCAACCAAGCCATTTGACTGACTATCAGAGCTTGCACAAACTGTTTAAAAGAATGAAACTTGGTGAATGATCAGGTTTCAAACAAAAAGTCAACTCTACATGTATGTACAGACTGGTTTGAATCTTGCTGTGGGGAAATATTGCAGTATTATCTCCGTTTATTGATATTTAGGAAAGTGAAAAACTGTTGCAAGGGAAAAAACTAATAAAGCAAAGAAGAGTAAATATTTTGCAAAGGGAGGCAATAATTGCCTCCCTTTTGCAGAATAATTACTGCCCTTGGTTATAGTGCTTAGGGGAGTTAATACAATAACATCTTGTACTGTCTTATGTGCCAAGAGCCCTGTTAAGATACTGTGACTCACATTTGCATCCTTTCCAGCTAGTGAGTAAATAAAAGAGTTTTGTTGTTTTCTGTTGTTCTTCTTTTCTTTATTCTAAGATGATTCTCATGTCAGTCACACATAATCACAATTCAGAGATCTTGGTTTTAATTCTGGCCAAGATAGTGATTATTCTCTGGATTATTTCATTTCCATCATTACCTTGTTTCTGGCAGATGGATGACCTGAGATTTTACGTCCTTTTTTGACTGTTTCAGTCATTTCAGGGCGATGGGTGGGTGACAGTGAAAGGGTGTTTGCAGTGGAATCCAGTTTATGATTGGAAAGAATTGTACCTCTGATTCAAACCCAGGACCTCTAGATCAGCAGGCCAGCACTTTAACACTGAGATACTGGGGCTCTTATCAGAGAACGGATTTCTACCAATAGGTTCTATATGAATTAATCCTTTTGAAAGGACTGTAAAACCCTGCATTATTAGTTGTTTTCAATACCCCTAGAACTATTATACACCTTAATAGTTTTTAGACTGGAAACCCATATTTGGGACATATGCAAACAGTACAGACCTAGTTCAGATACCACAGTACACAGCATCTGATCAGGGTCTACACTATATGCTTACAGGAGTTTCTCTGCGAAATACAATAAAAGTGAAAACATTCACCAGAACCCCCTTAAAGTAGAAATGGACTCGTCCAAATGATAAGGATGAACAAGTCCACTGGATAACAAAGGGTAACTATGTACTGTAATGATCCTAAGATATGAACAAGCTGACTCTCCAGGTAGCAGTTTATCAAACATCATTGGTTGAAATAGGAAAGACAGCAAACCCTAATTAGGAGCAATCTGATCTGCGCCTATATAGTTTGCTCAAGGGCTCGTCTCTGTGAGCAGATTCATTATGGTAGTTACATGTATTATTCCTTATATTTTACCCACAACATGACCCAAATAGTGATGAGCAAACAGCACAGGCACAACATACTAGCCTGCCTTAAAAGACGCCATGTATGAACAGTGAGGAATTTGTCTAGGTGAATGGGCACACTTTCATGGGAAGCAACTCTTGCCATTTTCATTTATATCCCTTTTCGATAGGGATGAACCCTTTCTTTAAAAGTAAAACCCATTGTGGAAGGGTTTCATTATCAAGGAATTAAGGACAGGACTGCTGTTTACCTTCATAAAAGTAGCTGAAAAATAATCCGCGACACGAGAAAACCAACAATGTGGTAAGATGCCCAGGCTGATCTGAGTCTGACTTTGGCGCACAACCACATTGTTGGTTTTCTCGTGTCGTGGCTCATATGGAGGTGTACCCATAAACCGTAAACATGCTAAGGAAGGGAACACAGACTGATTTCTCACTGTCAGCATCCTTACACTGTTCATATGTCAGCAATAACAGGGGAGGGGCATGGGCAGTCCTCTCTCAAGCTGGTTTGAGCCTTTTGATTTTGTTGAAAAACTTGCCTCCTAGTGGGCCTAGTTTTCCACCTATGTCTGCTGTGAAAACTGTAGCAATCTCCTAAGAAGAGCAATTGGCTGAATTTCACTTAATTGACACTTTTGGGTTCCTTCCAAACTGTTACATTTCTTTGTATCTCATGAGAAAGCCTTAAGAAACACAACCTGATTTCAAAGTAAATGAATATGTATGTCCAATGAAAGACCTAAGATAATTCGCACTAAGATGTATCTTCAAACATGTCCACTCTGGATGCAATAATCTATGTGTTCAGCAACACTTCTCTAGCATAATAAGTCCAGGAAATGTGGTGTCTCTTCTGTCAGTGCATTGTCCCCAAAACAGTCTATTTTTCTATTCTATCCCATAACCTTACTAGGTCGTTGGGGCTCCACAGATGACTTCAAAACAATCCCTTTCCACCTTGTCCTGTCTTCAGCTGCCCTAGTTGAGCTGGCAAAATCCATTCCTGTCCACTCCTTGATATTGTCTTCCCACCTCTTCTTCTGTCTACCTCTTCTTTTTCCTTTCACTGTGCCCTGAAGAATTGTCTTTGCTAAACCAGAAGACCTTGGGACGTGGCCAAACCACTTTAGTTTCCGTTTCTTGACCAGCGTAAGGAGTTCATCATATTCTCCAATGGCTGCTTGGATCTTCCTGCGAACCTCCTCATTGGTTATATGGTCCTTGTACGAAATGTTCAGTAACCTTCGGTAGCATCTCATCTCAAAGGCATGCGTTCTTTTCTCTAACTCTGCTGTCAAGGTCCATGATTCACAGGCATACAGAAATATGGAAATGACAAGGGAGCGCATAAGTTTCACCTTTGATCCAAGAGATATATTGTTATCTCTCCAAATTGGTTTCAGCTTAGGAAGAGCTGAAGTGGCTTGTGCAATTCTTGAGAGAACCTCCTGTTTTGAGCCATCATCTGAGACAACTGCTCCAAGGTATTTGAAGCTGCTTACGGTACTCAGCTTCTGCCCTTTTACCTTGATCTCCCTCTGGATGCTGTCTGCGCTGTTCGTCATCAGTTTGGTCTTCTCAGCACTGATCTCCATCTTATACCTTGTGCAGGTTTGGTCGAGACTTTCAACTAGAGCTTCCAGTTCCTGCTCTTCCTCAGCGGCAAACCGCAGATTGGTAATGTTTCTGCCGCCTATGCTAACCTTTCCTTCATGTTCTTCCAGAGCATCAGACATGATCCGTTCGAGAAAAATGTTGAAGAGGGTGGGTGACAGAAGACATCCTTGTCTTACTCCAACTGTTGTTCTGAACCATTCTCCTGTGCTGCCATTTATCAGGACTGCACTTGTAGCCTTGTCGTATAGCTGCTCAATGGTGCGAACTAGATTTGCACCAAAACAGTACTAAACCTGAAAACGTGATGCAAAGATTACACAGCCATCGCCGAGGACACCATAAAAATACCGATGTCTTGCTACTGCTAGATGCAGACCAGGCATAAGCTCAATTGAGCGATATAGGGCCATTATGTGTGATACAAAAAATTTAGTAATAAAATACAGTCAGATGGCTGACATGTTATATATATGCATACTAGTATATCAAAAATAACAAACTGCTTTGTAGCTGAATTTTAATAGAAGAAAACATACCAAACAACAAGTGAAGACTAAGAATGTATTGCGTAGCTGATTTTCCATGCATACTTCTCGAGACGTCAGAAGCTCATGATATCTCCAGACGTATGCATCTGTAAGATCTGAAGAAATTGTATGTACATTTGACGGAAAACAACAAAATTTATTTCAATCTTTGTCTTCATATGCAAGAAACAAAGATAACTGAATAAAAGTTTTGGTTTCTCCTAGAACTAAAACTGAAAGAATGAAACAAGAATTAAGTCTCGGGAAGGCTTGGAATGTATGTCTACAAAAGCATTTTATCATGTTCTTGAAAATTCTGTATTGTGCAAAGCTTTATATAAGCGTTTCATCATACTTTTGACAATAAAAGTAAAAAGTATGCAAAGACCAGGAACTGAAACAATCAAAATCCAAATCCAGCCCTCAAACCATTGCCTACATTGTTCAAAGCTTCATTAGGTTAACTAATAACAGTGGGACAAGTTGATAACAAAAACTTTGCAGCTCTGTATCAGTAAATAACCCCTAAAGCTGGGTCGACTTGATCTAAAAACATCCTCACACTGAACCCCACAGCTAGTAACAGTGTTGTGTGTTTCACATAGGCCAGATGAGCTTTTTAGCATGCCAGGCGATAGTTTAGTTGAAAGAATATCTATCATCCATAGAATCGTAATAATAACAGAACTGGTACTGGATCTGATGGCAAGAGCATCGTCACAGGCACCATTTTGTGGAGCCCTTGTTTACATGTATTTTTGTGAAACATTTTTTATTTCCCGTGGATAGATAGTTTATGTTCAGGTTTAATGCAAAATGTCTTGTTCATAGGGACGGTGGAGAATGGGATCATGATAATATAGGAGGTGAAAATGTGACATGAGAAATGTTCCGCCAGCGGAATTTAGTCTTATTGTAAAAGAAATATAGAAAAAAAATACATGCATGGACAACAAGTATTTCACAAATTTCCATAGAACTAGTGCATTTCAACATTTACAAGAAAAGGTATGTCGGCAGTTGGTTTAAAGCAATAAATATAGTTCACATGCAAAGGACTTCTATGATTAAGGCGAGGATTTTCCCCATTAGACCGGCGCGACAGGTCCGAATTTTCAAAAGTATAAAGTGTGCAAATTTTTCTTAGAAGAGCTTCCACAAATATGTAAACCGTATGAAATCAGATCATTTGTGATATAGACACAAAGACATGGGGAGATAATCCATTCTGACCCTACCTACCCTAAATTCAAGGTTTTCGCATACCTCATCGTTTGAGGTAATAAAAGTTTTGAAACCAGTCATTCATTCCATACATTTTTGTCATACATGCATGCGAAAAACACGCATATCACAGTACAAAACAATGATTTTCTTCTTGTTACGCCTGACTGGCATTTAAACATGCAAACCATAGTTACACTTCCGGTCAAAACGGCCAAAATAGAACGCTTCACTATAATTAAGGTACAAGTACTTTCCCCCCCGTGACCCAGCATTTCCTTCATGCAGCGGACTTATGTAATCCAAGTACGCAATATATATGAGTGGGAAGCTGGGTCACGGGGGGGAACGATACTCAGTAAGCCAAAGAAGAAGAATGGTCAACAGTAGCACTGTGATCTTCAAGGATTATATTGTGTACCATGACCTTGAAATGAGGTCAAGGTCACATATATATAGTCAAAACTATCCAGTGCTGTCTGTTATGTAAGTAATGTAAGTCAAAAAAGGGTGAAATGTATACAATAATTCATTATTTCAACGATCAGTTTGAGGATAATTTACAATTTATCTCAACAATGACGTCAACGTCAACGTATGTTTAACGTACTTTACATAGACACAAACAGTTGAAAATTCATTTGTCATGCAAATTACATGTCATAGTCAAAAATGCAAAGCAGAAGTCAGTGATCCGTATATTATTTTTATCATGGGGAAAATTCACGCCTTAACCATAGAAGTCCTTCTTCTTACTAAGTGGCCAGATATAGCTTGACCAATATGGCATAAATTTTGAAATCGAGTTCTCTTTGATGTCGCTGAAAAGTGACTAAAATCAAATGTAAGAAATAATGTGAAACTGTTCAAATACATGTACTCGTCATTATATGCTATCCTTTTTGTCAGGGCCAAACTATATCAAATTTGTTGGAAAGTTTCAGTAAAAATGAAAACACACTCAAGCTCATGGAAGAGTTGATATCGCAAAAATTTTCAGATATTTACACATGAAATTAGACTAACATTATCGACCATCAATATCACGACTCGGAAGTCTTGGAAATTTCAAGGCTATCTGTTCTTGTAGTAGACTTTTATTAATGCTGTAACCCTGGTTATACTGCTGATCTTAGTAGTCCATACTGTTTAACAGCATATACACATTTCTAAACACGTTTCACTTGGGAAGTCAGGGCTAGCAGTGAAATGAGTGACTGTGATCAGTAACTACGAGCGCGCAGCACGGTTGATTTATTCATTTACACGTGCGGCTGACTGACAGTGTATTATTACTCACAATTTCACTGCAAGAGCTTCACTATTTAAACCTTTACACTCAAAACGCCTGAACACATTTTGTTTTCTCCACATTTACCAAACTATTCCATCGGCGCACGCATGGTCCCACCAATATGAGCGTCTGGATTAGGGGTACCGAAAATTGCAAGTTATTTCATTTAGCCCTTTAACTAGTGATCGACAAAGTCATTTTCACAAAAACGAGTACATTTCCGAATTTATTGGCTAAATAGTTAAATTATAAGCCCCAAAAATCGCTAAATAATTAGTTAAATGCAAGATATATACATTGTATAACTTAAGATCATTAATTGCTTTAGTTAAACCCCATCCAGACCCTCCAATATAAGTCTGTAGCACCGATAAAATTCACTCTTTCAAGAAAAGGAGTCGTTACACTCCAATCATCTTCACAAGCCAAGTTCACTTTGGAACAAAGTAGATTCAGTACCCTTGGCTTGCGAAGATGGACTCCAGTATCCTTCGTCAATATTAATGAAGCAATCAGAATCATACGAGGTTTGCCGACTGACTTTACACCGCCAACGTTGAGGTACACGAAAACTTCAGTGAACTCAACGAGTATTAGACTCTCACGCTCCAAAAGAGTTTTAAAATTGTTGTGAAGCACATATCGTGTTCCGTTGCTTCCGTAGGTGCAATGTGTATAAAGTTCCTTTTTACAGTGTAAATCGTGCACAGAGTGTCGCTGAAAGAATATTAATACACGTCTTGACGCCTATCACTTCCCTTTTTTTCATAGCTACAGAAATGTTTTTCGACTTGCCGTTGACTTTTATTTCAATCGTAACATAAGAACTGTCATCAAAAGCCGGATGGGATACGCACTGAGCCAGACCAACATGCACTCATATTGAGTTTGATCAGGGCATCAACAGTAGGTATCGTTGCCTATCTTTTTACTTGTACATGTACTTTGTGTACGACAAAACTTAAGTAAAATCCTATACGCGCTGTTTTCTCTAAACAGTCCATTTCGAAGACCATTTCCTTGAAAAATAAAGCTTCATAATTTTCGATCCTTTCCAGCAGGCAAATGATGTCACATTGATGTCAGTGCGACTTTACGTCGCATCGACGTCATTATGACATCATTTCGATGTATGCCTGCTGGATAAGTTATTAGAAGGACGGGCCATGAAATTAACATAGGTTGTTTCAATGTTCATTTTTCCGCCTTTTTCTCCAGCTTGGTGTTCCAACTGTCTGATTAAAGCTGGGATCTTCACCGTCAATTCTCCAAACGAAGGTCTCTCTGCAGGCTCCCACGACCAACACCGCTGCATAATGCTGAACCTAAACGAATTAAATGGCTTAAACAGATATTTGACTGACAGATGTCTATAACCAGCTAAACACATTAAAGTGACTAGTTTGAAAGTGTATTACACTTAGTGTTTTGGCGATGGGACCTCTAAGCTAAGGACCAAAGTATACATGAAATGTACATTCTGGTTTAAATTACTAGCATTTAATAATAGAGTGATAAAAAAAACATGATCTAGTCGTCGGCGACTGGCGGTTGGCATATCAGGACATCTACAGAAACAACAAACCCCTAAAGAGGTCTATAATACTTCAGAATCTGCATGGAAGCCTGAAGCAATTTACAACGTTCCAGATAGATTTTAATCGAGGACGAGCTGATCACAAAATCTGCACTTTTCACAAGCACAGATTGAGAACCTTGTAGAATAGATAGCGATGAAAAGACTGAAGACAGGAGCGACCACTGACTAACAGCACAAGTTTCATAGTGCGGTAGCCACTAGTTTTGATGTTCAGTGAGAACTAAGGTTTTTGTTTGGTCATTTATGTAAAAATCTGTTAGAGTTTTGGATCTAAAACACAGAAGCTGTGGCTTTGAGTCCTGTCTAGGCCATGTTTTTTTCCCCCTAGCCATTGGAGTATTCATATCCCCATCAATACTAATTGACTGAAATAATGCTCAAAGGGCAATAAACTAGAATATTACCAGAGCTCCATATAAAGTGGGGTTTCATGATAATTCTGAGCTATTTTTTTCTTATTTCTCAACGAAAACATATAAAGTTACCCCTCATTAGAACCGTCTCGACGAGACGGTTCTGATGAGGGGTAACAACATACGTTTTCTACGGAAAACTACATGTATCTCTAAATTACTCCTGTAAAACCTTTTTATCTGGGGCTCTGATTACAATCATCCATTCCAGTGCTTACATTTCTTCAGGACAAAAGCTTGGCTGTGACATCCTTCTTCTAGTCTTGAGATACTTGAGGATATCCCAGTTGTCCACTTCAGGGTAGGGATTCATACCTCGTGTTAGAAGTTCCCAAAGCACTATTCCGTACGACCACTGTATAAACAAACAGAGCGATACATTAATCAAAATTGAGCTGCAACACACATAAAGAGCAATGCATACAAAGGGTCTATAGCACATGTACGTATAACGCGATAGAAGGGCGTGGTCGGGTTGAGCGACGGTGCTAGGTAATTTTCAGTGCAGGGGCGGCCTACTCGTTTAAATAAAAGTAGGTACGGGATGATTCTTTTTAATAATTTTTCCTATCTTCCTTTTCTTTCCCCCTCTTTCTTGGAGACGACTCGATATGGAGTGCAATACTGTCTCAAAGGACCGTTATTTAAACTCAACATCATGACAGTAGAGCTGCAAGTTTGCGTTTAACCAAGATGAAAATGCACATCAGATAGAAGTCACTATGCTTTAATGTTAATGAGGGCATATTCATATGTTTAGACTATCTTCTGCACATACGTTGCCTATTGCTTAGTCAGAGCATGCACAATTCTCATATGCTATAAACTTTGTCTTGTAGATTTTAAAACGGCGAAACGTGCCAATTCGGACTTGGTAGACTATGTTACCGACAGCTACAGTCGATATGCGAAGTTAGGATATGCCTTATATTTTTTGCTGATCACTTACAACATCAGACTTGGCGTTGTACATTCCAAATTCGAGACTTTCAGGTGCCATCCATTTCACAGGTAGTTTTGTGGTTTTATCACAGGAGCTGTAGTATTCTTTCTCATAAACATCCCTTGAGAGTCCGAAGTCGGCCACCTTCACACGAAACTCGTCATCCATCCTGAAAAGCACAAATAAGCTGCGACGCGCACAAACCAACAAAAGTGGTTGTGCGTGAAGCGCAGACTCAGATCAGCTTTGGCATATGCCGAGTCTGATCAGACTCTTCCCTAAGCGCTTAAAGGGTAGCTAAGCGTCTAAAAGACCTCCATGCGGACAGCGAAGACTCTGATCAGACTGGGCGGATGCCCAGGCTGATCTGAGTGCGCTGAGCGCATAACCACTTTGTTGGTTTTCTCATGTTGTGGCTCAAATTATCTCAACTTGAGTGGAGCTGATGCCATGTGCGTAATTTATATACTTAAACTAACCTGAGCGTCCGCGCAGACAGATCACGGTCTATCATTTTTTGCAAGATCCATCTATAGATGGTATATGTTGTGAGCAGTTCGGCGCGAAACAGCCTTGCCGTAATTACCCATATCACTCACTGTGTGTAAACAGAAACTGCTCAGACTCGGTGGATGCGCAGGCTGATCTGAGTATTTCCTATTCCCACATGCTCTATTGTACCATAGTCTTTCATTAAACACATTTTGTTGACATACGGCGGAAGACGGACGGAAAGTAATCAACAATGCATATCCTGCTCTTCTAGCCGATGCAAGAGGAAGATTATATCATGTAAACAGAATAACACTTGATCTATATACATTATAGGAAACGATACCTTAGACATGCGCGAACTGTAGCATGTGCAAACCGCGAAACCCGATCACACGAAAGCGTATATGGACCCCCGGGATGTTGTTCCGTAGTTAGTGGTTAGCCGTTGTTATCTGTAATAATCTTATTTTTTGCTGTCGCATTATGCTATACTTTTGGCGAGGGGTATATATGTAAACACTGGTTATACAAAAAGATTCCTTATTTTGCCAAAGAAACTTTGCCCGCGGGAATGAAGCTTAGCAATTCTCTGGTTGCTATTACTTACATACAGTTCCTAGCTGCTAGGTCTCTGTGAACAAACTTCAGTTCGGCCAAGTAGCACATTCCGTTAGCAATATCCACACCGAATGTTACGAGATCCTTCACGGTTGGAACCTTGAGTAGACAAATAAAAACATCGTTTAGAATACGAAAAGGGCCTTGTTGTATATGCACAAATGTTAGAGACTAAAATCAGCCTGCTCACCAATGTAACCAGAAAGACTGTATGGCAACTAAGAGAGGATGGTTTAGATGAAATTCTGTCCAAAGTTTAGTTTATGACTCTAACCTGTAACTCCTTAACTCCGACTTCGTTTTCTTAGAATGATCCCGAATGATCAGCACGCTAATGGAAGTTGAAAGACAATTTAAGATTGGCATGCAACTATTGCTCTAAACGAGAGGGTTTAATTACAGCCTCTTGAGGAGAGATATTTACTTTTAAGACTTGTCCAGTTGAAAAGTGAGACAAAAATGAAAATGACAGAGTAACTGCCCTTAAAGCGTGCCCATTCCCCTTAAAAGCATATTTGTGTACCCCGACATTGTATTTGAGTTATCTGTAGGCACTTCAGAAAGCAATTTTAGCGAACTGCCAATGCTGTACGAGGGATGTTCAGAAAGTTCTGTTCTTGACGTCATATTTTGGTAAGCATCATAAAGAGCGAAAAAATATTAAGCTGTGATATGTTTGGACAAATCTGCAAGCGCAGTGTATATTTTCTAAAGGACGCGTTTTTGAAAGAGGATTACCCTACAGCCACTTCAAAAGTTTACTTAGAAGGTCATGATTCATATATCAGCCGTCTTTTATTATTTTTCATCATTGCTACTTAAACAGAGTCCCCAGGGATATGTGTCCTGTAAATATCGCGGAAATTATATTTAATCTAGGTTCCATACTGTCCCGTAAATTTCGATTATCTGCATTTTATGTAGTAGCGAATTCCCCCTTTCTACTGAAGTTATCATGATTTTGTAACGAAAGCGAATGCCTCAGCAGTCAAAATCTTGTCAGGACGAGCCTTTGCATGGTACAATTCGAAATTGTAAATAAATTAAAATCAATATAAAAAACGAAATTGGTACAATCTTCAAACATGACGTTGACGTCGATTTCAATTACGTCATAAGAACTGCGCATTGCAGGAATGAATCAGTAACGTTTGCTACCTTTATAACTTTTAAATGGATATTGAAGGTAACGATTGATAAACAGCTGGCAAAACTTCATATTATATTTACAATGATTTTTGACTTGAATAACTCACGGAAAATAAATTCACATATGAATTTAACCCAGTGGTATGACTGAGGCTTGACAAAATGCGTTTTAACTCAATAAGAAAAACATGAAAGTATATTTGTGTAGTGTTTAGTATCACTGTAAAGACAAAATGTAGTGCTTTCAATACATGCAAAGCATTTGTCCCTAGCATGCCGGTGAACTTAATTATGCGGCGAGACTCAGAACTATTTGAACACCCCTTGTATTTATGTGGTAGATATCTTGAACGGACACTTAAATTATTATGATGATCTATTTTTGATTAATGTTGCTTTTTATATACTACTCATTTTTTTTGTTTTGTTTTGTTTCTGCATCATCATAGCTTTTTTCATAGAGGTAATGCTACGCAGCTTAATTTTACCTATATTAAAAGCACAGATGTATCAAAGAAAGAAAGATGATGCCAGGAGACGATGTTTATAAGCTAGTAAGCTTGTTATCGAATCCTTTCTTATTATTCTTCCATGAATTGATTGTGTATGTTTATATGTTGAATAAAATACGGTTAAAAAAAAAGACATTTTTGTTTTTATGAATTAATAATCTGACGTTTCTGTGAAATAACTGTGTAAAGTGCCTTCAGTTGTGTCTGACTTTGTAGATGCAGTATTTCAAAGAGAAAAAGCGTAATGTTGATTGATTTTGCATGGAGTTTGTTCAGAGCCTATACCATTAGTCAGCCAAAAACATTATTGCCGTCAAAGTTTGTCGGATGTTCAAAGAGACATTAACTACTGTACAAGGGACAGAAACCTGAAAGCAGAGAAAAGCCAGGCTTTATTAAAATGTATAAATAGATTGATTTTGTATTAGGCCTATGGAAAATATATGGTGATGCACAATTTCGTTGGAGTAGAATATTAATACACTCCGAAACAAATGTGAATATGATATGTTGCAGACGACCATTTTGGCTGGTGTATAAGAATACGATTGCGCATGCATTGTAAGTTTCTGTAATTGGCTTCCAATTTGATAGCAGTTGATCGTGAAGTATGCGTCAGTCAAATGCAATTACGTTTTTTTCGAACCTATAGAACTAAATACCATATGCATAAGCGACAGGCTGACCACTAGTTACTATATATAAATATTAAAAGCAATTACGTTTTTCGGATCCCGAAGATACGATAGTAAATCTCCATGCTGCATAAACGGCAGAATGACCAGTGGAAGCTGATCATTTCCGAGACAGATGCCGAGCAACCTCATCACGTGGCGATGCTGGAAATCCTTCATAATCAAAGCTTCCTTCAAAAACATGTTGATATCTAGATCTTTTGGATTCTTTCCTGAAAAGAAGTCACAAGCAAGAGTCACAAGCAAGAGAACTACGGCTTGAATTTAGCCCAGATTGTGATTCTCCATGCTCATCACCAGAGCCGCGACACAAGAAAACCAACAAACTGGTTGTGCGCCAGGTGCAGATTCAGATCGGCCTTCAGCCTGGGTATTATTTGATCAGACTCTTCGCTAAGCAATCAAAGGGTAGCTAAGGGTCTAAGCTACTTCCATGCGGACAGCGAAGACTCTGATCAGACTGGGTGGATGCCCAGAATGACCTGGATCTGCGCTGGGTTTTGTCGTGTCGCGGTAATACCAAGTTTGACAGTTTGACAGTATGTTCAATCAAATCCACCCGTCAGAATTTCATATATAAAGTTCTGCTGATACCGACCACCTATTTCTTGATGTTGCATCTAAACATTTCAGATGGTGCTGTTTTGTAATATCTTGAAGATAAACGTGGTGATTTTGATTTTGATATTGTAAATTTTTAATTTTTTGATGCAAATATTTCTCCCACTACATCTTATGGGGTTTATATATCTCAGCCCATTCGGTTTGCCAGGGTGCTAGTCATGTTTCTGACTTAAATAATAGTCGAAATAAAAAAAGCGAAATTTCTAAAATAAAAGTAAAAAGTATGCAAAGACCAGGAACTGAAACAATCAAAATCCAAATCCAGCCCTCAAACCATAGTTGGAAACAACTAAGATTACAAATAATCAAGATACAGAGAACATATGGCCAACCGAGTGAGCAGCTTGTTCCCAAAAGGTGGCCACTCAGCAACCCAAACCGAACCAAAAATAATGATAACATTCATAAGGTAAAACATCACAGAAACTCTGACACCAAAAACAGGCAACAAAGAACCACAACAGAACTACCGCCTTGGAACGGTCAGTAAGGTCAGTAAGGCTACCGTTATCAAAAATCCCTTAATATAGCATATATGAATGAATTCATAAAGTTTAATTATGTTAAACCTCATGAGTTTGTTCCGCTTCGGTAATCGGAAAATAGAACTCTATTTTCATTGGTTCTCCGTTCGTACCTTACTACTAGAAAGGCACGAGGAGTTTCATTCTTGCACACCAGATAAGGATATCCGCTTCCCCTGTACCTACAAATCTTATCTCACCCATGTTATCTCACCCAGGACCGGATAAAAATCACGAGCATTCAATGCATTGGTTGTAATGGAGGTCACGTATCTGCGTCGTCAAGTGACGTTGGCGTTTTAGATGAAGACGTCACGAAAACGGCAAAATGACGTCAGTTAATGCATGCCAGACGTTGACGTAAAGAAACGAATGGCGGTCGTTGAAAGCGGCGCCTTCTTTTAAAATCAACTAGAAACCTCTGAGGCACTAAAATTACGCATTTTAACAAGTTCTAAAGATAATACAAAACGTGGTGTGCAAGAAAAAGTATCTATCATGGGTGTGAGGTGCGGATAGAAAAATCCGTCACTCGGGATCACTGTTCGGCATCACTCGGCAAGCCTCGTGATGCCGAACAGTGACCCTCGTGACGGATTTTTCTATCCACACCTCATACCCATGAAAGATACTTATATTCTTTCAACAGCGAAATTCTTATTCGTAAGCAAGGCCGCTTACGCTTATTAATTATGAGTTCAGTAGCTATGTTTGTAGTTATAAATTGAAATTCTCGTGAACGCACGACTCGACAGTTGTCGATTATGATTACATGTACTAAGTAGTGCAGGAACATTTGAGCTCGTTCTAGACAGAAGCTTAATGGCAGGTTTGATGACTCTCAGTATTATAATTTGAGAGACATTGGATATAAACGCTACACAACATACCGTGAAAAACAGGTCAGTGGTATCACGCCTCAACATATGATTCATCTGCATATATAAACTTGTACATAAAAGTCATTGACACGGACAACGTGAAAGTGCACTACTATCAGCCGAAACAACAACAATATACAGATACATTAGAAGGGGATATAGTGTTAAACAAAAGTATTAAACAACATGGCAAACGATGTAGACTTATTATGAGCTGACAATCTCATTCAGGCCAGCACCGTTTACAAGTTTTAATTCGGTCCATCAAGTTCAAGTTAGCGTAGTGCTTCCTAAATTTGCGCCCATGTTACACTATTAAATTTGTTTGATTAAATACGGGTTTATGTTCATTCAAATTATTTAACAGTATAACACCCCAACCAAATAATGTTAGTTGCATTTCAAAAAAGATAACAAACATTGGATAGCGATAGAACCGGTCTATTTTTTTCCTCAAATATTTCTTGATAAACTGCAGATAAGGATGCAATTAACGACTTGCACCTGCAACACCAGTGATAAACAGGGAATATCTCTCAATGAGGGTTATGAATATGGTATTTTTTATAGTAAAACATCTTTTTTCTGGTTATCACACAAACACTTTGTTTTAAGCCAGCCATAATTGTAATATTTTTAGAATTCCAGCCTTTTTTGGTGAATATTGATGCACCCAAATTTGAAGTTTGATGCTTAACATTTGACAGTGTGTCAGGAATATTGAATCAAATATTTCATCTGAACAACAACAAATAAAGAAAAATCGACCAAAGAATCATTACAGTCTATCATGAATATTTATCAAACATTTTCTTGACAAGCACTATAAATCAAGAACATTTTACCAAAGAAGTTTGATAGTGTAACATAGCCGTTAAACGTAACTTTGTGTTAGATTTGATGAGTGTCAGTATAACAGTTTCAGAGAAATGACATTCATAAACAATATACTATGAAATATTGGACAAATGTATAAACTGATGCAATAATCCATTTCTTTTTTCTATAGACAAGCTCTATGCCAGGTTTGATTATTTCAGTTATAATTGGAGGGAAATGCACTTAAACATATTTAACACTAGGTTGCACCGTTGTAGACAAATGGATGGAAAAAATGAACAGCTGAAGAGAAAATGGAGACGCAAAAAGGAAATTTGGAAAAAATATCTTACTATGTACTGTTTTAGCAGCAACGACCTGTTCTCCTTTCTCTCCAGGGGTCTGTAGATAACCCTTATACACGCATCCAAAATGACCTAAAACATAACATGATGCAAGAATTACGTGCGTAGAAATTTTTCTAAGGACTGACTTACGTCTACACTTTGGATAAGTACATGACAATATAATTAATAACATTACGTGCACTTTGCATTTGTTCCAATCATTTCCATCAAGTTCTAAAAGTAATTCATCAAATTACAAGTCCAATGTCATGTACGATAACCATACTTATCTTATGTTAGTGCAATCTGAGCGTCTGATTTGCATTCGGTGGTAGAATCAGAATGGTTTTGATAATGTTCGATAATGTTCGATAAAAAGAGGATCTTACACGAGTGGTCTTTTCATATGAAATTTATGAAACGAGCCTTCGGCGCGTTTCATAAATTTCATATAAAATGACCACAAGTGTAAGATTCTATTTATCATATGACCATTTGAAACGGGATTTTTTGGCACGCACGTTGTCATTGACGTTACATGTGTGCGCCAAAGTGTTATTACACGTGTGGTCATGCGATTTTTATGACATGACACGATAATATCCTTTAAATAACAGCGACGTCATATTATTAAATACTTTTAGTCCATAGCTCTGCCACCCTCTTAGCCTTGCAAGACAAAACGACCTGTAACAGCAAACAACTTTTAAAGAATTTCTAGAAAGGCTAAAGAATGTATACTGAGTTTAGGCTTTTTTTTCTGTTAACGAGGTGGTGAATCTGAAGCAAAAAGGGATCTTAAATTTTGCCTAGAATGTGGTCAAGAACCCCTCACTCCTTCGATATCCATTTTATTTTCTCAGGATTGACTCTCGCCTACACACCTTGGCCTATAATTTCGCCCAAAACAATACTGTCGCGATCAATGATCAGTTGCTGTCTCTGTAGTGTTAGTTTCGTGTCTTCGTCAACAACTGGTAGCAGTGGTTCACTGCAGGTGTCATAGTTGTCGTCGGCAGTAGGTTTTCGAAACGTCTGCTCTTGATATGCTGTTGGAAATATTGTGAAAGTAAAAAAATCAACAAAAGCAGTTCAAGGCCGTAATTGACAATACACAAATACGCAGGTGCGTATTGAAATTTTGTCAACTGACAAAATTTCAACACGCACCAGCATATTTGATGATGCTGAAATTTTGTAAATTGGACAAGATTTCACGTGTAACTGCAAATAGACACAACTACATGAAATATCTTTGGGGCTAAACTCTTATTCTTGCCCTCAAGGGGTATTACCTATTACCTATTACCTCATATTAGGGTTGAAAGCTTAAGCTTATGTTACCCCCTCTCGTTTGAATTAAATTCTCCGGTTCAAAGGAGTACATGATGTCTCCCATGTATCTGTCAAATCTGTTTTTGAACTGGTTAATTGATGTTGACCAACAAAGTTGCTAGCGAACCCTTCACAATATCGACTAAGCACCCAAAGTTGAAACAGCGTGGCATCTATGGTGTTACAACGTGGCGACGTTGCATTAACATTGAAGCAACGCTAAATGAGCCGCAACGCGAGCAAACCAACAAAGTGGTATGAAACATAAATGTGCGTAACATCTAAATAACCCTGGTTACGCTCCTGCAGTTGTTGATTAGCGATGAAGAATGTCTGACAGAATTAATAATTGGCCTACTTTTAAAAATAGCCGACACTTCGAAGTATGACCCATGTCCCTTCTTTAGAATGTGTGCTCTGCTCTTGAAGGAACTGTTTAAGATTTTAATTTTTAAAATTATCGCAGCATTGTCACGAAGACAATGTCAGATATGTAGACCCTTGTATATATGAAGTTTTACTGTCTTTCTAAAAGACAATGTTTTATCGATTCAATGAAAAAGATTATAAAAGGGTAAATTAAACTTACAGTCGCTTGAAGGTATGCCAATATTGCCTTTAATACCGTTTGGCTCGTGCTTAAATTTGAGTTCAAACTTTACTTTCGGATTACATGATAAAATAGAGTAATTTCGGCTTTAAGACATTGACAGATATATAAAAATTAACAACAAACCGTTTTGTCTGTTTTGAGATATGTCTGTTGCGTGGTTTTCGGAAAGACCATCAAGTGTCAACACATCGCTGCCGCCACTCCTATATGCAACACTTAACTCTTCGGTGAGTCGTTTAAACGGACCGAGTCCCATACGTTTCATACCCAGTACCACTACACAGGTCAAGAACACTATCCCTGGAATTACAATACAGCATGAATCCTTATCATAAGTCCACACGCTAGCGAACCCTTCACAATATCGACTAGGCACTCAACGTTGAAACAGCGTGGCATCTATGTTGCGACAACGTGGTGACGTTGCATCGACATTAATACAAGGTTAAATAACATTTTTCATGCCAACTGGGAATTATTTTAGAATGACGAAGAAGAAAAATAGTGATTGTTGGTCTATAGATTATCCCTCATTGTTTGCAATGAGCATGAATCGGAACTTCCTCTAAAATTATAACATTCAGTTTCAGCCGAAGGTATGGTACATATGCCTCTTGAGAAAAGGTACAATAATTAAATGCAGAACATTTTAAATTTTAAATGAGTTGTTCTTTTTGCTTGCTTTCTTGCTTGATTGCATTACATAGACTATAATTGAGCCGCGACACGACAAATCCAACAATGTGGTTGTACGCCCAGCGCAGACTCAGATCAGCCTGGGCAGCCGCCTAGTCAGGTTAAAGAGACGCATGCTTCGTTAAGTGCTCAAAGGATAGCTAAGGGTCTAAGCTACCTCCATGCGGACAGCGAAGACTCTGATCAGATTGGGCGGATGCCCAGGCTGATCTAAGTCTGCGCTGGGCACACTACCACATTGTTGGTTTTGTCGTGTCGCGGCTCAATTATTTTCACCAACTCAGTTGTCATGTTTATAGGCAACAGCCCTATAAGTATGTATATCAGTGTATGACCACCACAAAATGAACAGCGACACATCCCTATTGAACTAACCTTAAAATACGCTACTTGGAAAACTTTGAAAATGCATTCTCATGTTAATAAAAAAAAACTTATTTTGCTATTACCTCCGACTACAGAAAGGATAACCACCCCAAGGTCAGGTCCATTATCGTCCGCGTACTCTTCAGCCGACTGCCGTTGGGGAGGAGTGTAATGAACAAGCCCAACTTGACGAATGATGTTACCAATCTGAACCTAAATAAAAAAAAATAAAAAAATGCAGCTATGAGGGGTTTGGATTTTGTTCGAGGTGTGCAAAGCCTATGTGACGTTTCTATACTATATTCTTATTTGGCGTTTCTAACATTCACATCGTAATCGGAGTGAATAAGGAATTCTGTATGTTTTTAGCGATGTGGGGTTACCGTATGCAACATAGCTCAATAGGGGACTAGCCGTCTGTCCAAGTCATATTCGACAATTAAGCTATAGTGTGACTCGAGTCGATTCTATTTATTACTCTTTACTGGTTAGATTCACTAATAGGCATCAGCATAATTTTGATGTAATATTTACATTAGATTTGGCATTACGTTATACAGGCAAATTATTGCTATTCCGATGGGCATTAATTTTGCTCCGCTATGAGCTGATTTGTGTTTGTATTCTGCTATGAAAGAGCTTTCATTACGTCACTTTATAATGATACACAAGCTGATATCACTGAAGGATTTATGCAATATCTAGATATCTGGATGGCCTTTTAATTATTGCCAGTCGTAAATTTACTTTGAAGGCATGGTGAATCGAATTTATCCATCTGAACTGCGACAGCCACCTTTTTGAATGTACATTCATCTACTTCGGATGGATTTGTTTCATCTAACATGTATGATGAGCGTGATGCATTACATAGTAAATTTTCCTGTTTTGATGGTGACGTTCCCTGTACTACCTCTTACGGAGTTTACATTTATTAATAAATACTTCTCCCTTGGTTCTAGCTATCGGTAACATAGAACTGAAAAGGCGTTTTTTATTCTTTTAGTTATGAATTGATTTATAAAACCCTTTTGAAAACCTTTTGTAGCAAGGCCTATCGGAACCAGAATTTATAGTAACTGGGTCTATAAATTAAAAAAAATGTACTTGCTTAAAAAGCACGTTACCCGTTCTACCTCAAACGGGGTTTACATTTCTTAACTTATTCAGGTTGTTCAATGCCCGTAATATAATTTGAACTCCGAAGTATCTCGAATGGTTATAAACTTGGAAAGGCTTTTTTTCCGAATTTTATTGCTATAAATTGGTTTCTAAATTCGATATCGGATTGAAAACACTTTTGCTGCAAAGAAAAATCGGACCAGAAATTATGGTAACTGTAATTAAAAAATATACGGGAAACCTTTATATTTACTTTACATATTCCAGAGTACACCCCGCTTTAAGGCTGGATGTTATCCAGTTCTTTTAGGAACATGCGTCTCTTTAGCCTTACCTGCACGACACTACTATCTAAATGAACATTCGTTGGAATCTCAGCAACACATGTAACGACGTCATCAGTGACATTTGAAACAAGAAAGCGAACTCTTCCTACAGCCACTTTTATTTCTGCCTTTTCAACATTATTGAAGTTGGTTCCCTTTAAATAAGAACTAAAATGATTTATGCAATATAAAAGCGATAGCATTAAAGCTATTGGTAAAGACATTTAAGAGGAAACAAAGCAAATACGAAAGAAAATCACTGAGAGCCCATGTTTATAGAATGGAAATCCTGCGAATGGCCATGTTTTTCAAAACAGGCATGCGACTGATTTCTGTAATAATCATTTAATTATCTTTGCATTAAATGTTTTTAGACCTGTTGCCTTATGCCAAATATTGAACGCTCAGTTCCGACCACTTAGGCATAAATAGGGGTTCGACGATATTAGTGAACGAGCATAGGAATTCAAATGCAGCTCTTAAACAACTATACCACGCTGTTTAGTTTTGTATTCAAGCTCTATAATTACATAAAAATGTTTTGAAAACACTGCGAACTTAATTCTTATAGTTAAATCATATAGTCGTAACATAATAAAGTATATGCGCACAAGGTTATGGTAGTTCCACCATCATATGTCTGCATTGTTGTGTTAGACACCTTAGACTGATTTAAGATTTAACAGCTAATGAAATCTGTAAGTGACGGTTTCAGGATAAGAAACCTTACATTTATATAAAATATCTCATTTTTGCCATTCAAACTGAGAGTCTCTGTCAGATTTTCTACTGTTGGGTCCTCCACTACAGTCAATAATAGGTCAGTTGTAGCGTTATAGTAGACTGGTCCAAACTTGTTTTTCATTCTAAACTGGGCTTTGTGTGGTAGTGTGACTGTTTGTACCGGTGGGGCGCGACAAAACATGGTCGTCTCATTTTGTAATCTACATCTCGAGTCCGCCTGCAAACAAGTGCCACCAAAACAGTTTAAAACATAAGTTTGGTCTGGTTTACACCGCTTTCCTTACTCCATACTCGGTAACATGCTCGTTAAGGTTAAACTCTACAATATCTTGTTTAATGAGCAAATTGAAACACAGCTAATTAGAGGATTTCAGCATGCACATAGAGTACCATAACATAAGGCCAGCTGGATAGAACAAACGGCTAAGTAGTAATAGTTACACCATGGTTTGTCCGCGTGTACGAGGAGATAATACACGAGCTTTAGCGAGTGGATTATCTCCCGTACAGGCGGACAGACCATGGTATAACTATTTTATACCACCCTTACCAGTGTAGACCTTGCTCATTGCGAAATAGTTCGTACTAAAGTTGGCGTTTTCTGGTAAGAGTGGTATAATATGTTTATATCTGTTTCCGTATCGTAGCATTTTATGGCTGGCTGAACAATGCGCTGTTATAATTTAATTTACCTCCTGATTCAAAAAAAGTTACTAACATTCAAACCCAGCCTATGGATTCCTCAGTCGTAAACCGACCATATAAGCATACAGCATAACGATTATAAGTATGTAAATACTGGTAAAGGTCTGGTTAACCTTTCCTGTATATGAAAACTATGGGGATGTGACGTTTGGGTCCAGATACCATTGTAATAAATACACGTAGAAATCCGGCGGGCTCGGTCCAAGACAAAATCTTTCATTGACATGCTCGTATTTATTTCGAAGTTAAATAATTTCGTTTAAATATATATAGACTAGATGAAACCTGTATCGAATGTAGTTTTCGTGAAAGAATAGGCATAGCGTTATTAAGGAAAGACCAAGTCAGTACTGAGTCGTTTGGATATTTCGTTTGAGTATTTGATAAACTGGTACATATAAAATAATTTTCTTCGAAAATTACAGGCAAAGTCTGCATCAGTACCATTATCGGAACTATTTTCAGCGTGCACACGCCTTTGAATCAATATTGGATCAATGTCAATTCAACTAACGACGTTGAATCAACGTTGATTCAATGTTTATTCGACATTTTATGTCCAGTGGGATTAGTACCAGACCAGTTAAATGCTACTAAAGCCTGTCAAAACATACCGTTTATGTTCGGTATGGACATAACAATGTTTATTTCGGCATTGAAGATTCACAGGCAGACAGCTAGTTTGAGTTGGCTTAATAGTATGAACTTACTTTTACTGTGCTGTCTACACAAGACTTGCCACTTCCAATGCAAATTAAGTCCGTTGAAATGAATTTCCCCAACCCGTCTAATCGCGAACCAATTATTGTCAAAGTTAAGCCGCCGCTGAAATATTAAAGAAAATAAAAGTGTACAAAACACGATTTTATTGTTTTATCCACATTTATGGTGTTAAAATAAAGGAGAATCATGTAAAAAGGGGTTGACGAGGTTGTTTATTACAGACGCCGCAACAAGTTTTGTGCATAAATAAGAAGTTAGAAGAGTTTTGTCCTTTTTTTAATAATTTGGTAGAACATATTTTGTGACATTATCTTAAAATGATTCAAAACAGAGGTTTTAATTTGAGCATTTTGTGCAGCTATAGAGGAATATGCCAGAATTATCATCCAGTACTCTGTCTAACTGAAATTCTGTGTTACCGTACTGCGAAGTTACCGTACTTATCCTATTAAACACCCCGGGGGCGTGCACTAATCGAAAGTGGGGGCGTTATTGAGAGCCTAAAGTGTAGTAAATCAGCCACTGCCAAAAACCTCTAGTAAGCAATATAAATGTGATGGGAATACTTTCAGAGGAAGCGACCCTGCTACATGTATTTTTGCCTCCCTTCTCAGTATGGGGTCAACTCTTAAAGGAAATAATTTGCTCCAGCAAATTTTTTCCAATAGGAGAAGACCCAATTTAAAAGAGCTACCTTATCCAACGAAGCAAACAGGAATTTATGCAAGTTCATACATTAATTTCGGAAAAGAAAGGGGGTGTTTGTTAGAACAGGGGGCGTTTATTAGAATTAATACAGTAGGTTAAATTAGATTTATTTGGATTACTTTTATTTCAGCTGTTTTATTAAATTTTATTTTGTTCATTTAACAGTGTTATTTGAACAGTGACATAAAATTTAACTTACGCCTGTATCACTTTCTTTGGTCCCACTCTCTCTATAACTGGTGGAGGGATAATGGTAACGTCCACTGATGTGGTGGCAGAATCTATTTTGTAATTTATCGTGGTCTTTCCAATAGCTCTCTCTTTCTCTGCCATAGCAAATGTAACGTCGGTGGCGTTTACGCTGTAATGAAACAAAGTCCAAAGTGAAAAGTAAACTTAAGGCAACAAATAGTAAGACGGTTGAATAATTACAACCTGGAGAAATCAGTATTAGGAGAAAGAGATGCGTTGTGAACTGAGACATACTTCGGAAGCTAGAAAAAGTCCAAATATAAAGAACATTTATTGAATCTGCAATGAGCAGATACATGCTATAGAATCAGTATATTGGCCTTCAGTATTTTAAATGATCCAAAAATGTATAGTTACATATAAGGAATGAATTTCATTTTTCTGAGGTTTATCGAAATGTAAACTACATAGGTCACGTGCAAAGTGAATGAACCCCGAAGGGGCTCATGTAAACTTTGCTAGTGACCCAATGTATTCTACATTTCGATAAACATCAGAAAAAATAAGTTCATTGCTTACATTTACATTCATTTCAATTAAATCTTTCATGAAAAATCTTATATAAGCGCTAAAATTGAAGCAGTTAAACATGTAAACGCAGTTTTTCTGCTAACAGCAGAACGGCATGCATGACGTCATGACGTTGCTGACGTCCAATCGGGTTGTACAGAGCCATTGTTTATTTTTACGTCACTGACGTCGCGTGTCTCAACGGTTTACTATAGGGCTTTTCAGTAAATACACCTAGAATGAAAATATAATGATATGGAACCTTTGTAATCAACTGGAAGTTAGATAAGTAGTTGTATAAAAATGTCAGTTACTCACCTGATAAGGCTCAAGTGGGGAACAAAGTCGTATTGGTATTTCATCATGCACGAGATGAAACAGCATGCTGATGAAGTGACATGCTTCTGCAAGAATATACATCATGCAAATTTAAAAAGAAAATTGAGCCGCGACACGAGAAAACAAGCAAAGTGCCATACAATGGCTCAGACTAGCCTGGGCATTTACACAATCTGATCATAGTCTGTGTTTTGCGTTTAAAGGGTAGCTAAGGGTCTAAGTTAGCTCCACGCACATAGCGAAGGCTCTGATCAGATTGGGCGGATGCATAGGCTGATCTGAGTCTTCACTGGGCGCACATGCCACTTTGTTGGTTTTGTCGTGTAGCGGCTCAAATAAGGATTCAGTACTCTCCACTGTAAAATATTTGACATCTGCGGTATCACAATCTGCGGTTTTACTAGACTGGTTTATTCAAGGGGGTGGGGGGGGTCACTTCCATCATAAAGCAGGGTATATATGTGCGCTGGAATAGCCCTACTTTTTTGATCTGCCAGATACATCAATAGGTATGATTCTACAGACTAATATACACGAATAGGAGTTATTTCTCCAAGCTCTATAAATAAAAGTCAGCTTATCTGATTTTTTTTTCATATCAAAAAGAAACAAATATCAATTACAAACTTTAAGACAACAAATGTTCTCAACATACTAACTTCTTGAAATTTCTTCGCGGCTTAGTGACAAATTCATGAGCTAATCTTAACACTTTTTCTACAGTATACATGAACAGGGTCCAAATTTGATACAAAATACATTAAGAGGTATATAGTTCGGCATTTGTTTTACACATGAATAGGGTGTGTAATCAGAGTTACAGCAGCACATCTGTACCCCTTTAAAGACCAAGTCAGGTTTATTGGCTTAATTTAATCGCGGTGCTTCGTACATGGTACATGTAACAGAGGCGGAATCTTATTTTGACACTTTAATTCTTGATTTTGCTGCCAATACAGCCAAAATCAAAATTAAGAATACACCAAATGCAAGCATTTCTCCATATTTGAAACAGTCATAAAAAGATTTTTCTTATTTGACATGAAATATGCATTGGGCTTGCTTCTTAATTTCTGATAACCATCTAATTCCTGATTATAGTCTTTTGGCTTTGGCAATCTTTTCTCCAGCCCTGCTATCTCAGATCCGTCGTATATGAGCTGAGCATATTTTCTATCCAACGCAGGCCGACTGGAGTATTTCCAGCACGCACATATCTTAAGGCAGCAGGTGTTTCAGTCAAAAAAGAACAATGAAAGAATGAAGAAAATAAAGTTGATATCTTATTATAGCGTAAGATTTCTAAATATTGGGACACTCTGACAGGTTCGACCAAAAAGTGCAGACCAAGATCACAGACTGCTGCAGGAGGAGTGGCCTGATTAGGTTCAAAACTGATCAGGTTTGCCATTCCATCTGCATCTTCAAGACCTTTACTGATTTGAAAAACTAAACTTCATGTAAGGGGCCGTATTTATAAAACGACTTAAGTGGTTGCTATGCTGTTGCTAATGAATTTCTATGCAGGAGATTCCCTACAACTATGAAATTTGCTGTGGAGGAACAGTCTTTTTCAGACTGTTCCTCCAGAGCAAATTTCATAGTTGTAGGAAATCTCCTTCATAGAAATTTGGCCCTAGCAACAGCATAGCAACGACTTAAGTAGTTTGATGAATACGACCCCTGGACAGTTCATTATTTTAGGTGTCTCAATTTTTAGTAATTTGTACCATCTTTTCAGAATTCATACTGATTGGACCAAAGATAAGCCAAACTTTGAGGGATGAATCATTTACATTATCTCCTTCTTCGTGTAAAGACATATACTGTGGAACCATATTACAGCATACATTCCAGGCGATTTTAATGAGATCGTCACAACATATCTTATTATCGCGTCACATGACAAATTTTGTGGCGATATATAAATTTTGTCAGACAATATATATGACAAATTTTATGCTGATATGACAAATTTTATGCCGATAAATGACATTTTGAAGAGATGAATGAAGAATGTTTTGGTAATAAATGACATATATTGTACCGATGTGGCAATATATTATTAATTTTGTGGCAATGTATGACAAATTTTGAGATAATATATGACAAATTTCGTGGCGATATATGATAAATTTCATGCTGATATAATGCATTTTGTGGCGTTATATGACATTATCATCCAGTTATGATGATATATGATACATTTTGTTGCGTTATATGACATTATGATATATAACAAATTATGTGGAGATATATGGAATTATCGTGGTGATATAAGACAAATTTTGGCTTATTAGCAGATCCCGACCCAGAAACATTTTACTGATACAGGTACATCGGACAAAAGTGTATAGTTGAGAAATAAAGAAGTACCTGACTGGACCGACAGGATTCGAACCCACGCCAACTACGACAACTCCGCCTAGCCATTCAGAAACATCAGCTTAACCGTTTGCGCCACTACGCTCCTCAAATATGGAGTTTCATGGAACAATGTTGAGCTTGATTTTTCTAAATAACCCGTCAGATATTCAGATATTACAAAACGAAAATATTACGAAACAAAAAAGAGTCATAGTTATCAAACGACCTGGTCATCGGGTCGTTTGGTAACCATGGCCCTTTTTCGTTTCGTAACAGCTCTCTTACGTTTCGTGGCAGCCCTTGTATAGTTAACCAGGGGTGTAATAGAGAACTGTTCGAAAATACAACTACATAATACGTAAAAAGATAGGCAATGCTCAGGAACTAATACAATCCCTCTCAAAACCGAAAAGAAGAAAGTTTGAATATTCTTGACTATTTAAAAAAAAGCAGACAGCTTCACAGGTAGCCACAATGATTTAATACAAGAAACGCGATGTGCCCGGCATAATTGTCTTTGCATAGCTAGAAGACCTCCGTTTCTGTTTCTTGTCCAAGGACTGAAGTTCATCGCATTCTCAAATGGTTGCTTGGGTCTTTGTGCGAAAATCCTCATTTGTAATTAGTTGAAATAATTAAAGTTTCCATAGTACTATCAGTAGTGAAAATCGTCAAAGCACAAATCATTAAAAAAAAACCGGTATAGCCTTCCGATTTGATGATAATATGTCGGTTGATGTGCTTTTTTGTATGGTATATCTTGCAAAAAAAGAGGAACAAGGTTTTTTGAAAAAAATGACATAGAGGATATTTGACTTTTTCAGTGCAAGATCGATTTTTATTTCACCGAATGAACACCAAAAGCATTGTTTTCACGAGTGGCGAAACCACGAGTGAAAATACCGATTAGGTGTTCATGAGTGAATTAAAATCGATCTTACACTGAAATAGTCGAATTTTCTGTTTCTTTAATGCTTTAGAATTGCACAAAATCACTTATTCCAATGTGTCGGTCATCATGACAGAGACACAACTTTTTTTCTGGCCGTTTTGCGTCAAAATTGATGCTTCCGGTGTTCTATTGGGTATGGTATGGGTTGTAAACACAGTTTGCCACAGAAAAAATAGCTCAAAATCTTATTTAGACAAACACATCTCCAGAAGTTTGCTAAGAAAGAATGCCGATATGAGACTTAGGCAGCCTGACGTCGTGTGCATTAACAATGTTACGTTGGTGCTTTTAATGACGTCATTAACGTCGTAATGGCGTGCAAACATGCGTGACGTAATTTAAGTCATGTCATTTTAGTTGCCAACCAAATGACCCAGATGTTTTTAATTTTTTATATGAGTAACTCAAGGACATTTTAATTTTTAAGCTGGCCAATCACGATCAACTATAATGAAAGAACTCTAATTAGAATCTTGAATCGACACCTTACGATAAAATATTTCATGCTGATAGAGCAATGGGGCTTTTAATTTGCTCAATGACATTTCAGGCAAAAGGTTTCACATACATTTTTAATAACCGTAACAGCAATACCAATACAATATTGATTTCTACCACCAAACGTATAGTAATTTTAAAAACAATGAGACGCATAATAACCGAATGTACATAAATGTTTAAAAATAAAAGATAAAACGTGTTAAGCTAGCATTGCGTTAACGTAGACATAGGCACACTGTCACTTCAATCCAAAGGAATAGGAGAGAGTCGGGTAATTTCGGACAGTGGGTAAATTCAGACAGTGACATTGTTTCGTTTATATGTCAGTTGTTTGGAACTAGAACAAAAATAACTGAGCAGACAGTGAAAATCCTGAGCCGTCTCATCTGGATTTTCACTGTTTGCAATGGTATGTCCGAATTTACCCCCCTGTCCGAAATTATCCGACTCTACCCTAATTCACTTACATGTGTTTTGCTATTGATAAGTGTTGTATTCGTTGCAGGTGTGGGCCGGCCATCAGCTGTTTATTTTGTGATATTCTATTTATCTGACCCAAATTCTGAGTTTTATAAGAAGTCAGGAAAGCATCGGCACCTGTTCTGATTAGCACACAAGCAGGATTTATTTTCCAAATAAACAGTTGCGGAATCCATTCAGAAAAAATCTAAATAGTTTAAGTCACAGGAACATTATTTTCGATAATTTTGGGGTAATTAAACAGGATATTTCCGTTTATGATATAACTAGAATCATGGCAGTTGTGTCACTGGAACAGATGAGAAACGAAATATATGATATCCTGAACACGAATGACTCAGGTGTCTATCTGAATGACACCGAGCTCTTACAACTTATGCTATCAATGAACAACGACAGCACCTTCATGAAGATATTTTTACCTGTACTATGTTTGCTGGGACTTTCCGGGAATTTTTTGTGCATTCTTATATTAGGCAGACATAAGAATCGGCAGGCTTCAATGGCTGTTCTCTTGCTTTGTCTGGCCGTATCCGACATTTTGGTTATATTCACAGGACCTTTATTCCAATGGATATATGTGACGTGGAAATTTGATATTAGTTCTGTCAATGGTTTCTTGTGTAAGACTCATACGTTTCTGATATACTTTTCCATTCAATTTTCGTCCTGGATACTTGTGTTAATCACGCTAGAAAGAGTGATAAGCGTCACAGTTCCTCATAAAGTTCGATTATGGTGTGATCGAAGAAAGGGACTCACAGTTCTACTAGTTTTAGCTATTTCTTTAGCCATCGTAAATGGACATTTTCTTATTGGTATGGAGCACAGAAATGATCCAATTTTACCCTGTCAGAAAGGGTATCCTACTTATCGAAAATTTATAAATATATATTGGAATATAATTGATCTAATTATCAGCTTTGCTGTGCCAAGTATCATCATCATCACGGGTAATGCCATTATTGGTGTTAAACTAGCATTGCGGGAACGTAGACGGAGGCATATTGTCACCTCAGCCCAGAAGAGTAATTCACTGACGTGGGTTTTGCTATTAATAAGTGTTGTATTCATTGTAAGTATGGGGCCGTCAGCTGTTTACTTTGTCATATTCTATTTATGTGACCAAAGCTCCTCTGCGTTTGACAGTGATAGACATAGGCGTGTAAAGGAAATAGTTAACGTTCTTTCAAGTTTGAATGCAACACTCAATTTCATTATGTATTTTTTGAGTGGCTCCAAGTTCAGAAAAGAGGTGAAAGCTTTATTCCGTTGTAAAGCAATCAATGAGCCAGGAGCATTTTGACATGAGATCAAAGACTAAATGTACGGAAAAAAATGTACAGTAAATACAAACGACTCACATATATCAAAACGGCAAGCATCAATATGCTTCTATACATATATGTTTGGCAGTAGGAATCCGTTTTATAGCAGTACTGCTTTTGTGAAAGCTATAGCCTGAAAGGTCATTGAGGAAATTAAAGGTCCCATTCCTCTATTAACATGAGATATTTTATCGTGAGATATCGCTGCAAGATTCTCACTACAGTTTCGTCATTGTAGATGATCGGGATTGGACGACTTAAAAATGAAACATTCTTGCCTTGAGTTTCTCATTGAAAAGATTAACAACATATCTAGGTCATTTTAGTTGGCAACTAAAATGATCTATTTTCGATTTCAGAAACTTTATTACTTGGATAAAATACAAGGTACATAAGGTAAAAATACAATGTACATGCATAAAAGATGGCAATGTGAGGCAAGGATCCCATTTATTGTCTCATGCTGCGTAATTTCATTGCTCAACCGGGAACAAGAAACGAAGACCGTATTTTATGGAGAGACTTGCCATTGGTTTAAAATAAACCTTGTTCCTCCTTTTTTGCCAGTTATATCATACAAAAAAGCTCATCAACCGACATAAATTATCAATTCTGAAGGCTGTACTGGTTTTATAATGATTTGTGCTTGGACTATTTTTACCACTGGTAGGACTATGGAGCTTTTAATTATCTCAACTATTTGCCAACGAGGATCTTCGCACAAAGATCAAAGCATTGCCAACCATTGTAGAAAGTGATGAACCTCAGACTTTGGTCAAAAAAACAGAAATGGATAACCCTTTTATAGAACATATTGAACTTCACTACAGCTGGTGATTGGGACTGTGTGGTCACCGCAAAAAGTCTCCCTGCCCTTCATCATAGTGTAGATTTTATTTTCTAGTCCTTTGGGATCAATGATTCCATTGTAGAACTTTAAAATTATTTGAGGGTCACTGATGAGGCCTAATTGGCCGAAACTAGCTAGTCTGGCCCAGAAAACTTGTACACTCGACAGTTTTCAGTTCTTTGGTGTGATCCTTGCTTCCAAAGGATAACCCTTTTATAGAACATATTGAACTTCACTACAGCTGGTGATTGGGACTGTGTGGTCACCGTAAAAAGTCTCCCTGCCCTTCATCATAGTGTAGATTTTATTTTCTAGTCCTTTGGGATCAATGATTCCATTGTAGAACTTTAAAATTATTTGAGGGTCACTGATGAGGCCTAATTGGCCGAAACTAGCTAGTCTGGCCCAGAAAACTTGTACACTCGACAGTTTTCAGTTCTTTGGTGTGATCCTTGCTTCCAAAGGATAACCCTTTTATAGAACATATTGAACTTCACTACAGCTGGTGATTGGGACTGTGTGGTCACCGTAAAAAGTCTCCCTGCCCTTCATCATAGTGTAGATTTTATTTTCTAGTCCTTTGGGATCAATGATTCCATTGTAGAACTTTAAAATTATTTGAGGGTCACTGATGAGGCCTAATTGGCCGAAACTAGCTAGTCTGGCCCAGAAAACTTGTACACTCGACAGTTTTCAGTTCTTTGGTGTGATCCTTGCTTCCAAAGGATAACCCTTTTATAGAACATATTGAACTTTACTACAGCTGGTGATTGGGACTGTGTGGTCACCCTAAAAAGTCTCCCTGCCCTTCATCATAGTGTAGATTTTATTTTCTAGTCCTTTGGGATCAATGATTCCATTGTAGAACTTTAAAATTATTTGAGGGTCACTGATGAGGCCTAATTGGCCGAAACTAGCTAGTCTGGCCCAGAAAACTTGTACACTCGACAGTTTTCAGTTCTTTGGTGTGATCCTTGCTTCCAAAGGATAACCCTTTTATAGAACATATTCTTCTGACTTAGCAAAGACAATTGTGCAGGGCTACCTGCGTAGTAGTCTCTTTTCGTTCTGTTTTCTTTTGTCGGAGATGGGGGTGGGGGTTAAGGGGTTAAAATAGAAAATAGGTTGAATAGATAATACGAATAGAGGATTTTAATAGAATATTTAAAGATTTACACCCTCAATATTTCTATTAACTTTTAAATTTTTCACAAAACATTATATCCAAGGCATGATAATGATTGCTATCAAAAGTACATTTATCTGCCAAATTTATGATTTGTGATGGTCACTGAAAATAGGAGAATTTAAGAAAATACACAAAAAGAGCGGCAATAGCGGGTCACCATTCCCGCCAAAAACGAAGACTGGATACGCCCAGCAATCATAGTTAATCAGGTTAAAGTTATATCATGAATAATTTTAAGCCCTTTCTTTAATCACTTCAGACAATTATTGGTTGAAAAGAACTCACGTGTACAGATTAAAGGTTAATGCTTTTGTAAAGTTATTTACTCCACCAATCATAAATTTCAAAACATGCTTGCAGAAACGCCTGTGGGAGTCAATCAATTTATGACGACAAAGTATTCGTGAATATTCAAGAAGGGTGCACATTGATATATCGTCTCTGCCTCCGTAACAAAGATGTTTTCGCTGAAGATCTTTTGAACAAGTCTTAATTATATTGCATACAACTAACCAGTTTCATAATTTTGTGATTATTTCGTAATGAAATACGAGGGAGTATACCTTTAAGCTTTCCTGATTTGAGGGGGGTACTATTAGTTTCTAAGCATTGCCTATCTTTTTACGTATTATGTAGTTGTATTTTCGAACAGGTCTCTATTAAACTGGGTCTGTCTGTAATCGAAAAGTTGCTGATTGTTTTGGTAGATCGCAGTTTTCCATCTTTTTTTCCTGAGGTCTTTTATGAGTTGCGATTTTTGATTGTATCCTCATTTAAGAATTAACGTTTGATTCATCAGCGTTCATCGTATGATGAATCCAGTGGGCGGAGCTAAACTCCCATGAAGTGCGAAGCGCTTCTTGTTGACTTTTAGTGACGACCACCAGCTTCTTCAAATGATAAACTTTGAAAAATCAGACTTTAATTTTTATATTTACACTTTATTTTAGACACACTCCGTGCCGATTTGGTGGTAATTTTGGTTAAAATTAAACAAAATGTAGGTAGAAAAAAAGTTTGTAACGATGTGTTCGGCCATTACGTCAAAGAGCCGCCGCCATGACGTGCGTCAGTCGAACGTTTCGTTGACCAATCAAGACGTTCGTTTACCTTAGACGTCGTTTGATGACAAAAGTCACATGATCAATTGTCCTCCGTCGGTGTATGAAGCTAGTTGCTCTATAATGAGTATCTGAAGGAAGCCAGTGGCAAGTGTAAATATTGATACATATAACAGGAGTAACAACCTACGTCATAGCGCGGGTGTCGGAACTAATCATTCGACGGCCATTTTGAAGAACCTCTGACGGACCTTCCGTTTGTAACATATAAGAAACAAGACTTAACACAAAAATATGGCGAAGTTGCCTACAGGTACATAATTATGGTCCAGATATATAAGACATGACTCTTTAAAAGGTTAGAAATTATGAAACTCCTCACTTCCATTTTGATGAGGATACAATGTATCTGATATAAACATGCATTAAGCAGAGTCAAAACAGATCACTGAAGTGAAGCGCTTGCAGATTCAGCTAGTATTTTATCGTAAATTCTGGTAATACTGAGTCCAGGACAGCTTCCGGCACCTATTCGACTAGTTTTTTTGGTTCCAAAAAGCATTATGCAATATATTTACCTTATTTAGGTAAAGTTGGTCGCTGATAAAACGATTACGACATCAACGTTATGACGTAAGTTATCACCCTTGTATAAATGGCGTCAGCGATCGTTTAATATTTCAAGCCAGAAAAGGTATCTCAGATCAAATAATGACGTAGTATATACTATGGACGATAACTAATGGAGCAGCAAAAGACATCCGTGCCGCCGACAGTTATCAAGTCATGCAGAATAGAAATCTGTAGTTAATGGTTATTGCGGCCATTTACAAGATACGTGGTCTTTAGATATGAAATAATTTCGAATATATGTGCTGCTGAACACTAGTCACCATGCTAAAGGATAGCCTTCTTTAGCATCGACACTGATACAAAGTATATTTATGTATGTGTGCCCATCAAGAAAATTATGTATTTTGAATATGTACAACACCTCAAAATATCGCAGGACTTTCCAGACACATCAATTGTCCGCTGTGCTCCTATGTCAAGATGGGTACCAGCTAACATGAGTATCGGGCGTCCATGGCTTGAGCTCCGTTGTGGGTCAATATTGACAATGTTTGAGACCTACAAATGGATGCAAAAGAGCATGGCATAATAAGCAGAAAATAATTTTTACGTCAGCAATACCTGAATTTTGATGTGCATTACAGGGAAAAAAATTGAAGTATGTTCAGGTGTACAATGCTGGAATAGATATGCTGATATCATTTCCTTCAGAACTAATGGAGTTAGACTAAGTTTAGGATAAAAAAATTGCAAGCCTCGTGATGCCGAACAGTTGCCCTCATGACGAATTTTTCTATCCACACCTCCTACCCATGAAAGATACATGTACTCATAATATCAAAGAATATAGTTTCCATAGTTATAAAATCGAAGAATAAAGTAAATAAGGCCAGCGTATCAGATACCGAGGCCTCAGTTTTCTATATCGGATGGTTTTGTTACAACTAAAATTTACGAGATGATTTTGATTTTGATTTTGTTAAATTTCCTTTTTAGATGGTGATGTTCCTCGTTCTACACCCTATGGTGTTTATATTTCACAGCTTGTTCGTGTTAAGGCTAGCCCGGTTACCACCTACATGGGAAATTGCTGTTCACATGGCTGCCGCTGGTGATGTCTTTTGTGGCGACTAATTTTGTGCTGTCTTTTTCCCACATGGTGTCTTGGGTGGAATTTGGGATTGTTTCGTGTCAGTTCCTGGGATTTTTCCTATTTACTTCTTCAAAGAGTGTTTTCATTACTCTAAAAGGAGCTCACTTATGATTTATAATTTCCTATTTTCTTCACATCTGAACTCCTTTTATCTCAAATTAATGGCATCTGGGACCAGAACATTTACTTCGAAATATCAGTAGTTTGACATGAACTTCGACTTTGAGATATTGATAGTTGTCGTATACTGCATACCCTATATGAGAACTGTTCAGAAAATGCGGCACTCCCTTTAACTTGCACTGGTCTTGCATGTAACTCTGTTCCTTGGAAATCGACCTCTACCCTTATTTCAGCATCCTCTGATGTAGTAGCTCTCTGCGTCACACAACTGATTCTGTAAAATAAAGTTATGCAAATGGATCTTTAATGAGGTATAACCGGTACAGCGATCTGCTTGATTTAGCTTAATTTGATCCCGATGCGTGCTTATCCGAGGACCATTTCTTTATTTTTTTATTGTTCAAATAAAATGTTCGATACACAGAAGAATGTATACCATCAGACTTGGTGGGTGCATCATTATTTAATCAAAACGGCTGGAATGTTTAAATTCCATAATTATGACTGGCTAAACAAATTTTTTCCTTGAAAGGCAGATAAAAAGTGTTTTTACTTTAAAATGCCGTATTCATGGCCCTCATTAAGAGAACTTCCTCGTTTACCACTGATACTGCAGGTGCAGATCGTAAAATGCATCACTATCAGCAACTTGTCAAGAAATATTTGGCGAGAAATTGGACCGGTTCTATCGCCATCCAATGTTTGTTACATTATTTTATTTGAAATGCAATTAAGATTATTTGATTGAGGTGTTACACTGTCAAATAATTTGAATGAACATAACTAACCCCTATCTTAGCAAGAAATTACAGTCGAACCTGCTTATGTGGTCACCTCTATTAAGGGATCACCTGCCTTTAACAGCCATCTTTTCCGGGTCCCTTGAACCAAAATACAATGGAAATGAACCAGTAATAAGGGGTCACCTGTCTTAATCAGCCAAAGTTTGGGCTCTCTTGGGTGTCACTTGTCTTAATCAGCCAAATTTTGGGCTTCTCTTGGGTGACCCCTAAAGACAGGTCTGACAATAGATATTGTAACATGGGCTTAACTCTGATATATCAGTAGAAATTTCTTGTCCTTTTTTAATAATGGCTTTTCACTTCGTAGGTGAGAAAATATAACAGCGATGTTTCGAACTAGCAGTTGAATGCACAGTCATCCCTCGACACCAAGAGGAAGAGAGAAAGGACAAACACACACGCGAAAAAGAAACAAATGTATGAGAAGCACACAGACCAGCTTCTTCGTCTCCAAGCGAGGTGATCAAAATGCTTAAACCAATGTATATGATGTTTGGTCACCATATGTATATAAGAGAGAGCAAATGCCTGTGAGCCAAGGAATATGTTGTTGTGTTATTGTTTAACGTCCACGGTAAACAGTTAAGGTCATGTCGGGACGGTCGGTTAAGCGAACACACTATTCCTGGGCAGGCTTAGACCTCCTAAGTCGTTGACCAGTAGTAAGTGCACTTATTTTCACCAGTAACTGACAACTGCCCTTCTTGAATCAGCGGTAGGAGAAATGAAAGTATGTGGCCGGACCGGGTATCGAACCCAGGACCTCTGGCTTATAAGTCAGGCGCCCTACCGACTGCGCTACGCGGGAGCCAAGGAATATAATCTGTATCTTGAGAAATGCCTTAACTGTGAAAATTCAGATCATACTGACCCACGCAAGCTTGATTCGATTTTTCCTTGTTAACATCAGAAGTCGATGTAACTTAAAGTAACTTTTAATGAAGTAATTAGGGCTGAAAAATCTTTACAGTAGATGCACATTATGACCAGGGGCCGTATTCATAAAACGACTTTTAAGTCCTTGCTATGCTGTTGCTAAGGCTAAAGTTCTGTAAGGAGATTCCCTACAACTATGGAAATTGCTCTGATGGAACAGTCTTTGTAAGACTGCTCATCCAGACCAGATTTCATAGTTGTAGGGAATCTCCTTTATAATAAATATTTATAATATTTAGCCTTAGCAACAGCATAGCAACGACTTAAATGGCTTTATGAATACGGCCCCTGAGACTCAATAGCTTTACTGCTGACCGTTACAGGGCGGTTCGTTTGTTGCAGGTCCTCTATATTGATAAGACAGAGTATGTATATTGTCACAAACATGCTGTTCTATGTCGTCATTTAGGGGATAAATGTATTGAAAATTGTCATTGGGGCAGACACATCATCGGTTTTATGGTCGCATATTGCGTTTTACGGCCCCGCTGGCATATCGCCGTAAAACGAAATCACCGACCATAAAACCGATGGTCAGAGACTTTCCTGTTTGCGTGAATGCTTGAGAGATGCGTTTTTTTTTCAAAACGCTATCATTGCTGTTACACTTGTTGTTTCACATTAAATCAGTGTTTCATTTTAATGGTCGCTAATTGCGATTTCAGGCTCCGCTGGCGCGTCGCCATAACACAAAATTTCCGATCATAAAACCGATGGTTTACCTCCCCAAATGACGAAATGGCGATTTTGAATACAGTTATCCCCATTCTATTGCATTTTTTCCTCATGTTCTCCGTTCATAATGTACTGGTTTGCACCCATCTCAAGCGCTGCCGGAAACGAAAACCAAACCTCAGCCAATGATATTTCCGATAGTACTGTTGCAAGTTTTTTACGTTAACCAATCAGACGTCGTGTTACATGTACATTTGCCAGTGCATTAGAATGTGTTTCACATTTTTCTCTTTTATAATGTCGGTTGTACTTTGAGAGTGTGACCTTCCATGGGTATATTCATGTAACGTTATGCATTTAGATACAGAGTAACAATTCTCATATCACAGCTCATTACGGTTTCGTAGTGGGCACACAACCTCGAAATGCTATTAACTGATGTCGATACGATGTCATCAGCAAGGTGGGTTAGGGTGAATTACGAGAAAATTTATTTTTCGGAATGTGCGAACAACGAAACCTCATCTCTCATGCTGTCACAACTGCGTAAGTTGATTGGTGTATTGGATTTTCGAAATGCAGATTTCTGAGTGTCCGTCAATTGTGGCACAAACAGGAAAGTCTCTGACCAAACTGCTCGATATCATTGTGACTGATGCAAATCACGGTCCATCACAAGGCCTTCAAGCATTTCTGATACGGGAGGAAATTAAAGAAAACCACAATGAACTTCAAAGACAGTACAATAATAAGGAAACAAAATGAGCCACGACACGACAAAACCAACAATGTGAATGTGCGCACAGCACAGACTCAGATCAGCCTGGGCATCCGCCCAGTCTGATCAGAGTCTTCGCTGTCCGCATGGAGGTAGCTTAGACCCTTAGCTACCCTTTGGTCACTTAACCAAGAGTCTGGTTGAACTGGGCGGATGCCCTGGTTGATCTGAGTCTGCGGTGGGCGCACAACCACATTACTTGTTCTCTCGTGTCGCGGCTCATTAATGGTTTCGCGTGCTCTTTATGGCTAATCATAACACAGAAAGCCGAAACTTGACACAATTCTGAGTCACAGTGATTGTCTAAATGTAGGACAAGGAGTACCGAATAGGCAATAGGCACATTGAATTCATCAAATAAAAATCTTAAAGAGTTCCTTCAAGAGCAGAGGAAGCATATGATGATAATTTGAACCATGTTACATTTTACGAGTTTTGCATGTTCCGTTATCGCACAAAAAGCTGTACCGCTAACTATTAACAGTCACGTTATAACGGAAGAATCCATGTTTTAACAATGCAAACCGCGTATTGCTATTAGTCCAATACAGTATTTCTTATATGCATTTCGGGATCGTCAAAAATCAAACGTCAGCAGCAATAGCGTCCACAGTAATGAACGTAATTTCGACACATCAAAACGACGTTAACATTTGCCCTGCATTCGGCGTTTACAAAACACACGCATATGACTTTACATTTTTGCGGCATAATGGTTGAATTAAAACCTAATTTCAAAGCATTTTTTCCAAACATTTCGAGCAGTCAGGTATCACAGACTGTTTATATGCAATAACAGCGATCAAACATGAGTTCATGTTCATTTACATCTGTTGAGTTCCTGAGGAGGTGTTGGAATCCTCGCCGTTTTCAGCACTAACCTCTGGGCCAGAAGATGGTAATGCACATAAAACACAAAGAATCATGTTGGTCTGTATTACTACTTACTTTACGTTTCAAGCATCTTTGTTCGATTTGTAAGGCACAGCGTGTTTTGTTTTTTGACGTTTGTCAGTTATTTCGTATTCAGTTAGAAATCGATGCTTTCAAACACATACCGAATACAAATACAAATGTTTTATTGGTCTGATTTACATGTCCAGTTACATTGGTCCAATTACAGGATTGTCATTTTCACCACAATACATGTACATTTGAATAGCACAACCTATACAAAGTCCCTTATATTCTTGTAACCTAATTTCAGACTTATACACTAATACTAAGGTGGTTATACTTATAAAAGTCAATATAATTATAATACTTATGGAAATACCATTAAATCAAAGGTATCGCTTTTTTGCATTTCATTTAAGAGTGAATTTTATAGACAAAACTCGTAAATGTCCGATAAAATTCCCATTAGTACATCAGCCTTGCATATCATAGACCATGGACATTAATATTTCACCAGCAGAAATAGGACAAACATGCACTAACATACAACTATTGTCTAAATGGACTATTATAGAGAACTTTTTCCTTTCATATTTTGCCTTTCATATTAAATGCCTTACCGTTTGCTTGTCGTATAATTTAAGGCACACTCTTTCCCTACTGTGACTTTGTAGACACTATTTGTAGGGTCCCCGAACTGTCCCGTCAACGTCAACAAAGTTCCGCCAGCTGTGGGTCCCGATAGTGGGGTCACCTGAAAATCAAATGTACTTGTATTTAAAAGAAATTTCGCAATTTATTTTAACTTTTAAAGCTTCAAAAATATAAAAAAAAATAAAATAATAATAATTATAAGAAAGAAAACAATGGTAAGATTTACGCCTGCAAAAATTAAACAAAATGCCAAGTCGTCAAGTATATCATATTGGGAATTCAAACACTAGAGGACATCAGAGTAGATCCACATGTGGCGGCTCATATGGATCTACACAATTTGCAAATGTCACTATTTTCATTTTCTGGCGTCTTAAGGTTTCATATTTCTCGTTTAAGAAGATAAAATGGCAAGGACTAAACCAATCGCTTTACACATTCTGCCCTAACACCAAATAGGAAAGAAAACTGTAAAGACAGCATATGAAGCAAAGCAAGACAACCAGTTAACTAAGATGATATATAGAGGATCTTACATTCGTGGTCATTTCATATGAGATTTATGAAACGAGCCTTCGGCGAGTTTCATAAGTTTCATATGAAATGACCATGAGTATAAGATTTTGTATATCATATGACCATTTAAAATGGAATTTTAACGCCTTCAAATTGAAAATTATTTCAATAAAGAAACGCATTGTGCACATGGACGGTTGTAAATGACGTTACGTGTACGCGCCAAAATTTTATTACACGTGGGTCATTTGTTTTATATGACATGAGGTTATCCACTGAATAACAGCGACGTCATATGATATTTTTTAAGTAAATGTATGTATTTTTCGTGTTTTAATCGTCTGTGCATGACATGAACACAAACTTGAAATGATATAAGGAGATAGTTCATGATTTTCTAACTTTTCAAACAATGTTATTGCACTACTAAGCACAATAAGCATGACAAATATAACCATAGTTATTTTGGAAGAGAAACCTTGAATATTCGCAATAACAGTAGGCAATATCAGAAATAGAAACTGATAAAAATGTATAGTACATGTTAATATGGAAGGAAGATATATTGATAACATTAGCTAAGTTGGATGAAAGGTTTTTCATGGTTCACAAAACCTTTTTCTAGGCGCAGCCTCGTATAATTTCGATATTGTTTCACATTTCACAAGATATCATTAGTCAAATAACGCGTGTGTCAAAATCTAGCCAATGATATCAAATGTCAATGAATATTTAATCTTCGTTTTTTCCCCGTCGTACTGCACTGTGAATACTAGCACTCCGTCTTCTTTTTGATCGTAGATCTACTTTCGATTTCTACTTTCGGTTTAATACACACAAACAAACAAACAGTGCAACCTTTTTATAACTATTTTGAAATCAGGTCAATTTCAAAATTGACCGCGGTCCATTTTTAAATTCCAAATTGGACAGCTCAATTTTGAAGTCGCTACCCAGTGTCAGAATTACGGTTGTGGGTGCCTACCGACATAGCTTACTTATTCGTGGAAGTTATTGTCAAATCTTCAAATAGAGACATATAACAAAACAGACTTCCATTCAATCTGCGCCGAATATCTTTTTTTAAAGATTTTTCTTGTTAATAATTCTTATATTTATCAGATACACACTTTTCATTGAAAAATTGAAACGTTTGGATGTTTATGGACAGTTACTTCTGTTGTGGTTGCTTGATGTTGCATTGTGCTATGTCCGCTCGTCTATGTTCTTTGGCGGTTTGGTCACCTGTTTTGCTACCCAATCTGCCTTTTGTTTTGTTTTGTTAGTTAAAAATAAAATAGATAAAAATAGATGTTGATGCTGTTTTTGATTAGGGTAGCTGAATGATCACCTGTTTGGGAAAGAGCTGCTCGTTCGGTTTACCGTGCGTGTCTTTCGTGAACTTGTGTCATTTTTTCCGCGTGCATGTGCTTCTTTCCCTATTGGTTTTGAGAGCGGGATGTGAAATTTGATTGTACTAATTTCTGGTCAATGCCTATCTTTTTACTTTATATTCCTTTCTAGTTGGTGTAATTCTTATTTGCTTAATTGATATGCAGCATGTCCCTGTCCTCAAATAGATTTTTTACAGTGAACATCTACAATTGAACCTGTTTTTGAAGCAGCTTACCGAGTCAATTTCTGGGTCACAAAAGTCTTTCCTAGCCATCTGTCGTCTGCTGTTGTACACTTTCCCCCATTGCTTGAATCAATACACCATTGGCATGACGTCACGTCAGAAAGGCAGCCAACACATTCGGAGTGTAAGGTACAATTATCTGTTCTTATCATTTCCACCTGAAATATTACGGAAGATCAGAAAGATGAGTCTTTAAACTTACAACAAATCTATAAACATGATAAAATAAATCAGACACCCTTGAAATGATAAATGGACTCTTCCAATTTGTAAAAGTTAGAACATTCAACTAGATATAATTGAGGTAATGGAGCTTTATAATATCATCACTAATACGAGGGGCGTTCGAAAAGTTTTGCAAATGGCCTCATGACTTTGTTTAAGAGCATGTTGGGTACAACTGCTATGCATGTACTGAAAGCACTGCATTTTGTCTTTACAATGATACCAAACACCATACAAAGACACTATTTCTTATTGAGTTACAACGCATTTTAATAGGTCCCAGTCATACCACTGGGCTAATTTTATATGTAAAATCTTTTCAGTGTTAGGCATTCAAGCCAAATATCCTTGTAAATACCAAATTAATCTTTGTCATATGCTTGTCCATTGTTGCCTATAATATCCATACAAAAATTAGAAGGGCGGCAACTGTTATCGATTTATTCCTTGCAAAGCAATGCGCAGTTCTTATGACGTTACTGCATTTTACGTTAACGTCATTTTTGAAAGCTTGCAGAGGCTTCATTTTTGGCATTAATTTGAATTTGTTGACAGGTTTTCGTTGACCCATGTAAATGCTCTTGCCGACAATATTTTGAATGTTAATACACTTGTTTTCATCACAAAATCATCAAATTTTAGTAGAAAGGGAGAAATTGCTACAGCATAAAGTACGGATAATCCACATTCCTGGCCCTGTACGGAAGCCTGATTAAAACTAATTTCCGCGATATTTACAGAACAACATTGTCTGGGCATTGTCTTTAACTAACAAAGATAAAAAGATATTAAAGACTGCTGATATATTAATTACGGCCTACTAAAGTAAAATTTTGCAGTGTCTTTAGGGTATACCTCTTTCAAAGAAGTTAAAAATGCGTCTTTTTTAAAAAAAATGCACCTGGTTTGAACAGTTCTCTTCGCATAATATAGCTTTATGTGTTTTTGCAATCAGAAGTTCTGTCTGTAAGGAGGTTACCGAGACATTATGTCATTTGCAAAACTTTCCGAACGCCCCTCGTAATCCGCGGCACGAGTGATATTTGGGATCACTACTGCCAATATCAATTGCAAATAGATAGATAGATAGATAGATAGATAGATAGATAGATAGATAGATAGATAGATACGTAGATAGATAGATAGATAGATAGATAGATAGATAGATAGATAGATAGATAGATAGATAGATAGATAGATCGATCGGACGGACGGATGGATGGAGGGCTCGATCGGTCGATCATAGATAGATAGATAGATAGATAGATAGATAGATAGATAGATACGAACGAACGAACGAACGAACGGATGGATGGATGGATGGCTCGATCGGCGATCATCGACTGATAGATAGATAGATAGATAGATAGATAGATGTACCCGCATAAGTTTTTTTTTAATCATACCTTATTAGCGTATGTGAAGTACAGATTTTTATTCTTTTGATTCAGTACCATTCTGTCGTTGATTTTGCCTTCCCTGGTGATATTCAAAGAAAATAAAACCTGAAGTCCATAGCTGGTCTTGAGATACTGAAATTTAAGACATCGTAAAAATTCCCAAAAATTGGGTCACATAGAATAATTACCCAGACTGTAAAATAAACAGTACCGTAACTTTTTTAAGATGGAAAATGACTGCATTATGTAAACGCTTTTTCTACAATATCGGCAGATATGGAAGTCTGAAGGGATCAGGTCTTCTGACTTCTGTATTTGTCTATATTGTGATAATATCTTAACAGTCTGCTCCCCATAGGCTGGTACATAATGCGAATTAGCTCTGCCGACCTTTTATTTTATTATAACTGTTACTCCCTATTCCTTTATCTCTATGTTTTAGTCTCTTCCTCGTCATATTTCCTATTACATTATCCCAGCGAGTACCCAGGGTTGAAACGACGTTGAACCAGCGTTGAGTCGACGTCATGTAACGCAGAATCAGCATTGGTTGTAGGTTGTCTCTTAGGTGTGTGGAGCCCCGGTAGCTCAGTGGGTTAAGCGCTGGCCTACTGATCTAGCGGACCGGGTTCGAATCCCGCTCGAGGCGAGAATCTTTCCTACCGTAAACGGGGTTCCATTGCACACAGCCTTCCATTATCATCCTCCCATCGTCCTGATATAACTGAAATACTGTTGAAAAGGACGTAAAATCACAAGTCATCCATCCATCCATCTTAGGTGTGTGCGCGATGGGTTAAAACTGGCTGAACCACTACCACATTTAATTAGTAGTTACCTCATATGTCATGTTTATTTGACCGGAGAGAAAGAAAAGTTTCTGTCTGTCTATCTGTTTGTCTGTCTGTCTGTCTGTGTGATTCCGTGATTGATTTGTTATTGAATATTGACCATAAAATGCGGATTTAAATCAATGTTTTTATACCTCTGAAACCCAAGATACCAATATTTATAGACATCCGGGGCTAAATATCTCAAATAATTTATCATGGTCGGAGCACATTAAAGTGATAACGCGTTTGGCTTGGCAAAGAGTAAACATGCTAAGAGGGTCAAAATTTAAACTAAAACGATCTTCTCTTGAAAAAAATACTTCTCATTCATTATGCTTTAGTTAGAATGCAGTGATTTTCTCTAGGTCAATCTTAGACAAGAGCGACTCTATTTTAGCTTTCAAGAAACCTTTAAACTCAAACGTAATCCCCACAGCAAAGTATTTCAATGCTGGGACTCGTATAGTTCCAACTTCGATTGAAATGTAGTTGACTGAATGCGCACCTTTATCATATTTATGGCCGAAATCTAATCGAAAGTCCATTTTGTCTTTGTGGCAAGACAGACAACACAAACCCATTTATAATCAGTTGTCCTGATCACACTTCTGCAAGACAGAATCACATCGCAGACCTAGTACAAGAATGTACACTGGAGATATAATGTATGGTAAAGAGGGGGTATCACCGGCGATAAAAAAGGGGTGCAAAATTACATAATACACACTAAAAGATTTAACCCGTAACTTCTCACAGCGCATCTAACTGATGAACAAATTGTTATATATATGTGCAGCTGGGACTGACCGGATGAAGAAGTCTGTCTCTCTGTCTCTCTGTCTCTCTCTCTCTTGGTATTCTTCTGTTAGTATTTAGCGTTATACATTATGAAGTGCATGGTTACTTCTCATGCAAACATAAAACCGCCCTGCCTATATTTTTATTCATTGCATGACTGTTTTAGATTAGGAATTGTTTATATTGAGTCTGTGCTATTTTTGTATATCAACCTTTGTTCGGTATTTGATAGTTAGCAGAAGATGGTCCTCATAGGCCTTGGGCTTTCAATCCAATCCTGGTCTATTGTTTCTGTACCTTGTATCAAAATTTGATGAATAAAATATTGTTTTTAAATTACTGTTTTTATACATGTACCATGTAGTTGCTTTTCATATAAATAACTTAGGGTATTACCGCGTACTTTCTAAAGTTTATACAATGATGACGGAAACCCAAACGACAACAAAGGACCTTTAGAACTTAGAGAACTCTTAAAAATGATATTGAAATTAACTAACAGATATTGATAAGAAAGCCATTAGTACATTTGTTTTAACTAGAATAAGGAAAAGTAAGTTGTACTTTTCAAAAAGTTACTCTTGAAAACAGAATATGCTCATTGTGTAACAATGGAGCTGAATATAAAATGCATTCTATTTTAAACTGTGCCCAACCTGATGGAGAAAGAAGGATTGTGCTCACTGAAATATCTCATTGTTTTCAGTCTGAATATGTCTAATATGTGTTCATTGGATGCGTCAGATAAGTTCAATTTTATTTCAGGAAGTAATGATTCCGATTTGTCTAAAATATGTATTTGTGGGATTCATAAGTTGTACTTCTTAAGATAATCATTGCATAATAGACAATTGTTTGCTTGAAACACGAAACACTGTCCAATCTTTTGAGATGAATATAGTAAAGTAAAAGGATAGGCAATGATCAGGAATCAATACAATCAAATCCCACATTCAGCTCTCAAAACCAATAGGGAAAGAAGCACACACACACAGAAATTGACACAAGTTTACGAAAGACACGCAAAGTAAACCGAATGAGCAGCTCTTTCCCAAACAGAAGGTCATTCAGCTACCCCAAAAACAGCATCAACATCTTCCCTAGCGGTAACCATCACCATATTATTTAATTCTGTCGTGTACCGTCATCGAATGGAGCAATGCCTACTTCCTCTCTGTTTACACAAACGTTAAATCAGCGCACATATCATATATACTAGAACCAACTTCTAACCGACCACTTAAGTATATACATGTATCTTTTTACGCAAGACAAAGTGGACTTTCAAATATAAGTTTCCATCTTAGATTAGACCGATATATTGGTAAAATAAATCCGAAAACACATAAATAAACTCATCAGTTTACCTTCAAATTAGTGCAGAATACAGGTACCCCTGTTTCCAAAAATCGGAATATTTAAGCCGTTTGTCATGATTCGGACAGAACCACATTTCGAAATCTAATCAGCATATGCTTATCACTTGTGCGAACATTTAGAAAATGATTAAACTGAACTTGAGAATGCATCATAAAGCATCCTTCTGAAACAGAATTCGAAAATTCAGTCAAAATTTCAAAATCTTCCCAACCAAAGTCCTAAACCTTGCGAAGTTTGAAACTGGGGATACATGTGAAGTCTCTGCTGCCAAGAAAAAGGTTATGATGATATTGATCTCAATTTTTTAAAACCTTTCCATGACTTATTGGGTGTACTGAATATAAGAAAATTATATCCAGATACCATCTACTAATAACACTGTTCAAGACAAAGCAAGTGGTCGGTTAGAAGTTGTGCTTAGTATATATTATAAGCATTATGACTGACTGTTTTCATATCAGAAGAACTTAAACTAGTATGAATGCACCTAGATTCCTAGATTTCTTAGACTAATACAATGGGAAGCCAGAGCCCTAGATAAGAGGGAGTATTTGGTGATAATTAGGGATAATTTTGTTAATTCTGGATAAAAACATATGTTGTGACTGTCAGAGAGTAGCTTTCCCCCCCTAGTAGTTTTTCCCCCCGGAAAAAAATGACTATGATTTTTCCATAGTAGAATTTCCCACCGGAAAAATGGTTATATAGCAGAATTTCCCCCCCGAAATATGGCTATATAGTCAATTTTCCCCGGGGAAAATCTACTATACGTGTTTTCGCATGGCCGTTTTTCCCTTCCATAGTGGATTTTCCCCCTGGTAATATGATTGCAGGAGAACACGCTCCATAGTGGAATTTGCTCCTTCTCCAATTATAATAGCGCGGTTCATATCTGAAACAGAACTATGAGTATCTGTCCATAAAATACCGATGGATAATAGACGCTAGAACCGCTTGCATGTGTCTTATTTTTGTTTTATGAGAAAACAGGTAGGCATTTTGCTTTTCCATGTTAGCCAAAAACGGATATGAGTGTACGTGGTTGTGTGGATAAATTTGTATAATTTTGTGTTTGTACAAGCGTACATCTGTGCGTGCGCGCAGCGAAATGCCTGGACTAGTGTTCGCCTTTTATGCAGGAGTCGTGGGCTCGACTCCCATTGGTACACACGTCCGATTATGATTTTCACTGTAATAAACTCCTACTAAATCAAACATGACTAGAAAAGCACCCGTTCGTTATCTTCCTGTAGCTTGCATGCGTATGTGTACGTATGTAAATATATGCGATGATAAAATTTCACATCCTACTCGTTCCTTAAATTAGTAATTATTGATTATTACAAAAATATGTTTGTCAAATTTTCATATCGTTTTTTTTGGAATTAATCACGTTTATGACCTCCTTTGAAGTGCCTAAACATTTCTTACGCGATTAATTCCGTAAAATGTCTCTGTTCCATTCCGTTCCGTTTCGTTCCGTTCTGCAAAATACCAATAGTCATGGTTGCATTCCACCATTAATTTTCCATAGACGACAATGTTAACATCTGGTCATTTTATTACAAAACTGTACATACAAAGTTTTCCAAACCTGTCTTGCTTTAAAGTGTCATCCTAGTCTATCAATTTGCGATGAAAACATCCACTGCCTTCCCATCTCAGTGAGCCGCTAAGCTAGGCTGAGTATGGCAACCACCGACTCGTATCCAAAAAAGAGCATACTTTTTTCCTAGGAGATCAGTTACGAAAAACCAACCCCATCTCCTTCTGGTAAAATATTTCTCAATTAAATATGCCTTTTTGTAACTATCATTTGTTGGTCTTTTTTTATACTGCAAGAAATCTAACATGCATGATTGACAGATGACGTCATCTCTCTTACAATGTAAACCTAATGCTCTCCCCGAAATAGGCGGGGCAAGTCCTCATGAATATTTAGTGGACTGTACCCTAAATCAAACTAACTTTTTGCAATATGCCATAAACAGAACAGTTTGAATGTTAGTTTGATACATTTTCATTGTGATCTCCAAGTTTCAAATGAATCCGTAAAGAAATGTACCATTTAGGACAGTTTCACTATGTCGGCTGAGGTTTCTGTAGCGAAATGACTGAAACTGATGATTTTAAGGATTAATGAAAATTAATAATGATTTTGTTGCTATTCTTGTATATCTATGGAAACATTTGTCTTTTCATAGGAGCCTTAATACTTCTCTTAATAATAAAAACAGAAAAATGTGGTGGAATCTGTTATACATAAGCATTTATTGGCAATTTTCTATACATACCCCCTCAATTTGGTTAAAATCTTGGTATTTGGAGGCTGTTTAAGACATAAATGCAGTAAAACTGGTTTAATAGTCCAAATCTGCACACCAAAAGAAGCAGAGAAACAAGGTTGATATGAATTTAAAGTAAATGTTTGGTTAAAATTTTATTTTTCCTCAAAAAATACTTATTTACATGCAAAAGTCTCCGAAAAGCGACGCTTTCTGTATTTCCCAGAATCGCATATATCATGCTTTTATGGGCTTTTAAATGTTTCCAGGTGTTCCAGATGTTTTTTCTTTAACCGCGTAATGGGAAATTGGACCAATGTGAAATAATTTACCATCAAAACTTATAGAACAATAATAAAGAAGCATCCCCCCCTGGATTCTACATGGAGAAAAATGTTGTTTTCATTTTTGCTGATGATCCTAGGCCTAAAGCAACAAATCATCAATTACAACAACAATCTCACTATGGATAACACACTGAAGAATGTACTTTTAATGGTCAAAAGGACATATATCTCTAGATATGCATCTATAGTGAAACCGAAAGTAAAAATCAAGGCCAAGGTCAATCTGACTTAACGCGCTTTAGGTTGCATTCCACCATTAATTTTCCATAGACGACAATGTTAACATCTGGTCATTTTATTACAAAACTGTACATACAAAGTTTTCCAAACCTGTCTTGCTTTAAAGTGTCATCCTAGTCTATCAATTTGCGATGAAAACATCCACTGCCTTCCCATCTCAGTGAGCCGCTAAGCTAGGCTGAGTATGGCAACCACCGACTCGTATCCAAAAAAAGAGCATACTTTTTTCCTAGGGGATCAGTTACCAAAATCAACCCCATCTCCTTCTGGTAAAATATTTCTCAATTAAATATGCCTTTTTGTAACTAACATTTGTTGGTCTTTTTTTATACTGCAAGAAATCTAACATGCATGATTGACAGATGACGTCATCTCTCTTACAATGTAAAGCTTATGCTCTCCCCGAAATAGGCGGGGCAAGTCCTCATGAATATTTAGTGGACTGTACCCTAAATCAAACTAACTTTTTGCAATATGCCATAAACAGAACAGTTTGAATGTTAGTTTGATACATTTTCATTGTGATCTCCAAGTTTCAAATGAATCCGTAAAGAAATGTACCATTTAGGACAGTTTCACTATGTCGGCTGAGGTTTCTGTAGCGAAATGACTGAAACTGATGATTTTAAGGATTAATGAAAATTAATAATGATTTTGTTGCTATTCTTGTATATCTATGGAAACATTTGTCTTTTCATAGGAGCCTTAATACTTCTCTTAATAATAAAAACAAGAAAATGTGGTGGAATCTGTTATACATAAGCATTTATTGGCAATTTTCTATACATACCCCCTCAATTTGGTTAAAATCTTGGTATTTGGAGGCTGTTTAAGACATAAATGCAGTAAAACTGGTTTAATAGTCCAAATCTGCACACCAAAAGAAGCAGAGAAACAAGGTTGATATGAATTTAAAGTAAATGTTTGGTTAAAATTTTATTTTTCCTCAAAAAATACTTATTTACATGCAAAAGTCTCCGAAAAGCGACGCTTTCTGTATTTCCCAGAATCGCATATATCATGCTTTTATGGGCTTTTAAATGTTTCCAGGTGTTCCAGATGTTTTTTTTTTAACCGCGTAATGGGAAATTGGACCAATGTGAAATAATTTACCATCAAAACTTATAGTACAATAATAAAGAAGCACCCCCCCCCCTGGATTCTACATGGAGAAAAATGTTGTTTTCATTTTTGCTGATGATCCTAGGCCTAAAGCAACAAATCATCAATAACAACAACAATCTCACTATGGATAACACACTGAAGAATGTACTTTTAATGGTCAAAAGGACACATATCTCTAGATATGCATCTATAGTGAAACCGAAAGTAAAAATCAAGGCCAAGGTCAATCTGACTTAACGCGCTTTTAAATGAAACTAACTTTTTGCAATATGCCATAAACAGAACAGTTTGAATGTTAGTTTGATACATTTTCATTGTGATCTCCAAGTTTCAAATGAATCCGTAAAGAAATGTACCATTTAGGACAGTTTCACTATGTCGGCTGAGGTTTCTGTAGCGAAATGACTGAAACTGATGATTTTAAGGATTAATGAAAATTAATAATGATTTTGTTGCTATTCTTGTATATCTATGGAAACATTTGTCTTTTCATAGGAGCCTTAATACTTCTCTTAATAATAAAAACAAGAAAATGTGGTGGAATCTGTTATACATAAGCATTTATTGGCAATTTTCTATACATACCCCCTCAATTTGGTTAAAATCTTGGTATTTGGAGGCTGTTTAAGACATAAATGCAGTAAAACTGGTTTAATAGTCCAAATCTGCACACCAAAAGAAGCAGAGAAACAAGGTTGATATGAATTTAAAGTAAATGTTTGGTTAAAATTTTATTTTTCCTCAAAAAATACTTATTTACATGCAAAAGTCTCCGAAAAGCGACGCTTTCTGTATTTCCCAGAATCGCATATATCATGCTTTTATGGGCTTTTAAATGTTTCCAGGTGTTCCAGATGTTTTTTTTTTAACCGCGTAATGGGAAATTGGACCAATGTGAAATAATTTACCATCAAAACTTATAGTACAATAATAAAGAAGCACCCCCCCCCCCTGGATTCTACATGGAGAAAAATGTTGTTTTCATTTTTGCTGATGATCCTAGGCCTAAAGCAACAAATCATCAATTACAACAACAATCTCACTATGGATAACACACTGAAGAATGTACTTTTAATGGTCAAAAGGACACATATCTCTAGATATGCATCTATAGTGAAACCGAAAGTAAAAATCAAGGCCAAGGTCAATCTGACTTAATGCGCTTTAAATCAAACTAACTTTTTGCAATATGCCATAAACAGAACAGTTTGAATGTTAGTTTGATACATTTTCATTGTGATCTCCAAGTTTCAAATGAATCCGTAAAGAAATGTACCATTTAGGACAGTTTCACTATGTCGGCTGAGGTTTCTGTAGCGAAATGACTGAAACTGATGATTTTAAGGATTAATGAAAATTAATAATGATTTTGTTGCTATTCTTGTATATCTATGGAAACATTTGTCTTTTCATAGGAGCCTTAATACTTCTCTTAATAATAAAAACAAGAAAATGTGGTGGAATCTGTTATACATAAGCATTTATTGGCAATTTTATACATACCCCCTCAATTTGGTTAAAATCTTGGTATTTGGAGGCTGTTTAAGACATAAATGCAGTAAAAAACTGGTTTAATAGTCCAAATCTGCACACCAAAAGAAGCAGAGAAACAAGGTTGATATGAATTTAAAGTAAATGTTTGGTTAAAATTTTATTTTTCCTCAAAAAATACTTATTTACATGCAAAAGTCTCCGAAAAGCGACGCTTTCTGTATTTCCCAGAATCGCATATATCATGCTTTTATGGGCTTTTAAATGTTTCCAGGTGTTCCAGATGTTTTTTCTTTAACCGCGTAATGGGAAATTGGACCAATGTGAAATAATTTACCATCAAAACTTATAGTACAATAATAAAGAAGCATCCCCCCCTGGATTCTACATGGAGAAAAATGTTGTTTTCATTTTTGCTGATGATCCTAGGCCTAAAGCAACAAATCATCAATAACAACAACAATCTCACTATGGATAACACACTGAAGAATGTACTTTTAATGGTCAAAAGGACACATATCTCTAGATATGCATCTATAGTGAAACCGAAAGTAAAAATCAAGGCCAAGGTCAATCTGACTTAACGCGCTTTTAAATGAAACTAACTTTTTGCAATATGCCATAAACAGAACAGTTTGAATGTTAGTTTGATACATTTTCATTGTGATCTCCAAGTTTCAAATGAATCCGTAAAGAAATGTACCATTTAGGACAGTTTCACTATGTCGGCTGAGGTTTCTGTAGCGAAATGACTGAAACTGATGATTTTAAGGATTAATGAAAATTAATAATGATTTTGTTGCTATTCTTGTATATCTATGGAAACATTTGTCTTTTCATAGGAGCCTTAATACTTCTCTTAATAATAAAAACAAGAAAATGTGGTGGAATCTGTTATACATAAGCATTTATTGGCAATTTTCTATACATACCCCCTCAATTTGGTTAAAAACTTGGTATTTGGAGGCTGTTTAAGACATAAATGCAGTAAAACTGGTTTAATAGTCCAAATCTGCACACCAAAAGAAGCAGAGAAACAAGGTTGATATGAATTTAAAGTAAATGTTTGGTTAAAATTTTATTTTTCCCCAAAAAATACTTATTTACATGCAAAAGTCTCCGAAAAGCGACGCTTTCTGTATTTCCCAGAATCGCATATATCATGCTTTTATGGGCTTTTAAATGTTTCCAGGTGTTCCAGATGTTTTTTCTTTAACCGCGTAATGGGAAATTGGACCAATGTGAAATAATTTACCATCAAAACTTATAGTACAATAATAAAGAAGCACCCCCCCCCCCTGGATTCTACATGGAGAAAAATGTTGTTCTCATTTTTGCTGATGATCCTAGGCCTAAAGCAACAAATCATCAATTACAACAACAATCTCACTATGGATAACACACTGAAGAATGTACTTTTAATGGTCAAAAGGACACATATCTCTAGATATGCATCTATAGTGAAACCGAAAGTAAAAATCAAGGCCAAGGTCAGTCTGACTTAACGCGCTTTAGGTTGCATTCCACCATTAATTTTCCATAGACGACAATGTTAACATCTGGTCATTTTATTACAAAACTGTACATACAAAGTTTTCCAAACCTGTCTTGCTTTAAAGTGTCATCCTAGTCTATCAATATGCGATGAAAACATCCACTGCCTTCCCATCTCAGTGAGCCGCTAAGCTAGGCTGAGTATGGCAACCACCGACTCGTATCCAAAAAAAGAGCATACTTTTTTCCTAGGGGATCAGTTACCAAAATCAACCCCATCTCCTTCTGGTAAAATATTTCTCAATTAAATATGCCTTTTTGTAACTATCATTTGTTGGTCTTTTTTATACTGCAAGAAATCTAACATGCATGATTGACAGATGACGTCATCTCTCTTACTATGTAAACCAAATGCTCTCCCCGAAATAGGCGGGGCAAGTCCTCATGAATATTTAGTGGACTGTACCCTAAATCAAACTAACTTTTTGCAATATGCCATAAACAGAACAGTTTGAATGTTAGTTTGATACATTTTCATTGTGATCTCCAAGTTTCAAATGAATCCGTAAAGAAATGTACCATTTAGGACAGTTTCACTATGTCGGCTGAGGTTTCTGTAGCGAAATGACTGAAACTGATGATTTTAAGGATTAATGAAAATTAATAATGATTTTGTTGCTATTCTTGTATATCTATGGAAACATTTGTCTTTTCATAGGAGCCTTAATACTTCTCTTAATAATAAAAACAAGAAAATGTGGTGGAATCTGTTATACATAAGCATTTATTGGCAATTTTCTATACATACCCCCTCAATTTGGTTAAAATCTTGGTATTTGGAGGCTGTTTAAGACATAAATGCAGTAAAACTGGTTTAATAGTCCAAATCTGCACACCAAAAGAAGCAGAGAAACAAGGTTGATATGAATTTAAAGTAAATGTTTGGTTAAAATTTTATTTTTCCTCAAAAAATACTTATTTACATGCAAAAGTCTCCGACAAGCGACGCTTTCTGTATTTCCCAGAATCGCATATATCTTGCTTTTATGGGCTTTTAAATGTTTCCAGGTGTTCCAGATGTTTTTTCTTTAACCGCGTAATGGGAAATTGGACCAATGTGAAATAATTTACCATCAAAACTTATAGTACAATAATAAAGAAGCATCCCCCCCCCCCTGGATTCTACATGGAGAAAAATGTTGTTTTCATTTTTGCTGATGATCCTAGGCCTAAAGCAACAAATCATCAATTACAACAACAATCTCACTATGGATAACACACTGAAGAATGTACTTTTAATGGTCAAAAGGACACATATCTCTAGATATGCATCTATAGTGAAACCGAAAGTATAAATCAAGGCCAAGGTCAATCTGACTTAACGCGCTTTTAAATGAAACTAACTTTTTGCAATATGCCATAAACAGAACAGTTTGAATGTTAGTTTGATACATTTTCATTGTGATCTCCAAGTTTCAAATGAATCCGTAAAGAAATGTACCATTTAGGACAGTTTCACTATGTCGGCTGAGGTTTCTGTAGCGAAATGACTGAAACTGATGATTTTAAGGATTAATGAAAATTAATAATGATTTTGTTGCTATTCTTGTATATCTATGGAAACATTTGTCTTTTCATAGGAGCCTTAATACTTCTCTTAATAATAAAAACAAGAAAATGTGGTGGAATCTGTTATACATAAGCATTTATTGGCAATTTTCTATACATACCCCCTCAATTTGGTTAAAATCTTGGTATTTGGAGGCTGTTTAAGACATAAATGCAGTAAAACTGGTTTAATAGTCCAAATCTGCACACCAAAAGAAGCAGAGAAACAAGGTTGATATGAATTTAAAGTAAATGTTTGGTTAAAATTTTATTTTTCCTCAAAAAATACTTATTTACATGCAAAAGTCTCCGAAAAGCGACGCTTTCTGTATTTCCCAGAATCGCATATATCATGCTTTTATGGGCTTTTAAATGTTTCCAGGTGTTCCAGATGTTTTTTCTTTAACCGCGTAATGGGAAATTGGACCAATGTGAAATAATTTACCATCAAAACTTATAGAACAATAATAAAGAAGCATCCCCCCCTGGATTCTACATGGAGAAAAATGTTGTTTTCATTTTTGCTGATGATCCTAGGCCTAAAGCAACAAATCATCAATTACAACAACAATCTCACTATGGATAACACACGGAAGAATGTACTTTTAATGGTCAAAAGGACATATATCTCTAGATATGCATCTATAGTGAAACCGAAAGTAAAAATCAAGGCCAAGGTCAATCTGACTTAACGCGCTTTAGGTTGCATTCCACCATTAATTTTCCATAGACGACAATGTTAACATCTGGTCATTTTATTACAAAACTGTACATACAAAGTTTTCCAAACCTGTCTTGCTTTAAAGTGTCATCCTAGTCTATCAATTTGCGATGAAAACATCCACTGCCTTCCCATCTCAGTGAGCCGCTAAGCTAGGCTTTGTATGGCAACCACCGACTCGTATCCAAAAAAAGAGCATACTTTTTTCCTAGGGGATCAGTTACCAAAATCAACCCCATCTCCTTCTGGTAAAATATTTCTCAATTAAATATGCCTTTTTGTAACTAACATTTGTTGGTCTTTTTTTATACTGCAAGAAATCTAACATGCATGATTGACAGATGACGTCATCTCTCTTACAATGTAAAGCTTATGCTCTCCCCGAAATAGGCGGGGCAAGTCCTCATGAATATTTAGTGGACTGTACCCTAAATCAAACTAACTTTTTGCAATATGCCATAAACAGAACAGTTTGAATGTTAGTTTGATACATTTTCATTGTGATCTCCAAGTTTCAAATGAATCCGTAAAGAAATGTACCATTTAGGACAGTTTCACTATGTCGGCTGAGGTTTCTGTAGCGAAATGACTGAAACTGATGATTTTAAGGATTAATGAAAATTAATAATGATTTTGTTGCTATTCTTGTATATCTATGGAAACATTTGTCTTTTCATAGGAGCCTTAATACTTCTCTTAATAATAAAAACAAGAAAATGTGGTGGAATCTGTTATACATAAGCATTTATTGGCAATTTTCTATACATACTTCCTCAATTTGGTTAAAATCTTGGTATTTGGAGGCTGTTTAAGACATAAATGCAGTAAAACTGGTTTAATAGTCCAAATCTGCACACCAAAAGAAGCAGAGAAACAAGGTTGATATGAATTTAAAGTAAATGTTTGGTTAAAATTTTATTTTTCCTCAAAAAATACTTATTTACATGCAAAAGTCTCCGAAAAGCGACGCTTTCTGTATTTCCCAGAATCGCATATATCATGCTTTTATGGGCTTTTAAATGTTTCCAGGTGTTCCAGATGTTTTTTCTTTAACCGCGTAATGGGAAATTGGACCAATGTGAAATAATTTACCATCAAAACTTATAGTACAATAATAAAGAAGCACCCCCCCCCCTGGATTCTACATGGAGAAAAATGTTGTTTTCATTTTTGCTGATGATCCTAGGCCTAAAGCAACAAATCATCAATTACAACAACAATCTCACTATGGATAACACACTGAAGAATGTACTTTTAATGGTCAAAAGGACACATATCTCTAGATATGCATCTATAGTGAAACCGAAAGTAAAAATCAAGGCCAAGGTCAATCTGACTTAATGCGCTTTAAATCAAACTAACTTTTTGCAATATGCCATAAACAGAACAGGTTGAATGTTAGTTTGATACATTTTCATTGTGATCTCCAAGTTTCAAATGAATCCGTAAAGAAATGTACCATTTAGGACAGTTTCACTATGTCGGCTGAGGTTTCTGTAGCGAAATGACTGAAACTGATGATTTTAAGGATTAATGAAAATTAATAATGATTTTGTTGCTATTCTTGTATATCTATGGAAACATTTGTCTTTTCATAGGAGCCTTAATACTTCTCTTAATAATAAAAACAAGAAAATGTGGTGGAATCTGTTATACATAAGCATTTATTGGCAATTTTCTATACATACTTCCTCAATTTGGTTAAAATCTTGGTATTTGGAGGGTGTTTAAGACATAAATGCAGTAAAACTGGTTTAATAGTCCAAATCTGCACACCAAAAGAAGCAGAGAAACAAGGTTGATATGAATTTAAAGTAAATGTTTGGTTAAAATTTTATTTTTCCTCAAAAAATACTTATTTACATGCAAAAGTCTCCGAAAAGCGACGCTTTCTGTATTTCCCAGAATCGCATATATCATGCTTTTATGGGCTTTTAAATGTTTCCAGGTGTTCCAGATGTTTTTTCTTTAACCGCGTAATGGGAAATTGGACCAATGTGAAATAATTTACCATCAAAACTTATAGTACAATAATAAAGAAGCATCCCCCCCCTGGATTCTACATGGAGAAAAATGTTGTTTTCATTTTTGCTGATGATCCTAGGCCTAAAGCAACAAATCATCAATAACAACAACAATCTCACTATGGATAACACACTGAAGAATGTACTTTTAATGGTCAAAAGGACACATATCTCTAGATATGCATCTATAGTGAAACCGAAAGTAAAAATCAAGGCCAAGGTCAATCTGACTTAACGCGCTTTTAAATGAAACTAACTTTTTGCAATATGCCATAAACAGAACAGTTTGAATGTTAGTTTGATACATTTTCATTGTGATCTCCAAGTTTCAAATGAATCCGTAAAGAAATGTACCATTTAGGACAGTTTCACTATGTCGGCTGAGGTTTCTGTAGCGAAATGACTGAAACTGATGATTTTAAGGATTAATGAAAATTAATAATGATTTTGTTGCTATTCTTGTATATCTATGGAAACATTTGTCTTTTCATAGGAGCCTTAATACTTCTCTTAATAATAAAAACAAGAAAATGTGGTGGAATCTGTTATACATAAGCATTTATTGGCAATTTTCTATACATACCCCCTCAATTTGGTTAAAAGCTTCGTATTTGGAGGCTGTTTAAGACATAAATGCAGTAAAACTGGTTTAATAGTCCAAATCTGCACACCAAAAGAAGCAGAGAAACAAGGTTGATATGAATTTAAAGTAAATGTTTGGTTAAAATTTTATTTTTCCTCAAAAAATACTTATTTACATGCAAAAGTCTCCGAAAAGCGACGCTTTCTGTATTTCCCAGAATTGCATATATCATGCTTTTATGGGCTTTTAAATGTTTCCAGGTGTTCCAGATGTTTTTTCTTTAACCGCGTAATGGGAAATTGGACCAATGTGAAATAATTTACCATCAAAACTTATAGTACAATAATAAAGAAGCACCCCCCCCTGGATTCTACATGGAGAAAAATGTTGTTTTCATTTTTGCTGATGATCCTAGGCCTAAAGCAACAAATCATCAATTACAACAACAATCTCACTATGGATAACACACTGAAGAATGTACTTTTAATGGTCAAAAGGACACATATCTCTAGATATGCATCTATAGTGAAACCGAAAGTAAAAATCAAGGCCAAGGTCAATCTGACTTAACGCGCTTTAGGTTGCATTCCACCATTAATTTTCCATAGACGACAATGTTAACATCTGGTCATTTTATTACAAAACTGTACATACAAAGTTTTCCAAACCTGTCTTGCTTTAAAGTGTCATCCTAGTCTATCAATATGCGATGAAAACATCCACTGCCTTCCCATCTCAGTGAGCCGCTAAGCTAGGCTGAGTATGGCAACCACCGACTCGTATCCAAAAAAAGAGCATACTTTTTTCCTAGGGGATCAGTTACCAAAATCAACCCCATCTCCTTCTGGTAAAATATTTCTCAATTAAATATGCCTTTTTGTAACTATCATTTGTTGGTCTTTTTTTATACTGCAAGAAATCTAACATGCATGATTGACAGATGACGTCATCTCTCTTACAATGTAAACCTAATGCTCTCCCCGAAATAGGCGGGGCAAGTCCTCATGAATATTTAGTGGACTGTACCCTAAATCAAACTAACTTTTTGCAATATGCCATAAACAGAACAGTTTGAATGTTAGTTTGATACATTTTCATTGTGATCTCCAAGTTTCAAATGAATCCGTAAAGAAATGTACCATTTAGGACAGTTTCACTATGTCGGCTGAGGTTTCTGTAGCGAAATGACTGAAACTGATGATTTTAAGGATTAATGAAAATTAATAATGATTTTGTTGCTATTCTTGTATATCTATGGAAACATTTGTCTTTTCATAGGAGCCTTAATACTTCTCATAATAATAAAAACAAGAAAATGTGGTGGAATCTGTTATACATAAGCATTTATTGGCAATTTTCTATACATACCCCCTCAATTTGGTTAAAATCTTGGTATTTGGAGGCTGTTTAAGACAAAAATGCAGTAAAACTGGTTTAATAGTCCAAATCTGCACACCAAAAGAAGCAGAGAAACAAGGTTGATATGAATTTAGAGTAAATGTTTGGTTAAAATTTTATTTTTCCTCAAAAAATACTTATTTACATGCAAAAGTCCCCGAAAAGCGACGCTTTCTGTATTTCCCAGAATCGCATATATCATATGTTTCCAGGTGTTCCAGATGTTTTTTCTTTAACCGCGTAATGGGAAATTGGACCAATGTGAAATAATTTACCATCAAAACTTATAGTACAATAATAAAGAAGCATCCCCCCTGGATTCTACATGGAGAAAAATGTTGTTTTCATTTTTGCTGATGATCCTAGGCCTAAAGCAATAAATCATCAATTACAACAACAATCTCACTATGGATAACACACTGAAGAATCTGAAGAATGTACTTTTAATGGTCAAAAGGACACATATCTCTAGATATGCATCTATAGTGAAACCGAAAGTAAAAATCAAGGCCAAGGTCAATCTGACTTAACGCGCTTTAGGTTGCATTCCACCATTAATTTTCCATAGACGACAATGTTAACATCTGGTCATTTTATTACAAAACTGTACATACAAAGTTTTCCAAACCTGTCTTGCTTTAAAGTGTCATCCTAGTCTATCAATTTGCGATGAAAACATCCACTGCCTTCCCATCTCAGTGAGCCGCTAAGCTAGGCTGAGTATGGCAACCACCGACTCGTATCCAAAAAAAGAGCATACTTTTTTCCTAGGGGATCAGTTACCAAAATCAACCCCATCTCCTTCTGGTACAATATTTCTCAATTAAATATGCCTTTTTGTAACTATCATTTGTTGGTCTTTTTTATACTGCAAGAAATCTAACATGCATGATTGACAGATGACGTCATCTCTCTTACAATGTAAACCTAATGCTCTCCCCGAAATAGGCGGAGCAAGTCCTCATGAATATTTAGTGGACTGTACCCTCATACCAAATTCACTAATGGCCATTTTTCCGGTGGGGGAAAAAGGACTATGGGGGAAACGTGGCTCTATGAAGTCCGGACAATCCACTATATAGCGGTCCTTCCTATAGCCATTTTTCCGGGGGGAAAGGGGGAAAAGCCACTCTCTGACAGTGACCCCTCATCTAAACCGTCTCGACGAGACGATTCAGATGAGGGGTCACAACATATGGTTTCATTGAGAAATAAAGAAAATTATCCCTCAATTATCATCAAATACCCCTCTTATCTAGTGCTCTGGAAACTAAGAATTTCGTTCATATAGAAAACATTGCTGGCCTCTGATAATTGTGCTGCAAAATCTATATTGTATACTATTGTTAACTTGCTCTTTTTTTCCCCTTTCTTCGCTTTGTAGTTAGTTAAATGTTAAATTCCATGTTTGTGGTTTTCTTGGTACGTAGCATTCCCATGTTTGTAAGGATTTAACCAACTTTCTTGTTGTCAGGATTGGTGCTTTCGTTGGTCTGTTGTGTAGGTGGTAACCTTTTTGTTTTGGCTGGGTTGAAAAACTAAGTGTCTGGTGAACCAATGAAGAATCAATGGCGAGGGCCATTTTATCGGTTGTTTATGTGTTGTTTGTTGACATGTGTGTTATTGATATATTGTTTATGATGTTAAGGCTAGCCCAGCAACCACCTACATGGGAAATGGCTGTTCACATGGCTGCCTCTGATAATGTATTTGGTGGTATCGTTCTCTCAGGCAGTGCACATATGAGCCGCGACACGAGAAAACCAACAATTTGGCTGTACGCCCAGCGCAGACTCAGATCAGCCTGGGCATCCACCCAGTCTAATCAGAGTCTTTGCTGTACGGTTTAAGGGTAGCTTAGGGTCTTAGCTAGCTTCATGCGGATAGCGAAGACTCTGATCAGACTGGGCGGATGCCCAGACTGATCTGAGTCTGCGCTGGGTGCACAACCACATTGTTGGTTTTCTCGTGTCGCGGCTCATATTATTGTTGCAGACAGTGACAACTTTTCAAACAATTTCATAACAGACGCTCCCTATGACAAATATGGCAAGCACTTCCACTAAGACCTTATCTCCTTCGGAGAAACATCCATACCAGCTTTAATTGACTAGGTACACTTTCAGGGGGAACAACTCTGTCATTTTGACGGCTTTATTACAGGAAGTCACAGAAGACATTCTGAGTGGCCACCTTTTGGGAACAAGCTGCTCACTCGGTTGGCCATATGTTCTCTGTATCTTGATTATTTGTAATCTTAGTTGTTTCCAACTATGGTTTGAGGGCTGGATTTGGATTTTGATTGTTTCAGTTCCTGGTCTTTGCATACTTTTTACTTCTTTTTTTTAAAAAAAAATGACGAAACAAACAAAAAACATAGAAGAGTATCCATCCGTCTTATAGACAAATATTCTCTACTATATAGAACACCCCCCCCCCCCCAGTCTTTAATGGTTTTATGACTCTGTTATGTCATAACCTATGTGGGATGGGTTATTTCCTTTGACAAAATAGCAGTGTCACAGGACTGATGCATAATAGAATCATGATGCCCAATAAACAAGAATATTTGTCATTAAATGATGTCACTAGAAAACATCGAAGAATTACGTATTGAAGAAAACTTAGCGGAAATATACCTTAGAGACAGTTCCATCTTGGAATTCAATATAAAATATTGTCTCTTCATCCTCGATAGACGCTACCAATGACGTCATCATACGGTCATCGACTACTTCAACTAGGTCCAGTTCTATTGCAGAAACTGACCTGATTCGTGTGTTGATTGCCTCTCTACCGCAGGAAAAATCTGACACCTGGTGCTACAACAATGAAAAACAACGAATACCCAGTGGGTACACAACGCTGAAACAACCTTGTGCTGTTGAATCAACATTGGTTAAATATCGGGGGTCAAATATGGTTTTGCATTCATTAACATTTTCCAGATCCCGCGGGAGCTGTTGAAAACCGAGGCCGAAGGCCGAGGTGTTCAATAGTCCCGGAGGTACCGGGTAAATGTTAATGTAATGAAAACCATATTTGATAGTTATTGTTGTTTTAAATTCAACCACAGTGCTAAAAAAATAAAAAAAAATGTCTGGGCACTATTTTTCTGCCTCATCGCCATAACCTTGCTGATTCCTATACGCACTACGAATTGCTACAAAAATTCTCGTTTCAGGCCAACCTTTAGCAGCACTTTACAAGTTAAAATCATTTATACTAAGGTTTTCACTCAGTGTCGCCTGCTCTTCGATTTTTACAATATCCGAATCTGTATAACTCTTGCATACAAGTCTTTCATCGATATCTGCAACTGCAACTTGCCGCTTGCCTCTGTACTGACGGAGCATTGTCCTGCAACTTGCATATGGAAAGTCGCAAATCTAGACGTTACAGCACGTGACTCGCCTTGTTAATGCATGGTTTTGTGTTTGTTCAAACATGCCAGTTAATAACGATTATAATCTACTATTGTTATCAACTCGCCTGTGTGTCTCTATTGAAAAACTATTGATGGGATGAAAAACACCAAACTCCTTCAGTCTCTCTATTAAGATGGATAAACCATGTTTTATCTTACACCTACCTGGCCTGCTTGACATGACTTGTTTTGACTATCAGTCCAATCTGGAGCAGATCCTGAATTTCTGTAAAAACAGTCTTCTTTTATCTTCCTGAATTCACTTCTGAGCTTGTTCATGCTGTATTCACATATCACCGTGTCGCGATGTTTGATGCTCGAAAATGCTACATACAAAAATGTTAAGTTGCCATGATTTAATAGGAAAGCTGACTCAACCAGGCTATAACCATCACATTCAATATCGCTTTCGACATAAGATCGATAGTCATGATCATTGGAACAGACCTCACTGATTTCACCCCGCCTGTTTTGACGCTTTGAGTTTCTGAGAAAGTAAGTAAAGCCATTGTATTGGAAGCCATACTTAAAGTCGAATAATGGGCCATCCCAAAGCTTGTCATTTAGCGAGATATAGGCATGGGAATAATGTGTCGCGTAATGTAAAATCTTTTCCTCTCCATACTCAATAATTTTACGGATGGAAAATACCTTTGGAAACATGTCTTTGGGTCTGCCGTCATAATCCATAGCAGAGAAAATATGCATTTCGTTTCTTCCTTCATTTTTTACTGGTACCGCTATTGCCAACGCCGATGTTTTACTTCCTAGATAATGATCAACGTCGTCAAGATTACACTCAACTAGCTTTGTATTATCACGCAAGTTAGCGCTCTTATGCAGTACGCAGCTTCCATAGTCAGCTATCCCACAGAACAGAATATATGTTTCATTCTTGTGGGGATACAGTACAAATATAGACACGTCATTTTCCTCAATACCATTTTCCTCCATAGCTTTTCTGCAGTCTTTGTCAGAACAGTTAGACGACTCTTTTGCGGTGAAAACCATGTCCTCTAAGACCAAGTCTTGGGAAAATCTCATGATAACGTTTCTTCCACCAACAAACAGTTTTCCGGCATCGTCCACTAGTGTATGTGTTAGAGGTCCGCTTGAAGACTCATATTGTTGCAATGGCGGTATTCCAAGTATAAAACTGAAAACGCAATATAACACTATCAAAAAGTACTTGAGCTTAAAACGTACATTCATGATTGTGTTTTTTTTTATTTTTCACAGATACAGCTTTCAAAGATCCACTATTAGCAGCTTGCTATAGAGCAAATCTGCAGAACCATCTGTTTCTAACATGATGTGTAACACCAAATGAAAACAATACAATCTGAAGAGCACTGTTAAATGTAGTAGTTTGTACTTTTTAAGTTGTATGGGTAAGCCCCATTTTTCTCTCCATTTTTACAAAAGGGAACAATTTTTATTTCTTCCTGATTGTTTTCTTAGAAAACAAAAACACTTCTTATAGTGGGTCACCTCTTAAAGGAAAGGATTTGCTTTTAGAGGAGCAAATCCTCTCTTTTAAAAGATGGCCACCATTAATAAGGGTGGCAAAAGTGAAAATGAAAGAGTTGCTTCCCCTGAAAGTGGATACAGTCATATTAAATTTTACCATTTTGACTTTGAACATACCGTAATTTCCCTTAATATAATAACAAAACTGCAGAGGCAGACATTGCAGAACCAGGTTATACTACTGTGGGTGAAAGTCCGATCCGGGTCTGCCCTGTAGATTCCGCAAGTATATATAGATATTTTTTATGTAACAAACTGCCCGTGAGTAAAATAAACTCATTCAAATTTTATAATAACTTACACTTATTTAGTTAAGATCCCAAAATATTTAGATCAGCTGCGGTATTTCAGAAGGGGGGAGAAAAAGGAAGTTCTGATTCTGGTGATTTAGAGGAAGAATTGACAGGGGAGTTTACTATTGATGACTCCCAACAAGATGAAGATGAGTTACCAGACTTGGAAGACTGTGAACCAAGGGAGGGAACTGTAGAAGGCAGTGATAGTGATAAAAGTAAAAAGTATGCAAAGACCAGGAACTGAAACAATCAAAATCCAAATCCAGCCCTCAAAGCATAGTTGGAAACAACTAAGATTACAAATAATCAAGATACAGAGAACATATGGCCAACCGAGTGAGCAGCTTGTTCCCAAAAGGTGGCCACTCAGCAACCCAAACCGAACCAAAAATAATAATAACATACATAAGGTAAAACATCACAGAAACTCAGACACCAAAAACAGGCAACAAAGAACCACAACAGAACTACCGCCTTGGAACGGTCAGTAATGAATTACTGGGGGGCTTAAATCGATTTTACAGGCCCAACCTTACCCTCAGTTTCTGAAGTGGTACAAAACATTTAGTTGGTTGTTCGGTTCGCATGATAACCCTCTAACTCGTCAATGAATCATCACGGTAAACACATAAATCAAATTTCAACACCATGAAGAAGCAAAGAAGAGGACTCAAGAGATACAACGGGCCGTCTGACAGGTGGAGATCCCTGTCCTGCCAAACAACCCCACTGGAAATCTGAAGCAAAAGAAGGTCACCAGTTGAGCCCCGGTGGACCAAGCAACAGACAAAAAGGCTCCGGTCCCAACCAACCAAAATATATAGCTTTAGGTCGGGGCCATCATAGAGTCTGACGACCGATCCCCCGGTGTGCAATTAAAGAGTGCAGCAAAGCTATCAACCGTGATTGGGTTAATCACTAAGCATGCAGACTGTCGCATAACATTTAAATTATAGCCAATACGTTTGTGACGTATTATTATTTTTCGGAATTGATCAGAACTGGAGTGTTGAGTGTTGAGAATATTCACAGTGATAGAGGATTTCTGACCAGGGGTTGTAGTTGATTGACTTGTAGATCTCTTCAAGACTGGAGTGTTGGGAAATATTCCTGTGCCTGTGATAGAACTAGGAATGGATGATGGAGAACTGGGTTATACAGATATGGACTCAGTAGATTGAGGTGTATTGGTACACATACATGTTTTCCACCATTTCTGTGAAGGGAACAAGTTTTCTCCGTTTCTGTTTGCTTCCCGGCACTACATAGCCCTTCTGAAATTGGCCTGCACAACACAGCCTTTTCAAAGTGGGGTCTACTCATAAAGGAATGAATTTGCTCCAAGAGGAATAAATTCTCTCCTTTAAAAGTTGTCCCCCATTGAGAAGGAAAGCAAACATGAAAATGGCAGAGTTGCTTCCCCTGCAGGTATATCCATTCACCTTAAAGGTTGCTCAAAGTTATAGAGGTCCAGATAAAGTGAAGTTTGATGGTAAATCCAGGACAGTATTTTGAGCTGTCTTGATGAGACAACTTTAACAAGGGGTCACAACGTATTTTTTATGCAGAAATTATCTTTTATGTAGCCGGGTCAAGGCATGCAGCTTAAAATATTCCAGGACCACTAGTTGCCTGGCTAAATTGGAATCTGAGCAGCCTGTGCATCTGAGCAGGCTGTGTGAGGATGTGCAGTTTGTATGTGGGTATACAGTCATGTTTTTCTGCCAGTTTTTCAAAGGGAAGCAATTTTTCTAACTTCTGTTTGCTTCTCAAGCTGTGTATGGCCCTGATCTACTTTTGATGCTGTTTTGATGTTATAAATTTGAATGTCATTTGCTGTGCAGATATATTTCTCTCAAGCTAGAATGTGCAAATCTTGCTTAAAACAATTTGCCATGTGAAAGTACCAAACAAAAATTGCTTTGAAACCTGTTGCTCATAAGTAAAACTGTCAGAGGGCGAGGCTGGTGGGACACTGCATTTCATGGAATTTCTGTTATTTAAATATTTATTTGTTTCTTTCAGTGTGTTACATGTGAGTGTTGTGCGGCTTGCATGGAGACTCCTTCTCACTTGATCTTCATACAGAACTCATGGCAATAACATTAGCTTAAGATTAAATTGTAGTCTCTAGGTATGCCATAGCCAATGTTATTGGCATACAGTATATTGTCTGTTCCATTGTCATCTGATTGATCAGTCCTAAATTCCAGTATCAGACTGAGGGCTTGCACTGTCCTACAGCAGCATTCATTGAAATAAAAAAAAATAGTCTTCTTTCTTAACTAAATGCAGGAGTCTTCTTTCTAAACTAAAGGCAGACTGGTGAATGTCTGCATATCGACTCCCACACGTTAGAGTCTGGAGTCTCCTGTTATTTTTGACAGAATGGCAAATCAGTGTCATTTATAAAAGTTCTGGTAACATAGCCTTATGTGATTTGTTTTGAATTGAACTTTTGAGAGTGAACTCATTTGTCAGATATATTATAAACCTTGATGTCTTTGTTACTTTGTTACAAGTTACTTTCTCATATGGAGCAACATGTAAAAGGGTAGCACATGTAGAGATGGCAAAGATTCAAAATGGCCTGTGCAACCATGCCTTCAGACTGACCCTCAGAAATTGCACAAACTGTTTAAAAGAATGAATCTTGGTGAATTATCAGATTTAACACAAAACGTCAACACTACATGCATGTGCAGACTGGTTTGAATATTGCTGTGGGGAACATTGCAGTATTATCTCCCTTTATTGATATTTAGGAAAGGAATAAAATGTTGCAAGGGAGAGACCTAATAATGCAAAGAAAAGTAAATATTTTGCCAAGGGAGGCAATTTAATTGCCTCCCTTTGCAGAATAATTACTGCCCTTGGTTATAATCCTTAGGGGGGCTAATACTATAACGTGTTATACTGTCATATGTGCCAATAGCCCTGTTACGATACTGTGACTCACATTTACATCCTTTCCAGCTAGTGAGTAAATAAAAGAGTTTTGTTGTTTTCTGTTGTTTTTCTTTTCTTTTTTCTAAGACGGTTCTCTTGTCGCTCATAACCAAAATCCAAAGATCAGGGCCCAGTTGTTCAAAGAGCTCACTAAGAGGTCAACTTGTTAAATGTTTTACAACCTTACAACCAAATTTAGTTGAAAAAATGTGAGAAGCTTTTGCAGTGCAAAAGCTTTTCACATTTTTTCAACAAAAAATATATTTTAGTTGAAAAAAACAAACATGAAAGCTTGTGCAAAACCTTTTCACATTTTTTCAACAAAAATATTGGTGTATTTGAGATATTAGCATTTGAAATTTAACTAAAGATGTCATTAATTTTGAACCGGGCCTTGGGCTTCAATTGTGGCCAAGATAAAGATTCTTCTTTATCTGCTGGATTGTTTCATCTCCATCATAATCTTTATTATGACAGATGGATGTCATGACCTGTGATTTTACATCCCTTTTTGACAGTGTTTTAGTCATATCCAGTTTATGATTGGAAAGAATTCTGCCTCAATTCAAACCCAGGACCTCTATATCAGCAGGCCAACACTTAACACACTCAGATACTAGGGCTCTTTCATTTAAATCCCTTTTCAATAGGGATGGACCCTTTCTTTAAAAGTAAAACCCATTTTGGAAGGCCATTATCAAGGAATTAAGGACAGGAAGCCAGGACTGCTGTTTACCTTCATGAAAGTAGCAGAAAAATATGGAGGTGTATCCATAAACCATAACATGCTAAGAAAGGGAACACACACTGATTTCTCACTGTCAGCATCCTTACACTGTTCATATGTCAGCAATAACTGAGGGGACGGGCATGGGCAGCCCTCTCTCAAGCTTGTTTGAGCCTTTTGGTTTCGTTGAAAAACTGGCCTCCCAGTGGGCTTAGCTTTCAATCTGTATCTGCTATGAAAACTGTAGCATGCTTCTAAGAAGAGTAACATTTTTGTTCCTTCCAAACTGTTACTGTATCTCATGAGAAAGCCTTAAGAAACACAACCTGATGAATGTGTATGTCCCATTAAAGGTCTAAGATTATCATGTCCACTCTGGGTATGGCTATTTCCCCTAAATTACATGTGTATTCTGCAACACTTCTTAGCATAACAATTCCAGGAAATGTGGTGCTTCACCTGTCAGTGCATTGTCCAATAAACTGTTAAACTTGAAAACTTGCAAACTTTACACCACTTTGGCCGAGGACACCAGAAAAGAAATATTTATGTCTCACTTCTGCTAGATGCTGGCCAGACATAAACTCAACTGAGCGAAAGAGGGCCATTGTGTGGAACTCAAAAATTAACTAAAATACAGCCAACTGGCTGACATGTTATGTATATGCATTCTTGTATATCAAAAATAACAAACTGTTTTTTTTTTGCTGACTTTAATAGAAGAAAACATACCAAACAACATGTGGAGACTAAGAATGTAATGCATAGCTGATTTTCCCATGCATACTTCTCAAGACGTTATAAGCTATGGACAATATCCACGTTTTCCACAGCTTATGACATCTCAACACATATGCATCTGTATTATGTGCATTTGATGGAAAAACAACAACAAAATCTCTTCCAGTCTTCGTGTTCATATGCAAGAAACAAAGACAGCTGTACGAAAGTTTTGTTTTTTGACACCATCCTCACACTGAACCCTGCAACTGGTAATACATTGTGTGTGCTTGATGTGGCTTGGCTGAGAGTTTGAGCACTCCAAGCAATAGTTTAGTTGAAAGAATATCATTTATAGAATAATGTAATAACAGAAGTGGTGTGGGATCTAACTGTAACAGCGTCCTCATATCAGGTACCTCTTTGTAGAGGAGCGGCTGTAGAGTAGTGGATAACACTCCAGACTACCAATCCAGGGGTCGCAAGATCGATCCCCCGCTTCTCCGGTCTTTCGGATGAGACTTTAAACCGAGGTCCCGTCTCCATATGACCTCGTTGTTGGTGGGACGTTTAACCTGAGTTCACTCACTCAGTCCCTTGGCCGTATGACGCTGACTCTCGTTATCTCCAAGACTACTCCCTTATTTCAAAGAAAATAGTATCGACTCGTTTCCTATTTTCATTTTTATTTCAACTCCTGTTCTCTCTTACTCTCCTGGGACCAGAATATCAATGGTTTGAGATGACATTTGACTTTGAGATATCGAGAGTTGAATGTAGTTTTCGTTGTTGGTGGGACGTTAAACCCGAGTTCACTCACTCACTCACCTCTTTGTAGAGCCAGTGTTTACACGTGTTTTCTGTGAAACATTTTTTTATTTCCTATGAACAGATATTGTTTATGTTCAAGTTTTGAGCCACGACACGACAAAACCAACAAAGGGGTTTGCGCCCAGCAAAGGCTCAGATCAGCCTGGGCATCCGCCCAGTCTGATCAGAGTCTTCCCTGTGCGAACAGAGCTAGCTTAGACCCTTAGCTACCCTTAAAGCGCAAAGCAAAGACTTTGATCAGACTGGATAAGTGCCCAGGCTGGTCTGAGTTTTTGCGTGCAGAATGCCACTTTGTCAGTTTTCTGGTGTCGCGGCTCTTTTGTGTCCAATCGGAACACCGCTCGATCAATTCTATGAATCACGGAATTGGCCAAGCGGTGCTCCGATTGTGTTGTGTCATAGGGGCAGTGAAGAATTGGATCATGGCAATAAAGGTGGTGGAAATATTACATGAGAAATGTTCCGCCAGCGGAATCAGTCTTACTGTACTAGAAATATAGAAATACAAACATGGACATCAAGTATTTCACAAATTCCCACAGATCTTATGCATTTTCACATTTAGAAGAAAATATATTTTGGCAGTTTTACACAAATGTATGGTTTAAAAATTAAAGCAATAAACATAGTAAACAAGTAGATTCTGCCTACTAAGTGGCCAGATATAGCTTGACCAATACGGCATACAATTTGAAATTGAGTTCTCTTTGATGTCGCTGAAAAGTGAAAATAATGTCAAACAGTTTAAATACATGTAGCTTAATTACGCGCTATGCTTTCTGTCAAGATCAAACTAAACCAGATTTGTTGGAAAGTTTCAGTAATTATGAAAATACACGCAACATCAGGAAAAGTTAATATTGCATTTTTTTTAGATATTTACACTTGAAATTAGACTAACATTATCGACCATCAGTATCACAAACTCGGCAGTCTTGGAAATTTTAAGGCTATTAATTTGTTCTTGTAGGAAACTTTTATTATAGCTGTGACCCTGGTTATACTGCTGATCTGATTTAAGGCACATTCACATTTTCAAAACGTTTCACACAAGAAGTCAGTGCTGGCAGTGAATTGTTGAGTAACTGTGATGAATGACAACAAGGCTGGAGCGCGAGTGATATATCCACTTACAGGTATAGCTGACCGACAGTGAATCATTACTCACGATTTCACTGCTAGAGCAATCTAACAAGCAAAACGCTGGAACAAATTTTCTTTTCTTTCACATTTACCAAACTAGTCCGTCAGCGCGCTCATGATCCCCCAATATAAGTGTAGTACAGATAAATACACTTTTTAAAAAAAGGATATCGTAATTATACGAGGTTCGCCGATAAACTTCATGAAAATCTTGGACGTCCTAAACAACTACTAGAGTCATGTGCTCTGAAGAGTTATTTATTATGAAACAAGAAATTTTTCTACTGCATCCGAAGACGCAATGTGTTCAAAGTTCCTGATCTGAAATGCTATTTCAATGTACAGAGTGTCGCTGAAAGAATGGTTTAAAAGCACGCCTGGTTATGTCTGTTGCAGTACTTCCCATATATTCATAGCCACAGAAATATTTTTTGACTTGCCATTGACTTGTATTTCAACCATAACATAAGAACTGTCGTCAAAAGATGGGGTACAAACTGAACCAGACCAACATACACTCATATTGAGTTTGATCAGGGCATCAACAGTAGGTATGGTTGCCTATATTTTTACATGTACTTTGTGTAGGATAAAACTTATGTAAAATCCTAAATGCGCTGTTTTCTCTTGAACAGTCCATTCGAAGACCATTTTCCTTGAAAAATGACCTCATAATTTTCGATCCTTTTCAGCAGGAAATGATGTCGAAATGACGTCACATTGATGTCAAGGCGACTTTACGTCGCATCGACATCATTTTGACATCATTTTGATGTATGCCTGCTGGATTAGTTATTAGAAGGACGGGCCATGAAATTAACATAGGTAGTTTCAATGTTCATTTTTCCGCCTTTTTCTCCGGCCTGGTATTCCAACTGTCTGATTAAAGCTGGGATCTCCACTGTCAATTCTCCAAACGAAGGTCTCTCCGCAGGCTCCCACGACCAACACCGCTGCATAATGCTGAACCTAAACGAATTAAATGGCTTAAACAGATATTTGACTGACAGATGTCTATAACCAGCTAAACACATTAAAGTGACTAGTTTGAAAGTGTATTACACTTAGTGTTTTGGCGATGGGACCTCTAAGCTAAGGACCAAAGTATACATGAAATGTACATTCTGGTTTAAATTACTAGCATTTAATAATAGAGTGATAAAAAAAAACATGATCTAGTCGTCGGCGACTGGCGGTTGGCACATCAGGACATCTACAGAAACAACAAACCCCTAAAGAGGTCTATAATACTTCAGAATCTGCATGGGAGCCTGAAGCGATTTACAACGTGCCAGATAGATTTTAATCGAGGACGAGCTGATCACACAATCTGCACTTTTCACAAGCACAGATTGAGAACCTTGTAGAATAGATAGCGATGAAAAGACTGAAGACAGGAGCGACCACTGACTGACAGCACAAGTTTCATAGTGCGGTAGCCACTAGTTTTGATGTTCAGTGAGAACTAAGGTTTTTGTTTGGTCATTTATGTAAAAATCTGTTAGAGTTTTGGATCTAAAACACAGAAGCTGTGGCTTTGAGTCCTGTCTAGGCCATGTTTTTTTCCCTAGCCATTGGAGTATTCATATCCCCATCAATCTGGGGCTCTGATTACAAAATTCAAAATAATCTTGCCATTGTAGATAAGGATAAGTACCTATCTGAGGTCGGTGAAAGGAGCAGGAGAACTAGGTCCCACCCATTCCAGTACCACCGTCCAAACGCTTACACCGACGGTTTTAAGAATTCTTTCTTCCCCAGGACAATTGCAACTTGGAATGGCCTTACAACGGAAGCTGTCTCTTCGGAGACAGTTGATGGGTTTAAGGCCAAAATTTAATATCCTAGGGTAGAGCAGGGGTTAGGCATGGAATGCCTAATTATCCACCGTCAACTCTCCAAACGAAGTAGATAGTAGAGCTGCAAGGACTTCTTGTAAATAGTTTTAATCTGCTGGTGGCTTTGTCACAAATTCATTTATTTATTGATTTATTTATTTTTTTTGTGACAACTTATGCGCCACACCAGAAACCTGTCATCATGGTCAAAGTTGACCGAGGACAGTACAGATAGAAAGAAAGAAAGAAATCCTAATTGACGGAAATAATGCTCAAAGGGCAATAAACTAGAATATTACCAGAGCTCCATATAAAGTGGGGTTTCATGATAATTCTGAGCTATTTTTTTCTTATTTCTCAACGAAAACATATAACGTTACCCCTCATTAGAACCGTCTCGACGAGACGGTTCTGATGAGGGGTAACAACATACGTTTTCTACGGAAAACTACATGTATCTCTAAATTACTCCTGTAAAACCTTTTTATCTGGGGCTCTGATTACAATCATCCATTCCAGTGCTTACATTTCTTCAGGACAAAAGCTTGGCTGTGACATCCTTCTTCTAGTCTTGAGATACTTGAGGATATCCCAGTTGTCCACTTCAGGGTAGGGATTCATACCTCGTGTTAGAAGTTCCCAAAGCACTATTCCGTACGACCACTGTATAAACAAACAGAGCGATACATTAATCAAAATTGAGCTGCAACACACATAAAGAGCAATGCATATAAATGGTCTATAGCACATGTACGTAAGACTTGATAGAAGGGCGTGGTCGGGTTGAGCGACGGTGCTAGGTAATATTCAGTGCCGGGGCGGCCTACTCGTTTGAATAAAAGTAGGTGCGGGATGATTCTTTTGAATAATTTTTCCTATCTTCCTTTTCTTTCTCCCTCTTTCTTGGAGACGGCTCGATATGGAGTGCAATACTGTCTCAAAGGACCGTTATTTAAACTCAACATCATGATAGTAGAGCTGCAAGTTTGCGTTTAACCAAGATGAAAATGCACATCAGATAGAATTCACTATGCTTTAATGTTAATGAGGGCATATTCATATGTTTAGGCTATCCTCTGCACATACGTTGCCTAGTCAGAGCATGCACAATTCTCATAAGCTATAAACTTGGTCTTGTAGATTTTTAAAGGCGAAAAGTGCCAATTCCGACCAAATTGCGCATTTTGGCAGAATATGTTACCTACAGCTTCAGTCGATATGCGCAATTAGGATATGCCTTAGATTTTCTAAGTATCACCTACCACATCAGACTTGGCGTTGTACATTCCAAATTCGAGACTTTCTGGTGCCATCCATTTCACAGGTAGTTTTGTGGTTTTATCACAGGAGCTGTAATATTCTTTCTCATAAACATCCCTTGAGAGTCCGAAGTCGGCCACCTTCACACGGTACTCGTCATCCATCCTGAAGAGCACAAAATTTTGAGCCGCGACGCGGACAAACCAACAAAGTGGTTGTGCTCGAAGTTCAGACTCAGATCAGCCTAGGCATCTGCCCAGTCTGATCAGGCTCATCCCTAAACGCTTAAAAGCTACAGCCATGCGGACAGCGAAGACTCTGATCAGACTGGGCGGATACCCATACTGATCTGAGTGCGCTGAGCGCATAACCACTTTGTTGGTTTTCTCATGTTGTGGCTCAAATGATCTCAACTTGAGTGGAGCTGATGCCATGTGCGACATTTATATACTTAAACCAACCTGTGCGCAGACAGATCACGGTCTTCCAGTTTTTGCAAGATCCATCTATAGATGGTATATGTTGTGAACAGTTCGGCGCAAAACAGCCTTGCCGTAATACCCATATCACTCACTGTATGTAAACAGAAACCGATCAGACTCGGTGGATGCGCAGGCTGATCTGAGTATTTCCTGTTCTCATAGGCTCTATTATACCATAGTCTTTCATCAAATACACTTTGTTGACATACGACGGAAGACGGACGGAAGGTAATCAACACTGCATATCCTGCTCTTCTAGCCGATGCAAGAGGAAGATTATAGCACGTAAACAGAATACACTTGATCTATAATACATTATAAGAAACGATACCTTAGACATGCGCGAACTGCAGCATGTGCAAACCGCAAAACCCGATGAGACGAAAGCGTCTATGGACCCCCGGGATTTTGTTTCGTAGTTAGTGGTTAGCCGTTGTTATCTGCAATAATCTTGTTTTTTGCTGTCGCATTATGCTATACTTTTGGCGAGGGGTATATATGTAAACACTGGTTATACAAAAAGATACCTTATTTTGCCAAAGAAACTTTGCCCGCGGGAATGAAGCTTAGCAATTCTCTGGTTGCTATTACTTACATACAGTTTCTAGCTGCTAGGTCTCTGTGAACAAACTTTAGTTCGGCCAAGTAGCACATTCCGTTAGCAATATCAACACCGAATGTTACGAGATCCTTCACGGTTGGAACCTTGAGTAGACAAATAAAAGCATCGTTTAGAATACGAAAAAGGACCTTATTGTATATGCATAAATGTTAGAGACTAAAATCGGCCTGCTCTACAATGTAACCAGAAAGACTGTATGGCAACTAAGAGAGGATGGTTTAGATGAAATTCTGGCCAAAGTTTAGTTTATGACTCTAACCTGTAACTCCTTAACTCCGACTTCGTTTTCTTAGAATGATCCCGAATGATCAGCACGCTAATGGAAGTTGAAAGATAATTTAAGATTGGCATGCAATTGTTGCTCTAAACCAGAGGGTTTAATTACAGCCTCTTGAGGAGAGATATTTACTTTTAAGACTTGTCCAGTTAAAAAGTGAGACCAAAATGAAAATGACAGGGTAACTGCCCTTAAAGCGTGCCCATTCCCCTTGAAGCATATTTGTGTACCCCGAAATTGTATTTGAGTTATCTGTAGGCACTTCAGAAAGCAATTTTAGCGAACTGCCAATGCTGTACGAGGGATGTTCAGAAAGTTCTGTTCTTGACGTCATATTTTGGTAAGAATCATTAAGAACGAAAAAATATTAAGCTGTGATATGTTTGGACAACTCTGCAAGCGCAGTGTATAGTTTCTAAAGGACATGTTTTTGCACGTGTTTGAAAGAGGTATACCTTACAGCCACTTCAAAAGTTTACTTTAGAAGGTCATGATTCATATATCAGCCGTCTTTTATTATTTTTCATCATTGCTACTTAAACATAGTCCCCAGGGATATGTGTCCTGTAAATATCGCGGAAATTATATTTAATCTAGGTTCCATACTGTCCCGTGAATTTCGATTATCTGCATTTTATGTAGTAGAAAATTCCCCCTTTCTACTGAAGTTATCATGATTTTGTAACGAAAGCGAATGCCTCAGCAGTCAAAATCTTGTCAGGACGAGCTTTTGCATGGTACAATTCGAAATTGTAAATAAATTAAAATCAATATAAAAAACGAAATTGGTACAATCTTCAAACATGACGTTGACGTCGATTTCAATTACGTCATAAGAACTGCGCATTGCAGGGATGAATCGGTAACGTTTGCTACCCTTATAACTTTTAAATGGATATTGAAGGCAACGATTGATAAACAGCTGACAAAACTTCATATTATATTTACAATGATTTTTTACTTGAATGACTCACGGTAAATAAATTCACATATGAACTTAACCCAGTGGTATGACTGAGGCTTGATAAAATGCGTTGTAACTCAATAAGAAAACGACTCTTTGTGTAGTGTTTAGTATCACTGTAAAGACAAAATGTAGTGCTTTCAATACACGCAAAGCATTTGTCCCTAGCATGCCGGCGAACATAATTATGCGGCGAGACTCAGAACTATTTTTGAACACCCCTTGTATTTGTGTGGTAGATATCTTGAACGGACACTTAAATTATTATGACGATCTATTTTTGATGAATGTTGCTTTTTATATACTACTCATTTTTTGTTTTGTTTTGTTTCTACATCACCATAGCTTTTTTCATAGAGGTAATGCTACGCAGCTTAATTTTACCTATATTAAATGCACAGATGTATCAAAGAAAGACAGATGATGACAGGAGACGATGTTTATAAGCTAGTAAGCTTGTTATCGAATCCTTTCTTATTATTCTTGTATGAATTGATTGTGTATGTTTATATGTTGAATAAAATACTGTTTAAAAGAGAAAGAAAAAAGAAAGACAATTTTTTTTTATGAATTAATAATCTGACGTTTCTGAGAAATAACTGTGAAAAGTGGGCCCTCAATTGTGTCTGTCTTTGTAGATGCAGTATTTCAAAGAGAAAAAGCGTAATGTTGATTGATTTTGCATGGAGTTTGTTCAGAGCCTATACCATTAGTAAGCCAAAAACAGACAGGATGAGTATTATTATATCAAAGAGACATTAACTACTGTGCAAGGGACAGAAACCTGAAAGCAGAGAAGAGCCAGGCTTTATTAAAATGTGTAAATAGATTGATTTTGTATTAGGCCTATGGAAAATATATGGTGATGCAAAATTTCGTTGGAGTAGAATAGTAATACACTCCGAAACAAATGTGAATATGAAATGTTGCAGACGACCATTTTGGCTGGTGTATAAGAATACGATTGCGCATGCATTGTAAGTTTCTGTAAATATTTACATTCTTGATGTATTTACTGAAAAGCCCTATAGTAAACCATTGGAACGTAATGTAGTTTACATTCCAATAATTACATTGAGACACGCGACGTCAATGACGTCAAAATAAACAATAGCTCTCTACAACCTGATTGGACGTCAGCAACGTCATGACGTCATGCATGCCGTTCTGCTGTTAGCAGAAAAAACTGCGTGTACATTTTTTACTGCTTCAATTTTAGCGCTTATAGAAGATTTTTCATGAAAGATTTGATTGAAACGAATGTAAATATAAGCAATGAACTTAATTTTTCTGATGTTTATCGAAGTGTAAACTACATTGGGTCCCTAGCAAAGTTTACATGAACCCCTTCGGGGTTCATTCACTTTGCACGTGACCCAATGTAGTTTACACTTCGATAAACCTCAGAAAAATGAAATTCATTCCTTAATTGGCTTCCAATTTGATAGCAGTTTATCGTGAAGTATGCGTCAGTCAAATGCAATTACGTTTTTTTCGAACCTATAGTACTATATACCATATGCATAAGCAAAAGGCTGACCACTAGTTACTATATATAAATATTAAAAGCAATTACGTTTTTCGGATCCCGAAGATACGATAGTAAATCTCCATGCTTCATAAACGGCAGAATGACCAGTGGAAGCTGCTCACTTCCGAGACAGATGCCGAGCAGCCTCATCACGTGGCGATGCTGGAAATCCTTCATAATCAAAGCCTCCTTCAAAAACATGTTGATATCTAGATCTTTTGGGTTCTTTCCTGAAAAAGAAGTCACAAGCAAGAGTCACAAGAAAAGGACTACGGCTTGAATTTAGCCCAGATTGTGAGTCTCTATGCTCATCACCGGAGCCGCGACACAAGGAAACCAACAAAGTGGTTGTGCGCCAGGTGCAGATTCAGATCAGCCTTCAGCCTGGGTATCCGCCAAGTTGATCAGACTCTTCGCTAAGCAATCAAAGGGTAGCTAAGGGTCTAAGCTACTTCCATGCGGACAGCGAAGACTCTGATCAGACTGGGTAGATGCCCAGGCTGACCTGAATCTGCGCTGGGCGCAAAACTACTTTGTTGGTTTTCTCGTGTCGCGGCTCACAAATGTATCGATAGAGTGTCGAAAGGAACGATACATACCTTCTTCCTTCCCCTCGCCTATGTTGGTTAATCTTTGTTTTTTGTTTTGTTTGTTTCGTCTGCTTCTCTGACAGACTGACTAGTCGCTGGTTACGTTGGAATTAACTTGGTGATTGTGGCATATCTATGGCATTTTCATTGGTGTTTTCGGAGACCATGTAGCTGTGAAAATTGGATTCACCTACAGGTATTGTCGCACATTAAGTGCTGTCTAGTGCGGTTTCTCTTCTTTCCTATGTCATGTTAGGTGTAGGATGTACAATTTGGTTGAAATAATTTCTGGTATCTTTACACTATCTGTGCCTAGAAGCAAACTGAATAGAAACTTTTCACATAGTCTTAGCATTTAATGAGAAATCTGAGTCTGCTGAAGGTTTCTTAAAAAAAGATATGTTTTTATTTTGCCATGAAAGAGAGTTTATCATGGCTCTTTCTTAGGAAAAGGAACCTGAAATCATTGATTCAGTTCTGAGACTAGATATTTAAATGATCAAGTAAACATAGGCAATAGCAATTTTGACAGTATGTTCAATCAAATCCACCCGTCAGAATTTCATATATAAAGTTCTGCTGATACCGAGCACCCATTTCTTGATGTTGCGTCTAAACATTTCAGATGGTGCTGTTTTGTAGTATCTTGAAGATAAACGTGGTGATTTTGATATTGTAAATTTTTTATTTTTTGATGCAAATATTTCTCCCAATACATCTTACGGGGTTTATATATCTCAGCTCATTCGGTTTGCCAGGGTGTCTAGTCATGTTTCTGACTTAAATAATAGTCGAAATGAAAAAAAAAGCAAAATTTCTAAAATAAGGCTACCGTTATCAAAAACCTCTTAATGTAGCATATATGAATGAATGAATTCATAAAGTTTAATTATGTTAAACCTCATGAGTTTGTTCCGCTTCGGTAATCGAAAAATAGAACTCTATTTTCATTGGTTCTCCGTTCGTACCTTACTATCAGAAAGGCACGAAGAGTTTCATTCTTTCAACAGCGAAATTCTTATTCGTAAGCAAGGCCGCTTACGCTTAGTAATTATGAGTTCAGTAGCTATGTTTGTAGTTATAAATTGAAGTTCACGTGAACGCACGACTCGACAGTTGTCGATTATGATTACTAAGTAGTGCAGCAACAGTTGAGCTCGTTCTAGACAGAAGCTTAATGGCAGGTTTGATGACTCTCAGTATTATAATTTGAGAGACAATGGAAATAAACGCTACACAACATACCGTGAAATACAGGTCAGTGGTATTATGCCTCAACATATGATTCATCTTTATATATATACTTGTACATAAAAATCATTGACACGGACAAAGTGAAAGTACACTACCATCAATCGAAACAACAACAATATACAGAGACATTAGAAGGGGATATAGTGTTAAGGTTCTGCAGTACATTTCGGCCATTTTGGACCATATTTCTGCATAAAATCACATCTAATCACAGCCCAAATAAAGCAAATTTTGTAATAAAAGTGGTTCTTTCCCCTAGATATAATGAAACTGTATCTCTAAATGTACAGAATGCTATTGTAAAAGGTACCTTTGAAGAGTTCTCATTTTTTTTCGTTTTTCTCTCACATGGTCAAAATTTGTCTAAGTACAAGAAAGTGTTGATATTATCCCCGTGATGTCACATGATATTATTCAAGCATTACTGAGTTTGTCCTCCTGAACACACTGTTCACCCAGATACAACAAGTTGGTGCCATGCCAAAACATGCTCAAATAAGTTTATGGGAAATGCTACTATTATTTGTCTGTGTATTGTTACAGAAGGGCTAGGAATTTGCCATCAGTGTTGAAGGCAGCAAGGTCCAGCAGCTAAGCCTGGGCAAGTAATTGAAACTGTGGGGGCTTCGAGCCTAATGTGAAGCCTATATCAGTTATAAATCATTTTTTCTATTCTGTAATGTTGAGTGCTTATTTTGTACAGTCTTTCATAACAATGTTCTGTATCATCAATTCAATATAATGATTAAAACGTCCATCTCTGTGATTTACTTGTCTTTTAAAAATCATGTTATAACAAGTGATAAACAGCCTAGTCTTCTCATTTGCTCCTTACTTGGAGTCCTTTACTCCATTTGTTTGGCTGGGCACTCCTTTTTTCAGAGAATAGTCCACTCTTGATATCTGAAAGTCAAAGTTCATCTCAAACTACTGGTAGCTCAAAGTCAATTTTGTGATCTCGAAAAATTTATTTTGAAATACCAGTAGTTTATAATAACAGGAGATGAAATATGTCCAAACCATTTTTTTGTTATTTAAGAGGGTACTTTGAAATATCAGTGTTTGAGATAACAAGATGCATTATCGTAAAAACTGCGTTATGGGACATCTACGTTTTCTCAAGATATATGTAAGCAACTCTTATTTCAACATCCTACTGAAAACTTTGGAGGGATTTTCTTTCTGTTCACAGGGGCCGAAAATGCCGAGCCCTATTGTCGACGGAAATATCATAAAAATCATGCAGAATTAACAATGTTTAAAAAACCCAAGGTTAAGGAAAAAGGCAACATTCTCAAAATACTTGGAAAAGCTCTGGCACATACATGTACTACTTAAATCAATATAAAAGCTTAATCTTGTCATGCATTTTTCAAATTTAAAGCCTATTGTATTTCTTCCAATAAATGTCCCCTCTCTAACAAACACTCTTTCCCTTATTTTTCTGTAAAGATTGACAAAATAACAAAGAGATTGGCTCCAGACCACCATTTTTTATTCATTTACATAGTTTTGTCTTAAGAGTTTCATATAACGACCCTAGGACTAGCACTACCCCTGGCATTTATTAAGACATATACAGTACTTTCTCATTAAGCTGCCATTATGGATAGCTGATTATGGAAGTTCTTTGCGCGTTTGTTTTTCGTATAAAATTGTCTAGTCTCTCATACCTGCAGGGGAGTTTTTTATGGCCCTACCAAACATTTATCACCTAATGCAGCAAGAACAAAAAAAAAATCTAATGAATGAGCTTCTGGAATCAAAGAATGAAATAAGCAGACTCTGTTCATGTGCAGTTATTTAAATTTGCAACTTTACTGCCCATATACCCCTGCCCAGAAAGATTGGATAGAAGAAAAAAAAATGAATTGGATGAAAAAGTCAGCTACAAACAATCCCCATAAAGCACCTACTGCAAGAACAGCAGAGCCTTGTCCCAATATTGGCCAGTATCAGCAGTACTCCCCAGTTCTAAAGGCTGTCTTGGCATCTTCGCCCTCCCATTTATCTCCAAGTGTTAGAATTAATACTATATTTGTGACATGAAATTATGAATGTTTTCATATATTCTCCCCTATTTCAATTGTTCTGTGTACAACTGGATATCCGGAGTGTTTGACAGTTATGCTGTGATACATATATTTGCTTGTAGACATTTAAAGCCTTGCATTTGTGATATTGAGTCAGAAACTTGATTCATGAAAAATCTCATGCTATAATTTAGATACAGAGTTTAAAAAATAAATTTCACAAACATGTGGCTGAAACAGAATATGTTAGTATCATGCATCTAAATCCATTTGATAAGACAGAAGACAGTTATAGATTTTTTGGTTTGTTTTTGAAGAGTTGAAGAGAACCCCCCCCCCTTCCCTCCCCCATTCTTGAAGCTAGAAAATAGTGATATCACTCATTCAATGTCACATCAATGTATAAATGTATACAGTCAGAGAAGGGTTGCAACAGGCAAAATTATGCAGCCATTAAAACGATGGTAATACCATCTTAGCTACCTATACAAAGTGGCTGTTGACCGAGAACACGGTAGCAAAAATTACCAGTAACGATGAACGATACTATTGTTAGTGGCTGTCGACCGAGCTGAAAGTGCTGTTGATTATCTCAGTCAACAGCCACTTTTTTGCATGTATGGCCAAAGACAGTTTCGGTCAACAGGGCAGGTAGGAAAATTGGTATTACCCACTTTTAAATGTGGAATATTCAACCTGCATATCAAGGATATTTTTCAGGATTATTCCACAACATATGTCTAAACAAACACACAACCATCCTGGTCCGGGCTCGGTCGAAGGCAGTGCTGATTCCAGTTCAGATAGCTCAGTTAGTTCATTTGAAATGCTTTCCAATCATCTAAGTATCTTTCACCTAAATATTCAAATTATTTTCTCTAAATTAGACCTAATAAAGTGTGAAGCTGATGCATACGACGTACTTGTTTTCTCTGAAAGCTGGCTTAAACCGGAAGTTCGTGACGAAAGCATAAGTATTGATAATTTCTTGCCACCTTTCAGAGCAGACAGATGCGATCGTTTAGGTGGAGGCGTAATAATCTATGTTCGGGACTCTTTCCTGTGTAGACGTCGTTCTGACCTTGAAATACAAGGTCTTGAGGCCGTGTGGGTTGAAATTCGGGTGAAATCGAAAAAAGTTCTTATAGGTGGTTTCTATAGGCCTCCAAATAGCAATACGCGTTATTTCGAGCTTATAAATGAAAGTATTGACCGGGCGTATAACAGTAATATACTTGATATTGTTATATTAGGAGACTTTAATTGTAATATGTCTGCAAATAATAGTAACAAAATGACAGAAGTTTTACAGGACTTTAACCTTAAGCAATTGATAACTGAATCTACTCACTTCACGGAAAACTCATCCTCCCTCATAGACTTGATTCTGGTACGTAACATATCTAATATTTTGTCAAGTGGAGTGATTGATTCTTTTATACCAGATCAAACTAGATACCACCTCCCCATCATTGTACTGTTAAAATTTTTACGTCCTCCAACCAAAACATTTCAACGGCTCATATGGAATTATAAAATTGCCGATTTTGACAGATACAGAACACTTCTTTGTGAAAATAACCTTGTAGAAAAGATAGAGTCAACAAATAATATTGATGAGAATGTCCAACAAATAACAGAAACCATGTTATTAGCAGCTAAACAAACTATACCAAATAAAAATGTTACAATTAGACCTACTGTTCACCCCTGGATAACATCCAATATAAGAAACTTAATTCGAAAACGTAAACGAAACTTTAGAAAATATAAGCAAACTTCTGAAATCTCATATTGGGAGAAACATAAAATTAATATATCCGCAATAAAGTTGTATCAGCTATCAGAAAATCTAAAAAAGACTACTTTGATAAGCTCGATGTTTTACTGTCAACTGAAACGTCAAATATGAAACTTTTCTGGAAGACATCAAAGCAATTACTTAACCTTTCAAAATCTTCTAGTAATATACCCACTTTAGTACTGAACAACGAATACGCCGAGGATGATAGCCAAAAGGCGAACATGTTAAATAATTACTTTGCTTCACAGGCGCTCGTGACTGACGACAACAGACCCTTACCGCAGCTTTTACCTGCCCAGCGCATTCTAAACTCCATTGAAATATTAAGTCAAGATGTCAATGATGTCCTTCGTAACCTTAACATTAACAAGTCATGTGGTCCAGATTTAGTAAGTCCTCGCCTCCTAAAAGAAGCCTCTATTGTCTTAGCTAGACCTTTATCAATTATATTTAATCGTTCTTTAGACCAAGGTTACTTTCCAGATCAGTGGAAGCTTGGCAATGTGTGTCCACTTCATAAAAAGGACGACAAATCTGTACCCTCTAATTACAGGCCGATTACCCTATTAAGCATATTAGGGAAAACCATGGAACGCTGTGTCCACAAATATTTATATAATTTTGTTATTACCAATCAAATTCTTACACCATTCCAGTCAGGCTTTGTACGGGGTGATTCAACAACATATCAATTGATTCATACTTACCACACATTCTGCGAATCTGTAGACAAGGGCAAAGAAGTAAGGACAGTATTCTGTGACATCAGCAAGGCCTTTGACAGAGTCTGGCACAGGGGTCTACTTCATAAGTTATCATGCATTGGTTGCTCTGATAAAATTTTAAGGTGGTTCTCGAGTTATCTCTCGGGTCGTAAACAACGCGTCGTTTTCAATGGGCAGGCCTCTGACTGGACCTCCGTTCAGGCAGGAGTTCCCCAGGGGTCAATTCTTGGACCCCTCCTGTTTCTCCTATATATAAATGATATTGTAAGCGACATTGGATGCCCCATTCGACTATTCGCAGATGACACCAGCTTGTACATCATAGTAGATACTCCGCCTATAGCCGCAAATTTCTTAAACTCTGACCTACGTACAATTAGTAACTGGGCCGAAAATTGGCTGGTTTCATTTAATGCAAGCAAAACAGTTTCTATGACAATCTCAAGGAAAGTAAATCCGCCTCAACATCCACCTTTATTCATGAATAACGTGCAACTGACAGAAACAGACACTCACAAACATTTAGGTATTATATTCTCCAAATCTTGTACATGGTCCCAGCATATCGAAAATATAACTAATAAAGCATGGACAAGATTGAATCTCATGAGAAGCTTAAAGTTTAGAATAAGCCGCACGGCCCTAGAACGCATGTACATATCTTTTATTCGACCTGTTCTTGAATACTCTGACTCAGTTTGGGACAATTGCTCAACAGAAACAAAGAAACAACTAGATGCAGTGCACGTAGAAGCAGCTAGGATTATTACAGGAGCAACTAAATTGTGCAGCATAAATAAACTTTTCTCAGACATTGGTTGGGATTCGCTCCAAAGTCGCCGGAATAAGCATAAACTCGTTATCTTTTATAAAATTTTGAATGGTCTAACTCCTAACTATCTTTCGGACTGTCTACCTCCTTTGGTGCAAGAAACTACAACATACAATCTGAGAAACTCAAATGATATCCAAACTCTTCATGCTAATACGAACTTATTCTACAACTCTTTCTTTCCCTCAACTATTCGAGCTTGGAACACTCTCCCTGAGGATACTAAACTAGCCACGTCTGTCGCATCTTTCAAATATCGTTTAAATCGAGATTTAAAAAAAACCTCCAAGATACTATAATGCTGGTACGCGGATTGGCCAAATACTCCAAGCAAGAATGAGAATGGAATGTAGCTCACTTAACTCTCATCTTTATAGGAAAAATATAGTTCCAGATCCTTCCTGTCAATGTGGAGGTTTCGAAAGTCCACATCATTTCTTTTTCTGCTGTCCTAAGTATACAGCCGCTAGAAACAGATACTTACCAAGCGATATTCATAGATATAATTCTCACGATTTTTTGTTTGGAAAGGATAGTATGACAAACCATGAAAATGAAACCCTTTTCTTAAAGGTACAAGATTATATCATTAAGTCAGGAAGATTTATTCCATAGCTTACGTCTCTTTTGCTCCAGCTCAGTATATTGAACATTCATTTACTAGTCTAGTTCTAAATTCATGGTGTCACTTAATCTTCTGCCGTGGGAGTGCAACTTAGGTAATAATCGATCAAATGCTTTATTCTTTGCCTCTTCATTCTTTTCTATAATCAGCTATATCAACTTGTTTATAGTTACTTAACTGTATTACATTTTTTATTACATGAAAATGTTTTGCACAGCTTTTTTCTTTTCTTTTTTTATGCCTATGTTTTGTACAATAGCAAACAGTTAAGTGTTAACAGACATTAAATCTCTGTGTCTGTCTGTCTGCCTGGCTCTCTCTCTCTCTCTCTCTCTCTCTCTCTCTGATTTTTGTTTACTTGTTTGCAATATTGGTTTGATAGTCTTTGTACCTAGCCATTCACATATACTGTAAGTTTCAGATTGCTTCAGGAGATGGCTTTTATATAAGCATTTTGCTTACTGTCAGATCCTGTACCATTATCTACTTTTGTATTATATATATGTAATTTCTATGAATAAAATATTGTTTAAACCAAACACACAACCAAATCCACATACCCACCCACACACCAAATTTTTGACAGAGACATGATGCATACTGACATATGTGGTCAGAAGAAACAATGCTGTTTGCTATAGGACTTTATAAGATTGTAAATATGGCAACAGTTTCACAGGTAACTTCCACAGGTGAAATAGGTATTAAATATAAGGCCAATAAAATGATACATGTGTGTTTTCAGTAACATTTGATTTCCAATATAGATGGTATATCAGACTCGTTTTATATAAAAAAAAACTAAATTGAGACAATAGGGAGCCAATATGGATGACTAAGGGAATACCCAAGACATCTTTCCAAACATGTCGGTGCTGCAGTGGAAAAACTCTAGACATCACTGACTTGCCTGAAACATGCAATTTTTAATGTAAGCCTAAGCAGGGTATATGTCAACACTTTCTTGTATAAAATGGACTTAGACAAATTTTGACCATGTGAGAGAAAAACGAAAAAAATGAGAACTCTTCAAATATACCTTTTACAATAGCATTCTGTACATTTAGAGATACAATGTCATTATATCTAGGGGAAAGAACCACTTTTATTACAAAAATTTGCTTTATTTGGGCTGTGATTAGATGTGATTTTATGCAGAAATATGGTCCAAAATGGCCGAAGTGTACTGCGGAACCTTAAACAAAAGTATTAAACAACATGGTAAACGATGTAGACTTATTATGAGCTGACAATCTCATTCAGGCCAGCACCGTTTACAAGTTTTAATTCGGTCCATCAAGTTCAAGTTTGCGTAGTGCTTCCTAAATTTGCGCCCATGTTACACTATTAAATTTGTTTGATTAAATTTATGTTCATTCAAATTATTTAACAGTATAACACCCCGACCAAATAATGGTAGTTGCATTTCAAATAAGATAACAAACATTGGATAGCGATAGAACCGGTCTAATTTTTTCCTCAAACATTTCTTGATAAACTGCTGATAAGGATGCAATAAAACGACTTGCACCTGCAACACCAGTGGTAAACAGGGAATATCTCTCAGTGAGGGTTATGAATATGGTATTTTTTTATAGTAAAACATCTTTTTTCTGATTATCACACAAACACTTTGTTTTAAGCCAGCCATAATTGTAATATTTTTAGAATTCCAGCCTTTTTTTGGTGAATATTGATGCATCCAAGTTTGAAGTTTAATGCTTAACATTTGACAGTGTGTCAGGAATATTGAATCAAATATTTCATCTGAACAACAATAAATAAAAAAAAATCGACCAAAGAATCATTACAGTCTATCATGAATATTTATCAAACATTTTCTTGGCAAGCACAAGAAGTTTGATAGTGTAACATAGCCGTTAAACGTAACTTTGTGTTAGATTTGATGAGTGTCAGTATAACAGTTTCAGAGAAACGACATTCATAAACAATATACTATGAAATATTGGACAAATGTATAAACTGGTGCAATAATCCATTTTCTTTTTTCTATAGACAAGCTCTATGCCAGGTTTGATTATTTCAGTTATAATTAAACATATTTAACACTAGGTTGCACCGTTGTAGACAAATGGATGGAAAAAATGAACAGTTGTAGATAAAATAAAGATGCAAAAAGGAAATTTGGAAAAAAATATCTTACTATGTACTGTTTTAGCAGCAACGACCTGTTCTCCTTTCTCTCCGGGGGTCTGTAGATAACCCTTATACACGCATCCAAAATGACCTAAAACATAACATGATGCAAGAATTACGTGCGAAGAAATTTTTCTGAGGATTCACTTACGTCTACACTTTGGATAAGTACATGACAATATAATTAATAACATTAAGTGAACTTTGCATTTTTTCGAATCATTTCTATCAAGTTCTAAAAGTAATAGTCCACTGTCATGTACGATTACCATACTTATCTTATGTTGGTGCAATCTGAGCGTCTGATTTTGCATTCGGTGGTAGAATCAGAATGGTTTTGAAAATGTTCGATAAAAAGAGGATCTTACACGAGTGGTCATTTCATATGAAATTTATGAAACGAGCCTTCGGCGCGTTTCATAAATTTCATATAAAATGACCACAAGTGTAAGATTCTATTTATCATATGACCATTTGAAACGGGATTTTTTGACACGGACGTTGTCAGTGACGTTACATGTGTGCGCCAAAGTGTTATTACACGTGTGGTCATACGATTTTTATGACACGACGTTATCCTTTGAATAACAGCGACGTCATATTATAAAATACTTTGAGTCCATAGCTCTGCCACCCTCTTGGCCTTGCAAGACAAAACGACCTGTAACAGCAAACAACTTTTATAGAATTTCTAGAAAGGCTAAAGAATGTATACTGAGTTTAGGCTTTTTAATTAACGGGGTAGTGAATCTGAAGCAGAAAGAGATCTTAAATCTTGCTTGGAATATGGTCAAGAACCCCTCACTTCGTCGGACATCCATCTTGTTTTCACAGCGATTTCTCTCGCATACCAACCTTGGCCTATTATTTCGCCCAAAACAATACTGTCGCGATCAATAATTAGTCGCTGTCTCTCTATTGTTAGTTTCGTGTCTTCGTCAACAACCGGTAGTAGTGGTTCACTGCATGTGTCATAGTTGTCGTCGGCAGTGGGTTTTCGAAACGTCTGCTCTTGATATGCTGTTGGAAAATCGTGAAAGTAAAAAAAAATCAATAACAGCAGTTCAATGCCGTAACTGACAATACGCAAATACGCAGGTGCGTATTGAAATTTTGTCAACTGACAAAATTTCAACACGCACCAGCGTATTTGATGATGCTGAGATTTGTAATTTGGACAAGATTTCACGTGTAACTGCAAACAGACAAGAGTACATTAGATATCTTTGGGGCTAGACTCTTATTCTTGCCCTCAAGGGGTTTAAAACATAATTGTGCGTAACATTTAAATAACCCTGGTTACGCTCCTGCAGTTGTTGGTTAGCGATGAAGGATGTCTGACAGAATTAATAATTGGCCTACTTTTAAAACTAGCCGAAACTTCGAAGTATGGCCCATGTCCCTTCTTTAGAATGTGTGCTCTGCTCTTGAAGGAACTCTTTAAGATTTTAATTTTTAAAAGTATCGCAGTTTCGTCATGAAGACAATGTCAGATATGTAGACCCTTGTGTATATAAGAAGTTTTATGGTGTGTCTAAAAGATAATGTTTTATCAATTCAATGTAAAAGATTATAAAAAGGTGAAATTAAACTTACAGTCGCATAAAGGTATGCCAATATTGCCTTCAATACCGTTTGGCTCGTGCTCAAATTTGAGTTCAAACTTTACTTTCGGATTACATGATAAAATAGAGTAATTTCGGCTTTAAGACATTGACAGATATATAAAACTTAACAACAAACCGTTTTGTCTGTTTTGAGATATGTCTGTCGCGTGGTTTTCGGACAGACCATCAAGTGTCAACACATCGCTGCCGCCACTCCTATATGCAACAACTAAATCTTCGGTGAGTCGTTTAAACGGACCGAGTCCCATACGTTTCATACCCAGTACCACTACACAGGTCAAGAACACTATCCCTGGAATTACAATACGGCAAGAATCATTATCATACGTCCACACGCTAGCGAACCCTGAACACAAAATCGACTAAGCACCCAAAGTTGAAACAGCGTGGCATCTATGTTGCGACAACGTGGTGACGTTGCATCGACATTAACACAAGGTTAAATAACATATTTCATGCCAACTGGGAATTATTTTAGAATGACGAAGAAGAAAAATAGTGATTGTTGGTCTATAGATTATCCCTCATTGTTTGAACTGAACCGGAACTTCCTCTAAAATTATAACATTCAGCTACAGCCGAAGGTATGGAACATACATGTATGCCTCTTGAGAAAAAGGTACAATGATTAAATGCAGAACATTTTAAATTTTAAACGAGTTGTTCTTTCTGCTTGCTTTCTTGCATGATTGCATTACATGGACTATATGAGCCGCGACACGACAAAACCAACAATGTGGTTGTGCGCCCAGCGCAGACTCAAATCAGCCTGGGCAGCCGCCTTGTTTGATCAGACTCTTCGTTAAGTGCTCAAAGGATAGCTAAGGGTCTAAGTTACCTCCATGCGGACAGCGAAGACTCTGATCAGGCTGATCTAAGTCTGCGCTGGGCGCACTACCACATTGTTGGTTTTGTCGTGTCGCGGCTCAATTACTTTCACCAACTCAGTTGTCATGTTTATAGGCAACAGCCGTATAAGTATGTATATCCTTGTATGACCACCACAAAATGAACAGCGACACATCCCTATTGAACTAGCTTTAAAATACACTACTTGGAAAGCTTTGAATTTGCATTCACATGTAAATAAACAACAAATTATCAATTCTTTTGCTATTACCTCCGACTACAGAAAGGATAACCAGCACAAGGTCAGGTCCATTATCGTCCGCGTACTCTTCAGCCGACTGTCGTTGGGGAGGAGTGTAATGAACAAGCCCAACTTGACGAATGATGTTACCAATCTGAACCTAAATAAAATAACAACAACAACAAAAATGCAGCTATGAGGGATTTTTATTTTGTTCGAGGTGTGCAAAGCCTATGTGACGTTTCTATACTATATTCTTATTTGGCGTTTCTAACATTCACATCGTAATCGGAGTGAACAAGGAATTCTGTATGTTTTTAGCGATGTGGGGTTACCGTATGCAACATAGCTCAATATGAGACTAGCCGTCTGTCCAAGCCAAATTCGACAATTAAGCTATAGTGTGACTCGAGTCGAATCCATTTATTACTCTTTACTGGTTAGATTCACTAATAGGCATCAGCATAATTTTGATGTAATATTTACATTAGATTTGGCATTACGTTATACAGGCAAATTATTGCTATTCCGATGGGCATTAATTTTGCTCCGCTAAGAGCTGATTTGTGTTTGTATTCTGCTATGAAAGAGCTTTCATGACGTCACTTTATAATGATACACAAGCTGATATCACTGAAACATTTACGCAATATCTAGATATCTGGATGGCCTTTTAATTATTGCCAGTCGTAAATTTAATTTGAAGGCATGGTGAATCGAATTTATCTATCTGAACTGCGACAGCCACCTTTTTGAATGTACATTCATCTACCTCGGATGGATTTGTTTCATCTAAAATGTATGATAAGCGTGATGCATTACATAGTAAATTCTCCTATTTTGATGGTGACGTTCCCTGTACTACCTCTTACGGAGTTTACATTTATTAATAAATACTTCTCCCGTTGGTTCCAGCTATCGGTAACTTAGAACTGAAAGGGCGTTTTTATTCTTTTAGTAGTGAATTGATTAATAAAACCCTGTAGCAAGGCCTATCGGAACCAGAATTTATAGTAACTGGGTCTATGAATTAAAAAATGTACTTGCTTAAAAAGCACGTTACCCGTTCTACCTCAAACGGGGTTTACATTTTTAACTTATTTGGGTTGTTCAATGCCCGTAATATAATTTGAACTCCAAAGCATCTCCAATGGTTATAAACTTGGAAAGGCTTTTTTTCGAATTTTGTTGCTATAAATTGGTTTCTAAATTCGATATCGGATTGAAAACACTTTTGCAGCAAAGAAAAATCGGACCAGAAATTATGGTAACTTTAATTGAAAAATATACGGGAAACCTTTACATTTACTTTACATATTCCAGAGTACACCCCGCTCGAAGTCTGGATGTTATCCAGTTTCTTTTAGGAACATGCGTCTCTTTAACCTTACCTGCACGGCACTACTATCTAAATGAACATTCGGTGGAATCTCAGCAACACATGTAATGACGTCATCAGTGACATTTGAAACAAGAAAGCGAACTCTTCCTACAGTCACTTTTATTTCTGCCTTTTCAACATTCTTGAAGTTGGTTCCCTTTAAATAAGAACTAAAATGATTTATGCAATATAAATGCGATAGCATTAAAGCTATTGGTAAAGACATTTAAGAGGACACAATGCAAATACGAAAAAAAACCGCTGAGAGCCCATGTTTATAGAATGGGAATCCTGCAAATGGCCATGTTTTTCAATACAGGCATGCGACTGATTTCTGTAATAATCATTTAATTATCTTTGCATTAAATGCTTTTAGACCTGTTGACTTATGCCAAATATTGAACGCTCAGCTCGGACCACTTAGGCATAAATAGGGGTTCGACAATATCATTGAACGAGCGTAGGAATTAAAAAAGCAGCTCCTAAAGAACTATAGCACGCTGTTCACTTTTGTGTTAAAGCTCTATAATTACATAAAAAGTTTTGAAAACACTGCGAACTTAATTCTTATTTTTAGATCATATAGTCGTAACAAAAAGTATATAGATCTACGCACAAGGTTCTACCATCATATGTCTGCATTATTGGGTTAGACAACTTATACTGGTTTAAGATTTAACAGATAATGAAATCTGTTAGTGACGGTTTCAGGATAAGAAACCTTACATTTATATAAAATATCTCATTTTTGCCATTCAAACTGAGAGTCTCTGTCAGATTTTCTATTGTTGGGTCCTCCACTACAGTCAATAAAAGGTCAGTTGTAACGTTGTAGTAGACTGGTCCAAACTTGTTTATCATTCTAAATTGGGCTTTGTGTGGTAGTGTGACTGTTTGTACCGGTGGGGCGCGACAAAACATGGTCGTCTCATTTTGTAATCTACATCTCGAGTCCGCCTGCAAAAAAAGTGCCACCAAAACAGTTTAAAACATAAGTTTGGTCTGGTTTACACCGCTTTCCTTACTCCATACTCAGTAACATGCTCGTTAAGTTTTAACTCCTCAATATCTTGTTTAATGAGCAAATTTAAGCACAGGTAATTAGAGGATTTCAGCATGCACATAGAGTACCATAACATAAGGCCAGCTGGATAGAACAAACGGCTAAGTAATAGTTATACCATAGTTTGTCCGCGTGTACAAGGAGATAATCCACGAGCTTTAGCGAGTGGATTATCTCCCATACAGGCGGACAGACCATGGTATAACTATTTTATACCACCCTTACCAGTGTAGACCTTGCTCATTGCGAAATAGTTCGTACTAAAGTTGGCATTTTCTGGTCAGAGTGGTATAATATGTTTATATCTGTTTCCGTATCGTAGCATTTCATGGCTGGCTGAACAATGCGCTGTTATAATTTAATTTACCTCCTGATTCAAAAAAAGTTGCTAACATTCAAACCCAGCCTATGGATTCCTCAGTCGTAAACCGACCATCTAAGCATACAGCATAACGCTTATAAGTAAGTAAATACTGGTAAAGGTATTGTTAACCTTTCCTGTATATGAAAACCATGGGGATGTGACGTTTGGGTTCAGTTACTATAGAATAAATACAAGTGGAAATCCGGCGGGCTCGGTCCAAAACAAAATCTTTCATTGACATGCTCGTATTTATTAAAGTAAAATAATTTCATTTATATATAGACTAGATGAACTCGGTATCGAATGTAGTTTTTGTGAAAGAATAGGCATAGGACCAAGTCAGTACTGAGTCGTTTGAATATTTGGTTTGAGTATTTGATAAACTGGTACATATAAAATAGTTTTCTTCGGAAATTATAGGCAAAGTCTGCATCAGTACCATTATCAGAACTATTTTCAGATTGCACACGCCATCGAATCAACATTGGATCAATGGTAATTCAACTAACGACGTTGAATCAACGTTGATTCAATGTTTATTCGACATTTTATGTCCAGTGGGATTAGTACCAGGCAAGTTAAATGCTACTTAAGCCTGTCAAAACATACCGTTTATGTTCGGTATGGACATGACAATGTTTATTTCGGCATTGAAAATTCACAGGCAGACAGCTAGTTTGAGTTAGCTTGATAGTATTAACTTACTTTTACTGTGCTGTCTACACAAGACTTGCCACTTCCAATGCAAATTAAATCCGTTGAAATGAATTTTCCCAACCCGTCTAATCGCGAACCAATTATTGTCAATGTTAAGCCGCCGCTGAAATATTATAGAAAATAAAAGTGTACAGAACAAGATTTTATTGTTTTATCCACATTTATTGTGGTAATATAAAGGAGAATCATGTCAAAAGGGGTTGACGAGGTTGTTTATTACTGACGCCGCAACAAGTTTTGTGCATAAATAAGAAGTTAGAAGAGTTTTGTCCTTTTTTATTATTTTGCTAGAACATATTTTCTGACATCTACTTGAAATTATTCAAAATAGGAGTGTTAAGTTGAAGATTTTGTGCAGCTATAGAGGATTATATGTCGCTGGCCGGGTTTGAACCCTCACGGATGCGGCGACAGCGCCTAGCACTGCAATGTGCGTCAGCATTATCATAATTCGGTAGAAAAACAGAAGTATAGAGGATTATGCCAGAATTATCATCCAGTACTCTGTCTTACTGAAATTCTGCGTGTTATCGTACTGCAAAGTTAGCGTACTTATCCTATTAAACATACCGGGGGCGTTGCATTAATCGAAAGTGGGGGCGTTATTTACTAAAGTGTAGTAAATCAGCCACTGCCAAAAACCTCTAATAAGCAATATAAATGTGATGGGTATACTTTTAGAGGAAGCGACCCTGCTACATGTATTTTTGCCTCCCTTCTCAGTATGGGGTCAACTCTTAAGGGAAATAATTTGCTCCAGCAAATTCTTTTCTATAGGAGTAGACCCAATTTAAAAGAGCTACCTTATCCAAAGAAGCAAACAGGTTTTTATGCAAGTTCATACATTATTTTTGGAAAAGACATAGGGCGTTTGTTAGAGCAGGGGCGTTTATTAGAATTAATACGATAGGTTTGGATTACTTTCATTTCAGCTGTTTTATTGAATTTTATTTTGTTCATTTAACAGTGTTATTTGAACAGTGATATAAGATTTAACTTACGTCTGTATCACTTTCTTCGGCCCCAATGTCTCTATAACTGGTGGAGGGATAATGGTAACGTCCACTGATGTGGTGGCAGAATCTATTTTGTAATTTATCGTGGTCTTTCCAATAGCTCTCTCTTTCTCTGCCATAGCAAATGTAACATCGGTGGCGTTTACGCTGTAATGAAACAAAGTCCAAAGTGAAAAGTTAACTTAAGGCAACAAATACTAAGACGGTTGAATAATTACAACCTGGAGGAATCAGTATTAGGAGAAAGAGATGCGTTGTGAACTGAGACATACTTCGGAAGCTAGAAAAAGTCCAAGTATAAAGAACATTTATCGAATCTGCAATGAGCAGATACATGCTATAGAATCAGTATATTGGCCTTCAGTATTTTTAATGATCCAAAAATGTATAGTTACATAGGGGATCTTACATGAGTGCTCATGTCTTATTGAATTTATTAAACGAGTTGGGGAAAAAGATAAGATGCGAGGCTTTGCCGAGCATCTTATCGGTTTTCCCTAACGAGTTTAATAAATTCAATAATACAGGAGCACGAATGGAAGATTCTGTTTATCATATGACACTAAAATCGCATTTTATTAGCAAAGTTTGCACGAAAACGCGACGAATTCGCCATTAGAAAACGTGACCTTTTAATGGACGTCAACGTATAACGTTACGACGTAATTCGCATATTTAATCCACTAGTGGAGTATCGTTTTTAATACATGGCTTTAATACACTGTCAGATGCGACGTCATATGATAAATAATAATATGGAACCTTTGTAATCAACTGGAAGTTAGATAAGAAGTTGAATAAAACTGTCAGTTACTCACCTGATATGGCTCAAGTGGGGAACAAAGTCGTATTGGTATTTCATCATGCACGAGATGAAACAGCATGCTGATGAAGTGACATGCTTCTGCAAGAATATACATCATGCAAATTTAAAAAGAAAATTGAGCCGCGACACGAGAAAACAAGAAAGTGGCACTGTGCCATACAATGACTCAGACCAGCCTGGGCATTTACACAGTCTGATCACAGTCTGTGTTTTGCGTTTAAAGGGTAGCTAAGGGTCTAAGTTAGCCCCATGCACATAGCGAAGGCTCTGATCAGACTGGGCGGATGCATAGGCTGATCTGAGTCTTCACTGAGCGCACATGCCACTTTGTTAGTTTTGTCGTGTAGCGGCTCAAATAAGAATTCAGTACTCTCCACTGTAAAATATTTGACATCTGCGGAATCAGAATCTGCGGTTTTACTAGACTGGTTTATTCACGGGGGTGGAGGGGGGGGTCACTTCCATTATAAAGGAGGGTATATATGTGCCGCTGGAATAGCCCTACTTTTTGATCTGCCAGATGATTCTACAGACTAATATATACACGAATAGGAGTTATTTCTCTAAGCTCTATAAATAAAAGTAAAAAGTATGCAAAGAACAGGAGCTGAAACAATCAAAATCCAAATCCAGCCCTCAAACCATAGTTGGAAACAACTAAGATTACAAATAATCAAGATACAGAGAACATATGGCCAACCGAGTGAGCAGCTTGTTCCCAAAATATGGCCACTCAGCAACCCAAACCGAACCAAAAATAATAATAACATACATAAGGTAAAACATCACAGAAACTCTGACACCAAAAACAGGCAACAAAGAACCACAACAGAACTACCGCCTTGGAACGGTCAGTAATGAATTACTGGGGGGCTTAAATCGATTTTACAGGCCCAACCTCACCCTCAGTTTCTGAAGTGGTACAAAACATTTAGTTAGTTGTTCGGTTCGCATGATAACCCTCTAACTCGTCAATGAATCATCACGGTAAACACATAAATCAAATTTCAACACCATGAAGAAGCAAAGACGAGGACTCAAAAGTCAGCTTATCTGATTTTTTTATATCAAAAAGAAACAAATATCAATTACAAACTTTAAGACAACAAATGTTCTCAACATACTAACTTCTTGAAATTTCTTCACGCCTTAGTGACACATTCATGAGCTAATTTTAACACTTTTTCTACAGTATACATGAACAGGGTCCAAAGTTGATACCAAATACATTAAGAGGTATATATTTCGGCATTTGTTTTATACATGAACATGATGAATAGGGTGTGTAATCAGAGTTACAGCAGCACATCTGTACCCCTTTAAAGACCAAGTCAGGTTTATTGGCTTAATTTAATCGTGGTGCTTCGTAAATGGTACATGTAACAGAGGCGGAATCTTATTTTGACACTTTAATTCTTGATTTTGCTGCCAATACAGCCAAAGTCAAAATTAAGAATACACCGAATGCAATCATTTCTCCATATGAGCCGCGACACGAGAAAACCAACAAAGTGGTTGTGCGCTCGGCGCAGACTCAGATCAGCCTGGGCATCTGACCAGATTGATGAGACTCTTCGTTAAGTGCTCAAAGGGTAGCTAAGGGTCCAACCTAGCTCCATGCGGACAGCAAAGACTCTGATCAGACTGGGCGGATGCCCAGGCTGATCTGAGTCTGCGCTGGGCGCACAGCCACATTGTTGGTTTTGTCATGTCGCGGCTCATATTTGAAACAGTCATAGAAAGATTTTTCTTCTTTGCCATGAAATATGCATTGGGCTTGCTTCTTAATTTCTGATAACCATCTAATTCCTGATTATAGTCTTCTGGCTTTGGCAATCTTTTCTCCAGCCCTGCTATCTCAGATCCGTCGTATATGAGCTGAACATATTTTCTATCTAACGCAGGCCGACTGGAGTATTTCCAGCACGCACATGTTTTAAGGCAGCAGGTGTTTCAGTCAAAAAAGAACAATGAAAAAATGAAGAAAATAAAGTTAATATCTTATTATAGCGTAAGATTTCTAAATATTGGGACAGACTGACAGGTTCGACCAAAAAGTGCAGACCAAGATCACAGACTGCTGCAGGAGGAGTGGCCTGATAAGGTTCTACACTGATCAGGTTTGCCATTCCATCTGCATCTTCAAGACCTTTACTGATTTGAAAAACTAAACTTCATGTAAGGGGCCGTATTTATAAAACGACTTAAGTGGTTGCTATGCTGTTGCTAAGGCTGAATTTCTATGAAGGAGATTCCCTACAACTATGAAATTTGCTATGGAGGAACAGTCTTTTTCAGACTGTTCCTCCAGAGCAAATTTCATAGTTGTAGGAAATCTCCTTCATAGAAATTTGGCCCTAGCAACAGCATAGCAACGACTTAAGTAGTTTGATGAATACAACCCCTGGACAGTTCATTATTTTAGGTGTCTCAATTTTTAGCAATTTGTACCATCTTTTCAGAATTCAGACTGATTGGACCAAAGACAGGCCAAACTTTGAGGGATGAATCATTAGCATTATCTCCTTTTTCATGTAAAGACATATACTGTGGAACCATATTACAGCAAGCATTCCAGGCGATTTTAATGAGATCGTCACAACATATCTTATTATCGTGTCACATGACAAAGTTTGTGGCGATACATAATTTTGTCAGACAATATATATGACAAATTTTATGCTAATAAATGATATTTTGAAGAGATGAATGAAGAATGTTTTGGTGATAAATGACAAATATTGTGCCGATGTGGCAATATATTTTTAATTTTGTGGCAATGTATGACAAATTTTGAGATAACATTTGACAAATTTCGTGGCGATATATGATACATTTCATGCTGATATGATGCATTTTGTGGCGTTATATGACATAATCATCCACTTATGGTGAGTGAGTGAGTGAGTGAACTCGGGTTTAACGTCCCAACAACAACGAGGTCATATGGAGACGGGACTCGGTTTAAAGTCTCATCCGAAAGGACTGAGAAGCGGGGGATCGAACTTGCGACCCCTGGATTGGTGGTCTGGAGTGTTATCCACTACGCTACAGCCGCTCCTAATCCACTTATGGTGATATATGATACATTTTGTTGCGTTATATAACATTATCATCATATTGTGGTGATATATGACACATTATGTGGAGATATATGTCATTATCGTGGTGATATAAGGCAAATTTTGGCTTATAAGCAGATCCCGGCCCAGGAACATTTTACTGATACAGGTAGATCCGAAAAAAAGTGTATAGTTGAGAAATAAAGAAGTACCTGACTAGACCGACAGGATTCGAACCCACGCCGACTACGACAACTCCGCCTAGCCATTCAGAGACATCAGCTTAACTGTTTGCGCCACTAAGCTCCTCAAATATGGAGTTTCATGGAACAATGTTGAGCTTGATTTTTCTGAATAACCCGTCGGATATTCAGATATTATGAAACGAAAATATTACGAAAAGAAAAAGAGTCATAGTTATCAAACGACCTGGTCATCGGGTCGTTTTGGTAACTATGGTCCTTTTTCGTTTCGTAACAGCTCTTTTTCGTTTCGTGCCAGCCCTTGTATAGTTAAACAGGGGTGTAATAGAGAACTGTTCGAAAATACAACTACATAATACATAAAAAGATAGGCAATGCTCAGGAACTAATACAATCCCTCTGAAAACCGAAAAGAAGAAAGTTTGAATAATCTATTCGGATTATCTGTTTCACCCATTGACTATTTAAAAAAAAGAAAAGCAGACAGCTTCACAGGTAGCCACAATGATTTAATACAAGAAACGCGATCTGCCCGGCATAATTGTCTTTGCATAGCTAGAAGACCTCCGTTTCTGTTTCTTGTCCAAGGACTGAAGTTCATCACATTCTCAAATGGTTGCTTGGGTCTTTGTGCGAAAATCCTCATTTGTAATTAGTTGAAATAATTAAAGTTTCCATAGTACTATCAGTAGTGAAAATCGTCAAAGCACAAATCATTAAAAAAAACCGGTATAGCCTTCCGATTTGATGATAATATGTCGGTTGATGTGCTTTTTTGTATGATATATCTTGCAAAAAAAGAGGAACAAGGTTTTTGAAAAAAATGACATAGAGGATATTTGAATTTTTCAGTGCAAGATCGATTTTTATTTCACCGAATGAACACCAAAAGCAGTGTTTTAACGAGTGGCGAAACCACGAGTGAAAATACCGATTAGGTGTTCATGAGTGAATTAAAATCGATCTTACACTGAAATAGTCGAATTTTCTGTTTCTTTAATGCTTTAGAATTGCACAAAATGACTTATTCCAATGTGTCGGTCATCATGACAGAGACACAACTTTTTTATGGCCGTTTTGCGTCAAAAATGATGCTTCCGGTGTTCTATTGGGTATGGTATGGGTTGTAAACACAGTTTGCAACTGAAAAATAGCTCAAAATCTTATTTAGACAAACACATCTCCAGAAGTTTGCTAAGAAAGCATGCCGATATGAGACTTAGGCAGCCTGACGTCGTGTGCATTAACAATGTTACGTTGGCGCTTTTAATGACGTCATTAACGTCGTAATGGAGTGTAAACATGCATGACGTAATTTAAGTCGTCCCGGAAAAGGTTTAGCCAATTAACCAACAAATAAATGAGACAATTTAACGAACATTCTAGTTTTTGAAACAGTGAAATCTAAAGTGATAATTTCACTGTTTGAAACAGTGAGTCTATCAGTTTCGATTTTACCAAAAATTCTCTTTAACATGTTCTGTGCCAAATGGACCATTTATGGTCCATTTCTAGTGTGAGTGATTCGGTCCCAAAATTCCGTAAAAATAATTGAAAACCTAATGTTTTTTTTATAAAATAGTCTTTCGTTTCATAAATATATAAATTTTTGCTTTTATAGACGCTAAAATCGACTTTTGAAGGGTTGTTATTTTTGATTACGTCATGTGAGGAGAGTAAAATGAAACGTTTGGCGCCACTAACGTCACGTAACGTCGCGCCAAACACGAGGGATGTTCAAACGTTTACACTGGAACGGTGTTATTGCTTTAATTGCATTGTTTCGCCGTTTCATTTGTTTATTCTTTATGTTATCTGATAAAATTTCTAAATTATTCTAAAACTAAGACAAACTTGTCATAGCGACAAGAATCTTAGCTGAGTTTGGCTTCCATTCTTTTGAACTGTTTTGGCCTTTTTGCGGGTTCTTGCTGCATCGAACATCTCTTTCCTGATGCCCTTGTCTGTCGCTTTTCTCGAGACACAGGGACTGAGGTGGCTCGATGGGGGACGCCTACGCTCGCGAGTTAATACGTAGGCGTCTCTTACCTGATGTCTGCAGCTATTGTGTCCCGCGGAATGCGACGATAGGGGGATGCTCGTTGCCTGCCGAGAACTGCCCATCATCTCTTTTCTTTCAAACTTTTGGGGTTTGGCGACACTAAAGAAATTAAATACAGAAACGCGCGTCTATCGCACTAAATTGGTCTACTATACGTTTATATTATGAGCATTTTCAGAAAAAAAAAAAACTGATGAAAATTTTTCAGGATAGACATGGCAAGACCTATCTCGATCTTTTGTTTTGGATATTCTCCCCAAAACAAAACCAAAAAAGAAATAAATACAAATAAAGATATTTGATGGAAAGAAAGAAGACACATTCTTTTTTTATCGGGCGGTATTTTTTTTTTCGTTCAAATATTTTTTTTATATCTGCTTTAACATCGGACAGCCCTCCTATGACATGCAAGGGAGCAAAGTCTAGACATGTAACCGCCGGGTTAAATCCACTAAAAGGTTAAGACGGCTGTGCTAAAAAGGGCTAGGAGATCTTTTCCTGCGGAAAGATCTTATATAGTCCATATTTCTGGGGCAGTCGTGGTATGTGTATGCGAATGTGTGTGTGTGTGTGTGTGTGGGGGGGGGGGGGGGGGGAGGGGTGTGTGTGTCAAGATTGCATTTTATAGTAATATTTCCGGAAGAAATATTTCCGGTACAGCAGTGGTGGTGGAACTTTATCACGAAAAATCAAAGACAATTACTATAATTATAATTTTCTTGCATTTCCTATACGTTTTGTATATTGGAAGACCTGTCAGAGAGTTCAGAAATCAGAAAGTAGTCCTCCCCTCACACTCCTCGCACCCCCCCCCCCCCCCTCCACACACACACCTTGAAATATGGCTGTAGGAAGAAAGACAATGTAGTGTGTAGATCGAACCTTTTAGAGCCACTTTTTTCCCAGTCTTCCCTCCACGCCCTCACCCCATCAGAAATTGGCTATTAGAAAATTTGGTATATAGTGGGATTTCAAGTTCTGATCATAGCTGAAAACACACACACACACACACACACACACACACACACACACACACACACACACACACACAGATATATACATATATATATATATATATACATAGATTTACACACGACTTACACGCCCACTGAGTATAAAGACAAGGACATATTGTCACTCTCTTGCTTAGCAACAGCTGTAGAAGAAAGGACCGAAATCACTTTTGACCATTTCTTCATTCTTATTTTTCCCAGACAGACCGTGGCAGACTGACACGTATACAGACACACGGAAATATGCATAACTTGAAATTTAATCATTTACGGTGATTCCTCTGCATCGGCATCGCTATGCCTGCGTACATGTACAGTACGGAATGCAGCTGGTTCCCGGTACTCTACCGTAAAATCTGCGGAATTTTTTTACGGTGCAACTCTTTTTTTGACAAGCTCGTCTTTGCCCATATGTTCTCTACGAAACGGTGATACCTTTCCTGTCTCATCTGACCGAAAATATAAATATCCAGGGCGACCACATCTCTAAAAATGTGCGTGTTTCCCAGTCTAAGTATTGCCGTTTGCAAATGAACCGCCACACCCCATCTCTCACAACCACACAGACCATCTGAAAATGTCAAATGTTGGAGTAACATTTGCAAAAAATAAAAATAAAAATGAAACGATGTATAGATCACTAAATCCGGCATTCCGGATCGAAAAGTGCTATTCTGAATTGCAAGGGTAACCCTGTACAGCTCGATACTCCATGAAGAAAAGGCTCCGATAAGCTGCGAAGAAATAGTTTAGCCTAAATTAAATTATATTCTTGTATGGCCATGAGCTGTCGAATTTGACATGATGAGCGATCTCTTCCAACTTCCTCAGACCATCAAGAATATCATGCAAAATTTCAATAATAAAAATGTTGGATTTGTGCGTATCTGATATCTGATACTCTGATATGTCTGATTATAAGAAATGATTTTGATAATTGTGACATTTATTGCATGATCTCCCGGCTAATCAGTCACAAACGGAATAAAGCCGGTATTACGTTTACTTTTACACTGTAAAAATTTGTAGATTCTACAGTGTAAAAAATTCCGTAGATTTTATGGTAGAGAATAACTGGCAACCGGCTGCCAGTCCTTTCGCGGTTAGTTTTACGGGTGTTTGCCTGCAGAACATTATTGAAAATAACGATATGGCAGTGTTATGTTTTATTACTGGCCGCGCTAGAAATGCCTTTTTAGTGTTAAAGGGCAATAGGACTGAAGCAACACTTGCTCCATTCTATCCTACTCTGCTTGATAATTCCTGCCAATTTTTACGGGCTCTCGTAAAAATAACGGGGAATGGACTGGCAGCTGGTTTCCATCTATTCTACCGTAAAATCTACGGATTGTTTACAGTGTACGGTAAAATAATCGGCGCCCGTAAACTTTTGCAGGAAAAATCAGGCAGAATAGGATGGAATAGGACAGGCATTTTTCTTATCATGTAGCCCTTCAAATATCAATGTATTTCCGAGTGCGGTCAATTACTATAACCTTACCACATCGTTGTTTCCACAAATGTTCTACAGGCAGACACCCGTAAAAACAATGGTAAATGAACTGGCAGCCAGATTCCGGGTATTTTACCGTAAAATCTACGGATTTTTTTTACAGTGTACTTCTAGTCTAGAAGTTATATGATTGCTTGATGTTGTTTACACATCCATGAAATCCAAAAAATTCTATCACGCCCAGTTTCACTTCAGAATTTTCTGCCATACTTAGTCATTGCTCCAAGTACTTCCAGGTTTCTGGTTAGGGGATAAATCAAAATATCAACAACGTTTCCTGTCCACCCTTGAGTGATCAAATTTGCGCCAAATTGAGTTGGGATTATAGTTTGCTACAGAGCGGCGCTAAGCCTTCTAAATATGCACAATAATACAAATTCATCCACAAATGAAAAAACAAAGTACAGTTTCCAAACATAGAATAACCCAATCTGTTTCTTTGATCATGCAAACAAACTTATGCTCATATCAAAATATAGCTACAAATATCTAGTGATATGTTACTTGTTTATGAAAACATGTGTATACTTATTCAGCGTATTTTTCCCATAAATGTTACCCAAATGTTACTTACAGACCGACCCTCACAGCTGTGAGCCGTCAGACTGACGTTTCAATGGCGCCATTTTATGATGACGTTACCGCTGAAAACAACAACGCCAAAGAGTGCGGCGCAGGCATAATAACGTCGTGGCACTCAAAGGGTTAAGGTCAAGAATACGTAAATGACTGGCGCAATTAATTACGTGCGTCGCGAAGGACGTTACGTCACGAAATGCTTCCTAGCCAGTGTAATTTTCAATATGGCGGCCCCATCGGACATTCAATAATAGCGTCAAACATGGGGAAAACGGAGTTGTTGTCATTGTTTATTCTTTCTTCTTCCTTCATACTCCGATTCGATCATACCTGATCATTACATCAGAGGACTGTTCTGTGGTAGAAGAAAGCCAGAAGTAGTTCTCAGCTCAAGCCCTTTGCTGATATTGCAATGTTCTTTTTTCCCTGTATGTTTGGAAGTAATTTCATCAACATAAATGTATTCATTCATAATTAACGAGAGACAGAGAGAGAATGAAAGGACAGACTGACAGACAGACAGAGTGTCATGTGTGTAACAATTTAAGGCTGACTGGAATACATGTTCCCTCCCTGCTTCCAGAGCTCACAGGACTTTTCAGACACACATATGTAAGGCAGAGCCCATCTTTCTAATTTCGCTGCGTTATCCTTCCCTGATTTGAAAAAGCTATCCATTTACTTCTGGCTTGACAAAGAGACGTTTCCAGTCGCTAGCTGGCTGAATCCGGATTCGAACCCGCAACCGTCTGGGTCATAACCGAACGCCCGCGGCGCCGGTGGGATTGCGCATCCGAAATAATTAATAAACCAAGTAAATGTATGCTTTCGGACTGAAGCTGATATGGCTCAGCATTGTTAAGTTCCTATGCCCGACTACTGTGGCATTAATAGTATGCATTGATAATAGCATGAAGATTGTTGAGAGCCCTCGAACTATTTGGTAGATATCCACTGACTAGCTCATCTTCGAAATTGGATTTGTAACATGTTAAAAAGTGATAGAGTAATTTGAACTGCTAGAAGAAAAGCAAGTCTGCCTAATCTGTTTCTCTTGAAATGGTCTGATCGGGATCTGCTCGTATTAATTTCACCTGTAACTTCAGTTAAAGTCACTTAATTACTTATACAACTGTATTGTTTTTCCTACTGGCATAACAGTGGCTAAAACGGCACTGAAATGATGATTCGCTCATTCGGGGCGGCCTAGTCTGGATCTCCACTATCCATGCATTTACAGCGTCCGAGAACACTGTGTTCGAGCAGTGAAAGTTAAACCCTGCAAGGGAGGTAATGCAAACAGTTTTGGCTATTACTAGGAGCAGAAACTTGCCAACCTAATCATTTCTGTCGGCAATGTAAATGAATATTAAATATGAGCAGAGCTGAAGCCAGTTACATATTGTATTATTGAATGACGTATTGTTTCTGCTAGAAGAAGAAGAAAAAAAAAATAAAAGAAAAAAGAGAAAACAAAGGGCAAGCGATAGAAGTCACGGTTATCCTGGTCACGTTGTTCCGCTTGGAGCACTGTGATCTGTATCTTCTGGACTTACTTGATGTGTTTTTATTTTTTTTTTCTTCTTCTTCTTCCTTACCCTTTGCTTGTTTGCCTGTCGTTACATAAAACATAAATGTAATACTTTGAGCCATGTTGCTCAGCCCATGTACTTGATGGAAAGTTGGTTACTCTAGTTAGTCAGTTATCAATTGCCTTTTGCATCCTGACATTTTGGTGCGTACCTCACCACCATTTTTAGCTACAAGCTTGGATTTATCCTAGCAACTTGTCAAACGACAATGAGTGTATATCCTGGTTGGACTGCTACACTTGGAATATGCTAATCAGGATCTGCACTAATTTTCTGAGCCAAATGTTGGGTCTTGTATATGGCTTGTTGGGCCTTATATCCATATATATCTGATAGTTTGGAAATTTTCACTCGTGAATAAAGTTATGCAAGGGAGGTAAAGCAAACAGGAAGATATTGCCATTAAGCTATACAAGGGAGGTAATGCAAATAGGATTGCCATGGAATGAGCTATTGAGTACATTATATAGATCGTTGTCCGAAACTGATAGTGATCTGGTAATGGAATGTAATTTCGTTATTATTATTCATATAACTTATACAGTATATTCTTGATTAGGCGAGTCTGTTGTTGCATATACATATATGTAGATCTAATGTGATTGTGCTGAAGGCAGGTGATCGTCAGACTTCGAATATTACTAATTTATGGGAAGCAAATTAGTACATATACATGTATGTGGCTGACAAGGTTGTAAGGACACATTAAATGTGCTGTCCGTACTCGAATTTGGGCGAGTTATTATGTCTGTGGTATTGATGGTTCACTGAAAGGGCAAGAATTGAATGCCTTTTTCGGGCTTTGTTTTTCTCGGAGAGGCTCACCAGTTATTATCATTACTATTTTTTCCTTTTCTTATACACATAACTGATGTTCCCAATGGGCGTTGACTTGGATTTGATCAACGTTGATTCAACGTCACGACGTTGAATCAACGTTGATTAAATAATGATTCAACTTTGTATGCCCGCTTGATTGTTGCATAATAAGTCTATCTATTATTCGGGCGAATTGTGTTGATCAAATGTAGTTATGATGAAGGTAAGCTTTGTTCTTTTAAATATGTACATATCAACATGTTGTACAGTTTCGCTGTCGAGACCTTGGAACTCGGGGCCTGTTGCGTTGCTTAGCCGCTGTAACAATTGTAAACAGTGCATATTCGGATCAGGCTGTTCCTGTTGGAGCAGTCTGATCCGGATCTGTACTGTTTGCTGTGATATTGAATTCTAAGTAACAAGGGAGGTAATGCAAACAGGTTAACCGTCGGACACGGTTCTGTAACTTGTCTTCTTTCGCATTTTTATTTATTTATTTTTTTAGAACTGAGTTATTCTATCAGTAGTGTTTCTGTTCTGTCCTGCTATACTGAATAGTGTGTTAAGTTCCACATTTATTAGAGATAATATTACGTTAAGGATGATTATGTAAATTTTATACCCAAGTTCTGTCCTGCTATACTGAATAGTGTGTTAAGTTCCACATTTATTAGAGATAATATTACGTTAAGGATGATTATGTAAATTTTATACCCAAGGCCATTTTTTTGCATTTCAATATGTCTGTATTGAATACTACTTGTTCTCTGTCTTTCTGTACTCATATTTCTTTCTTTCTCTATCTCTATCTCACTACTCTCAAGCCAAATCCAAACCCAAATCCAACCCATTCATTTACCTCAGTGTATGCTACATTTGTTGCGTGCTTTCTGAATGTCATGGAACCATGGTGGCCATCCAAACATATTATGGCATACCTCTTGATCCTGTTTACGCTGTGAATTGCAAATATTTTGAGTCACCGTGTTTGGCTGGCTACCATGGCATCCTGCTGACACTTCAGTTCCAGAATCGGAAATTAGTTGATCTTAAAAAAGTTTGTATTGCATTATTGCCGATATTTTTTCTGGGATTTTTTATGCCATGTTACTATAATAATATCCTTAGATTAAGTGTAAGTATATCTCTACAACGACACTGTATCCATGCACGGTCTATTAAACTGCCTTACGTGCATTTGCACAGTTCCTCATACGAAAGCAACAAATCGTTTGTGATACAGCTATTCATAGAACTCCTGTCCATCGTCCTTTGGGTGTACTTGTTAATTCTGTTGTCAGGTGACATTGAAAAGAATCCAGGTCCGGAAAGCGTTGATCTCTCATCTTCGGTCAGTTCATCTTCTACTACTGTTGATATGTCAGCATTTGAACATAATTTTTCCGTCGTTCATTACAATGTGCAAAGTCTAGTTTCAAAAGTAGACCAATTACAAATTGAATTGTCTCATTTTGATATTATTGCTCTGAGTGAAACATGGCTGTCTCCAGTTATTAAGAATGAAGATATTGCTTTTTTGAACTACCAAGAACCGCTTCGAAAGGATAGACATGATAATTATGGTGGGGTAATATTATATATTAGAGACAGTATTCCGTATAAAAGGAGGCTAGATCTTGAAATACAAGGACTTGAGTCGTTGTGGGTGGAACTGAAATTGAAAAACAAATTGGTGCTCTTCGGTCTTTTTTATAGACCTCCGAATTCCAGCCAAGACATAAACGATAAAATTGAACAGTCGATTGACTTAGCTTATGATACGAATATTCAACATATTATAGTGGCCGGTGATTTTAACTATAACTACCTTGAACCCGTAGGTCGTCATAAGATTCATTCAATATTTAATCAGTACAATCTTGATCAGGTAATTACTGAACCAACTCATTATACAGAAAAGTCTTCCTCATTAATTGACCTTCTCTTTACAAATAATCAAACTAATATCTTCCATAGTGGTGTAGGTGAAGCTTTTCTTGATCAGAATATCAGATATCATTGCCCCATATATGCCATATTTAAATTTGATAAATACAAGCATCATAGTTTTAAAAGGAAAATTTGGAAATACGATGATGGTAATTATGAATTATTAAAAGAATATATTAATACGTCCAATTGGAACAGTTTAAAACATGAAAACATTAATATTTATGCTGAAAATGTTACTGATAAGATTTTAGAACTTTGTAATAAAACTATCCCTAATAAAGTGATTACTGTCAGACCAGCTGATCCTCCATGGTTTAATAATTCTATTCGAAAAATGATTAGGAAAAGGAAACGTGCTCATAGGAAGGCTAAATTATTAAATACTAATGAGAGTTGGAGAAAATTTAAAACATTACGCAATCAAACAGTAAACATAATAAAAAAGGCCAAAAATGATCTGAATATTAAAATTGCAGAAAAGTTAAAATCCGGAAATATTACTAGTAAAGACTGGTGGAGGACTTTCAAACTTCTCTTAGGTAAAGACAGACGTGAAGCTATTCCTCCCTTAAATTTTAATGGAAAATCTGTTACTGATCATGTAGAAAAAGCAAATATATTCAATAAATACTTTCAGTCAAAGTCATTCCTAGACGATCTTGATAAATCTGTCCCAATTTTACCTGAACCTACTCATAAATTACCTTCCATTAGACTTACCTGTGAAGAAGTATGTTCAGTTTTAAAAACATTACTAACTGGAAAGGCATGTGGCCCTGATCAAATTAATAATAGGGTACTGAAAGAAGTAGCAGACGCCCTATCTCCCCCATTAACTGACCTATTTAATTTCTCACTTTACAATTCAGTAGTTCCAGATATATGGAAAAGAGCAAATGTTAGCCCAATTCACAAAAAAGATGACAAAACTAACGTTGAGAATTACAGACCTATATCTCTTTTAAGCTCAATTGGTAAAACACTTGAAAAACTAATCCACAAACATGTGCATAATTTTCTACTGGATCATCAAATAGTTACACCGTTTCAGTCAGGCTTCACAAGTGGTGATTCCACAGTTAATCAACTTGTTGATTTGTATAATACCTTTTGCCAGGCCCTGGACGAGGGAAAGGAAGTACGTGTTGTTTTTTGTGATGTAAGTAAAGCCTTTGACAGGGTCTGGCATAGAGGTCTTATAGCAAAACTTAAGCATTATGGTATATCGGATAGCTTACTTGGTTGGTTCGAAAGTTACCTGAACCATAGATTTCAAAGAGTTGTTTTGCCCGGAGGAACTTCAGAGTGGCTTTATATTAATGCTGGCGTACCCCAAGGATCTATACTCGGTCCTTTGTTATTCATTCTGTATATAAATGACATAGTTCATGAAATAAATTCTTATATCCGTTTGTTTGCCGACGATACTAGTCTGTACTTAATAGTAGATTTTCCTGACTCTGCAGCTCAGATACTTAACACTGACTTGGAAAGAATTAGCAACTGGGCATCAACATGGTTAGTAACTTACAACCCCGATAAAACGGAGGCTATGCTCTTGTCACGGAAAATAAACAAGGTAGTACATCCAACGCTTTTTCTAAACGAGGTACCGATACAAGAGGTAATATCGCATAAACATCTTGGCTTATTCTTTTCTCAACGCTGTGATTGGCATATGCATATTGAATATGTTACAGAAAAAGCATGGTCTCGCATAAATCTCTTAAGAAGCTACAAATTTATTCTTGATAGAAAATCATTACAAAAAATGTACTTTACTTTAATACGTTCTATTCTGGAGTATGCAGATGTAGTCTGGGACAATTGTACGCAGCAACAAAGCAATGATATTGAAAAAATCCAACTAGAGGCTGGTAGAATTGTTTCCGGTACTACTAAATTAGTGGAATTAGACAAACTTTACAAAGAACTGGGATGGCTTAAGTTATCTGAAAGAAGAGACCTTCATAAACTGTTTTTATTCTTTAAAATGGAAAATGGCTTAGCACCACTCTATCTCACAGACCTTATACCCCCTCGTGTGGGAGATACTTCTGCGTACAGTCTTCGCAACTCTGAAAACTACCTCAGTGTACAGGCACACACACGCACATATGCTGATTCATTTCTTCCTTCAACAGTCCAGGCCTGGAACAATCTCCCAGCCTCAATTAAATCAGCTAATACCTTGACTGCTTTCAAACAACGGTTGACACATGCAACTCCAACTATACCTGAGTACTACTATAGTGGCGTAAGGCTTGATCAGATCCTTCATACGCGTCTTAGAACCGAGTGCAGCTCACTAAACCAGCATCTATTCAAACGTAATCTCGTATTAAGTCCAAACTGTGTATGTGGTGAAGTTGAGAGCAATGAACATTTTCTTTTAGCATGCCCCAGGTATAACCTAATACGTGAAGATTTGCTCAATACTATTCGTAATCAAACTACTCTAACTATTAATGTGTCAACAGATCTGTTACTGTTTGGAAACCGAGAATTTTCGGTCCTAAGCAACACAAAAATTTTCAAGGCCGTACAAGAATATATAAAGAAATCTAAACGATTTGCACCATAACTTTTGAATTCTGGAATTAGGTAGTTTATGTGTCCTAAATCGATATTTCAACATCAGATTGATAAGATGATATTTTGTTTACCTTTGGATTTGGCATGTCTTGCTATTCCTTTTTTTTCTACTTTTCTTTTCTTCTCCTTATTCTTTATCTCTTTTTCAAAAAAATAACAGTTTTTTTTTAATTTGTTCTCGAAAACACAAGCTCATATTACTACATACTTATTGTTATAACTCTTAAGTCGGTTATCTAGAAAACATATATTAGTCATGTATCTTGAACTTCTACATGTGTATATATTTGCCTTCCGTGTCATCCCCACTCTCTATTTCTCTATTTTCTTTAATTCTATTCAACTTACTTATTTTTGTGATTTCTAATTACAGTTAGTTCTCAATATCTCGAAGTCGAAAAGGCCATCTCAAACTTCTGGTATCTCGGGGTGAGGTTTCTGGGAACAGAAAAACTGCTCTGAGCTGCCAGTGGTCGGGGACGACAGGAGTTGGAATGTAAAGATAAGCCGACTTGGGAAGGTTCCTTGAGGTGTCAATGTTTGAGATAACGAGAGCTAATTTATTTATTGTTTTTCTCCTTTCTCTCTTCTTTCTGTTTGTACAAATGAATTTCTGATTCTGTCACCAGTTTAGTGATTTGTATTCCTTTTTTTCTTTTTATTCCACTTTCATTATTTGAACTATGTTGTATACTTAATCTTTATGTTTTGCTATATAAACCAGTAGCATAATATATCATTCACCACCCTATCCATTCGAGTCTTGGCAGATCCAGCTTTGTGATCATGAGGGGCTGCTGGCATGTGTCATTTTGTGGTTGGTGATGGGGGTTTGTTTGCACTCGAATGTGTGGGGTGTTCACTTTGCTCATTATTTGTTCAGGAGATGATTGATATAAGCGTTTTGCTTGTTTTCAAATCCTGTCATTTCAATTGTGTTAAATGCTGTTTCTAACATGTTACCTTTGATGAATAAATATTGTTTAAACCAAATGTATGCCAGCTGATTTTAGAGCTTTATGAGATCGGAATGTAATATTTATTATAATGCCGATTTTGCGATCCTTTCTGGACATCGAAAATTTTATTTTGATTACAATATAAGAATGATACAATGTTTCTTCCACTTGTTGTATGCCGTTGCCAAAGATATAGCGGGCCTCTTACTCACACCGCCCCTACGGCCCCTACGCTACAAGAAGTATTTAGATTTACCTATCCTGCCGACGGTGGATTTGGAAGTTGACCTTGTAACTTACGACTGAAGTACTGTCTAAAAGTCAATTTTATCTGACTACCATGAGCCACACCGACAGAACACGAGTCGTCAGTAATATGATACATGCACACAGATCAGCCTGCGCATATGCACAGACTTATAAATCTCTTCGCTGTTCCTTACGGAGGACAACAAAGGCTCTGGTCAGATTGGGCGGGAGCGCACACTGATCTGAGCTTCCGCTGGCCGTATATGCCCTAAAGAAGCCATTTTATCATGGCACGGCGCATTTTGTGATTTAGAGTAATGCAGATTTTTATGTGCGGCTCAGTCGTGTCGGCTGCAGTAACCATATTACTGTCAGGAAGTGTGCTTGCAATTTTTACTTATTTTTGTTTACGAGAGTCTGAAATATAAATTCTTTCACTTTAGCCTCGTTCAAGCCACCAAAGTTTCTTTGTCACAGAATCTTTAACAAAGAAAGTTTGCCACTCATTTGCGTTACCACGGAGCAAATTATCTGTTAAAGAAAAATGTGACATGGAATCTTTGTCAAATAAACTTTGGCAAGGAAATATTTACTGCTGTGTTCTCACGATCGAACATTATTCGTCGAGGTTACCTGGACAAATAAATTTTGCCCATGTGAACGGCCAACCATGGCACATTTTCTTTGTTGTATATACTTTGTTCAAAATTAAAACGATCTGATTATTAGTTAAGTTTTCTGTGCTTATCTCCATAGCTAGTTTCTTTGTTACATATTCTCTGGCAAATTTTCTGTTCACACGGACAAATTTTGTTTGTCATTAAGGCTTTACCATATAAATTTGGCAATGAAAATGTGGCATATTTTTTCATTCACTCGAGCAAATTTTAAACCTCCTTTGTCACAGAAACTTTGCCCGTGTGAACGAAGCTTAAGTCATTCATCATGAGAACCCTATTAGTCTTCATCTTTCCGTATTCTCATAACGGTCTTAGCATGTCATAACGTCGCCAGTAAAGGACTGCAACGTCGCTTACAAATGACGTCGCGGAATGGCGTATATTTATACATACCTATGCTTGCTTATCAAGAGCTACTTGAAAAACGAACTCGGTAGTCAATGACTTTTCTTACCTCAGTTTAATCGACAGATCCTGTGACATAAAATATCAGTTTTTGAAAAAAACTATATAGTGGTAAACAAGCTGTGTACGTTTAAATTTTAAAATCTGAGTTTTTTCATCGCATTCCTATTGCCGTCAATGGAAACGGTCTCCAAATTTCATGCTTTTCAATCTGATTAAGCGACGAAACGGACTCGGTGACCTATCTTTTTTATTGCGCAATTCGATGTAACACATGAAAATGCACCCCTGTGCAAAATTTAAAAAAAATCTATGTATGAGCCATTTACGTATTCTTGACCTTAATTCGTTTAAAAGTATTAAAGAAAGTCTCCCTTGATCTCCGTTGAGCAATGAAATACACAGTTCCGAGAATAGCCGCTAAGCTCCGCCTGCTTAGTTACTGTAACTACGTCTCACAAGCTTACACCAAGATGGCGGAAAAACAAATGACAAATGCAAGTGTCTCCTAAATGTTGGCGATCTATGGCTAGGAATCAACCTCCTCATGACCTACACATGGCAGTTGTCGCATCATGCATTTCCGATACATTTTGTTCTTGCAGAGCAGGGTAAGTTTATTAAAAGTGGTGTTAGTTTGTTTTCTTTAAACAGGTATACATCCCTTTATTAACTGTAAGGTAAAACCACGGACTTATGTTGTATATTGACCACGTGCGATTTGTTTGTGAGACTATGTCACGTGCTAAGTTGTCGTTGCATTGGCCAGGTATACGCTATCATGTGATTTTGAGTGACATTCTGGGTGTGGCTCGGAACTATGTATTACGCAGCAACGAGACAAAAACGGGATCTTTGTTGCATATTCTATTGTACCATCTATTAAGCCTGTATGTCATTTTAGTTGCCAACCAAATGACCCAGATGTTTTTAATCTTTTATATGAGTAACTCAAGGACATTTTAATTTTTAAGCTGGCCAATCACGATCAACTATAAAGATGGAACTCTAATGAGAATCTTGAATCGACACCGTACGATAAAATATTTCATGCTGATAGAGCAAGGGGGCTTTTAATTTGCTCAATGACATTTCAGGCAAAAGGTTTCACATACATTTTTAATGACTGTAACAGCAATACAAATGCAACATTGATTTCTACCACCAAACGTATATAATTTCAAAGACAATGAGACGCATAATAACCGAATGTACACAACTGTTAAAAATAAAAGATTAAACGTGTTAAACTAGCATTGCGTTAACGTAGACATAGGCACATTGTCACTTCAGTCCAGAGGAATAGGGGAGAGTCGGGTAATTACGGACAGTGGGTAAATTCAGACAGTGACATTGTTTCGTTTATATGTCAGTTGTTTGGAACTAGAACGAAAAATAACTGAACAAACAGTGAAAATCCTGAGCCGTCTCATCTGGATTTTCACTGTTTGCAATGGTATGTCCGAATTTACCCCCCTGTCCGAAATTACCCGACTCTACCCTAATTCACTAACACGTGTTTTGCTATTGATAAATGTTGTATTCGTTGCAGGTATGGGCCGACCATCAGCTGTTTATTTTGTGATATTCTATTTATCTGAACAAAATTCTGAGTTTTATAAGAAGTCAGGAAAGCATCGGCACCTGTTCTGATTAGCACACAAGCAGGATTTATTTTCCAAATAAACAGTTGCGGAATCCATTCAAATAAATCTAGCTAGTTTAAGTCACAGGAACATTATTTTCGATAATTTTGGGGTAATTAAACAGGATATTTCCGTTTATGGTATAACTAGAATCATGGCAGTTGTGTCATTGGAACAGATGAGAAACGAAATATATGATATCCTGAACACGAATGACTCAGGTGTCTATCTGAATGACACCGAGCTCTTACAACTTATGCTATCAATGAACAACGACAACACCTTCATGAAGATATTTCTACCTGTACTATGTTTGCTGGGACTTTCCGGGAATTTTTTGAGCATTCTTATATTAGGCAGACATAAGAATCGACAGGCTTCAATGGCTGTTCTCTTGCTTTGTCTGGCCGTATCCGACATTTTGGTAATATTCACAGGACCTTTATCCCAATGGATATATGTGACGTGGAAATTTGATATTAGTTCTGTCAATGGCTTCTTGTGTAAGACTCATACGTTTCTGATATACTTTTCCATTCAATTTTCGTCCTGGATACTTGTGTTAATCACGCTAGAAAGAGTGATAAGCGTCACAGTTCCTCATAAAGTTCGATTATGGTGTGATCGAAGAAAGGGACTCACAGTTCTACTAGTTTTAGCTATTTCTTTAGCCATCGTAAATGGACATTTTCTTATTGGTATGGAGCACAGAAATGATCCAATTTTACCCTGTCAGAAAGGGTATCCTACTTATCGAAAATTTATAAATATGTATTGGAATATAATTGATCTAATTATCAGCTTTGCTGTGCCAAGTATCATCATCATCACGGGTAATGCCATTATTGGTGTTAAACTAGCATTGCGGGAACGTAGACGGAGGCATATTGTCACCTCAGTCCAGAGGAGTAATTCACTGACGTGGGTTTTGCTATTAATAAGTGTTGTATTCATTGTAAGTATGGGGCCGTCAGCTGTTTACTTTGTCATATTCTATTTATCTGACCAAAGCTCCTCTGCGTTTGACAGTGATAGACATAGGCGTGAAATGGAAATAGTTAACGTTCTTTCAAGTTTGAATGCAACACTCAATTTCATTATGTATTTTTTGAGTGGCTCCAAGTTCAGAAAAGAGGTGAAAGCTTTATTCCGTTGTAAAGCAATCAATGAGCCAGGAGCATTTTGACATGAGATCAAAGACTAAATATACAGAAAAAAATGTTCAGTAAATACAAAACGACTCACATATATCAAAACGGCAAGCATTAATATGCTTCTATACATATATGTTTGGCAGTAGGAATCCGTTTTATAGCAGTACTGCTATTGTGAAAGCTATAGCCTGAAAGGTCATTGAGGAAATTAAAGGTCCCATTCCTCTATCAACATGAGATATTTTATCGTGAGATATCGCTGCAAGATTCTCACTACAGTTTCGTCATTGTAGATGATCGGGATTGGACGACTTAAAAATGAAAAATCCTTGCCTTGAGTTTCTCATTGAAAAGATTAACAACATATCTAGGTCATTTTAGTTGGCAACTACATGTAAAATGATCTATTTTCGATTTCAGAAACTTCATTACTTGGATAAAATACAAGGTACATAAGGTAAAAATACAATGTACATGCATAAAAGATGGCAATGTGAGGCAAGGATCCCATTTATTGTCTCGTTGCTGCGTAATTTCATTGATCAACCGGGAACAAGAAACGAAGACCGTATTTTATGGAGAGACTTGCCATTGGTTTAAAATAAACATTGTTCCTCCTTTTTTGCCAGCTATATCATACAAAAAAGCTCATCAACCGACATAAATTATCAATTCTTAAGGCTGTTCTGGTTTTATAATGATTTGTGCTTGGACTATTTTTACCACTGGTAGTACTATGGAGCTTTTAATTATCTCAACTATTTGCCAACGAGGATCTTCGCACAAAGATTCAACCATTGTAGAAAGTGATGAACTTCAGACCTTGGTCAAAAAACAGAAACGGAGTTCTTCTGGCTTAGCAAAGACAATTGTGCAGGGCTACCAGCGTAGTAGTCTCTTTTCTTTCTGTTTTCTTTTGTCGGGAGATGGGGGTGGGGGTTAGGGGTTAAAATAGAAAATAGGTTGAATAGATAATCCGAATAGAGGATTTTAATAGAATATTTAAGCTTTCCTGATTTGAGGGGGATAATATTAGTTTCTGAGCATTGCCTATCTTTTTACGTGTTATGTAGATGTATTTTCGAACAGGTCTCTATTAAACAGGGTCTGTCTGTAATCGAAAAGTTGCTGATTATTTAGGTAGATCGCAGTTTTACATCTTTTTTTCCAGAGGTCTCTTATGAGTTGCGATTTTTTATTGTATCCTCATTTAAGAATTCACGTTTGATTCTTCAGCATTCATCGTATGATGAATCCAGTGGGCGGAGCTAAACTCCCATGAAGTGAGAAGCGCTTCTTGTAGACTTTTAGTGACGACCACCAGCTTCTTCAAACGATGAACGCTTAAAAATCAGACTTTAATTTTTATATATTCACTTTATTTTAGACACACTCCGTGCCGATTCGGTGGTAATTTAGGTTAAAATTAAACAAAATATAGGTAGAAAAAAGTTTGTAACGATGTGTTCGGCCATTACGTCAAAGAGCCGCCGCCATGACATGCGTCAGTCGAACGTTTCGTCGACCAATCAAGACATTCGTTTACCTTAGGTTTACCTTAGACGTCGCTTGATGACAACGTCACATGATCAATTGTCCTTCATCGGTGTATGAAGCTAGTTGCTCTATAATGTGTATCTAAAGGAAGCCAGTGGCAAGTGTAAATATTGATACATATAACAGGAGTAACAACCTACGTCATAGCGCGGGTGTCGGAACTAATCATTCGACGGCCATTTTGAAGAACCTCTGACGGACCTTCCGTTTGTAACATATAAGAGATAAGACTTAACACAAAAAATATGGCGAAGTTGCCTACAGGTACATAATTATGGTCCAGATATATAGGACATGACTCTTTAAAAGGTTAGAAATGATAAAACATCTCATTTCCATTTTGATGAGGATATCTGATATAACCATGCATTAAGCAGAGTCGAAACAGATCATTGAAGTAAAGCGCTTGCAGATTCAGCTAGTATTTCATAGTAAATTCTGGTAATACTGAGTCCAGAACAGCTTCCGGCACCTATTCGACTAGTTTTTTTGGTTCCAAAAGTTATGCAATATATTTACCTTATTTAGGTCAGGTTGGTCGCTGATAAAACGATTACGACATCAACGACATGACGTAAGTTATCACCCTTGTATAAATGGCGTCAGCGATCGTTTAATATTTCAAGCCAGAAGAAGTATCTTAGATCAAATAATGACGTAGTGAATACTATGGGCGATAACTTATGGAGGCATCAAAAGACACCCGTGCCGCCGACAGTCATCAAGTCATGCAGAATAGAAATCTGTAGTTAATGGTTAGTGCGGCCATTTACAAGATATGTGGTCTTTAGATATGAAATAATTTCGAATATATGTGCTGCTGAACACTAGTCAACATGCTAAAGGATAGCCTTCTTTGGCATCGACACTGATACAAAGTATATTCAACTATGTGTGCCCATCAAGAAAATTATGTATTTTGAATATGTACAACACCTCAAAATATCGCAAGACTTTCCAGACACATCAATTGTCCGCTGTGCTCCTATGTCAAGATGGGTACCAGCTAGCATGAGTATCGGGCGTCCATGGCTCGAGCTCCGTTGTGGGTCAATATTGACAATGTTTGAGACCTACAAATGGATGCAAAAGAGCATGGCATAATAAGCAGAAAATAATTTTTACGCCAACAATACCTGAACAAAAGTATCTAGATTTTGATGTGCATTACAGGGAAAGGCTTTGTAGAATGTTCAGGTGTACAATGCTGGAATAGATAATGCTGACATCATTTTCTTCAGAACTAATGGAGTCAGACTAAGTTTAGGATAAAAAAAATGCAAGCCTCGTGATGCCGAACAGTTGCCCTCATGACGTATTTTTCTATCCACACCTCCTACCCATAAAATATACTTATAGTATCAAAGAATATAGTTTCCATAATTATAAAATCAAAGAATAAAGTAAATAAGGCCAGCGTATCAGATACTGAGGCCTCAGTTTTGGATTTACATTTATCTATATCGGATGGTTTTGTTACAACTAAAATTTACGAGATGATTTTGATTTGATTTTGTTAATTTCCTTTTTAGATGGTGATGTTCCTCGTTCGACATCCTATGGTGTTTATATTTTACAGCTTGTTCGTGTTAAGGCTAGCCCGGTTACCACCTACATTGGAAATGGCTGTTCACATGGCTGCCGCTGGTGATGTCTTTTGTGGCGACCAATTTTGTGCTGTCTTTTTCCCACATGGTGTCTTGGGTGGAATTTGGGATTGTATCGTGTCAGTTCTTGGGATTTTTCCTATTTACCTCTTCAAAGAATGTTTTCATTACTCTAAAAGGAGCTCACTTATGATTTATAATTTCCTATTTTCTTCACATTTCAACTCCTGTTATCTCAAATTAATGGCATCTGGGACTAGAAAATTTACTTCGAAATATCAGTAGTTTGACATGAACTTTGTCTTTGAGATATTGTTAGTTGTCGTATACTGCATACCCTATATGAGTACTGTTCAGAAAATGCGGCACTCCCTTTAACTTGCACTGGTCTTGCATGTAACTCTGTTCCTTGGAAATCGACCTCTACCCTTATTTCAGCATCCTCTGATGTAGTAGCTCTCTGCGTCACACAACTGATTCTGTAAATTAAAGTTATGCAAATGGATCTTTAATGAGGTATAACCGGTACAGCGATCTGCTTGATTTAGCTTAATTTGATCCCGATGCGTGCTTATCCGAGGACCATTTCTTTATTTTTTATTGTTCAAATAAAATGTTCGATACACAGAAGAATATTTACCATCAGACTTGGTGGGTGCATCATTATTTAATCAAAACGGCTGGAATGTTTAAATTCCATAATTATGACTGGCTAAACAAAGTTTTTCTGTGAACAGCAGATAAAAAGTTTTTTTACTTTAAAACTGTCGTATTCATAGCCCTCATTAAGAGAACTTCCTCGTTTACCACTGATACTGCAGGTGCAGATCGTAAAATGCATCATTATCAGCAACTTGTCAAGAAATATTTGGCGAGAAATTGGATCGGTTCTATCGCCACCCAATGTTCGTTATCTTATTTGAAATGCTATTAAGATTATTTGATTGAGGTGTTACACTGTCAAATAATTTGAATGAACATAAACTAACCCCTATCTTAGCAACAAATTACAGTCGAACCTGCTTATGTGGTCACCTCTATTAAGGGATCACCTGCCTTTAACAGCCACCTTTTCCGGGTCCCTTGAACCAAAATACAATGTAAGTGAACCTGTAATAAGGGGTCACCTGTCTGAATCAGCCAAATTTTGGGTTTCTATTGGGTGACCCCTTAGGACCGGTCTGACAATAGATAGTTTAACATGGGCTTAACTCTGATGATATCGGTAGAAATTTCTTGTCCTTTTTTGATAATGGCTTTTCACTTCGTAGGTGAGATAATATAACAGCGATGTTTCGAACTATCAGTTGAATGCGCAGCCATCCCTCGACACCAAGAGGAAGAGAGAAAGGACAAACACACACGCGAAAAAGAAACAAATGTATGAGAAGCACACAGACCAGCTTCTTCGTCTCCAAGCGAGGTGATCAAAATGCTTTAACCAATGTATATGATGTTCGGTCACCATATGTATATAAGAGAGAGCAAATGCCTGTGAACCAAGGAATATGTTGTTGTGTTATTGTTTAACGTCCACGGTAAACAGTTACATGTAAGGTCATGTCGGGACGGTCGGTTAAGCTAACCACACTATTCCTGGGCAGGCTTAGACCTCCTAAGCCGTTAACCAGTTCTAAGTGCACTTACTTTCACCCGTAACTGACAACTGCCCTTCTTGAATCAGCGGAAGGAGAAATGAATGTAAGTGGCCGGATCGGGTATCGAACCCAGAGCCTCTGGCTTATAAGTCAGGCGCCCTACCGACTGCGCTACGCGGGAGCCAAGGAATATACATGTAATCTGTATCTTGTGAAATGCCTTAACTGTGAAAATTCAGATCATACTGACCCACACAAGCTTGATTCGATTTTTCCTTGTTAACACCAGCAGTCGATGTAACTTAAAGTAACTTTTAATGAAGTAATTAGGTCTGAAAAATCTTTACAGTAGATGCACATTATGACCGGGGGCCGTATTCATAAAACGACTTAAGTCGTTGCTATGCTGTTGCTAAGGCTAAAGTTCTGTAAGGAGATTCCCTACAACTATGGAAATTGCTCTGGAGGAACAGTCTTTGTAAGACTGCTCATCCAGACCAGATTTCATAGTTGTAGGGAATCTCCTTTATAATAAATATTTAATATTTAGCCTTAGCAACAGCATAGCAACGACTTAAGTGGCTTTATGAATACGGCCCCTGAGACTCATCAGCTTTACTGCTGACCGTTACAGGGCGGTTCGTTTGTTGCAGGTCCTCTATATTGATAAGACAGAGTATGTATATTGTCACAAACATGCTGTTCTATGTCGTCATTTAGGGGATAACTGTATTGAAAATTGTCATTTGGGCAGGTACATCATCGGTTTTATGGTCGCGAATTGCGTTTTACGGCTCCGCTGGCGCATCGCCGTAAAACGAAATCACCGACAATAAAATCGATGGTCAGAGATTTTCCTCTTTGCGTGAATGCTTGAGAGATGAGTTTTTTTTTTCAAAACGCTATCATTGTTGTTACATTTGTTGTTTCACATTAAATGATCGTTTCGTTTTAATGGTCGCTAATTGCGATTTCAGGCTCCGCTGGCGCGTCGCCATGACAAAATTTCCGATCATAAAACCGATGGTTTACCTCCCCAAATGACGAAATGGCGATTTTGAATACAGTTATCCCCATTCGAATGCATTTTTCCTCATGTTCACCGTTCATAATGTATTAGTTTGCACCCATCTCAAGCGTTGCCAGAAACGAAAACCAAACGTCAGCCAATGAGATTTCCGACAGTACTGGTTGCAAGTTTTTGACGTTAACCAATCAGACGTCGTGTTACATTCGCCAGTGCATTAGAATGTGTTTCACATTTTTCTCTTTTATAATGTCGGTTGTAGTTTGTGAGTGTGACCGTCCATAGGTAAGTTCATGTAACGTTCCTTTTCGGTACAGGGTAACAAGTCTCATAGCACAGCTCAATCGTTTCCCAGCGGGCATACGACCTCGAAATGCTATCAACTTGATGTCGACGCGAGGTCAGCAAGGTGGGATAGGGTGAGTCACGAGAAAATTTATTTTTCGGAATGTGCGAACAACGAAAACTCATCTCTCATGCCGTCACAACTGCAAAAGTTGATTGGTGTATTGGATTTTCGACATGCAGATTTCTGAGTGTCCGTCAATTGTGACACAAGCAGGAAAGTCTCTGACCAAACTGCTAAATATCATTGTAACTGATGCAAATCACGATCCATCACAAGGCCTTCAAAGCATTTCTGATACGGGAGGAAATTAAAGAAAACCACAATGAACTTCAAAGACGGTACAAAAATAAGGAAACAAAATCAGCCACGACACGACAAAACCAACAATGTGGTTGTGCGCCCAGCGCAGACTCAGATCAGCCTGGGCATCCGCCCAGTCTGATCAGAGTCATCGCTGTCCGCATGGAGGTAGCTTAGACCCTTAGCTACCCTTTGATCACTTAATTAAGAGTCTGGTTGAACTGGGCGGATGCCCATGTTGATCTGAGTCTGCGGTGGGCGCACAACCACATTGTTTGTTTTCTCGTGTCGCGGCTCATTAATGGTTTCGCGTGCTCTTTATGGCTAATCGTAACCTAGAAAGCCGAAACTTGACACAATTCTGAGTCACAGTGATTGTCTAAATGTAGGACAAGGAGTACCGAATAGGCAATAGGCACATTGAATTCATCACATAAAAATCTTACAGAGTTCCTTAAAGAGCAGAGGAAGCATATGATGATAATTTGAACCATGTTACACTTTACGAGTTTTGCATGTTTCGTTATCGCACAAAAAGCTGTACCGCTAACTATTAACAGTGACGTTATAACGGAAGAATCCATTCTTTACTCACGTTTACTCACGTAGTCGACGTCGTAGAAAGTCATCTGACTTGTATAGACGCATTTGAATTGGTATTTCTCAGTCCGGTAGTTGCACCAGTCTCGTAACATGCTGGGTAGAATTTCCGTGGGTGTCCCTTCCAATGAGAATTCAACCGACTCTTAAAAGCGTTCAGGGAGGGTGCCGTTACTACTTGTTCAGGAAGTTGATTCCATGCATTTACAACTCTGTTAGTAAAGCTGTTTGCCCGTATATTTAAACGAGGTCTTTCTTTGTATAATTTCTGTGAATGTCCTCTAGTCATAGTATATGTTGCCATTGTGAATAGTTTGTCCTGTTCTACTTTATCTATTCCACGCAGAATCTTGTAGACTTGTATCAAATCTGATCTTTCCCTTCTATATTCCAAAGATGGTAAACCAAGTTTCTTTAATCTTTCAATGCATGTTTCGTTATCGCACAAAAAGCTGTACCGCTAACTATTAACAGTGACGTTATAACGGAAGAATCCATGTTTTAACAATGCGAACCGCGTATTGCTATTACCCCTATACAATATTTCTTATATGCATTTCGGGATCGTCACGAAAACAGACGTCAGCAGCAATAGCGTCCACAGTAATAATCGTAATTTCGACACATCAAAATGACGTTAACATTCGCCCTGTATTCGGCGTTTACAAAATATACGCATATGACTTTACATTCCGCGGCATAATGGTTGGATGAAAACAACATTTTAAAGCATTTTCTCCAAACATTTCGAGCAGTCAAGTATCTCAGAATGTTTTTATGCAATAACAGCGATCAAACATGAGTTCATGTTCATTTACATCTGCTGAGTTCCTGAGGAGGTGTTGGAATCCTCGCCGTTTTCAGCACTAACCTCTGGGCCAGAAGATGGTAATGCACATAAAACACAAAGAATCATGTTGGTCTGTATTACTATTTACTTTACGTTTCACGCATCTTTATTCGATTTGTAAGACACAGCGTGCTTTGTTTTTTTGATGTTTGTCTGTAATTTCGTATTCAGTTAGAAATCGATGCTTTCAAACACATACCGAATATAAGTACAAATGTTTTATTACAATTACATTGGTCCAATTACAGGATTGTCATTTTCACCACAATACATGTACATTTAAATAGCACAACCTATACAAAATCCCTTATATTCTTGTAACCTAATTTCAGACTTAGACACTAATACTACGGTGGTTCTACTTATAGAAGTCAATATGATTATAATACTTATGGAAATACCATTAAATCAAAGGTATCGCATTTTTGCATTTCATTTAAGAGTGAATTTTATAGGCAAAACTTTTAAATGTCCGATAAAAATCCCGATTAGTACATCAGCCTTGCATATCATAGACCATGGACATTAATATTTCACCAGCAGAAATAAGACAAACATGCACTAACATACAACTATTGTCTAAATGGACTATTATAGAGAATTTTTTCTTTTCATATTAAATGCCTTACCGTTTGCTTGTCGTATAATTTAAGGCACACTCTTTCCCGACTGTGACTTTGTAGACACTGTTTGTAGGGTCCCCAAATTGTCCCGTCAGCGTCAACAAAGTTCCGCCAGCTGTGGGTCCCGATAGTGGGGTCACCTGAAACATCAATGTACTTGTGTTCAAAAGAAATTTCGCAATTTATTTTAACTTTTAGAGCTTCAAAAATTAAATAATAATAATAATAATAATTACAATAAAGAAAACAATTGTAAGACTTACGCATGCAAAAATTAAACCGAATGCTCGTCAAGCTATATCATATTGGGAATTCAAACACTAGAGGACAAACAGAGTAGATCCACATGTGGCGGCTCATCTGGATCTACACTATTTGCAAATTTCACTATTTTCATTTTCTGGCGTCTCAAGTGTTCATATTTCTCATTTCAAGAAGATAAAATGGCAAGGACTAACCCAATCGCTTAACACATTCTGCCCTTAACACCAAATAGGAAAGGAAACTGTAAAGACAGCATATGAAGCAAAGCAAGACAATCAGTAAACTAAGATGATATATAGCTTACATTCGTGGTCATTTCATATGAAATTTATGAAACGAGCCTTGAGTATAAGATTTTGTATATCATATGATATGACCATTTAAAATGGGATTTTAACGCCTTCAAATTGAAAATTATTTCAATAAAGAAACGCACTGTGCACATGGACGGTTGTAAATGACGCTACGTGTATGCGCCAAAGTTTTATTACACGTGTGGTCATACGATTTTTATGACATGACGTTATCCACTGAATAACAGCGACGTCATATGACAATTATTTTTAAGATGTAAGTATTGTTCGTGTTTAATCGACTGTGCATGACACGAATACAAACTTGAAATGATATATTGAGATAGTTCATGATTTTGTATCTTTTCAAACAATGTTATTGCACTATTAAGCACAATAAACACGATAAAAATAACCATTCGTTATTTTGAAAGAGAAACATTGAATATTCGCAATAACAGTAAGCTCTATCAGATATAGAAACTGATAAAAATGTATAGTACATGCTAATATGGAAGGAAGATTTATTGATTACGTTACAAGCTATTTTGGATGAAAGCTTTTTCATGGTTCACAAAAACGTTATTTATATTTATCAGATACCCACTTTTTATAAAAAAAAAAGAAAGAAAAGTTTCGATGTTACCAAGCAGAACATTTTATTGGCATTAACATTTTTTCCATTTGCTGTTATTCCTTTTTGCTCAGTTGATATGCAGCTTGTCTTTATCCTCAAATATTAATGAGCCCCGACACGAGAAAACACAACTTAGCGGCATGTGCGCCCAGCGAAGACTCATATGAGCCTGGGCATCCACCCAGTCTGATCAAAGTCTTCACTGCTCGCATTGAGGTCTTTCGCTATCCTTTAAGCGCACAGCAAAGACTCTGATCAGACTGGACGGTTGCTAGGCTGATCTGAGCCTTCGCTGGTCGCACACGCCTTTTTGTTGGTTTTGTCATGTCGCGGCTCATTTGGCTTGTTTACATTGTACATCTACAATGGACTCGGTTTGACTGAATCTGTTTCTTTAGCAGCTTACCGAGTCAATTTCTGGGTCACAAAAGTCTTTCCTAGCCACTGTGCACGAACTGTCCTCTGCTGTTGTACACTTTCCCCCATTGCTTGAATCAACACACCATTGGCATGACGTCACGTCAGAAAGGCAGCCAACACATTCGGAGTGTAAGGTACAATTATCTGTTCTTATCATTTCCACCTGAAATATTTTAGAAGATCAGAAGATGAGTCTTAAAACTTCCCAGCAGGCACATGACGTCAAAATGACGTCGATGCGACGTCATTACGTCGCATCGACGTCAGTACGACGTCATTTCAACGTCAGGTGCCTGCTAATGACGTCGCATCGACGTCACTACGACGTCATTCCAACGTCAGGTGGCTGCTGGGTTAAACATGATAAAATAAATCAGACACCATTGAAATGATAAATGGACTCTTCCAATTTGTAAAAGTTAGAACAGTCAACTAGATACAATTGGGGTAATGGAGCTTTATAATATCATCACTAATAATCCGCGACACGAGTGATATTTGGGATCATTACTGTCAATATCAATTGCAGATAGATAGATAGACAGATAGACAGATAGATCGATCGGACGGACGGATAGATGGATGGCTCGATCGGTCGATCATAGATAGATAGATAGATACGAACGAACGAACGGATGGATGGATGGATCGGCGATCATCGACTGATGGATAGATAGATAGTTAGATAGATAGATGTACCCACATAAGTTTTTAAATCATACCTTATTAGCGTATGTGAAGTACAGATTTTTATTCTTTTGATTCAATACCATTTTGTCGTTGATTTTGCCTTCCCTGGTGATATTCAAAGAAAATAAAACCTGAAGTCCATAGCTGGTCCTGAGATACTGAAATTTAAGATATGGTAAAGAAAAATTAAGATGGAAATTTAAAGAGTAACTACACTTCAGGAACTGACTGAATCAGATCCCAAACCCTTTCCCTAACATCAAAGGGAAAGATTGACAAAGACATCCCAACAAACAATAAATTACAAGTGACAAGCCGAGTCAGCAGCTCTTTCCCAAATAGGTGACAACTCAGCTATCTTTATTGAACTAAATAATTCAGACAAACAGAAAATGCCTGCATTATGTAAACACCTTTTCTACAATATCGGCAGATATGGAAGTCTGAAGGGATTATGTCTTCTGACCTCTTTATTTGTCTATATTGTGATTATATCTTAACAGTCTGCTCCCCATAGGCTGGAACATAATGTCGAATTAGCACTGCCGTCCTTTAGTTACTCCCTGTTATTTTATCTCTATTTTTAGTCTCTTCCTCGTCATAGTCCTTTTATATTATCCCAGCGGGTACTTAGAGTTGAAACGACGTTGAACCAACGTTGATTCGACGTCATAACGCAGAATCAGCGTTGGTTGAAGGTCGTTTCCTAGGTGTGTGCGCGATGGGTTAATAATGGCTCAACCACCACTACATTTAATTAGTAATTACCTCATATGCCATGTTTATATGACCTGAGAGACATAAAAGTTTCTGTCTGTCTGTCTGTCTGTCTGATTCCGTATTTGATTTGTTATTGACTTTTGACCATAAATCAATTAATTGCGGATTTAAATCAATGTTTTATACCTCTGAAATCAAAGAGAACAATGTAAAAAGACATCCGGGGCTACATATCTCAAATAATTCATCATGGTCGGAGCACATTAAAGTGATAACGCGTTTGGTTTGGCAAAGAGTAAACATGCTAAGAGGGTTAAAATTTAAACTAGAACGATCTTCTCTTAAAAAAATACGTCTTATTCGTAATGCCTTCGTTAGAATACAGTGATTTTGTCTGGGTCAATCTTAGACAAAAGCGACTCTTTTTTTTCTAGCTTACAAGAGACCTTTAAACTCAAACTTAATCACTACAGCAAAGTTTTTCAGTGCTCGGACTCGTATAGGTCAAACTTCGATTGAAATGTAGTTCACTGAATGCGCACCTTTATCATATTTATGGCAGAAATCTAATCGAAAGTCCAGTATGTCTTTGTGGCGAGATAGAAAACACAAACCCATTTATATTCAGTTGTCCTAATCACACTGCTGCAAGACAGAATCACATCGCAGACCTAGTTCAAGAATGTACACTGGAGATATAAAGTATGGTAAAGAGGGGATTTCACCGGCGATAAACGAAGACATTTTTACAAGGGGTGCAAAATTACATAATACACACAAAAAGATTTAACCCGTAACTTTTCACAGCGCATCTAACTGATGAACAAATTGTCATATATATGTACAGCTGGGACTGACCGGATGAAGAATCTGTCTGTCTGTCTCTCTCTTGGTATTCTTCTGTTAGTATTTAGCGTTATACATTATGTAGTGCATGGTTACTTCTCATGCAAATATAAAACAGTCCTTGCCTATATTTCTATTCATTGCATGACTGTTTTAGATTAAAATTTGTTTATATTGAGTCTATGCTGTTTTTGTATATCAGCCTTTGTTCACTATTTGATTGTTAGCAGGAGATGGTCCTCATAAGCCTTGGCCTTTCGATCAAATCCGGGTTTATTGTTTCTGTACCTTGTATCAAAATTTGATGAATAAAATATTGTTTAAATTATTGGTTTTATTACCTGTAGTTGGTTTTTATATTAATAACTTAGGGTATTACCCCGTACTTTTAAGAGTTTATACAATGATGGCGGAAACCCGAACGACAACAAATTGAGAACTTAGAGAACTCTTAAAAATGATATTGAAATGAACTAACAGATATTGATAAGAAAGCCATTAGTACATTTGTTATAACTAGAATAAGGAAAAGTAAGTTGTACTTTTCAAAAAGTTACTCTTGAAAACAGAATATGCTCATTGTGTAACAATGGAGCTGAATATAAAATGCATTCTATTTTAAACTGTGCCCAACTTGATGGAGAAAGAATGGTTATGTCCACTGATGTATCTCATTGTTTTCAGTCTAAATATTTCTAATATGTGTTCATTGGATGCGTCAGATAAGTTCACATTTATTCCAGGAAGTAATGATTCCGATTTGTCTAAAATATGTATTTGTGGGATTCATAAATTGTACTTCTTAAGATAATCATTGCATAATAGAAAATTGTTTTCTTGAAACACGAAACACTGTCCAATCTTTTGAGATGAATATAGTAAAGTAAAAGGATAGGCAATGATCAGAATTCAATACAATCAAATCTCACATTCCGCTCTCAAAGCCAATAGGAAAAGAAGCACATACACACAGAAATTGACACAAGTTTACGAAAGGCACGCACAGTAAACCGAATGAGCAGCTCTTTCCCAAACAGATGGTCATTCAGCTACCCCAATAACAGCATCAACATCTTCCCAAGCGGTATCCATCACCATATTATTTAATTCTGACATGTACCGTTATCGAATGGAACAATGCCTTCTTTCTCTCTGTTTACACAAACGTTAAATCAGCGCACATATTATGACTGGCTGTTTTCATAACTAGTATGAATGCACCTAGATTCCTAGATTTCTTAGACTAATACAATGGGAAACCAGAGCCCTAGATAAGAGGGAGTATTTGGTGATAATTAGGGATAATTTTTGTTAATTCTGGATAAAAACATATGTTGTGACCCCTCATCTGAACCGTCTCGACGAGACGGTTCAGATGAGGGGTCACAACATATGGTTTCATTGAGAAATAAAGAAAATTATCCCTCAATTATCATCAAATACCCCTCTAATCTAGTGCTCTGGAAACTAAGAATTTCGTTTATATGGAATATATAGAAAACATTGCTGGCCTCTGATAATTGTACTGCAGAATCTATACTGTATACTATTGTTAACTTGCTCTTTTTTTTCCCTTTCTTCGTTTTGTAGTTAGTTAAATGTTAAATTCCATGTTTGTGATTTTCTTGGTACATGTACGTAGCATTCCCATGTTTGTAAGAATTCAACCAAATAAATTTGATTTGACTTTCTTGTTGTCAGGATTGGTGCTTTTGTTGTGTAGGTGGTAACTGTTTAAGCTTGGTTGAACAACTATGTTTCTGATGAACCAATGCAGAACCAATGGCGAGGGCTGGTCGACCGCAACACTAGTTTAGCTCCTAGTAATTTCATTGCAGGCCGTACCAAGGCGGCACTAATGTTTTGGTTCTTCTCGGTTGTTTTATGTGTTGTTTGTTGACATGTGTGTTATTGATATATTGTTTGTGATGTTAAGGCTAGCCCGGTAGCCACTTACATGGGAAGTGGCTGTTCACATGGCTGCCGCTGATAATGTATTTGGTGATATCGTTCTCTGAGGCAGTGCACATATGAGCCGCGACACGAGAAAACAAACAAAGTGGTTGTGGGCACAGCGCAGACTCAGATCAGCCTGGGCATCCGCCCAGTCTGATGAGAGTCCTTGCAGTGCGCTTAAAGGGTAGCTTAGTGTCTAAGCTACCTTCATGCGGATAGCGAAGACTCTGGTCAGACTGGGCGGATGCCCAGGCTGATCTGAGTCTGCGTTGGGCGCACAACCACATTGTTTGTTTTTTCGTGTCGCGGCTCATATTATTGTTGCAGACAGCGACAACTTTTCAAACAATTTCATAACAGACGCTCCCTTTGACAAATATGGCAAGCACTTCCACTAAGGCCTTATCTCCCTCGGAGAAACATCCATACCAGCTTTAAGTGTCTAGGTACACTTTCAAGGAAAACAACTCTGTCATTTTGATAGCTTTATTGCAGGAAGTCACAGAAGACATTCTTCTTTTTAAAAAAAAAAAAAAGACGAAACAAACAAAAAACATAGAAGAGTATCCATCCGTCTTATAGACAAATATTCTCTACTATATAGAACACTCCCCAGTCTTTAATGGTTTTATGACTCTGTTATATCATAACCTACGTGAGATGGGTTATTTCCTTTGACAAAATAGCAGTGTCACAGGACTGATGCATAATAGAATCAAGATGCCCAATAAACAAGAATATTTGTCTTTAAATGATGTCACTAGAAAATATCGAAGACTTACGTATTGAAGAAAACTTAGCTGACATATACCTTAGAGACAGTTCCATCTTGGAAACCAATATAAAACATTGTCTCTTCATCCTCGATAGACGCTACCAATGACGTCATCATACGGTCATCGACTACTTCAACTAGGTCCAGTTCTATTGCAGAAACTGACCTGATTCGTGTGTTGATTGCCTCTCTACCGCAGGAAAAATCTGACACCTGGTGCTACAACAATGACAAACAACGAATACAAAGTGGGCACACAACGCTGAAACAACCTTGTGATGTTGAATCAACATTGATTAAATATAGGGGTCAAATATGGTTTTTCATACATTAACATTTTCCAGATCCCGTAGGAGCTGTTGAAAACCGAGGCCGAAGGCCGAAGGCCGAGGTTTTCAACAGTTCCGGAGGTACCATGTGCTACAACAAAGACAAACAACGAATACCCAGTGGGCACATAACGCTGGAACTACTTTGTGATGTAGAATCAACATTGATTAAACATAGGGGTCAAATATGTTTTTTTCATATATTAACATTTTCAACAGTCCCGGAGGAACCAGGTAAATGTTAATGTAATGAAAACCATATTCGATCGTTATTGTTGTTTCAAATTCAACCACAGTGCTACAAAATTAAAATCAAAGAAAAAAAAAAGACATAAAAGAAAATGTTTGGGCACTATTTTTCGGCCTCGTCGCCATTACCTTGCTACATGTAATTCCTATACGCACTATTGACTGCTACAAAAATTCTCGTTTCAGGCTAACCTTAAGCAGAAGTTTACAAGTTAAAATCATTTACACTAAGGTTTTCACTCAGTGTCGCCTGCTCATCTATTTTAACAATATCCGAATCTGTATAACTCTTGCACACGTCTTTCATCGATACCTGCAACTGCAACTTGCCGCTTACTTCTGTACTGAGGAGTATTATCCTGCAACTTGCATATGGAAAGTCGCAAATCCAGGCATTACAGCACGTGACTCGCCTTGTTAATGCATGGCTTTGTGTTTGTTCAAACATGCCAGTTAATAGCGATTATAATCTACTATTGTTATCGACTCGCCTATGTCCCTATTGAAAAACTATTGATAGGATGAAAAACACGAAACTTCTTCAGTCTCTCCATTAAGACGGATAAACCATGTTTTATCTAACACCTACCTGACTCGCTTCACATGACTTGTTTTGGCTATCAGTCCAATCTGGAGCAGATCCTGAATTTCTGTAAAAACAATCTTGTTTTATCTTCCTGAATTCATTTCTGAGCTTGTTCATGCTGTATTCACATATCACCGTGCCGCGATGTTTGATGCTCGAAAATGCTACATACAAGAATGTTAAGTTGCCATGATTTAATAGGAAAGCCGACTCAACCAGGCTATAACCATCACATTCAATATCGCTTTCGACATAAGATCGATAGTCATGATCATTGGAACACACCTCACTGATTTGACCCCGCCTGTTTTGATGCTTTGTGTTTCTGAGAAAGTAAGTAAAGCCATTGTATTGGAAGCCATACTTAAAGTCGAATAATGGGCCATCCCAAAGCTTGTCATTTAGGGAGATATAGGCATGGGAATAATGTGTCGCGTAATGTAAAATCTTTTCCTCTTCATACTCAATAATTTTGCGGATTGAAAATACCTTAGGAAACTTGTCTTTGGGTCTGCCGTCATAATCCATAGCTGAGAAAATTTGCACTTCGTAGCTTTTCCCAATATCAACTGGTACCGTTATTGCCAACGCCGATGTTTTACTTCCTAGATAATGATCAACAGAGTCGCGATTATACTGAACTAGCTTTGTATTATTACTCAAGTTAGCTCTGTTATACAACGCGCAGCTTCCGTAATCAGCTATCCCACAGAACAGAATATGTGTTACATTCTTGTAGGGATGCAATACAAATATAGACACATCATTTTCCTCAATACCATTTTCGTTATCTTTAATGCAGTCTCTTTCTGAGCAGTTAGAAGAATCTTTTGCGGTAGAAACCGTTTCCTCTAAGACCAAGTCTTGTGAAAATCTCATGATAACATTTCTTCCACCAACAAACAGTTTTCCGGCATCGTCCACTAGTGTATGTGTTAGAGGTCCGCTTGAAGACTCATATTGTTGCAATGGCGGTATTCCAAATGCAAAACTGAAAACGCAATATAACACTATCAAAAAGTACTTGAGCTTAAAACGCACATTCATGATTGTTTTTTTTTTTTATTTTTCACAGATACAGCTTTCAAAGATCCACTATTAGCAGCTTGCTATAGAGCAAATCTGCAGAACCATCTGTTTCTAACATGATGTGTAACACCAAATGAAAACAATACAATCTGAAGAGCACTGTTAAATGTAGTAGTTTGTACTTTTTAAGGTGTATGGGTAAGCCCCCATTTTTCTCTCCATTTTTACAAAAGGGAACAATTACTATTTCTTCCTGATTGTTTTCTTAGAAAACAAAAACCCTTCTTATAGTGGGTCACCTCTTAAAGGAAAGGGTTTGCCCCAAGAGGAGCATATCCTTTCTTTTAAAAGTTGGCCCACATTAAGAAGGGAGGCAAAAATGAAAATGAAAGAGTTGCTTCCCCGGAAAGTGTATCCAGTCACCTTAAATTTTACTCCACTGACTTTGAACATTTAATTTAATCTTACTATACATGTAGGAACAAAATTGCATAGACAGACATTGCAATACCAGATATACTACAGATGAAACAGCCTGATCAGAGTCTGCAGTGTTTGCAATTCCACCACTTTAATCATTTTTAACTAAACTGCTCGTAAAGAAAACCAACTCGTCCAAATTTATAATAACTTAAAGGTAAATAGTTAAAATTTCCAAATATTAAGAGCAACTGCGGTATTTCAGAAGGGGGAAGAAAAAGGATGCACTTAATCTTTGATTGTGATTTCTTAATAAGGAAATAAACAGGGCCATCTCGGGAAAAACTACCCCATGGAGTCTGCACAAGCTGGTCTGGTTTGAAACGTTTTTTGTAAACTCAACTTTGTTTCAGAATATTCTTACGTAGTTCCGTGGATACAAACCTTAACATGGATGTAACTCTATCTTATCATATGACGTCGCATCTGAGAGTGTAATAAAGCCATGCATTAAATGCGATAATCCACTAGTGGATTAAATATGCAAATAACGTCGTATTCTAACACAGTGCGCCTATAGAAGCAATGGGAAGATACCGTGTTTTATTCTGCAACAATTCACTGTTTCGGAGCACGTGAGTCAAATTGCTGACGTCACTGCCATTTCTGACGTAATTTTGTGACGTTTTGAGACGTTAGACGGTGTAACGTCTCTTTTTCTTTCTAAAATCGCCAGAAAAACGAACATTTGTCTTAGATACAGTTAAGAATATTGGCGGGAGCATGAACGCACTGGCAAGAAGGTTGGGAGAGTTTGAATGAAAAGAATAGTTTTTCGGCGTTTTTGAGTGTTAGAATCGAAATAGTTCAGCTCTAGCATTGAATTGTGGAGTAATAATTCACTGTTTGTCGGTCAGTTGAAAGTAGATATATCACACGCGCTCCGCGCTCGTGATATGATCTACTTTACAACTGACCTCCAAACAGTGAATTATTACTCAACAATTCACTGCTAGAGCTGATCTATTTCTTAAACGTTATACGTTGACGTCCTTAAAAACGTCGCGTTTTCTAATGGCGAAATCGTGACGTTTTAGTGCAAGTTCTGCTGATAAAATGCGATTTTAGTGTCATATGATAAATAAAATCTTGAATTCGTGGTCCTGTATTACTGAATTTATTAAACTCGTTGAAGAAAACCGATACTGCTCGGCAAAGCCTCGTATCTTATCTTTTTTCCCAACTCGTTTAATAAATTCAATAATACATGAGCACTCATGTAAGATCCTCTATGTATGTAGGAGTACATCTCCAAGACAGGTCACTTTGACATTAAAATGTTTATCTCCCTTCTCATAGTGGGCAATTCTTAACGCAAGAGCAAGCAATGTGTTTCCTGGAAAAAGCAATACACATGTCAAGAAAGTTAATTCTATTCTGGTAAGGCAAATGAGTACACCAGCATGCATTTGCGCCATCTGAACAACGTGGAATGACTTTTGCGACTTCTTGCTTGCTTTTCTGGATAAGGAAACCCCTTCCACGAAGGCGTTTGCAGTTAAAAGAAACAATTTACTCGAAGAGGAGAATTTTTTTTCCGTTAAAATGGCTTAGTTGCTTCCCCAAAAGGTGCACCAATTCACCTTCAAGTTGTCTGATCTAAAAATATCAATTGAACAATGGCGATCTTTCTGTTTTATACATGTACATGTAGATACATGGGCCGTTCCGAGATAATGTTTGCTTCATACTAAGAATTGAGCGTCCGCCTTCGTCAGCGAATCTGGGGCAGAGTGTACAAAGCAAACGTAAGCCTACGCCCGACTTACGTCCGTCGTAAAAATGTCACAGAATTTTAATCCGTGTGCACAACCGAGGCGTGTCGTAAACTCCTCATTTGTGCAAAAGACCCCTGGGGCCGAATGCACAAAGGAGGCGTAAACTATGCCGGCGTAGCTTACGAACGTCGGCGCAACTAAGTCTGTACTACGACTGTATTTTAATCCAAAAGCACGAAGCGAGTTTTGAAGCAATTTTACGACTTAGTTTACGACACGCCTTGGTTGTGCACACGGATTAAAATTCTGCGACAGTTTTACGACGGACGTACGTCGGGCGTAGGCTTACGTTTGCTTTGTGCACTCGGCCCCTGGTCTAGATGACATACAATGTGCTTTATAAGTACTACAGAAATTCGTCAGGCAATTCTCCCGCATCACTTCTGAATAAATTAAAATTAGCGTAATAAACAATGCGACAGTAAGTTACAAAACAATTGAATAACGGAAGATCCTCCTCATCGTTTTAGTAAAGGGCCGCGGCATTGTAAAACAAAGTGACCTGAGCATGCCAAGTGAAGCCTGTGCCATTGCACATTTTAGTCAGACCATATGCAGTCCACTTAAACATATTTTCTAGATTGAAAGTTACAAAAAACTACTTGACGGACAAATGTCATTCTGGGATTGCGCACTCTAGAATAAACAGTTCGCTCAATATATCACGATGCGTTTTGTCATGACTGGACCCCATTGTCACTCACAGCCATGCGGCGTCATGTAGAAAGCATGGATTTGTTCGAGCGAGGAAGCCTCGGGCTATCCGGTGCATCTGCTTAGTATGATCAGTCTTTTTCGTTCACAAAACAACCCGCTATGTGAAAGTTGAAATCACTTTGCTAACATGCGCTGGCTGATTTGATAAATGTTCTTTCGACATAGACTTGCCTGGGTCCTTTTCACCGTGACGCCACCTATATACAATATATCATCACTCCTTGTATTTGTCTCAGTGAGACAATGTCTAGTGACATGCTCACATAAGATCTATGCTCCAGATAAGAGGAGTACTTGAGGATAATTTTCAGATACCTTTTTCTTATTTCTCATAGGCAGCATTTGGTGTGATCCTAAAAAACCGTTTTTATGAAGAAATATGGAAAAGTATCCCTTAACTAACCCTGTCATTCCTTCTTCATTGGAGCTATGAAGATGTGAAACATGCATAAACTCATATGCAAATGGGCAACAAAGTCAAGTATTCATCACGCCCTTTGAACCTATTTATTATATAATAAGAATAAAGTTCATGATACTCATATCTATATTTTCAAACGAACTTTAAAATAAGCGAATTGTTTCGGCTCTCGAGTTGCTGGAGAGGCAAAACAATCATTTTGACTAACAGCCACTATTTAACTACCTGGCCCCGAGGTTATAAAACTTTTTCAATGCTCAACTCAGCTGAGCATGGAATTTTACTCGCTGATGATTTGTAAATTACTGATAAGTACAGTTGTTTTCTTGCTAAGTTTAGCTGAGAATGAAATTTTCTCTGCTGATGAATTTGAAAATGCCAACAAAAGTTGGCATTTTCATATTTATCAGCAGAGAAAATTTTATGCTCAGCTGAGTTGAGCATGAAAAAAGTTTTATAACCTCGGGGCCTGTTTGTTTAATATCTAACGATGAAAAAGATTATAAGTGCGTCAGATTGACGGTCTGTGAATGCAGTGTCGCAAAACGCCAGCGGTTGCGTCTGCCTCCTTAAACAGGCAAAACTGGACAGCTCCGCTAATCAAGCACAACTGGACAAGAAATTGGCCACAATCGCTGTGATGGAATTGCCGTTCGTTCTAATAATTTTCGTCATATTAATTTCTTTTTTAACACAACAGAACATAGTTTGGTACATGTAGAACTCTCCCTGTCTTGATGTTTTTTTTTCTTTGTTTTCTTGAGAATGTTGTTTACTTGTTTGAAGCGTCATTGCTAACTACGCCATTCCTGCCCGTTTGGTATGTTCCATTTCGGAATTCTAACAGCTTTTTTGGCACAGTGCACACAGCCCATTTGAGCACGGACCTGGTTTTGGAAGCTTTCGCGGGCTTCTTTGTTCAGGGAAACAAACAGGAATTCACAAATGTTGTTTGTAAAATGGCAAAAAAAAAAAAAAAAACACACACACACACCCAAAAAACATGTCAGTGTACCCATACGCCTTTAAGCAAATCTGCACATCTTTAGCGTGTAGTTAGTTGTTTTAAGCTTTTAAGGTCTCGTGTAAGAGACCTAGAAACATCAAGAGAGCTCGTGCACATTCTCATCAAAGCTTATATGCAGTCCTTTTAAGATATAGTGATACACATTCAGAGGAAGTATTTATACTTGTCGACAATTTCCTTAAATGAGCCTATACAGGCTGATGATGTTCACACATCCATGAACAGCACTCGTTCACGCGACAATACGCGCAAGCGACGTCACGGATAATTCAAGTAGTTGACTGGCCGACGTAACATTCGATATGCATCATGTCATAGTGACGGCTGCTGAACCTCATAACCAAACACGTTGGTTGATATGGTTAATATCTATTCTTCGTCCTTTCCTTGGCGTTGATTTAGTCAAAACTTCACGAATAAGTAACAAAATTCATGTGAAAACATAGTATAAATATAAAAGATAAATTTCATTTTTCGGAAGTCCATGGAGTAAGAACGCAATGGGTTCCTTGCAAAATTACGAGACGCCCATAGGGCGTCACACGTATTTTGCACGTAACCATATGAGTTCAAACTTCTATGAACATCCGAAAAATGACATTTTATTCTTAAGTGCATATGTGACCACTAGTCTGCGCATTCACAGTTCGCAACTAGTTTAAAGCTCATTGGTGCTATTTCAGAACTCAATTATTTATGTTTCCTTTCCCTAGGGGGTCGAGAGCTCATATTTAAACGTTTCTTGCATAACAGCATGAATGCTGGCTCAAGTGAGCTATCCAAGGCCACTAACAGAAGTATTGTCATGGTCCAAAGGGTCCGATCATCCGAGGACCCGATAATCCGAAAGCCTGCTAGTCCAGGGGTTTGTAAGTTTGAGGGTCCGACAGTCTAAATAGATGACGAGTATTTTTACTATTTATTCGTTAATACAGACGTCAAATTTAGTCTCATTAGTACATATACTCCAAGTGGCAGAATTATTACTAAAAAGCAGTTCACGTTTTGTTTTAAAAAATGACAAATTGCTCTACAAAATGCGAATTTCTTCTTTACCCTCGAGCAATACGATAGAAAAAAAAAATAGGGACAACGACTAGGGCTCCATGCCTGCATCTTCAACATTTTATTCAAGTTTATGACATCGAAAGTCATTTGATGAATCCGTTATAACAATGTCAGCTGAAACTGTTCTCTTCTCATTAATAATTGCATCCTGATGAACATCAATGTTCAATAGGATGGACCTGAAACGAAAGAATAGATTGGTGTCATGTGATTTGCACAGTCTGAGTAGAGTCTTCCCTGTTTGCATATACAAATTTTCATAAAATGTAGGAGTTTGATCAGTTTGAACAAATGCGGATGTTATTTGGAGTTGTTGCTATATGAACGGCACTTAAGGTCCCTCTTAAACGTGGTTCCAATGCACACAGCCTTTCACAAGCACCCGCCTATCGTCATATGAGTGAAATGATGTTGAAAAGGACGTAAAATCGCAAGTCAAACATTCATTCATTCATCCATCATTAAGGTCTCTTATCAAGCGATTTTAAGATCATTTTTGTTTCACTGAAAGTTACCCATAACTTCTGTTTAGAAGGAACTCGTATAATTAATGCAAAATCTCAAAATAACAAAAACAGAAACAAATTAAGAATTTGAAGTTTAAAATTCACAGTGCTCAAGATCGTTCCAAAGTATCTGAGACTTTTGGTTCAGACATCACTATTCCGAAGTAACATCTGCAGAGCCGACTTTACCCACTACGACCAGCTTTAGTATGACTGTTATCTTCTTTTGTGAAAATAATACCATTAGAAAACTTAACATATATTTATTTATTTGAGCCTCACCTCAAAAGAAATAAAAATTCATACAGACTTAAAACACAATTACATATGCACATGTTACTATCATTAAATGAGTGGCTCTACTTGAGAGCTATGAGAGACTGTTATAAAAGACACCACTTTATACAACAAACCAACCATTACGCCAGTGGGCATGCAATGTCGCAGAGACATAAACCTATCTTTTCTACAACTTTTCAACACCGGAGAGGTCACATATTCCACGTATCTCCAACGCAGGCACAGGGCCGCTCCGAGGCTGCATGTCCACTGAGGAGCCAAAAAAAAAAAAGAAAAAAAATTGGCCAATAAGTCAGTTACTGGCTGACTAACTTTTCTACGTAACACTTAATGAGTCAGAAATGAAAACGGTTGAATTTGCAAACAGCGTAGATCAAGATGAGGTGGCTCATTATTAGCCCCCTCCTCTGGATCTCTCCTATTTGCCTTCTAATCTTCGAATTATCAATATGATATCGCTTGGATGAAACGTTTGTTTTTTTGTGTTTTTTTTAATTTGCAGACGTTAATTTTATCGTCTTCTGTTCGGCGCATTAACATAGAGAGGAAGGAATATTTGCAAACACAGGTAAGACTGGAACCCAAGGTGCAGGTTCTCAAGTAATCCTTAAACTTAAGAGCGACCCTAAATTTCATGTTGAAAATTTCATGTGTAAATAAAAGCGTATAGAAAAAAATTTTTTTGCTTCTCATGGCAATTGCCTGCGCATTTTTAATATTATTTAACTATTGACTGTCTTTGAGTGAAATTTTTGACCTTAAATTTAAGGTTGTCCTTAAATTTAAGAATGATTGTGAACCTGGGCCCAAATATAAGCAGTTTATAAACATTCTATGTCATACTAACAGCGGTTCACAATTGCTAGTTATTCTGCATTTAATAGAAAAATTAAAAAATCAAAGGAATGCTATTTGTATGCGTGTTCTTTAAGAATCCGGGTCGTTTCGCCCTAAATCCCCTTCGCCCCTGAGTCGTTTCGCCCTTATTCCCGTTCGCCCTGGGTCGTTTCGCCCTGGGTCGTTTCGCCCTAATTCCCATTCGCTCTTAAGTCAGTTCGCCCAAACAAAAAAATGCGTTCTGATGATATTTTCTGCAATGATATGTACCGTATAGACAAACAGAATGCCTTGTCACTTTAGCCACTATGCTTGAAGACCCTAAGCAGCATCTTTAAGCACAATGTTACCGGCTGGTACCACGAGGAGGTATGACAAGAGCAAGATGATAGACAAAAACAAATGCATAGCATCCAATTCTTTTTGTCTATCCTCTCTAAACCAGCCATATTTAGCACTTCTTTTCGTGGTCTTTTTATTTTTTTTGACTAAGACTTCTTTTGAAGGTGCTGTTTTTCTTTTCTTTCTTTTTCTTTTTTTTTCCATTGTTTTTTTGGGGGTTTTTTTTTGCACTTCTTTTTGTGGTGTCCATATTTTTTTATTTATCTCTGACACGTCTTTTCAAGTGGTGCTTTTGAGTTTGTTTTTTTTACCTTTCTTTTATCTTTTTTTCTTTAAATTAATTTATCAAATTTAAATTTCACCAAAAGCCTTTTAATTATCTTAAGAATTTTCTGCCATCAATCGTGGTTCTCGGGAGCAGTATCCTCTCTTACGCCATACAACGTAGCACAACGCCTCAAAAATTGGGTGGTTGTCATTTCTTCGTCCATATAGGACCGCCAAGCATCTTCCAAATTGATTTCCAGTCTAGTATATCGTTTCCTCAAGTCTCTCTCCAAGTCTTCTGAGACGACACTCAGCTCCACGGTCTTTGTCTCTCTTTGTAAAAGGGGTACCGGCTGGTAAAACCCTAGGCCTGACAAACCTCCCTTGCTGTTTAGTCTGTGGTGCCAGCCTATTTAAAGATACACTGTACTACAATTGAAAAACTTATCAATGTACATGTACGCTGAGGAAAATGTTTTGCCTAGTATTATTTATATTGTCCTTTAGAAATTGTCTATAGAACTGATGTAAGTTGTGTTATGCTTAAGAGTTAGCGTTAGCCTTTGTAACAAGTAGATCTGATAGCTTTTACATAAAACATTGAACAAGGATTAGCGCCTAAAAGTTGTCCTTCGATGAATTTTCAGTACTTATACTTTGGTTTCAATGCGGTACAAACTTTACATGACGGACAACTATACCATGCAGGTCGCTGTTTATTCAAACCTACAAATAACCTTACACAAAAGTTTCTAAAAACATATGCACTATAACCTATGCTGCACCTACCCTCAACGTCGTTGTTGGTTCTCACGCTCTGGCCAAACACAGACCATGACGGCACGTCAAAAACCGAGTTCAGCATCCACTGGCGATCAATGTAATCCACCAGACGCATCAGGGGATCAGTATTTGCCCTCACTCTCAGAGCGTCGAATGTCTCTCTGATGTGGTCGCCGGTAAGAACGGTAGAGCCATAAGCTGTCGGATGTACCAATATACACCTTGTCTCTCTCTGTACGTTCTTACAAGGCCATACTCCTGAACATGTCGCCATACTGCCTGCGTCCAGTGAAATACGCACCCTTTTATTGTAACGTCAGGGAAGACCTCTCTTATACCCTGCCAGGCACCTACAAAAAATAGCAAAAAACTCTGACAATATCATATCGTAAATATTCGGACCTTTATAAACTCTTTTCATTACCATGTTTGTCTTTACAAGTCGTGTTTATAAAATGCCAGCAAACAATACAGACCTCTGGTAGCCTACTTAGGAGAAATCTGACCAGGACCTGAACATGGCAGTCATACTTTACTTACGTTTTCTGTCCGAATATTAACGGTAAATGCGGTATGCATTGCTTTCGGCATAATGGGCCATAACTTGAACTTTTATATGTGTTTGCTATCAGTGGGAGGAAGTCTACAGGTTAATTATTAGTGAGACCTTTGCTTTTTTGTTGTAAGGTGTATGGATAAGCCTCCATGTTTTTCGATCACTTTTAGAAGGTGAGCAGCTGTTGAACAACTTTTGTGACTTCCAGTTTACTTTTTCTGGACGACGAAACCCTTTTAAAATGGAGTGTACTCTAAAACTCTTAAAGAATTTGCTCCTAGGGGAGAATATTCTATTTACTTCAAGGGGAGCAAATTCTTTCTTTTAAGAGTCGATCCCTATCGAGACTGAGTGAGACAAGAAATGGTAGAGTTGCTTACCTTGAAGGTGTATCCATTTACCCAACTAGTTACTAAACATTCTGTTACCTTTTTCAAAATCTAAGACAAATACTTCTACAGCAGTTCTTCCCAGGGCATCTTTGAGTGTCTTGAGAACCTGTTTGAAGAAATAAATATGAACACAGAGTTTGTAAAAAAGTTTACCTTTCTGATGCGTCAGTCAGTCCCGTGTCACTGAGCACTGACAAGTCTGGTGTCGGTGGTTCTGAAATGCTAATGTCAAAATCTCCAAATGAAGCTGCTGGTCGACTTGTAGAATCGCGCTCTTCTAGGGCAGTCGACTCCAGAGTAGGAGCTCGTGGGACAAGGAATGTGTAGCTGCGCTAGAAATTAAAACAAGCAAGAAAGTTAACTTGGATTTGTATATTCGGAGAGGCATGCAAAACAATAATCATGGTAAAAGCTCTCCCTTGGCATGGAGCCATATACATGTATTTGGAAAACGGTATGTCATAGCAATTTATCATCACATGCCATAGCAACTTACCAGAACAAGAAAGCGATGGTATTAATTTTTGCAATGCTATCGACAGAAAGAAATTAAATGAAATAAAAAATAGTTCAAATATACCTCCGACTCTGCCATAGAAAAATCCCCTCTCTCCGTCATTTCAAAGTCACCAAGGGAGACAGACAGAGCTGGTACGGAGAGCTCCAACACCGGAGGCTGTAAATAAAAGAGGTGGTAATGGATAGATTGATGACTGGCGATTTTACGTCCTTTTTAACAGTATTTCAGTCATATCAGGACGATTGGTGGGTGAAAATAGAAGGCTGTTTGCAATGAAACCCCGACCACTAGGGACCGCTAGATATGTAGGCTAATGCTTAACATTCTGCGCTACACGGGCTCATAACAAAAAGGTAGGAATATATCAGCCAACTTAAAACAAATAAAACACCCTTGAGTTTCCCGTAAAAATAGTTTGAATATTTATTGGGTTATTTTAGCTGGCAACTAAAATGGCCTACTTTTGATTCCATTAAGTTGAATGAAATGGTAAAAAATAAAATGAACAGGCGTGGAGCTCCAATCACTATCCCGCCTATGTTTATACAGCATTGCTAGACGGGGGAACAGAACAGAAAATTGTATTTTGTGGAGGAATTAGTTATTTTCCATAAACTTATTTTCTCTGCTTTTTGCTAGTTCTGTAACTCGGTATATGTACATCAACCCGCATTTATCACCAAACGTTGAGCCAGTTTTGCCTCGGTTTTTACAATGATTTGAGTTTAGACGTTTTTATCATTGATGAAGACTAAGAAACCAAATCTTTCTCAGCGGTCCTGTACGAATATGGATTATAAAACAGCTCTCTCTCTCTCTCACTTCTCATGACAATATTTGAAAATAGCTATGTTTGTTTCCTACCTCAGAATTACTCTCTCTCAGTTCATCCGCATTTGTCATCTCGAAATCTCCGAAACCATTGCTAACCGGCACGGACAGCTCAAGCACAGGAGGCTGCAAAAATTTAATAAACATGTTCAAGTTTTTGATACACGTATTCCGGTTTAATCGAAACTAGAAAATATGTGCCCAAACTATTTTCGTGATTCTAAATAAGACTCAACATTGTAAATAGGAACAACGTAACCAAGTCGTGGTTGAGACAATGACAAAGTCGGCGGAGAAAAAATAGGGTCAGTTTATATTTGATGTTCATTCCATACAAATAGCCAGCATCCTATTTTAAACAGTTCTTCAGTTTCAAAGCTGCCATAAAGTGGTATGGACAGACCAAACCCGATAATCAATATGCGGATTTATCATTATTTTTTCCCCATTTTATTTATAATTAGTCTTACTTTTCATTTTCTGCTGTATTTCTTTTATGCGCGCGTATGAGTTGACAATACTCGAGATTTTTATTTTTTTTTATTTTTTTTAACGTTTATCATTTTCTTACTTCTGGGTCCATTGTATTCGAAAGTGAGCCCGGTATCTCTTCTTCACGAGTAGTGGATGTGTTTGTGGAGCAGTCAACAACTTCCACAAAAGTATAATCGTCGTCACCGCTAACATCTTCTATTGCATCGTCCGCCTCCTGAAAAATTAAAAAAAAAAAAAAAAATAAAATAAACTGTTTTCCCCCAATGATAATGTTATTTTTAAAAATCATCTGAAAACCTGACGGTGTAGTAGCATAAATGTTGACTGTACCTGTATAATATAATTATCACCAGACTTGCAAGGCTTATCATACGGGTGTCATTTCCCGGCCAATAAAACACACAGGGGTCCTGACAGCTAGAGCCTCAGTGGGATGTCTTTATATTGCCTTATCATCTACATAATAAATACCATTACTTGATGTTGGAATTTATATTGATAAGAAAAAAAGAAGAATAAAAACAAACTGAAACAAAGGGGAAAAAAAAACTGCCCGGCAACACAAAAGCGAACTTTCGCATGTTACTTTAGAAACAAGTTTGAGACTTTAATATTATGAAACAAAATTAAAATCTTAAACAGTTCCTTCAAGAGCAAAGAATACATACAGAAGTAGGAACATGGGCCAGACTACGTAGTTTCGGCTATTAAAGCCTCGTCAGTGACCCTGACATTGTCTGATAGCAATTATATTTATGAAATATAAACACTATCAGAATGAAAATATATCTCTAACAAATAATAATAGGATTTTTACCTCTACCGGTCTCTCTCTGCATGGAATGCATACAAAGGGTATAATGATAAGTCCTTTCTTCATACTTCTGTAGTCCGCCAGGGAAATTCCTGCAGAGAAGATGTGTATTAGAAATGTGCCTGTTTTTAATTACTGATACTGAAGAAATGACATCAGTACTGCAAGTTTACGAAAGTCGCACGCTGTTAAAATGAGCAGTTTTGAGACAGACCTACCGTGCTTATGGAATTATGAGAGACTAACATTTTACATCATCTTAACTTGAGTTATCAGAGATTAAATTCTTTAATTGACTTAAAAACCTAAAGGAGAGAAATCTTCTGCTAAAATTCCCTATCTCAAACATTTATGTTGATTAACACTGATTTTAAATGATCAATGATTATAAAATCTACAAAGTTGTTATTACCTGTACCACAAGACCTGTGTAAGCTGCAACCACAAACATCACAAGATATGATCTGCTTCTGGCCAGGCTCATGACCACACTCCAAACAATAATCCATGATTAAAGAATCGTTAGTATAGACAAGATTTTCGATAAAATTCGAAAAGCCACAGGCAGGATATATTTTTTGAAAACGTTTTATAGGTATTCTTCTGACACGCATCTCAGAACGCGATGCTGTAAAATGTATATTGTGCATTGATACGGCCAATGAAATCTCGTAATCAGTTTGTCATCGCTAATGTCACACTTTGGACCCGCCCACTGATTTTCTTTCGGCGTAAGTTGCCATTGACTAATTTTGCTTAGCTGTATTCTTTTTTTACTACTGCTACTATTATACAACTATAACTATTATCAGTGTTATAATTTATAACTATTATCATTTATATTATTCTTTTGTTTCGTGTAAGATTTTATTATTATTATTGTCATAATTATTATTTCTTTTATCAGTTTTAGTAGTAGTCGTAGTTTTACTACTACTACTACTACTTCTACCAATGTTTTCAATATCTGGCGTAACCAGTATTTTATTTCATAAAACGCATAGCGATATAGCAAATACAAGTACTACAAATACCCTAAATGTACCGTAGAGAGATTCAGAAGAGAAGGTCACAATGCCTCATTTCAGTCTGCATCCCACGATTGCAATACACACCTTCCAAACAACTGTTATTGTTATGCTATTATTATTTAAAAAACAAAAACAAAAAAAAACAACATATCATGTATTAATGTATTACTGTTGTACGTAATTTATCAAATGAGCGCTGAGCGCGAGTTTAGATCAACCGACAGCTGATCCTTTTATTCTACAAATGGAATCGCATAAAAAATGTATTCATTTTCTTCCAATTCATCCAACCATTCTTCCCGTCATCATGTGATTTAATAACATGAGTATCCACTTACATCTAGTTTATTTCTGTAATTTTCAAAGATAAGGAAATGCGTTAAAATTTGGCGAAGTTAAATCTAGACTTCATTGTTATTTAACACATAAAAAAATCGTAAAAAATGTCTGACCTAAATCATTCATTAGAGTCATACATTTATGGTAAAAGAAAGGTAAATGGATGACTTCGATATGAAAAAAAATATTTCTTGTCAGTATATGTGACGTCATAGCCAAGAAGCCAAGCTATTTATTTATTTATTTATTATGCAGCATTATGGACATTTGATCATGATCAGCAATCCTCTGAAGGGCTTATAAATTTGCGACTATTTTTATTTTTCACGATACCCAAGTATTAATGAAAGATTTTATTGGTGATTTCTTAATGCGGTAATCACCATAGATAAATTTTAAAAAATGAAAAAAAAAAAAAAAAAAAAAAAAAAAAAAACATAAAATGCATGGAAATATCTTACACCGAAGCAGATAAGAGGAAAAGCGGTAAGGTGCTTGCAACACTGACGGACATGAAATCATGGACATAGATATAAAGTCTCTTTCTCTCTCTCTCTCTCTCTCTCTCTCTCTCTCTGTGCTGAATACTGCTGTCAAAAAGTGGTATTGCAATGCGGAATATAAACTTATCACTTATACGTAAGTTTGATCAGTTTCTAATATACAGGGAAACACCGTGACACGCGCAAGTAACTGTTTACATGTGGTAGTCAATGTCACCAATACACATCATATGACACGCGTACATGTAAAATGAATGTACATAGTGTGACGAAAAACAACCTGTGACGCCTCTCAATATTCGATCAGACTGCAATACACAATAGACCGAATGACACGCGTCCATGTAACTGAATGTCAAAGCATGACAATCGACAGCCAGTGACGCCTTGCAAATTCGATGACACTGCAATACACAGTAACACGCATGTGACACGTGTATCTAAATGCAAAATATGATATTATGTTTCTCCTCTGTAATGACGTGTTGATAATATTTTCCATTTACAAATTATCTATGTTTATCACAAAAAAATAAACAATTCTATAAGAAGGGCGAATGCACCCACTCAAATCAGGGCGAAACGACTCACGTAATAGAGGGCGAAACGACTCAGGGGCGAACTGACCCAGGGCGAAACGACTCAGGGCGAACGGGATTTAGGGCGAAACGACCCGTTTCCGTTCTTTAACAATGCTAGCAGTGTCCACAACTTTAGTTGTTGCTGAAGAAGAACAATAAGAAATTCATATTTCCTAGTAATAAGATAAAGAAAATGGAAGGATAAGCAGGACAAGGTGCATTTTCATTCAACTTATTCATTTCCTAGTATGAATAGAAAGAACAGAGCTAAATAAGCCATTGCTTCCGTTCTAATCCTATTATGTTTATGTATATATAACAATATTGTTACTGCCATGAATGTTTGACTTTTGAAATAAAACATGTTTAAACAATTAGAAAGAAAAATTAAACATTGTTTGAAAAAATAAGCAGAATAATTTAAGTGGATTATCACTCAATCGCATTATACAAGAAGTCATTATATGTACACTATACCATGTACGAACATTCTTCCTTAACAGTTTCTGAGAGAACGTTAAATCTACTCTCAAAAGAAAAAATAATGCTTCTAAGCCCTTATAGTGCAAAGAGGCAAAAAGGAAAGTGGCAGAGTTGCTTCTCCTGAAAGTGTACAATTCACCCAGCGGGCAAATGACGTCGTACTGACGTCGATGCGACGTCATTACGTCGCGTCGATGTCAGTACGACGTCATTTTGACGTTATGCGCCTGCTGGGACTATACGGCAGAAAAACAAACAAAAAAACAACAACAAAAGACAAAAAAAAACAAAAAACAAAAAAGCCCACACGATTTATAGATAATGAGACCAGAGGCGAACACAAACAGTTCAAATCCGTGGTGTAGCAGTAAAGACATACAGAAAAAGAAAGTTTTTTTCTCAATCTCGCAATCGCCCAGCCATCCGTTTGGTTTGTTGGTACAACAGTACTGCTAACTGATAAACTAGCAACTAGGAAGGATGAGATAACTAATGCCTGGACTCTGTTTCATATGGCTTTATGTCCAAAGTCTTCCATTCAGACAAAATTCACGAACCTTACCACCAAAAGCTTCTTAATTGGCTACATATGTCACTGTATTACGAAGGCATATTCAGAGAAAGCTCTAAATCTGCGTTAGAATATATTTCACAACAACGACAGGACTGCAAATATGCTGGTAACAGGTATTTTTCAAACTTATTCTCTGCGCCCTGGTGTAGATAAGCTAATGTTAGCGATTGCCCGGGAAGCAGTTTGAGTTCACGACGCCATGAGCAATGCAGATTTTAAATGTATTCTTCAAATATTTGCACTTGCCACTGACTTCCCATAGCTGAACCCTTTAGAGCAACTAGCTCCATACATCGATGAAGGACAATTGATCATGTGACGTTGTCGTCAAGCGACGTCTTATGTAAACAAACGTCTTGATTGGTTCTTGTAACGTTCGATTGAGGCCACGTCAGGGCGACGGCTGTTTAACGTTATGGCCGAACACGTCGTTACTAACTTTTCCTCGACCCATATATTGCCTACGCTACACCAAATCACCACGAAAAAGGCACAGAGAGGTTCACAAATAAAGTGTAAATATAAGAATAAAAATTTGATTTTCAGCGTTCATCGTGTGAAGAAGCCAGTGGTCGTCGCTACTGTAAAATTCTACAAGAAGCGCTTCGCGCTTCATGGAATTTTAGCTCCGCCCACTGGCTTCACCACACGATGAACGCTGAAATCAAATTTTAATTCTGAAGTATTATTGTCGTGTTCATGTGATTAAAAGGAATCATGTTGCATGGTATATCTGAAGTGCAAAACAAAATGTAATGATTTGCCTGCCTTAATTTTTGCTCAGAATCCAGGCCCCGAGGTTATAAAACATTTTTCGTGCTCAACTCAGCTGAGCATAAAATTTTCTCTGCTGATTAATATGAAAATGCCAACTACTTTTGGCATTTTCATATTCATAAGCAGAGAAAATATCATACTCAGCTCAAGTGAGCAAGAAAACAACTGTACTTATCAATATTTTGCTATTTATTAGCAGGTAAAATTTCATGCTCAGCTGAGTTGAGCATGAAAAAAGTTTTATAACCTCGGGGTCTGGAAAATCTGAAATTGTTTCCTTCTCTCTTCTCTCTTTCCGTTTATCCCTATTTAGTGGAGCTGCTTAGAGTGAAAATTCAAGGAAATACTTCACTTGATGATACAAGCATGAAATTTTCACTAAATGTTCCTTACATGGCCCAGATTCAAAAATGATCTCGGGCCACTTAAAAATCATCCATTTTCAAGATGGCCGCCAAATTTCAAAATGTTATCGTTTTAATTTAAAACATGCTTATAGTCCGTAGGCATATGTAGTTCCCGTGGGCATGTGTCTTATTTTTTTGGCAATATCTAGATGTAAAAACTTCGTCAATGGATTGTTCACAATGGAAAAGCGCATGTTGTCAAATTTTCTAACGACTATTTGGCCATAAGCATCGATTATATACGTTACCTATGTGTTTTTATTTTAAAATCATAATTTCAAGGTAAACTACTTTTTTTTATTTTCAAATGCAGTTTCTCCATAGAATCATCATAAAGTATTAGAAAATACATTTTAGTACCGTTTTATTTTCATCATTCATTACTACTAGTAGTAGCGTAAATAACTTTAATTTATGAGTTAGTCCATTATAATTCGACCTACAGAATTTCTTCATTGTCTCTCAGAGAACAATTATGAAGTTAATATCCTGGCAGTTCTTAAAAAACACTGTTTTCTTGGAACTATCAGCTTATGACTAATTTAGGGACTTCATGAGGTACATTTTATACGTGACGAAACTCAGAATATTGCAAATGCTAATAATTGGAGACTTGGCAAATTCCATACACGCACAGCAGGTTTTGCTGCTTGTTTATTTCTAAAAGCATATATCTGCACCTTTAATGGTTATGTCCAGCTACTCAGTCTTGCGATTCTGAAGACAGTCACATACATGACATTTTGTTGTATAATCAAAAACTGCAAAACAGATACATTTCACTATAGAAAAAATGCAGCAATTATAAGCCAGCAAATAGTTTGTATACAGGCTTCAAATAAAGCAATATATAGTCGGTTGGATAAATCTGAAATCCGATTAGCGACTGTTCTGGTAAGTTTAATACTGTAAGATTACCAGTAATTAGCAATTCAAAACATGATATTGCCTCTTTTATTGGACAGAACTGGTACATTGACCCTGCAGATTGAAAGAGTGTAAAACAAAAATGTACCCTTAGGCTTGAAGAGTTAAGCCACACCATTTTCTTACAAAGCTGACGTGAACACTTTCTAACTAAGTGTACTTACTTTGTAAGATTATCGCATATATTACGTTACCTAGGAAACCAACGTTGTTCAGTTTAAATCTTTAAACAAAACACGAGTCAAAATGTTGCATAGTAGTTTGAGTTATCTGGTCTGTGTATATAGTTCCTTACGGTAATGTACCAGCCGGGACATTGAGAATGCAGCATCCGACACATTTAATTTAGAAGAAAAAGAGGCAAGGGAAGTCGAGACATGGGTTATCACAGCAATATAGAATTACATGTTTTTGTTTAAAAATTAGTTTAATTTCCATGCTATTTTTCTTTCCTTTTCTAGTCTGCTTATATTCAACAGTCCCTTAAATGAGTCGATTTAGCATGGAACCAGCATTAGGACTTACTTTTAATTTGACGAATATTTTACGTTTTAAGAGACCGAGTTCTACAGAATTCTAAGCCTCAAAATTAAGTGGCAACGCAAAACGACAGCATATTTGATGTGGGATATTTCTGGGCAAATACCAGTTGTCCTAAAGAATGTAATGACATGTAGTTTCACTTTGCAGTACGGTAACAAAACAAAGAAAAGGAAAACAGATCGAATAACGTATGCAACCAGTTACTGGGTAATTTATAAGTTCCTCATATCTCATAAGCTTAAACAGTAATTACATTAGTTCTGAATTAAAAATTAGCAAATGATAAGGTAATGCATACTATTCATGTCAAGGACAAACCTTGATATAGCTATTTTCAGATGACCTCCTTGCCTTTGAAGATATTACTATAATTTTTATTATCGATAATTATTGTTTAGCAATAAGTACACGGGTTAACTGCTTATGAATGAAGTCTTACCGCTTTTCTGAATAAGTTCATATACAGTAAGAAATTGCAGCTTTCTGATACCATTTATATCAATACAAAGATAGAAGAAGGAAGCATACATATTAAAAGTCGAATGATCAAAACTACATTTGTCTTTCGTAACACTTAATGTATTGATAATAATGTATCAGAACACAAACAGGGACTGTACAGAATTATCTGACCTAATATATCTTGGTAATGTTACAATGAGAGATACACGTCATAAACAGACTCATGAATAGACGCTTTATATGTGTCTCTTAAAGTATATCATTTTCCATTACTTAATTGACATTGTGATAATATTGTGCAGTGTAACAGGTGGAAGCAACACAAAAAGGTAACGTTGATTACGTTCAAGCACGATGATAATAACTATCAAGTGAGCCGATACTTTATCAGTTGCCTCAGCTGACAGCCACTTTTGCATGTAGGTTACCTAATTGCCTCGTTAGACAGCACAGGTAGGGAAACAGGTATCTCTCCTATGATAATTCCAAACTTAAACATGGATCAGTTAGGTCAACTTATACATATTATACTGGTCCCCCAAGATTTTAAGTGATGCGTTTTGTGGTGTTGCTGTAAGTCAAAAATGTTAAGAAATTCTAAATGCTTCAGATGCTCATGTTGAGTTCTTGTGAGTGTATAAAAAGTAAATATTTGCTGTCTTAATATCAATGGTAAGTTAAATGCTTTCTGGCATCCAAGAATTGAGCCTTTGAAAACAACTTACTCAAATAAAAAAAACTTATTCCTAATACATTACAGATATGTACCGTAATGTTACTGTTACAATGCCTTTCAAATACAGGACAATCCCATATTATCAGACTTGGAGGCACAAACAGTGGTGTTTCTTCATGGCTGCTTCACATGTGTAAACTTAAGACATAAACAGTTACACTGAAAGGCTATATCATCTACAGTTAGATATTTTCGTCAGTAACTGTTTTGGGGAAAATCCTAAGGAAAAGTAAACTTTTCTCTTCAGCTGGCAATGCCACAGCTAACTGCTACTTAACTAATTCAACATATGCAAGCAGTTCTTTCAACATGGTTTAAAGAGAAGTGACAGAACATGTTAATTAAGGACCAATCATATAAAATTCATTCCAGCGATTCATGTATGTTAATTGTGTTTTAGTCACGGTTATGTACGTTACTGGTCTTATTTGGCTGATGATTATCTTTATCTAAATATGTCAATATAGCTATTTATTTAGATATAAAAAAATCAACTTGATAATTTTTAATTGCGCTTTACATTTATAACGTTAATTGTTTCCTACATTTCGTTTGTAACAGATTGCTGCTGTAACACGCTAATGTTACCCCACCCGTTACTTTGGTCAGTTTCTAGGTAAAACACATAAAATGATATAGCAACAACCATTTTTGAGCTGCTGAAAGACTGCTTTACTGATTATGATAACAACATCAAATTGAAGTTGGTGTCTACACGAAGACCCGATTTTTATTACATATGACCCTGGATTATTCTTCCTGGGACGGATTTCGATTATAGTACGTAATGTTACTGTTTGGGTGCCTTTTAGATACAACCAAAAATTATTATTCTCTAATGAATATAAGAATAGCATTTTACATTGCGTACTTGTACACCTTTTCAATTTAAGACTACAGCTAATTATACCTTCTCACCAGTGTTTCAGGAATTCATAAGAAATAAGTTACATTCTGTCTTCAACTGATATTGCCACTACTAACTGCAACCTAACTGATTCAAAATATATCAAGGAATTCTGTCAAAGTTGAGGTGAGCATGAGTCAAATAAAAGCGATAGATTATACTAATTTAGGACCACATGTAAAACTTTCATTCCACCGTTTGGTCTGTTTCTCATTGATTATTTGTATTTTAGTTACAGTTATATACGTTACAAATATATCATGCTTTTTGGTCATCATTTCCAGACTTCAGTTTGCTTTTTATGTATTAGAACATCTAAAAAGGGATATTTATGACACAAAGTATTTTCTACATTGCGTTTATTGCATTTAGGTGCTGTAATGGACCAGTGTTACCACACCCACCACTTTGGCCATTTTTTCGGTAAAGTGTTGAAAGAAACACTGGCAACAACCATTTTGCAACTCCCTAAGTCAATGCTCTAAGTGACTATAGTCAGGGCATAAAATAAACATCCATGCCAACGGGCCTCTGGACTATTACCTTAAATAATGTGTTGAAAAGTACATAAAATGGCGGACATTTTGTTTTTGCGGCGGCCATCTTGAAAATGACATAATTTCAAGTGACCCACGATCTTATGTTAAAGTGCATGCCAGGTACTTGCTATCCTGTAAATTTCATGCTTGTATCATCAACTGAAGTATTTTCGCTATATCCCGCTCCACTAATTGTTTTGGGACAGGTTTCCAGAACAAGTATTCAAACACATTTAAACCAAGCCTGTGCCCCCCGCCCCCCGCCCCCGGGATTATGCTGTAGTGTTATGGAAAACCGAAAAACATACAAACAGGAAAAAGTGCACCCACAATTATTTATGTGAAGTGCATCCCAAGATTTTTGAGAAAGCTAATAATTAGACTTACCCGACGATACAACTGATGCTGGACACTCCCAAGATATTTTGGCACGGCAAGTTCCGTATCCAATGCGGTAATTCCAATTCCAACCAACCACTCCGTTGAATGCCAAGTAAATGTCTTCATTTACTGGTCCTTCCTTGTCTCGCTGTCTCGCCAGAGCAAAAAGGCAATCGCTGTGGCATAGTTCCTTGTCCAAACCGGCATCATTAGTGATTCTGTAGTATTGATTACCAATAAAAAACGTCGCATTCGTAACATTGGGTCCCACTGCGTTAGGGTGAACATTCAAGTCGTCCGTGTTACATTTATCGCTTCCTTCTATAGTAACACCATCCTTTCCTGAGTTTCCAAAGTTGTCAATCTCAGCGTCATTTTCTTGTGTTGAACTGTCTCCACCTTGTTAAAACAAACGTTAAGTAAAAACCTAATACCACTGGGTGGTTGCTTAGTCCCGGTGAGCGATGATTTTTTCTGACAATCGTCAACGATTTTTTCTGACAATTAGTGTCTCGTAAGCGTGACGAAGCAAAAGGGTAAGTGAACAAACTTATTTTCAATATTTTCTCCTGATCTTTTGCAAACAGGCTGTTTTCTGAAGCATTTTATGAGCGCATTTAGTCGTTTGTCACATTTTTTCTGTGAAATAACCTCTGCAAACCAAGGACGAAATTTACAGCAAATGTCAAGGATTTGCTCCTACAACGAATTTAATGTCCCGGATTTTTTCCTACAGTGTCCCGGATTTTTTCCTACCACATATATTGCATTTCAGAGACCCAAAACTCGGATTATAGACTCAGCAATTAGATTTTTTGGTGTGTGATCTAATTTTATTTCGCCGATTGAACATCAGAAGCATTACTGACATGTATGCCATGGTATGCCTCAAGGAAAACTATCACTACAGGTGTTCATGAGTGAAAATATTCATTAAACGACAGAAAGAGGGGAATTTTTTATATCTTTTATGCTTAATAATTACAGTGCCTTATACTTTTACAGTGATCAGATTGTTCCAAGTCGATATTGCTGGCGTCAGAGAATTAATCTTTCTCCTTGCCATTTCGTTTCAGTGTGGTGTTGCTAAGCGTTGATGGATGGATGACTCCTTTTCATAAGTATTTCAGTCAGATAAAGACGACGGTAGGGGGGGATAATGAAAAGCTATGTGCAGTGGAATCCCGTTTACGATGTAAAGATTTCCGCCTTTAGCAGGTATCGAACCAGGGACCGCTAGGTCAGCAGGCCAGCGCTTAACCTACTGAGTTACCTGGGCTGCTGTTGCTCAGCATGTTTAGTGGTATGATATCGGGTGTAAACGCTGTTTGCCCCTAGAGGATGGTGTGGAAGTGTCTAACAAAAGCAAAAACAAAGAGTGCCAATCATATCATAAAAAGTTTGGAGTGGAGGCCCTATTAGCAAATTCATTGATTTAGTAGGCCCTACATCCTTACATACGGCCATAGGCCTACTCATACTTGTGAATCCATTATATATCCTAATTGCTGTTTGAATAAATTACATTGACTGAAATGCCAGCATTAGATAGTCTGACGTCACTGTGACCTTGGATGTCATGAGATCTCTGATGTGGCGTCATAAACTACGCAAAATCAAAGTCAGGAGATCTACTACCACCCACGTGTTTCCACCATCTTGTTCGATTTGCTAGATAATTTCCAGGTAAAATTTTGTTTGCGCACATTTATACGGTTGATTTCTTTTCGAGTATACACGGGGGTAATACCAATTTGCTTACCTGTGCTGTCGACCGAACCGTACAAAGACGCCATTTGAAGATGCCAAAGGAAGTGGCTCGCGACAGAGAAGGAGGTAGTAAGCAGTACCAGTTGTGGTAGATGACACATGTATACTATAATGAGGTGGTTGTCGGTCGAAGTATTCCATTTTTCTAAACAAATCTAACATTTCAAATCTTATTTAACTTCACATGAAGCTGGAGGTGCCGTGCGACTATTAAAAGTTCCCCCGTACTCCATCATAGTGCAATACAAGATACAAGATACAAGCTCTTTATTACGAATTTTCGGCCCTCATAGGAACACACATAGTGGTACAGAATGAGCAACCAAACAAATCAAGGAAAGAATTCCAAATGACAGAATGTGAGCAAAATAAAAGATACAAAATAATAAAGCATATCTCCTAACAGATGATACAAGTACCATATACATGTAAACACATACCAGCCCTAAAGAAGTCTAAGTGATATGATATATAACTACATTTGCCCAAAATGAAGATCATTCACTGCCTAGACAAGTCAGTGCAGTGGTGCCATCATAGAGAACCATAGCAGGTAGACTGGTGCATGCCCCATTTATGTTGTGCCCACCAAGCACAAAGAAATGAAGCAATCCAGGGCATACTGCAAGTACCCCCTAGAGTCACCCCACCCAATGTGTCAAGTGCACACCACCTCAAAATAGTAGCCCGCAGCCACCGATATACTGACACCAACTTGCTCACAGTTTCTGTTTACAACTTGGCGCCAAACCACCGAGCACCCTGCCTGCCTTCATAATTCCACATGTACCCACCACAGCCCCATCCGAAGATGAGGCTGCCAGGCATACCACTTCTATATTGGCACCCATCAGAACCACCATAGCTATGGAATCCAACATATGTCACAGCAGGTTGTTATAAGCAGAGGCGTAGCTAGAATGAGGCCTGGAGGGGCAGGCTTCAACACTTTTCCCTCTTTAAAGTAAAAAGATATACTTTCGAGTGAAGCACCTGTGAGTTTTGCCTCCCAACTCTTTGAGGGACTATTCCCAAAAGAGAGAATCTGCTCCTCCAGGAGCAAATTCTTCCCTCTGAGAACAGACCCTCCAAAAAAAAGGACTTCTGTCCAAGGAAAACTCAAAGGGACAACTCGCAAAGGAAAGAATTTGCTGCTCTAGAAGCAAACTCCCTTGTTTAAGAGCAGACCCTTCTAAGAAAGGATTCCCATCCAGGGAAAACTTGATGAGAAAGTCACAAAAGTTGTTTTCTTTTGTAAAAATGGTGGTAGGAGCTACATGGCCAAATGGGTATACTTTTGAGAGAAGCACCTCTGCATTTTCGCCTCCCTTTTAAATGAGCCAACTTCCAAGAAAAGAATTTGCTCCTCTAGAAGCAAATTCCTCTGTCTGAGAGCTGAGCCCTCTAAGAAAGGACTCCCATCCAGAGAAAAATTGAAGAAACAACTCCTCAAGGAAAGAACTCACTCCTGTAGGAGCAAATTCTCTCGTTCATGAGCAGACCCCTTCAAGAAAGGAGTGCCATCCTGGGAACAGTTGAAGAGGAAGTCACAGAAGCTGTTCCACTTTGTAAAAATGGTGGAAGGAGCACATTTTCAGTAGAAGAGGGATCTCTTATGGAGGTGCATGTATTCATATTTCAAAATACTTCTTTTAGCCTAGTATTAGGTCTGGCTATGCTCCTGATAAATATTCATCACAGAAACTGTAGTTGTATGAGTCAGCTAACTGCTGCACGGCAATAAGTGCTGTGTGGCGGCCGAAAAACGTCTCGCCAAACTTCACCATGGGGCAGATTATATAATTTCTGGTCATTTTGGAAACATTTATTTCATTTTGAGTCATTCTGAAAATAGAGTGGCCGAGCCGCTGCTAGGGGCATGGCTGGTGTTGCACATTACATGTATAACACGGAACTGAATACTAGTAACTTGAGAATAATTATTTGTCTGAGAAAATCTGAAGTCTGTTGAAATAATTTCAGTACACAATGTCATTGAAAAATTGATGGAACATGGCAAACAGTTTATAACAATGGCGTCATATATCTGTTACCATAGTAACTAGGAGTTCAAAATCATGCCAGAGTGACGTCATCTAGACGTTATTCTGCCAAGAGTTTGTAATTCCACAATAGCTAGTATCATTTGTATGGGAGTATGGCAAACAGTGTTTACTACGCTCCATCAATTTTTCAATGGCATTACATACTGAAATTCTTAAAACAGAAACTTCAGATTTTCTCAAACAAATAGAAACGTCACTGAAACAGGCGTTAGAAGGCGTGTAACGGCCGTTAAATGTCTCACCGTGCCCAGTCAATGTGCAGATTATATAATTTCTGGTCCTTTGGAATCATTGATTTCATTTCGACAAATTTTAAAAGAGATTAGCTCCTGCTAGAGACATGGCTGCAATTGACTTGATTGATTAATTGATTTGATGCTTAACGTCCACGGTAAACAGCTATAGTCATGTCGGGACGGTCAGTTAACCTAACCACACTATTTCTGGGCAGGCTTAGACCTCCTAAGCGGTTAACAAGTACCAAGTGCACTTACTTTCGCCAGTAACTGACAACTGCCTTTCTTGAATCAGCGGAAGGAGAAACGAAAGTATGTGGCCAGACCGGGTTTCGAACCCAGGACCTCTGACTTATGAGTCAGGTGCCCTACCGATTGCGCTATGCGGCCCGGCGGCTGCAATTGAACCGAGTATGTCATTTTCATTTATTCCTTTTATATATCCCTTGCTTTCAAATGATTAACTTCTCATAACACTTTGGTTTAAACATTTCTGTTCTGGTGTTGATGTGTAGTATGTAAAAATGTTCAGTCCCTCAAGCGTAGAACCGGCTGGACCTGTGCATTGTCAAGCCTCACATACACTATGCTATGGCGAGGATTGTGAGGAACAGGCAAGCACTGTACACCAAAGATAGTATAAAAGGAAATATTGATGCTTTGGAAACACACACACACACACGTACACAACATGCATGCACGCACAATTCTGGAGAAACAATGTAAATTTACTATGCCTCATAAGAGCAAAAATCGCCTGACCGTGGCGGCACTCAAATTTACAACCAAATTTGAAGCAATAGAATGGGCTACATGGTGCATACAATGGAAAGGCTGGTCTTTTGATGACCGACAAATATTTTGTCATCCATTTATGCACCAAAATTAAGTTTGAAGCATTTTTTTGATCTTGCTGTTCAATATATGCCCGATAACGTATCACAATAACTACTCATTTTGTGGTTTGCGTTGTCAGAAAAAATCAGGCGCTTTAAATCTATTGTAGGAGCAAATCCGGGACTTGTAGGAAAAAATCCGGGACCTATGAAAAATGAAAATGGGCTTACAGACCTATTTATATTATTGTAAAGTGTCAAAAAATAATGAGACATTTTCCTAACACCGATTTATGATTAAAACTAACGTTACCCTAACGTAAACTTCGCAGACATAGACATAGAGGACAGTTCTTCAAGATGTACCCTAAACGAAAATTTCCAGGTTTCTTTTATCTGTTGACCACGTTAGACATGTGTATTTTATCTAATTTGCCTAATCTCTACCAAGAATAAGCATAGGATTTGTAAATAAATGTTTTAATCGACTAAACTCATCATTTTGTCGCACCAGTTTTCTGTTATGACGTGACGGAGAAAAAATCATTGACGATTTGGAAAAAATCCGGGACCGTTGTCAGAAAAAATCGTTGACGATTGTCAGAAAAAATCATCGCCCACCGGGACTAAGCAACCACCCAGTGAATACGTCACTTAAATATTTTTGACAGTGGCTATAGCAAACTATGATGATTAGCCTATAGTGCCGCTTTACTGAATCAATAGTGGTTTAACTCCATAAGTAAAGCAGCAATATAGGCTAATACCTTTTGCAGACGCGATCTTAGCGGAAAACATAAAATGGCGTTAGCCTACCTAGATTTTTGTGGTGCACCAGAAAATAATAAATTTATTTAAATTTACCCAACGCGTACCTTTGGGAGAAAGCGTTGTATCAACGTTTATGCAGCGTCCCTGTCGCATCCACGTGGGTGCATCGTCTTCAGGCGTTGGATGTAGTGTTAGAATAATAAATAAATAATGAAAAAGTACATTACCATCCATGTCTGAAGATAAAATTATGGCCTCGACTATAAATGAAGGAAATCAAAATACTGAATATGTGTTATAAAAATTTAGATATTAACCCATTCCATTCGGGATACCCCTTTAGGGATATCTGGGCAAACAGTTTGGATCAAGATCAGGCCCCACAAAAGTGGGGCCTGATCTGAGATCCAAACTTTTTGTTGCCTAGACATCATTTCCACAAGAGTTAGTTAGACCAATATTGTCAAAATATTCTTGATTTCTGATGCAAACGACAATTTCAGCAGACGACAAAAATACCCAGAATGCAATGGGTTAAGCAGATCTTTTGGGCATATCGCCCTGATGTCTGTCCCTCCACCTTTCCGAGGCGATAGCTCTGAATGTGACTACCCCACGCGATTCCAGTATGGACATCACTGGAACCGTGTTGGTGTGGCAGGTCCTGCAAGGGGCCGCATGGGGTGTTTTGTAGGGTTGGAGGGGTTAGTCGGATTCCGCGCTTGTCCAGAGCCCTCTCTCTAATCGGTTTCTCAACACTTTCTTTTTTTCTTATATTTTAAACTGTATTTTATTTTAATGCGGCAAGCCCGTCCTCTTTCGGTGGCGAAAGGTAGACTGCGACTGTTGGACAGTCTCAACGACCTTACGCAGATTTATGTCATTATTTTCGCTATCCCACATTTCCTAAAACCTACTTTTCCGACTGCTGTCCGAATACAGACTACTCACCTCGTCCATTATTTGTCCAGCTATCACCAAAATTGAACATGTTAGCTTTCCGAGCTTGTCCAAAGTTCATCTCAATTTTCAGTAAATTAAGACAATCAGAGGCATTTGGGTACTTGAATTTAACCTGAAAAATGATAACGTGAGACAATGAGAGAATATTGATCAGTATCTGTGAGCTCACTAATAAATATGAGCCGCGACACGACAAAACCAACAATGTGGTTGTGCGCCCAGCGCAGACTCAGATCAGCCTGGGCATCCGCCCAGTCTGATCAGAGTCTTCGCTGACCTCATGGAGGTAGCTTAGACCCTTAGCTACCCTTTGAGCTCTTAACGAAGAGTCTGATCAAACTGGACAGATGCCCAGGCTGATCTGAGTCTGCGCTGGGCGTACAACCACATTGTTGGTTTTGTCGTGTCGCAGCTCATATTTACTACTCAAAAAGAAGTTTTGCATCTGGTGGAAGTATTAACTAAATCAGGTAGTAGGATAATCAGACTACTTGGTACTCGATTCTGTATCAAATAACTTATAAACAGAGATATCAGAAATAAATCAAAACTATTTAAAATTGAGTTACCCCTGGATAATGGAAATCGACCTGAGAAAAAAAAAAAGAAAATAAACATAAATTTAGACAATTAGTGGCATCTGACACTTACATATGAACTGAGACAACCAAAGGCACCGGGTACACAAATTACTCTATATGCAGCCTGAAGTTTTGGAGCAAACTGTATAGATCCGGATCAGAATGCTCAAACTGATCATACTTTTACCCGCTTTTTCCTGCAGAAGCCCCTGTTATAAAACAGTTTGGACCTAAAAGGACGCCAATTCTTCGGCGTTTGATCTGGACCTATTCTGTTTGCAAAGGTCCTTTTTGTGGGATGCTAGACATTAGAAAAACAAAAACAAGTTTACAGTTTGCTTCTTTCAAATAGGAATTCAGAAGCGTAAGAAGCAATCTATTCATTTTTTAGGGAATAAAAACAGAAGAACGAAAGAAATTTGCTTACTTGCAGTCACTTAAATATAACTATACAAAAAAAAAAAAAAAATGAAATAAAATAAAATTTGTATTTTGCAAAAAAAGATGATTCTAAATATCATCAGAGAATGTATCTCAGCATGCCACCAACCACTGACTTTCCTAATGGTAGCCTGCTTTGCCGAAATCGACAGTTATGTTTCCATAATCGAAAATCATGATAAAAAAATTGAAAAATCGCGTTTTTTTTTCATCACATATAAATATCATGCCTTACTGTACTATCATCACTTTGATTTTGTCATGTTTCTAAAGATAATCATACCTTAAGAAGAGCCTTTCTACTACAAGGATGCCCATACATTGTACTGGAATTCTGTAAAATGGTAACACCTGGGGGCATACTTCCAGTTATCTGTATTCCTCCATCGTCAAGATCCAGACTGACCGCCCCGCCATGGCAGATGTGACAAGATCTGTGAAAGCAGCTTTGATGTGTAGGTCCAGCTGTAGATATAGAGGATCTTACATGAGTGCTCATGTATTATTGAATTTATTAAACGAGTTGGGGAAAAAGATAAGATGCGAGACTCTGCCGAGCATCTTATCGTTTTCACCAACGAGTTTAATAAATTCAATAATACAGGAGCACGAATTCAAGATTCTATTTATCATATGACACTAAAATCGCATTTTATTAGCAGATTTTGCATTAAAACGTCACGATTTCGCCATTAGAAAACACGACGTTTTATGGACGTCAACGCATAACATTACGACGTAATTTGCATATTTAATCCACTAGTGGATTATCGTTTTTAATGCATGGCTTTATTACACTCTCAGATGCGACGTCATATGATAAAAGACGATAAATCACATCTGAGCAAGGGCGTAGCTACCTATACGCAAATACGCAGGTGTGTGTTGAAATTTTGTCAAATTGACAAAATTTCAACACACACCTGCGTATTTTCATGCTGAAATGTTGTTAATTGGGCATGATTTTAATGCTAACTGCCAGCAAACACGAAAATTTGAAATATAATAGCGGCTTAACCCCTTATTATTGCCCTCAAAGAGTATAAAACATGATTGTGCGTACTGTGTAATTGCCCATAGCTACGCCCTTGCTAAAGATTATTCACGGCTGATCAGACCCCAAGATAATAAAACGTTTTTCGTGCTCAAAAAGGATTGCAAATTACTGATAAGTACAGTCTGTAGTTTTCTTGCTCAGTTTACAGTTGGAACGCAGCTCCAAGGAGTAGGGATATAATCAAGCCCATAGCAACGGATTTTTGTTCGAAATTATCGCCATCAAAATGGCTATCGACGAACCCCTCAGTCTGTATTTTCATGCCACCATATAGATTTATGAAATTGCCTCACCGGTTGAAACTTTAAGAGCACCTCTCTGACTTCCATTATTAAATATTTCCGTTAAATTAAGTCCAAGACATTCTTTCCTGGCTGTGTAATTACTAGCGAAACAGTGCCCTTTACTTCCAGGTCAAACACGTGAACAAAAAATTACGATTTATAGCGTATTCGACTTTCTCCAGGTCGCAGACCTATGCCATGAAAAACATTGAACAATACTCTACTATCACCTGAAATTTCAGAAAATTTGGTTTTGGAACATTTTAAAATTGCAAAATAACATACGCCTAACCAGTTTGTAAACAAACCAAAACCTGGCGTCGAAATCATGACAGCCTTAGGCCTACGTGACATCGCACGAATTGTTCATTGCCAAAATAACAAACTCGCAAATCTGCCTGTTCGTAGAAACCTTAACACCTAACACTGATTAATTTTCGACCAAGACAGAATAAAACAGTCAAGCAGATATATTTTATACATCATTTACTCGATACTGTAGCAATTTGTAAACACAACACTTATTGACAAACTTATGACGTAATTTTGTATGGGGTGCCGTTTTAGTATTTAGGGACGGGTCATTTATCAGGTGGGGGCCGGATACATTTTCATATGAATCACCAAAATTTTTCCGACCAACCCAGTCTCACAATAATTATTTTTCCGACCCGCCCCCCCCCCTCCCAGATAGGTAACAAAAACAATTATGACCCGCCCCCATCCCCCAATCCCAGCTACCCTTCCCCACACACACACCATATTACCTATTTTATGTCAGACTGACCTGAATCCAAATCTGTACGAAACACAAAGAACATTTTCGTATTCTAATAGGTCAATTAATCATTGTCAGTTTAAACTTTGTCTGCATTTCTTTTACTTTCTTCTGCAAATGATCATCCAGAAATCTGTAGTTGAATGCTTGATAATTATAACTGTTGATAATAGCCTATTAATTGGGCCTCTAGGTGGCGGGGTATGGGGAGCCACAGTAGTTTTGCTAATGAAAAGGCACCTGGACAGCTGATATCACAAATGCAGACATTAAAATTAATTCAAAATCATCTACTTGACATGAATTTATAGACACTTTCATACTGTTCTTCTGGCAAATCAATAAAAAGATCTGTTTAAGTTATGAAGCTGCCCCCCCCACCCCACCAAATGTCGTTAAATTTTGAGTTGAAAGGAATGAGTCTGAAATTTGAGTGGTAATAAAATTTTAGGGTAAAAATGAAGGCTGATAGAAGACTTCTGAACCCCCCCCCCCCCACCACACACACACACATACAATATGCCTAATAAAATATATGACCTCCCCCACCCCGCCTGCTCCGAGGCTTATTGATTTCCGACCCTACCCCCCCCCCCTCCCCCACCCCCATATGGTAATAAATGACTCGTCCCTTATCATGTTTATTCCTTACTTATCGATATCCTAAATCCATAATTAATTTACGGATATCCGGAAACACGCGAATAAAGAAATCACAACAATGGAAATGTTTGCCAGGTTTTGGACCTGCAGGTTTGCTAGAATTTAAAATCTTATGGTGGCACGGTGGGTACGCCTCCATGTATTTCCGGCTGCCATTTCTACAACGGGGAACAACTTTATTGACTTCCACATAGTTTTCCTGTACCGGAAAATTCTTAAAGTTTTCCTGTACCGGAAAATTCTTTAAAAAAACACTTTGCATCCAAAGGGGCAACTGCTTTTCTAAAAGAGTTGACTCCCTTTGGAAAGGTAGGTATAAATTAAAATTGCCGAGATGCTTCCACATGAAATGTACCCAGTCTCCTTAAGCGCGCACATTTACATGTAGGCCCTCCATTTCTTTTCGGTTCATTCTTCATTTGTGTGCCAATTAGAACTTTAACTGAAATTGTGTGGTCTTATCTTTCTTTGACTAGCAGTCCCAGGTATCTTAAAGGGTCACCAGAAGATTTGATATTTTTGCCTGAAGGCAAACGTACAGGGCAATCCGGTACACTTTATGCTCAACTCTGGGTTTATTCTTCATACTCTGTGTCCTGAAAGTAAACTCTTGGACAGTCGATTTCCGAATCGAATCAAATAACAGTTAAAACACATTCATTAGGCAATGATAGGAATCGAGCCAGCGGCCTGCAGATACATGTACGCATCTAAAACTGGTGAAGTGCGGGAAGGTTTTCACTTTTTTTTTATTTATTTTATGAGGGTCAGAAAGTTTACGGGTGATAAGATGAACATCTTGCATTTGTGCATTCTAGTTTGGATTTTTGGCGGTAGTTTTTATATCCATGCTCAGTTTGCTGTTGGTTGAATAAATATACAAAGTACGTGCGTATTTTAACAGTTCCTCACACCTCTTCTGTTTTCAACTTTCAAGCAGACTGTTTAGGTACACGGTCAAAGGTTAAGTATTCAAGGTATGGAGTTTGCCGAAGTTAAGCGATTCATATACAGTTTAAGTATATGTACAGTGTTATGGCTGCTTTTTGTGCCACGCGCCAAACGTCGGAAGGCACGAACATGTAGCAAGCCTCCAATTTTCCCCACACATCCCCCTCGCCCACTCACTCACCCACGCACCCCGACACCCTTTTCAGGTTCATCGTAGAACTTCGTAGTCGCCAGACTATTTCAGAATGGAAAGGTAGTCTTACAAGCCAACCAGTCAATCAGGGTTTTGCTGTTCGCTTATATAAACAGCAAGTCGTCAGACTAAACACGTTTTTGCTGTTGTCACATGCGACAAGAGTCCTCTTTCAAATTAAAAAAGAGTCCTCTTTGAAGATTCAACTGTTATAAATCTCAGTGTGTGTAGCAACAATGTAGCCAAAACTCTTCTATTGAATTGAGAGAGAGAGAGAGAGAGAGAGAGAGAGAGAGAGAGAGAAACGACTGTTCAGTGTTCAAGTCATGTTTGGATGTTTGGTACCAAAACATCACTAAAGGCGTCATTCCAGAATAAATTAATTATACTAATGTATAACAACACATCTTCGTCTCATTTATAAATATATTTGTGATTAAATAGGAATTCGTTAGTCTAAACATGATGTAGTAAGTGCTGCTCGCCCCCCCCCCCCCACACTTCCCCCTCGCGGCCGCCCAACCTCCTTCTATCCCCGCTCGGCTTGTTTCTTGTTTCTTTCTCACTTAAGTATATACCACTGGTAATTGTTGAGCAAATTATAAAATCAGATTGTAAATTATTTCGAAAACTAGACAAACAAAGTGACAAGAAAGAAAAAAACTCTCTTACACTGTACTTCGTACCGGGTTCAAATGAAATTATCTGGTTAATTCATGTTCGACATATTATACGTTTGTAAACATGGCAAGCCAGCTGCCTATAGTTCTAGGTAATATGAATACGTCATCATTTTTAAAAATGACGTAACAACAAAGTGACCTAATAAATTATTTGACAGATAACAAATGACTGTTTGAAAGATAAATAAAGTTTGAAAAGGATATTATTGTCATAAATTGGAGTGGCAGGTCAAATTTGTACAATGCCAATCAGGCCAGCAGTCGGGCGAGCCCCCGGTGAGGTACGTTCTACCAGTTTGTTGTCTATTTTAGCTCATTAAACTCCGTACTTTTTCTCCTCTTCAAGTTTTTTTAGCAATTTGAGCTCATGTTTGACAAGCTGTCGACCTTAATTTTCTGTCTAAATTGTGGCTGTCCGGCAAGTATTGCTGGTGCTCATATCACGCGCAAGACCGTTTCTCGGGCGTTTAAACCACTGATGCTATCTTTCATTTTGCAATTTAAAAATGTTCCAAAACGATATTGCTTGAAATTTCACATGCACAAAGAAGAAATAATTAAGTTTTCGATGGCATGGGTGTGCGCATTGGAGAAAGTCCCAGCTCTCTGTAAATTATATTTTATGTTGATGCAAGTTTTCAGTAGCACCAAGATAGTGTATTGTACTTTGACGATGAATATTTTAGCATTTCGAGCAATTTTGGCCCTCAAGTTTGTTGAGAAAGCATGCTTAATACTAGTTAGCAAAGCAATTTTATGTGTTGAATCATTTAATATAGCTAATGCCTCTAAACACATTTGAGAATAATGGGAAATTTCGTCAAGAACCATGTTCGCCATTTTTAGGGCCTATTTTTTATGTGGAAGGATCCACCGATGTTAATACAATCACCGCTTTTCGAGGGTTTGCGTTCCAACTGTTAGCTGAGTATGAAAATTTGTCTGATTATGAATATGAACATGCCAACGTTAGTTGGCACTTTTATATTTATCAGCAGAGAAAATTTCATGCTCAGCTGGGTTGAGTATGAAAAAAGTTTTATAACCTCAGGACCAGGAATCATCACCTTAAAAGTGAATGAGTGCACCTTCATGGGAAGCAATTCCGTCAGTTTACTTTTTCCCGGTCTCCCCTAGGAGAACTTTTTTCCTGAAAGGGTACCACCATTTTCGAAGGGTTTTGTCTTCAAACAGGAACTTATAAAAGTTGTTTCCTTTGTAAAAACATCGGAGTAATATGAAGGTGAACCAATTCAGCTTAAAACACCTAACTACTTTCAGTATGCAACGTTCCACGGGGCACTCAGCGTTGATTTAATGTTGATTAAACCTTCTTTGCCTGCTGGATTAACGCTGCTAAAGGTGAACATGTCAAGCCATGTAACCCCTTATAAAAGAGAAGGAAAGATAGTAGACTCAAAATGCTTTACAAAGATCTGAAGGTGTAGCCAGTACACCCACAAAGGACATTGTTTCTCCCAAGCAGGAATACGAACATCAGTCCCTTGCATTGCAAACCCCACTGGCTGGAACTGACATGTAAAAGTCCGGTTTCTTCCCCCAGACCATTAGAGATAGGAACTCCCCGGCTGATTCCCTTTTTTCTGCTGCTGAGTGTGCAGAGGACTTACATTAGGGCCTACATTATCACAGGTCCTTGGTCGTATCACTAGTAAATAATACTGATTCTGATTCCCCACCCTCCCAGTGAACATGCGACGTTGATAAAACGTCTACGCAACGCTGTTCAGGCGTCTCGGAGGTTTGAGCAAGGTTAAGCAGACGTACTAGCATCGCGTATTTACTGGGCCTGACTGTTCCAAACGTGTCCACACTGTTGGTTGGCTAGAAATAGAAACTACGGACTAAGAAAATTAGTTGAAAGGGTAGTTTCGTATTGTCACATTTAAATAGGTTATGTTTATCACTGGGTATAATCGATTCCGCTAATTTCCTGCAGAGACTTACATCATATTTGGCTTCCGCGAACTCTTGCTTCCTGTCGAGACTTCTGTACATGATAAATGGCTTCCTGCCGAGACTATCCGCGTGATTCTGCTTCCTGTCGAGGCTCTCGTCAGTGAAAAAGAAAGTTCGGTATTTGAAAGCTTAACTAAGCTTCGGCTGAGGCCATCAAATCGGAAATTAGTTTAGAAACGACCAGATTGTAGGGATCAACGAGGCCATGGTGTCTCCCATCAAACTTTTTAACTGTCGACACAAGTTTTACTTTCTGCCAACCCTGTGTCAACAGTTTACGCGTGAGCAGCTTCCCTTTTCAACAAAGTCTTGATATTTGAAACAGGCTCTAGCATAGCGGACTAACTGAGAAACATAAACTCCGTATGTAGGTGCCGAAGGGATATTACTACTCAAAAACGGAAAGTTAACTATGGGGATATTGAAGTCATCTCTCTTGTCATAATACCTAGTAACAAGCTTTCCATTGTCAATATAGAGATAACAATCTAAGTATGAGGCAGACGAACTGGACTCCGTGATGTCTTTAATTTCAAGTTCACATGGATAGATGAGGTCAATAAACTCCGAAATCTTTTGATTATTCAAAGACAGAACATCATGTATGTAACTGTAACGAAAATAGCAAACTCGGTTTAATTGAGTTCTTAGGTATTTAGAATAAAGCAGTTGTAGGTCTTGAACTTCTAATTATCTGGACCTGCAAACTAAGGGATACGGTAGTTGGACAGCCCTTTTGCAGTGATATTCCACTCATAGCATTTCAACAAAAGCCTGTAATCAAGAGATTTCCAAAGCGATTGTTACAGTTTTATACAGTATAAGGAAAACTTATTAACACATTGTTTTCTTGCAGTTTTTCTTAACATTATTGAAACAATCTATAGAAGAAATATAAAGCGAATGCGACTGGGTCCGAAAACAGACCCTTATCAAAGCAGGTCCTTTCAACTGATTTAACGTTGTCTTTTCCATTTATTTTTTCTTTTATTTATTTATTCATTTTTTGACGATATTTTTCCACAGAATTAGACACTCAGCAAAGTTGTGAAATATTTGAACAGCGATGATGCATACCTTTGCGTGTTCTCAGTAGACCCATAAGTGTTAGGTTGAAGGTTCGAGCACGGACCAGGTCATAAGGTTTCTCTCGCGTTAGGATTATTTCCTTTCTGTGTGAACATTGTTTTTAAACAGTTAGCTTTTTGTTCAGCATGCTTAATATATAATTCCTCTATATTAGACATTGAACAACTTAAGTTTGTCACCCTAAAGTCTCCAAACTTACCCGTAGAACTAGATATTCCATCAGATCCGCAATCATCTCCAGGGTCTCCTACGCGAACACACGTCATTCGCACCATGCTAAATACTGTACCATCAGAACATGACGTCATCTCTATCGGCTTACCCCAAACGCATCGGTACCAGCGTCGGCAGTCGTTCGGGTGCCGGATAAACTTTCCATGCTCACAGTCAGATTCTAAAACCTGTGCACAACAGCTGGACAGAATTACTAAGAAACAAAAGCCTATGGAATAATATTCCATATTTAACTTTAGTCTGAGAAGTGCTGCTTTAAATCCCAAAGTCCGGCGCTTAGCTTATTGGCTGAACACCAGAGTGACGATATTACTGGCTTGCTTAATGTTTATATACAGAGTGACGGTGCAAAAAATGTGATAAAATCCGTCTCAGATAACGGAGAAGAAAAAATAAGGCATGAAAGCACGAACCGCACTTGAAGCGGACCATTAGCATACTATAGACATACACTCCTCGGCCGACGTGACACCTGCCTTTTTGTATTAAAATTGCACATATTAAGGTCTTTTGGTACATATACCAAGGCTGGTCATAGCATGCAAAACTTTAGATTTAAAACGAGCTGAACATGTCATCGGTTGTGATTCTTATTACCCTCTTGAATCCTAAATGTTCATCATTATGTCACACAATGCAGCATGGACCTAATACAAAATGTATGACCTAAAACTATTGATAAGGCCGTGAAACCAAAAATAAAGTCCGTCATCAAACATTTCGTTTTTCTTGTTTCTTGCTTCCAAAGAACCCATCTATCTAAACTAAGCTAAGTGCTGAAGTTTGTGCTGAAACAGTGAAATCTACGAGTACCTTTCAGATTTTCTAGTTCATCTTTACGAGACATTTTCGCCTCTCCTCTTCCCCTTCCCGGAATCTCCCCGCTAGTTAGCAGAGCGCGGTGCATTTTTAACCCATTGATGCCTATTGTCCCATAGAAAGGACACAGACAAACAGTGCAGTCCTAGATCAGACTTCACAAAACGGCCGCTTGATTAGAGAGTGTTTATACTATTTGCAAAAGAGTAATGGTATTTCCTAATAAAAGAAAATAATAATACACAATAAATAATAATACAAACCAGAACCCCCCCCCCCCCCTGAAATGACTACTCGACTGAACCAGCATGTCCCCTGGGCATAAATGGGTTCAGAGTAGGCTTCGATCACATCTTCTGTCCGCTGCCACTGCCAGAGAGAACTACCAAACCATTTCAGTTGGTGAAAGGGACCACTTTCAGGGGAGGTATATTTGAGCCGCGACGCGAGAAAACCAACAATGTGGTTGTGCGCCCAGGGTAGACACAGATCAGCCGGGGCATCCGCCCAGTCTGATCAGACTCTTCGCTAAAAGCTTAAAGGGTAGCTAAGGGTCTTAGCTACCTCCATGCGGACAGCGAAGACTCTGATCAGACTGGGCGGATGCCCAGGCTGATCTGAGTCTGCGCTTGGCGCACAGCCACATTGTTGATTTTGTCGTGTCGCGGCTCATTTGACCAAGAAAAAAATTGACGTCACTTGTAACGGGCTCCTCTTTAAAAAATAATTTACTCCTTACGGGGGCAAATTAATTCCTTTAAAATTTATATACTCCTACTACTGTACTATATTTATATACTCCTTACAGGGGCAAATTAATTCCTCTAAAATTCGACACTATTTTGGAAGGCGTCGTCATTACAAGCAAACAGAAGGCCTAAAAGATATTTTCCTTCGTGAAAATGCTAAAAGATTGGAAATAGATCCATTCATTAGGAGTGTCCACCATGACGACAAGCCAAGAGTCATGCAAGAAACGCACCCTTGCATGGCTTAGTAATTCGGTATTTTCTTTTGCTGTTATTAGAGATCACTGAACTCTGCATTGGACTCTATTCATAAAACCTCATAAATATCCGAATCTTACTCGGATGCTGTGTCCTTTCTAACTTGAATGCTTTTTGTTTGCTGAGGTTTTGCTCTTTAATGATTATGTTCAATATTTTAAACATATAAAACTTCAAGTTGACGTTCAATACGAACCCAGAATTCTAAATGCAACCGATAGAGATTTTTGATCTTGAATAAAGAAGACAAGTCTTAATCTCTTTATTTACGAATAATGTGACCAGGCCAAAGATTTTGGCCACAAATGTTTTTTTTTTTTCAGTATTATCATGAAACATGAATTACATCCGGTTTTAGTTCTCTTGACATTCCCAAAGAACATCTTTGGCCTATAGACCTGCTCCCTTCTACGTACTCATATTGATTTCAAGGCCAAACGTTGCTAAATATTAATAGGTTAGTAGGCAGATAACGTAAGGTCTGAATATGCACTGTCTGTTCAAGCCCATAATTCCTAAATAACATTCTGACTTTTCACAGACATTTCGTAACAATTCGGAAACATTATCAGAGAAAACAACGCTCTGTTTCAAGAGAAGAGCCGAAGGTTTCTATAAATAAGGAGTGAATTTTCCTGTTTGTTAAGATTTATTTTTTGCTGATAAGTAATGCATTATTATTATTATTATTGTTTACCAACCTTTATCATATGACGTCGCATCTGAGAATGTAATAAAGCCATGCATTAAAAACGATAATCAACTAGTGGATTAAATATGCAAATTACGTCGGAACTTTATGTGCTGACGTCCATAAAAACGTCGCGTTTTCTAATGGCGAAATCGTGACGTTTTAATGCAAAATTTGCTAATAAAATGTGATTTTATTGTCATATGATAAATAGAATCTTGCATTCGTGCTCCTGTATTATTGAATTTATTAAAGTCGTTGGGAAAAACCGATAAGATGCTCGGCATAGACTCACATCTTATCTTATCCCCGACTCGTTTAATAAATTCAATAATACATGAGCACTCATGTAAGATCCTCTACTTAGCTGGCGAGATATGAGATTTGTTTTATTATGTACCCGCATTCATTTGTAAGAAAGGCCACATCATTCTCAGTCGATAGCCGGATATATTGGTGTTTAAACAGACGCAGGGAAAGCGTCATATACATTAAAAGTTATATATGTATATAGTGTTACATGTATTACATTAGATGACTTCCGGGTACATGTTAATAGAGTATTGTGACATACTTTTCAAACATCAGCAGATCACTAAAACGGGACTCCATTAGACCCTGCTTCTTCAATACCCCTCCCCCCCTCTCCGCTCCTTTCCCCCACTAGCACCGCGCTAAAGCGGAGATTTATTTTCAGCTGGTATCTGTATAACCATGGGGGCTTGGGTAAAAGAATGCAGACTGTATATACATATAGGCAAGGGGAAAAATTCTGGCTAAAAAGTTTTAGGGTAACGTTGTTTTCCCGGCGCAAAATATAGATCCGACAAACAAATCGTTGTATTATTTGACAAAGCATGCTACAGAATACTTCTTCTTAACAATGATGCCTGTTTTATCTCAACCATGTAAAGGGCATGTATTTGCTGGCTTCAAACAGCATCGTTATTCAAAACTCCACAGTAACATGATAAGATATTTTTCACAGGAAAGGAATGAAATCTAAAGAAAAACTCTTTCTCGCGTCTTTGGCATCTTTAGATCTTGTGTCAACCGATCTCATCTCCAAAATTATGAAACCAACCACCTCCTTTAAAAGAAAGACTGAGGGTCGACCGGATCAAACACCTCGCTCTGTGCTTCCATCTGAAATTAAGCCTATTTATGCCTCGTGTCCCATTAAAGAGACACATGCAAACAGTGAATATCCAGATCAGACGTCAAACACGTCGTCTGATCATGGTCTTCACTGTTTGTAAAAGGAAAACGGGCTTTTTTGTTTAAAAGAAAGATAAATAAATAAATAAAATTAACTATGCCAAACACCTTAATGACTAATGGACTCGTTCAGTATATAAAGGATCTTACATGAGTGCTCATGCATTATTGAATTTATTAAACGAGTTGGGGAAAAAGATAAGATGCGAGGCTATGCCGAGCATCTTATAGGTTTTCCCCAACGAGTTTAATAAATTCAATAAAACAGGAGCAGGAATGCAAGATTCTGTTTATCATCTGATACTGAAATCGCATTTTAGCAGCAAATTTCGATCTAAAACGTCACGATTTCGCCATTAGAAAACGCGACTTTTGATGGAGGTCAACGCATGTTGTTCGACGTAATTTGCATACTTAATTCACTAGTTGATTATCGTTTTTAATGCATGGATTTATCACACTTTCAGATGGGACGTCATATGATCAATAAGTATAGAAGAGTTCACTGAAGAACAGTATAGAAGAGTCCATAATACATGCATTATGGCAGGAACTGGTCTAAACTACAATAACGAAAATCATGTTTGCTGTTGTTCTAGAACGTCTTTATTTGAGCTGCGACACGACAACTCCAACAAAGGAGATACTGCACAAATTTGGTGCAAAAAAACACAAGACTATTTTTGTAAGCTATAAACATATGGTTACATGGATACAAAACAACACACATGCCAATCAATAGACTATTCAATAGACTAGTACAGGTCGGCACAATCACAAACATGATGATTAAAGATAATATTCATATCCAATACCTCGAAATATGTGATTACACTGCGTACACTGCGTACACTGCGTACAAAGTGAAGATAGAAGAGGACATGTTTTGATAAGGCTAAATGCGTCTTATACAGACAGTCTAAATATGGGTACAAAACTGGCACACTCCTTAGTTGATATCTTCTGCCAATATTTTATATTGTGAATCACAAAATACGTGGGTACACTACGTACATTGCTTATAAGTGAAAATAGGAACGGCCACCTTTTGGAAAGTCTATGTACATTGTCTACAACCTATCTACATAGAGGTTCAAGGTCGGCACAATCACATGTATGATGATTGCAGATAATATTCTTATACAATACCTCGAAATATGTGATTACACTGCGTTCAAAGTGAAAATAGAAAAAAAAAGCATGTATTGGAAAGGCTATATACATCTTATACAGCCTATCTACAAAATGAATACAAACCGGCACACGCCTTCGTTGATGTCTTCTGCTAAATAAATATGTTATATTGTGCATCTCAGAAAATGTGGGTACACTGTGTACATTGCTTATAAGTGAAAATAGAAACGGCCACCTTTTGGAAAGTCTCTGTACATTGTCTAAAACCTATCTACATAATGGTTACAGGTCAGCATAATCTAATACTTGATGATTACAGCTAATATTCTTACCCAATACCTCGAAATATGTGATTACACAGCGTACACTGCGTACAAAGAGAAAATAGAAGAGGGCATGTTTGGATAGGCTATATACATCTTATACAGCCTATACATTAGGGTACAAATGATAGTGCTCAAAGTACCCAATCATAAGTCCGAACTCGTAGGTCAGTTAAACATAGACAATTTTGGAATATACAAACTGGCACACGCCTTGGTTGATGTCTTCTGCTAATATCGTGCATCTCAGAAAACATGGGTACACTGCGTACATTGTTTACAAATGAAAATAGAAACGGTCACCTTTTGTAAAATTTATGTACATTGTCTACAACCTATCTACATAATGGTTACAGGTCGGCACAATCACATAATGGTGATTACAGATAATATTCTAATCCAACACCTCGAAATATGTGATTACACAGCGTACACTGCGTAAAAAGTGAAAATAGAAGAGGGCATGCTTTGAAAAGGCTATATATATATTATATAGCCTTTCTACATAAGGGTACCAACTGGCACAGGCCTTAGTTGATGTCTTCTCCTAATAGTTGTATATTGTGCATCTCAGAAAGCATGGGTACACTGCGTACATTGCTTACAAGTGAAAATAGAAACGGTCACCTTTTTTAAAGTCTATGTACATTGTCTATAACCTATCTGCATAATGATTACAGGTCGGCACAATCTAATACATGATGATTACAGATGATATTCTTATCCAATACATCGAAATATATGATTACACTGCGTACACTGCGTACAAAGTGAAAATAGAAGAGGGCATGTTTCGGAAAGGCTATATACATTTTATACAGCCTATCTACATAAGGGTACAAACTGGCACACGCCTTAGTTGATGTCTTCTGCTTATATTTTACATGAAGCATCCCAGAAAAAGTGGATACACTGCATACATTGCTTACAAGTGAAAATAGAAACGGCCACATTTTGGAAAGTCTCTGTACATTGTCTACAACCTATCTAGTCTACATAATGGTTACAGGTCAGCACAATCTAATACATGATGATTACAGATAATATTCTTACCCAATATCGCGAAATATGTGATTACACAGCGTACACTGCGTACAAAGTGAAAATAGAAAGGGCATGTTTTGAAAAGGCTACATACATCTTATACAGCCTATCTACATTAGGGTACAAACTGGCACAAGCCTCAGTTGATGTCTTCTTCTAATATTTTATATTGTGCATCTAAGAAAACGTGGGTACACTGCGTACATTGCTTTCATTTGAAAATAGAAACGGCCACCTGTACACCACTATGTACAATGTCTACAACCTATCTACAAAACGGTTACAGGTCGGCACAATAAATATTAGTATATCAAATGTATATATTAAAAGGACTTATCCGAAAAATGCCAACTTTAATACCTACATGTATGCACATTTGAACTTGATATCTTGAATAGCTCCGAACTGATAGTGACTTGAAAATATATTATAACAAAATGCTTAGAATGTACCTAGGCGAGTACAAATGAGCATTTTTCATACTTTATCCTACTGGGTTACCATATTACATGTAAATAATGCACAAAATTATTGGTTTTTTTATCCAAATGCTCTGATATTTGGCAGATTTGAATTCTACATGTATACACTCATGAAAATTTCTATATAAAATCAGTGATGTAAGAAATTTTCTGGAAACTTGCAGCTACTCATCAAAGTAATATAATCTTTCTGTTTTGATCAAACTTTGTCCAAAGGGTTATCTGCCCCTGACACAGGGCTATATGCGTGTGTGTCAAATTATGAAAAATCTATATAAAATCAGAACTGAAAGGGATTTTTATACAATATGTAATAAATTGTCAAAGCAATAATAGCTTCCAATAAATGTCCAACGCGACAAAAGCTTGTTTTTTTCAAAATTTTATCGCCCACACTATGAATTGGTTGCTAAATTCAAGGTAGGATTAAAACTTATTTTGCAAGAGGGCCTATCTGCACCAGAATTTTATGTTGATTTAATCTAGAAATTCAAAAATATTGCCAGACGGGCACAGTTTACTGATCAATTCAGAAAAAGTATCAAGCGTTACAAATGCATTGGATTTAATATAAATGTAATGCTGTAGCCAGCATGTTTCGTGGTTATCCCAATCATGGTTGATTTTAGTTGCACCCCGGTTGGTCGGGCATCAGACTCTATGATGAACCCGATATAAAAATTTAAAGAGTAACTACGATTTATTTTAGCTTTTTGTCTCCGGAGCCTGTCTGGTCTGTTGCTTGGTCATTCGGGGTGCAACAAGTGTTTTGTTTGGCCCGGTATTTCAGTGTTGTTTGACACCCCAGGAGTCTCCAGATGTCACAAAATGTTGTTTCGGTCGAGTCCTCATCTCTAATTTATCTTAGGTCGTATCCGTGGTCTGTTAGTTTTCTTGTGATAATGCATTGATGCATTCAGAAATCTTCATGAGGTCCAAACAGCCAATTAACTGTTTCAAAGCACTGCAGAAGCAGAGGCCGAGGTTTCGAGCTTAAGCCCTCGTTATCTATAAAAATAAATATATTATAAAAAAACAACAACAGAAAACAGGTAAAATAGATGTTCCATGTTTCATGGTTTACATTACATGTACATGTAAACTGCTCTTGTTGTACTAATTGATGCTTGCGTTCGTCATTTGTGTGATTGGCGGTTTTGTTGTTGGGTTCAACCATTCCAGAAGTCAGTGCGAAGATTTTGATAATGTAAAACTAGTTTAAAGTAAAAAGGTTTGCAATGATGAGTAGTGAATACAACCAACTCTTACATCCCGCTCTTAAACCAAATAGGAAAGAAGCACACACACAAAAATTGACACAAGTTTACGAAAGGCACGCATGGTAAATCAAATGAGCAGCTCATTGTCAAACAGGTGGTCATTCAGCTACCCGAATTAAAAACAGCAGCAACGTCTATATCTTTTTAACTTTTTTTATATTTTAAATAAAAAAAAGAAAAAAAAAGCAGAATGGCCAGTCATTCAGGTGACCAGACTGCTAGAGACCATAAACAAACGGACATAGTAACATGAAACACAGAAGAGCCACAAAAAAGTACCGCCTTGGAACGGTCAGCAAAAGAATACTGGGGGCGGGAAGGTGGTGAGGCTTAAACTAGTTTTACTGTATCCAAACCTCACCTTTTGCTTATGCAGTGATTGTGTAAACATATTTTATTTCAATTTTATACCAGTTATGTACAGGTTACAAATAGTATACAATAGCAAAATGATCTGAACGGAAGCCAGCGTGTGATGTGCAGTGATTCTACCCAACCACAAAACCGCCACTCACACAACAGATGAACGAGAGCATTGATAAGGACAACAAGAACAAAGTATCAACTATCAAGTAAATGAAAAACATGAAAATCTATTTCAACATATTTTCATACAAAAAAATTAAATGAAAAAATAAATAAATAGAAATAAAAAAGCACAGTGTGCAGCCACACCACTTTGTCTTAAGACAATATGCACGTGGACATAGGAACAAGTAACAGTGAGGAACCACAACAGAAGCAGCGCCTTGGAACGGTCAGTTATAAATTACTCAGGGGCTTAAACTAGTTTTACTGGACCCAAATCTCGCCCTCTGGTTCTGCGGTGGTTTGAAACATTTGGTTAGCTGTTTGGTCTGCATGAAGATTTCCTAGCCCATCAATGAATCATCACAGGAAACAAACACATCATAGATAAGACCTATGATGATTCAGAGATGAGGACTCGACAGGAACAAAGTATTGCGACACCTTGAGATCCATAGGGTGTCAAACAACACCACTGAAATACCGGAGCAAAAGAAAACCAACAGTTGAACCCCAAATAACCAAGCAACAAATAAGGGAAAAATCGGGCCTCAACCAACTTAGCTTAATAGCTTTATGTCGGGCCCTTCATTGAGTCTGATACCTGACCAACTGGCGTGCAGTTACAGAGAGTTGCAAATTTATTAACCATGATTAGATGAATTAAGTTAACTCTTTCGGCGCCAAAGTCGCAAAAATGCGACTTTGCAAACAGCGTATATCCAGATCAGCCGGCTCTTAAAAGAGCCGTCTGATCAGGATCTACACTGTTTGCCATTCAAATATGAACTTAAAAAGCCTGATTTTATGAAAAATGTCTTTAGATTGTTAAAATTTCCAATTACAAATCTGTCGTCTGATGATTTGAGCAGACGAAAATTTGTCGTCTGAAAAATTTGGCGCCGAAAGAGTTAACAACTAAAAATGCAGACTGCAGCATTACATTAATATTAGAGCCAATACGTTCGTAGCGTATGATATTTTTTTAGAACTGATCAGAAAAATCAATCCTTATTGTTACATAGTGGCCCCCTGACATGTATACATGTACTTTTTAATTAATTAAAATAATCATCTTAATTGCCTTGATTGATAGTATGAAAGTGTACTCTTTTAAATAGTAGGTTTAGGAACAGTTATACGTTTGCATACTTTGATAAATACATGAGTTTATTATTGTTGGAGTCCATTCAAATCAATTGGACACTGTTCAAGTCAAAGTAAACATCAGGCCTTTGGAATTTGATGACAAATGTCATATGAGTTTTGTCAACTTTTAAAGGTCAGATGATTCTGCGCTGTTCCACAGATGTTTGGCAGGTGTTAGGAATATTTTAAGTTCAATTTACATCTTTGTCAATCATTAGGGTGTTTTGTTTAATATTTCATCAGAAACCCTAGTACATGTTATCATTATTGTCACTCACAGAGTGCTTCGACATTTTAAAAGAATGTTATTCTACCCTAATGATTGACTTGATATTTAAACAATATTAAATAATAGTAACATGATTGATGCTTTGTACAAACAACAGGTGGGGTGTTTTTGCGTTATGAAATGTATTGGAATGTTGTGGAATGTGACGGAGCCTATATATACCCAGAGCTTTCCAGACTCATAAGTCATGTAGTTCAGTATGGTTTCGGGTTATTAGTGTGTTCAGTAGTTTTAGTTCAGTCTTGCTTTATACTGAAACTCATTTTTGGCATTTAAAAATAAAATATGAAATTGATAAATCTTTGTTAATTTAAAACTTTAAAAGACTTTAAAGAAACACAACGCGAAGTAACTTGACTTTAACCTTGCTACGCAACAAGGTTATTGATTTGGTGCCTGCGCCCAGGATTGTTCCACTGGCATTCTTCAATCAAGGACATGGAGAGAACCTCAACTAGAAAGGTAGGCGTTTTGTTCTGTTTTCACTTGTTTATGTAGATTGGCTAACTGTTTACAATTATTTAAAATAAATTATAACAGTAAATCAAAATGGCTGAACCGACTGTGGCTGAGGTATTTCAGGCTTTAAATCATGAACTTACAAATGTATCAAACGCTTTGACTGCACAGGGAATCTCAAATATAGTTGTCAAATATGATGGCAGTCCGAAAAACTTTAGGGAATGGATAAAGTCTATTGAGAAATATGCCACCTTAGTTAATATTCATGATGACAGGAAAAAACTTATTGCATATCAATCATCTAGTGGTGCGGTTAGTGGTTTTATACACAGATATATGGAAGCAAACCCTCGCAATACATGGGGTCAATTTAGGCAACAGTTAGCACTAAGATTTTCAGATGTAACTGACCCACAAATTGCTTTAACAATGTTAAGATCAGTTAAGCAAAAAGTAGGGGAAAATATTCAAATTTATGCAGAGCGCATACTTTCTTTGGCTGAAGAGGCATATAATGGCCAAGGGGGTGAGGCTGTTGAAAGGCAACTAATTGATACCTTTGTAGATGGTTTACACAATGACCAATTAAAACTTAAGATATTAAGGGATAAGCCTGACACTTTACAAGGGGCAATAGGCATTGCCACAAATGAACAGAATTTAAGGGCAAGGGTGTCAATGTCTGGTTTAAACAGAACTTGGTCACAAACAGACACGAATAGCAGAGGTACACCCATGGAAGTAGACCACTCTAGAGGTCAAAGATACTTCAGACACACAAATAGGGACCGTAGGATTAATGAGGTCCATTCAAATCAGAGAACAATCAAATGCTGGGGTTGTGGTCAGATAGGTCACATTTTAAGGGATTGTAAGGCTGAAAATGTAAATAAACCACCAATGGGACATGGCAGAAGTAGATTTGCCCAAAATAAAACTGTAGGCAATCAGGAAAACTAGGACACTCTTTACATGAAGAGGTCAATGTAAAGGGTTTAGAAAACAACATAACAGAAAATCTAAATTCAAAAACTTTCAAAGTTAATGTTTCAGGCAATCCAAATTCTTGTATTGTTAGAATTGGAAAACAAAGGTATAGGTCTCTTGTTGACACAGGGGCAGAATGTTCATTGATGCACCGTAGAATTTATGATCAATTAAAATGTAAACCAAGGTTGCAAAATAAAAGAATTAGTTTACAATCAGCTAATGGTACTGAATTGAAAGTTGACGGTTGCATTAATGTTCAATTTTGTATCGGTAGAACCGAAATGTCACAAGATTTCTATGTTGTTAGAGACTTGAATAGAAACTTGATATTAGGTTTGGATTGGTTGAAAGAAAATAATGTTAGACTTTATTTTGATTTAAAATGTCTTAGAATTAATGGAAAACACTATGTTAGTTTGGAGGAAGACATTCATGTAGCATCAACTGTTAGGATGAAAAGAACTTGTGTTCTTAAACCACAATCTGCTAGGATTTGTTATGGCAAGGTTAGAAATAATCCTGATTTACCATCAGAACAAATGTATGAAATTTCAGAAATTGATAGGGGATTTCTCACAAATGAGCCAGGTTTGAAAATTATAAATACAATCTCAACTTTGACTAAGGATAGATCTTTACCAGTTTTAATAGTAAATAACACAAATAAATTTATTAAAATTTATAGGCATGGTCTTCTGGCAAGAATTTCAAATACTGAAAACTCTAACTTGAAAACTATTAATAAAGTTATGCAAATGGAAAATCAAGACAGTAAAATGGATATCAAAGATTTAGATGTACCTGACAAATATAGGTCAAGAATAGAAAATCTTATTCTTAAAAATCAAGACTTGTTTGCAAGTAAAGATTCTGAATTAGGTCATACAGATACCGTTAAAATGAAGATTGATACTGGAAATAGTAAACCAATTAAAATGAGACCCTATAGGACACCTCTTAAAAATAGAGAAGTTATTGATAAAGCCATTGATGAAATGTTAGATGCTTATGTAATTCGTAGGTCTAGATCACCATGGTCTTTTCCTGTAGTTATTGTTGACAAGAAAGATGGTAGTAAAAGATTCTGTGTAGACTTTAGGAAACTGAATCAAATATCAAAGAAAAATTCGTATCCTTTACCACTGATAGATGACATCTTAGCCTTATTGGGAAATGCAAAATTCTTCTCTTCCCTGGATTTGAAAAGTGGTTATTGGCAAGTTTTGATGGATGAAAAAGACAAAGAGAAAACAGCTTTTGCATGTCATAGAGGTTTATATGAGTTCAATGCTATGCCCTTTGGTCTTTCAAATGCACCGGCAATATTCCAAGAGTTAATGTCAGTAGTTTTGCAGGATTGTTGTGAATTTGCAACTGCATATTTGGATGACATTCTGATATTCAGTTCAACTTTCGAAGAACATCTGACTCATTTGAATATTATATTTGGGAAGTTAAGGCAGCACAAATTAAAATTGAAACTTAAGAAGTGTAGTTTTCTTAAGACTGAAACAAATTATCTTGGTTTTGTCATAGATGAGGAAGGAATTAAACCAGATCAAAAGAAAGTAGAAGCATTTAGGTCTTTAACTGTTCCCACTTGTGTAAGAGAAGTAAGATCTTTTGTTGGCATGTGTTCCTACTATCGAAGGTTCATTCCAAATTTCTCTCAAATAGCAGAACCTATCATAGCTTTGACTAGAAAATATGCTCATTTCAAATGGACTGACGAACATCAAAATGCTTTTGAATATATCAAAGATAGTTTAACTACAGTTCCTCTTTTGGTTTATCCAAATTGCAACAAGCCATATACTCTTTATACAGATGCAAGTGACACGTGCATAGGGGCATGCCTTACACAGATCTGTGACAGTGATAAGAAACCAATTTACTACTTATCCCACAAATTAAGTAAATCCCAATGTAAGTGGTCAACAGTAGAAAAAGAGGCTTATGCAATTCATTTTGCCCTTCAAAAATTAGATTATTACTTACATAATGCTCAGTTTGTCATTAAAACTGACCATAAGCCTTTGAAATATCTTCTAGAGTCCCCAATGCAGAATAAGAAGATACAACTTTGGGCTTTGAGCATGTCTGGATATAACTGTACAATTGAATACATAGAAGGAACCACCAATACATGTGCTGATTTACTTTCGAGACATCCAGATAATGTTAGTGTAGAGAAGGTTTCAGATACTTGTTTACTTGGGAATGGTGAAGATGACGTTGTCCTAGACGTCAATGATAACTTGTATGAAGTTAATGTCTTGGATTCCTCTCAGTTTGAACCTAAGTCGTTTGCTAGTTATGACTTACCAGAAAAAGATACCTTAGAGAAGTCTGATTTTTCTGATTTTACAAAGGTAGGCCTTGATATGAAACTAGAACAGCTAAGAGATGATGAAATCTCTGAAATCAGATCAATGACCCTTGGAAACAAAGAAAGTAAGGATATTCAGAAACATTACCTTCTGGTAGATGATTTGGTCTATTACTTGTCTAATTCTGATGATGACCCTTGTCTTAGATTGTATGTTCCCAAACATCTCAGATCTTTGATTGTTACCCAATATCATGAGAACAATGGACACATGGGAGTTCAGAAAACTTTCAATTCAATAAAGAGAAAATATTATTGGCCAAATTTATTCAAGGAACTGAATCAATATGTTTCTATGTGTACTGTCTGTCAAACAAGATCTTTGCAGAAAATCAAACAACCTTTGCAAGAAACAGATATTCCACCCTATCCTATGGCAAAGATTAGCCTTGATCTTTCAGGACCGTATCCGACTTCTTTGTCGGGAAATAAGTACATAATTGCTTTTGTTGATTGGTTTAGTGGATGGCCAGAAGCTTTTGCTGTACCTGATAAAAATGCGGATACAGTTGCACATTTGTTAATAGAAGAAATTTTCCCACGCTTTGGTTGTCCTTTACAAATTGTATCTGATAATGGAACAGAACATGTAAATAAGATTGTAAAAGAAACTTTGGACAGTCTTAGAATAGATCATGTTTTGACAAGTGTGTATCATCCACAAAGCAATGCTAAAGTTGAAAGATTTCATCGTACTTTGCATGACGTTTTGTCTAAAAAGTTGGCAGATAATCAACAAACTTGGGATATGTTTCTGAATCAAGCTTTAGGTGCAATTAGATTCAATGTAAGTGAATCATCCAAGTTTTCTCCTTTTTACCTGTTGTATAACAGAGATGTTGTCTTACCAATAGATAACCTTCTTAAACCTCGAAGAAAGTATCAGGGTGAAGAAACACATAAGATAGCTTTGCAAGAGCAACATAAAGCTTTTGTTACAGTTCGAAATAATCTCAAAAAGGCAAAGAAAAGACAAGCAAAATATGCCAACAAGAATACTAAAGTTGTTGAATTTGAGGTTGGTGATCCAGTTTATTACAAGAATAATCAAAGAAAAGGTAAATTGGACATGAAATGGAAACCGTTTTATAGAATTCTCGAGAAAAGGGGCCCTGTTAGCTATGTAATTAAAAATCAGTTGGATGGTTCGACAAGTAAGGTTCATGCTGAAATGTTAAGGCTTGCAAATACTGATGACTGGCAAATTTCCACAGCTAAGGATAATAGGCAATTACGTGATGCAGCTTATGTGATTCCACCTCAGGCTTCTGATTCGGAATTAGGTTCAGATTCAGACTCAGAAATGGATATTCCTTTGGCAAAATTAGCAAAGAAATATAGGCATAAGAGAGAAACTTCTGAAGATGAGGATGATATCCCTTTGATGGAATTGGCAAAGAGAATGAAATGTCCAAAAGAATCCGTTAAGTCTGGTGATAATGACAGTCAAGTTGAAAATATGGATTATAATGATGAGTTACTCTCTGACAAAAATCCATGTTATTCAACTGAGACTGCATTAGACTGTTCAGACAACAAAATGTGTGTTAATGAGGCCTTGAAACCAAAGAAACCTGTTAAAAAGATGCAGAAACGAAAGTCTCCTAAGGATAAAGACAGCAATGTAAAACAGTTATTGAGGTTAATTTCTAATATGTTGTAATTAGACCTCGTTTTGCTATGTAAATAATCAGTGAGATTATTCCGTGAAATAATCAGTGAATTCGGTGAGAGTAATCGAACTTAATTTTTTTTTTTTTTATGTTTTTTCAGATGAATACGATGTACTGTGTATTCAGCATAGGTCTTATGTTAATTAGCTATTCCTGTGGCATGTTCACTTCTGAAAACGTAGTTTTTCAAAAGACAAATGAAATATATATTAATGACGCTCACTAGTTTGTAACATTTGTCCATGATTTAAGACCATATAATAAGCTTATCAATCAAATAAAGACTGACCTTAATAATACAGATAATATTATTAGAACAATAACTAACAGATATACTAAATGGAATTTAACGGGCTATGCAGAAACATTTAAAAGTTTGAGTATTGAGGTTGATTTACTATCTGACACATACAAATCTGTCTATGATACATTTGATGAGTATAAGATATTCTCACTAAATAATCAAAGAAGTAAGCGGTCAATCTTACCAATTGTAGGTCAATTAATGAGTACATTATTTGGCACAGTTTCAGAAGCTGACCTTGAAAATATAAATAGAAACATTAAAAACTTGGCAGAAAATCAAGAACAAATTATACATGATCTAGACATGAGTTTATCTATTTTAAATTTGACTACAATACAAGTAGCAGAAAATAGAAGATCTATTATGGATTTAATAATGGTTGTTCAAAAACTTGACGCAAAAGTTATACAGTTAGGAACATTATTTGAACAAAAATTTATGAGGCTTGAACAATTTATTCATACATATTTACAGTTTAAGATGATTCTTGATGAAATAAGGCAAACTACTCAAAATGCTGAAATTTACCTAGAAAATATTAAGACTGAACTTAATATGCTCTCAATGTTACACTTATCAACAAGCACTATTTCTCCTAGAAATCTAAGATCATTACTTGTAGAGATAAAATCAAAATTACCAAACAACTTTGAGTTACCAAAAAGTCCAATAACTGATATTTGGTATTTTTATAAGACGCTTACATGTGTAACTAACATGGAAGATGATGAAATCAGAGTTGTACTGAAAATTCCCTTAATTAACACAAAAGAAAAATATGAAGTTTATAAAGTACATTACCTACCATTACCATTGTATAGTTCCTTCAAAAATGAAACTTCAACTCCCTATTTAGTTAAATATGAATTAGAAACTGAAACGCTTATGGTATCACAGGATAAAACAAAATTCTCATTGTTATCTGAAAATAGTTATCATGTTTGTAATAAGCATCATACACAATTTTGTGACCCTGAAACAGCACTTTATCAAACAAACTTACACAAATTATGTGTCATGGCTTTGTTTATGCAAGGTCGGGATGACATTAAACAACTATGTAAACAAACTGTCATTTTAAATGCAAAATTGCCAATGACAAAATATTTGTCATCTGGTCTTTGGATTATAACAACAAATTCACACTTGAAGTTTACAGTTAGTTGTCAGTCAAACATTGCTGAACCCTCAGATATTGAAGTCAAACCACCATTTGGGATTGTAACATTAAACAATACCTGCAAGGCTTCCAATAAATATTTACAATTATCTGAGTACTTTGACAAACGAAGCAGCTTTGAAAGGTCAGATCCTTTAAAATCTCTTTTGAAATTGCGCAATATTTCCCAATTTGAGATTTGGCAAGACTCCAAAACAAACTTTGAAAAATTGTCACCAATTAAACTCCCACCACGTTTGACAGAACTTAATGAGATTCCAATGCAAGGTTTTCTGCGCGAGATGCACGCTTATAAAAAGATTTATGTTGAAGATAAACCGACTTGGACATTTGCTACTACCATAATTGTTATTATTATAATTATTGTAGTCATCGTGACTATTATTTGCATTATAAAAAGATTCAGCCACATTAAATGTAAGGGGTTAGCTAATTTGCATGACCATGGGATCACAGTAATGAAACCAATACCTTCAAACGTTGCTGGTGAAGATATTGAGTTGATGTCTGTCGAACGACCAAGTGGAAATGTCAGTCACATTTCGGAGGGACAATCTAATCCCCTCAGGCAGATGGATGCCACGATGGCATGGGTCAGAAGTGACCAAAAGAAAAGTTAATAGTGGTCCACGGCACCTTCATTTGTATATAATCATCATATATGTACTTTAATTTTAATTGCTTAATAATTAAGTCCTCCCGTATACCCTAAAGGTATGCAGAGGTGAAGATATTAGGGTTAAGGTTAATACAAAGTCCTCCTGTACACCCTAAAGGTGTGCAGAGGTGAAGATAAATATAATTTAAGGTAGAACGAAGTATTTGACATGCACGGTTGAAGATGATAAGATTTGATTTCTTAAATATCATCTACTATGTAGATAAAACATTCTATTTGCAGACAACTGTTAGTGACATTGAGATCATGAAAGAAGAATATGGACAGAATACAACAACAGTATATCCTGTTGTCATGGTTATCAACAAACACACCATCGAGCAGCAGAATGATGGCGTATTTCGACCAAGGAATCGGGTACCTATCATCCCGATTCCATCCAGGCCAACACAAGTGAGGAAAGAGTGACAGTGAGGTGACAGTTGAAAAGAAGGACATATTCTGACTTGAATTATAATTTATCAAAATTGCATATAATGTGTTAATTCCCTTTGTTTTAATTATGCTTTTATTTTCAGTATTAAAGTATCAACTATTGTTTACATTACAAGAGACTAGGAGTACTGTGAACAGTGAACAGTAAAACTGTGACTTTTAAAGTTGTTTCATTGATATGTTTTAATCAGTTTAGTAACATGTCTTTTCATATATTGAAATGTTGTCAATTGCATGATGTGTTTATTGTATTGTAATATATGTTGATTTAATGAGCTCTGGTCAGCTGGGTATTATGATTGTAAAGTACATGTATTCTGTTATTTATCAATTTATTAATTTGAGAAATTAATAAATTTCTTAAAAAGGGGAGGTATGTTACATAGTGGCACCCTGACATGTATACATGTACTTTTTAATTAATTAAAATAATCATCTTAATTGCCTTGATTGATAGTATGAAAGTGTACTCTTTTAAATAGTAGGTATAGGAACAGTTATAAGTTTGCATACTTTGATAAATACATGAGTTTATTATTGTTGGAGTCCATTCAAATCAATTGGACACTGTTCAAGTCAAAGTAAACATCAGGCCTTCGGAATTTGATGACAAATGTCATATGAGTTTTGGTCAACTTTTAAAGGTCAGATGATTCTGCGCTGTTCCACAGATGTTTGGCAGGTGTTAGGAATATTTTAAGTTCAATTTACATACTTGTCAATCATTAGGGTGTTTTGTTTAATGTTTCATCAGAAACCCTAGTACATGTTATCATTATTGTCACTCACAGAGTGCTTCGACATTTTAAAAGAATGTTATTCTACCCTAATGATTGACTTGATATTTAAACAATATTAAATAATAGTAACATGATTGATGCTTTGTACAAACAACAGGTGGGGTGTTTTTGCGTTATGAAATGTATTGGAATGTTGTGGAATGTGACGGAGCCTATATATACCCAGAGCTTTCCAGACTCATAAGTCATGTAGTTCAGTATGGTTTCGGGTTATTAGTGTGTTCAGTAGTTTTAGTTCAGTCTTGCTTTATACTGAAACTCATTTTTGGCATTTAAAAATAAAATATGAAATTGATAAATCTTTGTTAATTTAAAACTTTAAAAGACTTTAAAGAAACACAACGCGAAGTAACTTGACTTTAACCTTGCTACGCAACAAGGTTATTGATTTGGTGCCTGCGCCCAGGATTGTTCCACTGGCATTCTTCAATCAAGGATATGGAGAGAACCTCAACTAGAAAAGTAGGCGTTTTGTTCTGTTTTCACTTGTTTATGTAGATTGGCTAACTGTTTACAATTATTTAAAATAAATTATAACAGTAAATCAAAATGGCTGAACCGACTGTGGCTGAGGTATTTCAGGCTTTAAATCATGAACTTACAAATGTATCAAACGCTTTGACTGCACAGGGAATCTCAAATATAGTTGTCAAATATGATGGCAGTCCGAAAAACTTTAGGGAATGGATAAAGTATATTGAGAAATATGCCACCTTAGTTAATATTCATGATGACAGGAAAAAACTTATTGCATATCAATCATCTAGTGGTGCGGCTAGTGGTTTTATACACAGATATATGGAAGCAAACCCTCGCAATACATGGGGTCAATTGAGGCAACAGTTAGCACTAAGATTTTCAGATGTAACTGACCCACAAATTGCTTTAACAATGTTAAGATCAGTTAAGCAAAAAGTAGGGGAAAATATTCAAATTTATGCAGAGCGCATACTTTCTTTGGCTGAAGAGGCATATAATGGCCAAGGGGGTGAGGCTGTTGAAAGGCAACTAATTGATACCTTTGTAGATGGTTTACACAATGACCAATTAAAACTTAAGATATTAAGGGATAAGCCTGACACTTTACAAGGGGCAATAGGCATTGCCACAAATGAACAGAATTTAAGGGCAAGGGTGTCAATGTCTGGTTTAAACAGAACTTGGTCACAAACAGACACAAATAGCAGAGGTACACCCATGGAAGTAGACCACTCTAGAGGTCAAAGATACTTCAGACACACAAATAGGGACCGTAGGATTCATGAGGTCCATTCAAATCAGAGAACAATCAAATGCTGGGGTTGTGGTCAGATAGGTCACATTTTAAGGGATTGTAAGGCTGAAAATGTAAATAAACCACCAATGGGACATGGCAGAAGTAGATTTGCCCAAAATAAAACTGTAGGCAATCAGGAAAACTAGGACACTCTTTACATGAAGAGGTCAATGTAAAGGGTTTAGAAAACAACATAACAGAAAATCTAAATTCAAAAACTTTCAAAATTAATGTTTCAGGCAATCCAAATTCTTGTATTGTTAGAATTGGAAAACAAAGGTATAGGTCTCTTGTTGACACAGGGGCAGAATGTTCATTGATGCACCGTAGAATTATGATCAATTAAAATGTAAACCAAGGTTGCAAAATAAAAGAATTAGTTTACAATCAGCTAATGGTACTGAATTGAAAGTTGACGGTTGCATTAATGTTCAATTTTGTATCGGTGGAACCGAAATGTCACAAGATTTCTATGTTGTTAGAGACTTGAATAGAAACTTGATATTAGGTTTGGATTGGTTGAAAGAAAATAATGTTAGACTTTATTTTGATTTAAAATGTCTTAGAATTAATGGAAAACACTATGTTAGTTTGGAGGAAGACATTCATGTAGCATCAACTGTTAGGATGAAAAGAACTTGTGTTCTTAAACCACAATCTGCTAGGATTTGTTATGGCAAGGTTAGAAATAATCCTGATTTACCATCAGAACAAATGTATGAAATTTCAGAAATTGATAGGGGATTTCTCACAAATGAGCCAGGTTTGAAAATTATAAATACAATCTCAACTTTGACTAAGGATAGATCTTTACCAGTTTTAATAGTAAATAACACAAATAAATTTATTAAAATTTATAGGCATGGTCTTCTGGCAAGAATTTCAAATACTGAAAACTCTAACTTGAAAACTATTAATACAGTTATGCAAATGGAAAATCAAGACAGTAAAATGGATATCAAAGATTTAGATGTACCTGACAAATATAGGTCAAGAATAGAAAATCTTATTCTTAAAAATCAAGACTTGTTTGCAAGTAAAGATTCCGAATTAGGTCATACAGATACCGTTAAAATGAAGATTGATACTGGAAATAGTAAACCAATTAAAATGAGACCCTATAGGACACCTCTTAAAAATAGAGAAGTTATTGATAAAGCCATTGATGAAATGTTAGATGCTAATGTAATTCGTAGGTCTAGATCACCATGGTCTTTTCCTGTAGTTATTGTTGACAAGAAAGATGGTAGTAAAAGATTCTGTGTAGACTTTAGGAAACTGAATCAAATATCAAAGAAAAATTCGTATCCTTTACCACTGATAGATGACATCTTAGCCTTATTGGGAAATGCAAAATTCTTCTCTTCCCTGGATTTGAAAAGTGGTTATTGGCAAGTTTTGATGGATGAAAAAGACAAAGAGAAAACAGCTTTTGCATGTCATAGAGGTTTATATGAGTTCAATGTTATGCCCTTTGGTCTTTCAAATGCACCGGCAATATTCCAAGAGTTAATGTCAGTAGTTTTGCAGGATTGTTGTGAATTTGCAACTGCATATTTGGATGACATTTTGATATTCAGTTCAACTTTCGAAGAACATCTGACTCATTTGAATATTATATTTGGGAAGTTAAGGCAGCACAAATTAAAATTGAAACTTAAGAAGTGTAGTTTTCTTAAGACTGAAACAAATTATCTTGGTTTTGTCATAGATGAGGAAGGAATTAAACAAGATCAAAAGAAAGTAGAAGCAATTAGGTCTTTACCTGTTCCCACTTGTGTAAGAGAAGAAAGATCTTTTGTTGGCATGTGTTCCTACTATCGAAGGTTCATTCCAAATTTCTCTCAAATAGCAGAACCTATCATAGCTTTGACTAGAAAATATGCTCATTTCAAATGGACTGACGAACATCAAAAGGCTTTTGAATATATCAAAGATAGTTTAACTACAGTTCCTCTTTTGGTTTATCCAAATTGCAACAAGACATATACTCTTTATACAGATACAAGTGACACGTGCATAGGGGCATGCCTTACACAGATCTGTGACAGTGATGAGAAACCAATTTACTACTTATCCCACAAATTAAGTAAATCCCAATGTAAGTGGTCAACAGTAGAAAAAGAGGCTTATGCAATTCATTTTGCCCTTCAAAAATTAGATTATTACTTACATAATGCTCAGTTTGTCATTAAAACTGACCATAAGCCTTTGTAATATCTTCTAGAGTCCCCAATGCAGAATAAGAAGATACAACTTTGGGCTTTGAGCATGTCTGGATATAACTGTACAATTGAATACATAGAAGAACCACCAATACATGTGCTGATTTACTTTCGAGACATCCAGCTAATGTTAGTGTAGAGAAGGTTTCAGATACTTGTTTACTTGGGAATGGTGAAGATGACGTTGTCCTAGACGTCAATGATAACTTGTATGAAGTTAATGTCTTGGATTCCTCTCAGTTTGAACCTAAGTCGTTTGCTAGTTATGACTTACCAGAAAAAGATACCTTAGAGAAGTCTGATTTTTCTGATTTTACAAAGGTAGGCCTTGATATGAAACTAGAACAGCTAAGAGATGATGAAATCTCTGAAATCAGATCAATGATCCTTGGAAACAAAGAAAGTAAGGATATTCAGAAACATTACCTTCTGGTAGATGATTTGGTCTATTACTTGTCTAATTCTGATGATGACCCTTGTCTTAGATTGTATGTTCCCAAACATCTCAGATCTTTGATTGTTACCCAATATCATGAGAACAATGGACACATGGGAGTTCAGAAAACTTTCAATTCAATAAAGAGAAAATATTATTGGCCAAATTTATTCAAGGAACTGAATCAGTATGTTTCTATGTGTACTGTCTGTCAAACAAGATCTTTGCAGAAAATCAAACAACCTTTGCAAGAAACAGATATTCCACCCTATCCTATGGCAAAGATTAGCCTTGATCTTTAAGGACCGTATCCAACTTCTTTGTCGGGAAATAAGTACATAATTGCTTTTGTTGATTGGTTTAGTGGATGGCCAGAAGCTTTTGCTGTACCTGATAAAACTGCGGATACAGTTGCACATTTGTTAATAGAAGAAATTTTCCCACGCTTTGGTTGTCCTTTACAAATTGTATCTGATAATGGAACAGAAAATGTAAATAAGATTGTAAAAGAAACTTTGGACAGTCTTAGAATAGATCATGTTTGGACAAGTGTGTATCATCCACAAAGCAATGCTAAAGTTGAAAGATTTCATCGTACTTTGCATGACGTTTTGTCTAAAAAGTTGGCAGATAATCAACAAACTTGGGATATGTTTCTGAATCAAGCTTTGGGTGCAATTAGATTCAATGTAAGTGAATCATCCAAGTTTTCTCCTTTTTACCTGTTGTATAACAGAGATGTTGTCTTACCAATAGATAACCTTCTTAAACCTCGAAGAAAGTATCAGGGTGAAGAAACACATAAGATAGCTTTGCAAGAGCAACATAAAGCTTTTGTTACAGTTCGAAATAATCTCAAAAAGGCAAAGAAAGACAAGCAAAATATGCCAACAAGAATACTAAAGTTGTTGAATTTGAGGTTGGTGATCCAGTTTATTACAAGAATAATCAAAGAAAAGGTAAATTGGACATGAAATGGAAACCGTTTTATAGAATTCTCGAGAAAAGGGGTCCTGTTAGCTATGTAATTAAAAGTCAGTTGGATGGTTCGACAAGTAAGGTTCATGCTGAAATGTTAAGGCTTGCAAATATTGATGACTGGCAAATTTCCACAGCTAAGGATAATAGGCAATTACGTGATGCAGCTTATGTGATTCCACCTCAGGCTTCTGATTCGGAATTAGGTTCAGATTCAGACTCAGAAATGGATATTCCTTTGGCAAAATTAGCAAAGAAATATAGGCATAAGGGAGAAACTTCTGAAGATGAGGATGATATCCCTTTGATGGAATTGGCAAAGAGAATGAAATGTCAAAAAGAATCCGTTAAGTCTGGTGATAATGACAGTCAAGTTGAAAATATGGATTATAATGATGAGTTACTCTCTGACAAAAATCCATGTTATTCAACTGAGACTGCATTAGACTGTTCAGACAACAAAATGTGTGTTAATGAGGCCTTGAAACCAAAGAAACCTGTTAAAAAGATGCAGAAACGAAAGTCTCCTAAGGATAAAGACAGCAAGGTAAAACAGTTATTGAGGTTAATTTCTAATATGTTGTAATTAGACCTCGTTTTGCTATGTAAATAATCAGTGAGATTATTCCGTGAAATAATCAGTGAATTCGGTGCGAGTAATCGAACTTTATTTTTTTTTATGTTTTTTCAGATGAATACGATGTACTGTGTATTCAGCATAGGTCTTATGTTAATTAGCTATTCCTGTGGCATGTTCACTTCTGAAAACGTAGTTTTTCAAAAGACAAATGAAATATATATTAATGACGCTCACTGGTTTGTAACATTTGTCCATGATTTAAGACCATATAATAAGCTTATCAATCAAATAAAGACTGACCTTAATAATACAGATAATATTATTAGAACAATAACTAACAGATATACTAAATGGAATTTAACGGGCTATGCAGAAACATTTAAAAGTTTGAGTATTGAGGTTGATTTACTATCTGACACATACAAATCTGTCTATGATACATTTGATGAGTATAAGATATTCTCACTAAATAATCAAAGAAGTAAGCGGTCAATCTTACCAATTGTAGGTCAATTAATGAGTACATTATTTGGCACAGTTTCAGAAGCTGACCTTGAAAATATAAATAGAAACATTAAAAACTTGGCAGAAAATCAAGAACAAATTATACATGATCTAGACATGAGTTTATCTATTTTAAATTTGACTACAATACAAGTAGCAGAAAATAGAAGATCTATTATGGATTTAATAATGGTTGTTCAAAAACTTGACGCAAAAGTTATACAGTTAGGAACATTATTTGAACAAAAATTTATGAGGCTTGAACAATTTATTCATACATATTTACAGTTTAAGATGATTCTTGATGAAATAAGGCAAACTACTCAAAATGCTGAAATTTACCTAGAAAATATTAAGACTGAACTTAATATGCTCTCAATGTTACACTTATCAACAAGCACTATTTCTCCTAGAAATCTAAGATCATTACTTGTAGAGATAAAATCAAAATTACCAAACAACTTTGAGTTACCAAAAAGTCCAATAACTGATATTTGGTATTTTTATAAGACGCTTACATGTGTAACTTACATGGAAGATGATGAAATCAGAGTTGTACTGAAAATTCCCTTAATTAACACAAAAGAAAAATATGAAGTTTATAAAGTACATAACCTACCATTACCATTGTATAGTTCCTTCAAAAATGAAACTTCAACTTCCTATTTAGTTAAATATGAATTAGAAACTGAAACGTTTATGGTATCACAGGATAAAACAAGATTCTAATTGTTATCTGAAAATAGTTATCATGTTTGTAATAGTCATCATACACAATTTTGTGACCCTGAAACAGCACTTTATCAAACAAACTTACACAAATTATGTGTCATGGCTTTGTTTATGCAAGGTCGGGATGACATTAAACAACTATGTAAACAAACTGTCATTTTAAATGCAAAATTGCCAATGACAAAATATTTGTCATCTGGTCTTTGGATTATAACAACAAATTCACACTTGAAGTTTACAGTTAGTTGTCAGTCAAACATTGCTGAACCCTCAGATATTGAAGTCAAACCACCATTTGGGATTGTAACATTAAACAATACATGCAAGGCTTCCAATAAATATTTACAATTATCTGAGTACTTTGACAAACGAAGCACCTTTGAAAGGTCAGATCCTTTAAAATCTCTTTTGAAATTGCGCAATATTTCCCAATTTGAGATTTGGCAAGACTCCAAAACAAACTTTGAAAAATTGTCACCAATTAAACTCCCACCACGTTTGACAGAACTTAATGAGATTCCAATGCAAGGTTTTCTGCGGGAGATGCACGCTTATAAAAAGATTAATGTTGAAGATAAACCGACTTGGACATTTGCTACTACCATAATTGTTATTATTATAATTATTGTAGTCATCGTGACTATTATTTGCATTATAAAAAGATTCAGCCACATTAAATGTAAGGGGTTAGCTAATTTGCATGACCATGGGATCACAGTAATGAAACCAATACCTTCAAACGTTGCTGGTGAAGATATTGAGTTGATGTCTGTCGAACGACCAAGTGGAAATGTCAGTCACATTTCGAAGGGACAATCTAATCCCCTAAGACAGATGGATGCCACGATGGCATGGGTCAGAAGTGACCAAAAGAAAAGTTAATAGTGGTCCACGGCACCTTCATTTGTATATAATCATCATATATGTACTTTAATTTTAATTGCTTAATAATTAAGTCCTCCCGTATACCCTAAAGGTATGCAGAGGTGAAGATATTAGGGTTAAGGTTAATACAAAGTCCTCCTGTACACCCTAAAGGTGTGCAGAGGTGAAGATAAATATAATTTAAGGTAGAACGAAGTATTTGACATGCACGGTTGAAGATGATAAGATTTGATTTCTTAAATATCATCTACTATGTAGATAAAACATTCTATTTGCAGACAACTGTTAGTGACATTGAGATCATGAAAGAAGAATATGGACAGAATACAACAACAGTATATCCTGTTGTCATGGTTATCAACAAACACACCATCGAGCAGCAGAATGATGGCGTATTTCGACCAAGGAATCGGGTACCTATCATCCCGATTCCATCCAGGCCAACACAAGTGAGGAAAGAGTGACAGTGAGGTGACAGTTGAAAAGAAGGACATATTCTGACTTGAATTATAATTTATCAAAATTGCATATAATGTGTTAATTCCCTTTGTTTTAATTATGCTTTTATTTTCAGTATTAAAGTATCAACTATTGTTTACATTACAAGAGACTAGGAGTACTGTGAACAGTGAACAGTAAAACTGTGACTTTTAAAGTTGTTTCATTGATATGTTTTAATCAGTTTAGTAACATGTCTTTTCATATATTGAAATGTTGTCAATTGCATGATGTGTTTATTGTATTGTAATATATGTTGATTTAATGAGCTCTGGTCAGCTGGGTATTATGATTGTAAAGAACATGTATTCTGTTATTTATCAATTTATTAATTTGAGAAATTAATAAATTTCTTAAAAAGGGGAGGTATGTTATATAGTGGCCCCCTGACATGTATACATGTACTTTTTAATTAATTAAAATAATCATCTTAATTGCCTTGATTGATAGTATGAAAGTGTACTCTTTTAAATAGTAGGTATAGGAACAGTTATAAGTTTGCATACTTTGATAAATACATGAGTTTATTATTGTTGGAGTCCATTCAAATCAATTGGACACTGTTCAAGTCAAAGTAAACATCAGGCCTTTGGAATTTGATGACAAATGTCATATGAGTTTTGGTCAACTTTTAAAAGTCAGATGATTCTGCGCTGTTCCACAGATGTTTGGCAGGTGTTAGGAATATTTTAAGTTCAATTTACATACTTGTCAATCATTAGGGTGTTTTGTTTAATATTTCATCAGAAACCCTAGTATATGTTATCATTATTGTCACTCACAGAGTGCTTCGACATTTTAAAAGAATGTTATTCTATCCTAATGATTTACTTGATATTTAAACAATATTACATAATAGTAACATGATTGATGCTTTGTACAAACAACAGGTGGGGTGTTTTTGCGTTATGAAATGTATTGGAATGTTGTGGAATGTGACGGAGCCTATATATACCCAGAGCTTTCCAGACTCATAAGTCATGTAGTTCAGTATGGTTTCGGGTTATTAGTGTGTTCAGTAGTTTTAGTTCAGTCTTGCTTTATACTGAAACTCATTTTTGGCATTTAAAAATAAAATATGAAATTGATAAATCTTTGTTAATTTAAAACTTTAAAAGACTTTAAAGAAACACAACGCGAAGTAACTTGACTTTAACCTTGCTACGCAACAAGGTTAACATTTTTTTTTTCAATTTATAGACTAAGTTACCATCAAATTCTGGTTCCAACAGGCCCTATTGTAAAAGATGTTTTTATCCGACCTTGAATTTAGAAACCAATTCATAGTATCGGCGGAAAAATTTTCAAAAAGCTTTCCGAAGTTTTGATACCGACTGCGTTGCTGGAGAAGCTTAGCAGTTAAGATTTTATTACGGGCATTGAAGTCAGTCACATGGCTAGCCACTCTAGCAAACCGAATACGTTGATGACTGTAAACCCAATAAGAGGTAGAACGTGGACCGTCACCATCCAAAACTGGAAAATTTACTATGTCAAACCTAAAGTCATCGCGTTTATCATAAACTTTGGATGAAACTAATCCCTTTGAAATGATCAATAATTGGGGACTGGTTTTGCGAAACTTTGATTGCTATGGCAACCAAGCCAAATATACACCTGATATCTGAGTCAGTGGGCATCAGTTGAAAGTAAATCAATCAAAAATTTTAATTGGAAGCGCGCGCTATGTTTTGAACGAAAAAAAAAAAGCTTGTCAAACTTTGGGACTGAATCAAGGAATTTTGGGGTTCATTGGTTGTTTATGTCCAGAAGTGACTGATTTGACAAGCACATGACGTATAAAGCTTGTAGAAGTTATGTCACTCAATGGGTCCGTGAATAAGAGTGTCAATTTCTATCCGCCTGTTTTGTACATAAAGAGGACCGTCTTGCTATTCCAGAAAAAAAGTTTAAAAATTTTGACACATGATATCCCCCAAATTCAGTCAGAGTATGTTCGATGTTCCGATTTTTGAATTGCATTCAAATTTAAAGAGTGACTACTTAATTTAAACATCTGGTTTGTCTTTCTATGATTCTCGATGGAAAAAATGATTTTTTACTGGGGGTGAGGGTGCTTAACTTTCTTTCAGTTGTATACTATGATCAGTTCGCACAAAGAACACATGCCGATGATGCGGGGCTACCTGGAGATTTTTTTGTAAATATTTGTCATGTATGAAATGCTTAAGAAGTTAGAGCCGATTTTGATTGAAGCCTTCGACATTCTATGGCAAGTTCAAGTTGCTATATTCTCAAAATTACTAAGCCGACTGATACGTAAACAGTATTTTGGTAGAAGCTTTAGCTAAAAAATTATTAAACATTTCAGCTATTCCAATAGTCACATGGCTACTGAGGATTTGATATTTGAATACTTTGTTATTTTTTGCAAATCGGTTGCTATTGCAACCAAGGCAACTAGAAACATGTTAACTAATAGGGCCCCGCCTTTATATGAGACTATTGATTGCATTTAAGTCATATTTCACCAACTGGAAATAACAATAAAACCTTTCAGTTTTAAAGTTATAGACTGACTACATTTCTATACTAAAAATTACTAAGGGGCATAATTCTGTAAAAATGTAGATCGAGTTACAATGCTTATTCTCTGCAAATTGTCTGATATGCTTTATATTTGTAACAACTTTTGTGAAAATATCTTTTGCCCTTTTAAATCTACAGAGTGGATATGATTTCCATACACAAAATTACAAAGGGGCAAAGTTCTGTAAAACAAATATAGGCTGAGTTATGGTTACTGTTCTCTGCATATTGTCTGATGATGTTTCATATTGGTACCAAGTTTTGTGAAAGTATCTTCAATCGTTTTAAGGTTATAGAGCAGACATGATTTCTATATAGAAAATTACAAAGGGGCATAATTCTGTAAAAAAGGTAGATGGGGTTATGATTATTATTCTCTGCACATCATCCGATGATGCTTTATATTTGTACAAAGTATTCATGACAATATCTTTGAGGGTTTTAAAGTTATAGAGCAGCACTATTTCCATCCTAAAAAGAACAGAGGGCATAATTCAATATAAAATGCCGGTGAAGTTATGGTTCTTGTTCTTTGCCTCATAATCTGATAATGCTTTATATTTGTACTAAGTCTCCTGAAAATATCTCAAAAGAAAATATCTCAAATGGTTTCAGAGTTATGGACCGGACACATTTTCCCTACTTAAAATTGCAAAGGGGCATAATTCCGTAAAAAATGTAGGTAGAGTTATGGTTTATGTTCTCTGCACATCGTCTGATGATTCTTTATATCTGTACAAAGTTTCAAGAAAATATCTCGAACAGTTTCAGAGTTATGGACCGAACAAAATTTCCATATGTAAAATTACAAAGAGGCATAATTCCATAGAGAATGAAGGTGGAGTTATAGTCTCTAATCTCCGCACATTGTCTGATAATTATTTATATTTGTACAAAGTTTCGAGAAAATATCTCAAACGGTTTCAAAGTTATGGACCTGACACAATTTCCATACGCAAAATTACAAAGGGCATAATTCCGTAAAAAATGAAGGTGGAGTTATGGTCTTTGTTCTTAGCACATTGTCTGATGATTCTTTATATTTGTACAAAATTTCGAGAAAATATCTAAAACGGTTTCAGAGTTATGGACCGAACACAATTTCCCTACTTAAAATTACAAAGGGGCATAATTCCATAAAAATGTAGGTGGAGTTAAGGTTCTTGTTCTCTGCATATTGTGTAATGATGCTTTATATTTGTACCAAGTTTCAAAAAAATATTTAAAACTCTTTCAGAGTTATGGACAGGACACAATTTCCATGCTTAAAATTACAAAGGGGCATAATTCCGTAAAAATGTAGGTGGAGTTATCGTTCTTATTCTTTCACATTGACTGATATGATTTATATTTGTACAAAGTTTTGAGAAAATATCTTTAACGGTTTCAGAGTTATGGACCGGACACGATTTCTATACGTAAAATTACAAAGGGGCCTAATTCCGTAAAAAAATTAAGATGGAGTAATGATCCTTTGTTTTATATTTGTACAAAGTTTCGAGAAAATATCTCGAAAAGTTTCATAGTTATGGACTGGACACCAAAAGATGACGGACGGACAGACGGATTGACGGACGGACAGACGGACGGACAAGGTGATTACTATAGGGCCTCCGCAGACTTCGTCTTGCGGGGCCCTAATTAAGCTATTTGCAAGAAAACAAGTATCTGATGCAGGACGACATACGGAACCTATCTGTTGAAGAAAATGCCTTAAGAACTGCACTTCTTATATTTTCAGTTCTTCCATTGAAAGGCAATGACTAATTAAAGTTGTCATTAGCAAAACAAGCGTTGCAGCAATTGGCATAGGAAATAGTTTATATTGGACTCTTTTCCTTTAGGTGGTACTCACGAAATTAAGTTCCAAAGGGCCTTACAGTTTCAGAGCAGATTTCGCTTGGAAATGTTTACACCGGACGGTCGACAGACCACTGCCTAAACCATAAGCTCTTTGGCTCAGGGGCTTTGAAACTCACTTGATGTTAACATGAACCTTGGTAATTGAACGGGTGGAAATGTTGAGATAATGGCTATTTGTACACGTTTTGTTTCATCCAACCTAAATATTGGTTATTATGGCAGCTTGAAGCTTCCATTGACCTATAATTTGAACCCTTTGATTTCTGAAGATGGTATGAGAAATGAATCTGAAATTTTGTACATGTAAATGGCTTTATTGCAAGGCTGAGATTATGCATCCTTTTTCATTCATGTATCCTGAACTTAAAATGGGAACTTGAAAGTCGTAACTGCCCATAAGATGAAATGAAATTCCTTTGATAAGTTAAGCAGTACTTGAGCAATTAAAACGAAAATCGGTAGAAGACTAGATGCCAAACTGGAAGTTATTCGCGTTCGAACTTTGGTTGCTATGGCCGACTAAAAACGCCATTGGTTTATTGTGGGAGAATGTAAAACCTTAGATTTCGAGTCAGCTCAATTCTGAATACTATAGCTTATTACAGTATGTCTCGAATAATAATGAGAGGCATGACATTTACCGTTTCTAAATTATTTTCCCTTGGTATTTTGCTGCGATTTGGTGTCTGCTCTATAAATCTAATATTTGTGAAGAATACATTCATGTTATCTCATGATTAAGTAGAATTAGACCCAGTTATTCAAAACTAACGACGTCGTTAGTGAACGAGCTATTAATTTTCAACCATATTATACATGTATGTAGAAACACTGCCATATTTTTGCTGTAAAATGTGCAGTGCAAAAGCTGTTCAAAGTTTTTCAGCAAAAATACTATCGCATTTGATTTAGTGAGTACTGAAAGACTGAATGAATCCTCGACTAACGACTACTTTAAGCTAACGATGCTTTGAACAACTGGGCCCTGGTCATGACGATGTGACTCATACAAGAATACTTTATTAGGTATTTCTCTTTTGATGCTTTTTCCATTGTCCCCGCCTTTGACTTTCATGTCCCCTCTATAATTGTGTATGGAATATTTCCATACAAGCATATAGCATCATAAAATTTGTAGTAATCAAGGAAGACGACATGGAGTCTCGGTTGTCGAATGGCTAGATGCGATATGCTGTGGCGCTGGAGGTCACGAGTTCAAATGTCCAAACTGACCAACGACTGAAAGACTCGCTCTGTCAAACCAGCAGTAAATGGGTTCCTGTTTCGAATCAGGATAGGCTACATACAGCGAAATTAGAGGGATAGTCTCAGTATTTCATATGCTGTGGCCAAGATACTATGGACATCTAACACCCACCAGACTACGGGAAACCTTTTTTACGCCTTGAAGGTGTGTCTGCTATTTGCACAACTGACGATTTCCGACCAGTGTCTGCTCCCCAACATAGGTTACTTGAGCTGCGACACGACAAAACCAACAATGTGGTTGTGCGCCCAGTACAGACTCTGATCAGCCTGGGCATCCGCCTAGTCCAATCAGACTTTTCGCTAAGTGCTTAATGGGTAGCTAAGGATCTAAGCTACATCCATGCGGACAGCGAAGACTCTGATCAGACTGGGCGGATGCCCAGGCTGATCTGAGTCTGCGCTGGGCGCACAACCACTTTGTTGGTTTTGTCGTGTCGCGGCTCACTTATTCTTTTTAAATACAAATGATGATATGATGAGCGTGCAACACCTAAACCCAACCCATCAGCACCTCCAACCGACAAACAGCCAAATTAATTCTTTACCAAAATTCACTTCGCAGAGAGCTAAAAATCAGTCTTAGGGCTTGGACGGTAGGAGTTCAATCAGTCCTTTTTTTTTTTTTATCTGGAAACGTTGATTATTACAAATATTATACATTGTGTAGATGACAAAGTTTGGATTTCACCTCCTTTGAAAAGTTTGCTTATATTTCAGTCATTCCTACATATACATAGGCATGCATCTGTAGAGCAGGGGCCGTATTCATAAAGCAACTGAAGTCGTTGCTATGCTGTCGCTAAGGGTAAATTTCTATGTTGGAGATTCCCTACAACTATGAAATTTGGTCTGGAGGAACAGTCTTACAAAGACTGTTCCTCCAGAGCAAATTTCATAGTTGTAGGGAATCTCCTTTATAGAAATTCAGCCTTAGCAACAGCATAGCAACGACTTAAGTCGTTTTATGAATACGGCCCCTGGTAACGCCAGTGCGTGTATTATGCATTCAAGAATGAGCACTCCTCCGTGCACTAAGGCCCATCCTATCTTCAGTCGGTGGTTTTGCCATCTCTGATTGTATTTGTTTCTTCGTGATAAAGACGGTTATCTCATTCCTGGTTTCGGCAAGTTTAATCTTCTTCCAGTCTTAAATTATTTCAGTATGAATGAATTGTTAATTAGAAATGGTAAATTTTCAAACACATGAACAAAAGATGAACACTGGTGGTGTCTGTCGCATTAAATCTGATATAAGTACACTTATTATGCTATTTCATTACTGTCTTAATAATGCGACGTCTATTTACAGTAAATATGTTGAAATTGCAAGTATTTTTATTAAGGCTCCAGGACCTTCACATATAACGTTCTAGACGCCTACGCTTACAAGTACTGCGCATGAACACTCATACTATTCTAAATCTTCTCTGCTTGCACATGATATTATGCACATTTTGTCATAATTCGGTGGGCGAAAATCATAAAACATACAACTATTTTTCTCTTGACCCGATCACCAAACTACCTTTCATCTATATCAAAACCTATGAAAAATCATTGCAAAATACTGTTGGAAAGCACTAAGGCTGAAAATTGCAGAATACAATGTATTAGAAAGCACGGAAATTTTAAGATCGCAAACATTCGTCCCATGTGCTACAAATTTTGGAAAAGATAATTTTCGTTTTCTTAAGGATTCTTCTTTTACATCGTCCTTGCACTGAAAAAGATATACAAATGAAACATCAATGCAACATCATGCAAATGTTTCGAAGCAGTTTACTTTTCTATCGTGAGTGACTGTCATTTGAGCCGCGACACGAGAAAACCAACAATGTGGTTGTGCGTCCAGCGCAGACTCAGATCAGCCTGGGCATCCGGCCAGTCTGATCAGAGTCTTCGCTGTCCGCATGAAGGTAGCTTAGACCCTTAGCTACCTTTTAAGCGCTTAGGGAAGAGTTTGATCTGAGTCTGCGCTGGGCGCACAACCACATTGTTGGTTTTCTCGTGTCGCGGCTCAAATTTACTTTTTATCATATATATGTATTGCTCTAGAGTATAGACCTCAGCGTATACAATACAGAAAAGCTATAAACACTAGTTGGTTAGATTTTATTGATGGTCCTAAAAATCATATGATCTGCCCTCTTCATCTTTAAGCTAAAGCTATCAAATAATATTAGAAGGTCCCGTAAGACTCTAAAACCCTATGTACATATAATGACAGTGTCGATATAAAAACTGTTAATGTGCAGACCTTCTATGCCGGATTGTAGCATTTTGGAACTGTAAAATTAAATATTGAAGTTTACCATAGCAGTCGTCTTACAAAAATAACATCAAATTAAGTTACCTATCTCGTATTTTCATTTCTACAAATTCGTTAAATTACTAATGCTGATGCATTAAGACAGTCACAAACGGAATTATTTAGAAAAAATACGAGATAAAAACATTTACTAGGTTACTAAAATTACATTTTTTAATTATTTTCACCTCAATCCGAAGATACAGGCATCATGTGTTGGTTACATTTAAGTAAAACCCCTCTCACTGGTTCTAAAACGTATTGAACTATTGAGCACCCTCATGCCTTTATTATGGATTTTCGACTAAGAATTAGCAAAGCAGCTATCAGCTTTGGAACTGACATTAAATAATAACATTGCTAAGCCTATTTATGCCTAGTGTTCCATAAATGGAATGCCTAGTGTCCAATAAAAGGGATGCCTAGTGTCCCATAAAAGGGATGCCTAGTGTTCCATAAAAAGGATGCCTAGTGTCCCAAAAAAGGGATTCCTTATGTCCCATAAAAGGAATGCCTAGTGTTCCATAAAAGGGAAGTCTAGTGTCCCATAAAAGGGATGCAATATGTTCCATAAAAGGAATGCCTAGTGTTCCATAAAAGGGATGCCTAGTGTCCCTTAAAAAGGATGCCTAATGTCCCATAAAATGAATGCCTAGTGTCCCATAAAAGGGATGTCTAGTGTCCCATAAAAGGGATGCCTAGTGTTCCATAAAAGGATTGCCTAGTGTTCCATAAAAGGAATGCCTTGTGTCCCATAAAAGGGATGCCTAGTGTCCCATAACAGGGACCTAGTGTCCCATAAAAGGGATGCCTAGTGTTCCATTAAAGGGATGCCTAGTGTCCCATAAAAGGAATGCCTAGTTTTCCATAAAGGGATGCCTAGTGTCCCATAAAAGGGATGCCTAGTGTTCCATATAAGGGTTCCATAAAAGGGATGCCTAGTGTTCCATAAGAGGGATGCCTAGTGTCCCATAAAGGGATGCCTAGTGTCCCTTAAGAGGGATGCCTAGTGTTCCATAAAAGGGATGCCTAGTGTTCCATAAAAGGGATGCCTAGTGTCCCATAAAAGAGATGCCTAGTGTTCCATAAAAAGGATGCCTAGTGTCCCATAAAAGGGATGCCTTATGTTCCATAAAAGGAATGCCTAGTGTTCCATAAAAGGGATGCCTAGTGTCCCATAAAAGGGATGCCTAATGTCCCATAAAATGAATGCCTAGTGTCTCATAAAAGGGATGCCTAGTGTCCCTTAAAGGGGATGCCTAGTGTTCCATAAAAGGGGTGCCTGGTGTTCCATAAAAGGAATGCCTAGTGTTCCATAAAAGGACTGCCTAGTGTCCCATAAAAGGGATGCCTAGTGTCCCATAAAAGAAATGCCTAGTGTCCCATAAAAGGAATGCCTAGTGTCCCATAAGAGGGATGCCTAGTGTCCCATAAAGGGGACATAGGCAAACAGTGCAGACATTCAACAGACGCCGCAGAACCCGACGTCTGATAAGGGTCTCCACTCTTTGCATAAGAAATGGGTACTTCTGTTTAAAAATTAGACCAGACAACCTTTACTAGACAAATGGAACCATCCAGCAAACAAGAATGTAAGAGCCCACTAGACATAAATGAGCCGCGAAACGAGAAAACCAACAAAGTGGTTATGCACCTAGCGCAGACTCAGATCAACCTGGGAATCCTCCCAGTCTGATCAGAGTCTTCGTTGTTCGCATGGAGGAGCTACCCTTTAAGCGCTTAGCAAAGAGTCTGATCCGACTGGGTGGATGCCCAGGCTGATCTGAGTCTGCGCTGGGCGCACAACCACATCGTTGGTTTTCTCGTGTCGCGGCTCAAATGGATTAATCGACATACCTTGGTGCTACCAAAGGTTTTTTGCATCTGTTTCGTAAGAGATACAAACCAACCGAAAGCGGTAACCCTGTAATTACGCCAGCAACCAGAGATACCACAACCATCTCAGCTGGATCCTGAAGCAAACCTTCAAGTTTTGATTTCTGCTGACTGATGATAGCGTTTGGTGGTAACGCTGAGTTGTTTGCCGTCGACGCAAGACTTAGGAATGTATCCGCTTCGGTGTCCAGCGGTTTGTGAGTGATGGTATCTGCGTTTGTCGTACGTAGTGGCTTTACTGACCCACTAGTTTCGAAGGCGTAGATTGTTGAAACAGTTGTCCTATTCACATTGTATGGCTTTCTCAAATGTGTTGGTGTCGGATTTGTCACCGATGGCTTCGACACTGCCAAAGTGCCTGTTCCGCTGGTCAAAGTTCTCGCTGAATGATCTCTTATTGTTAACTCTGTTCCTCTAAATTGCCCTCTTATTGACCTTTTCGTGTAGCTTTGTGATGATTTATCCGTAAAACTAGAGTTTCCTCTAAGCATAGTATATTGTTTTACGGTCGAAGATAACGATGTAGGCTCCGTAGCAGAGACAAAAGCAGTAGATGGTATGCTTGCTTTCTGTCTAGTAATTGTGTCGATGGCTGTAGAGTGGACTGGTGAAATTGACATGAGTGATTTTGTAGAAGAACAGAATGGTGTATTGAGAAATCGAACGGTAAGAAGATGTAAAAACGAATATTTCTTAGACGGGAGTTCCTTGACATACCAGCTACATCCAAGTGATATGTAGTAAGTGGTATTGCAGTCATTATCAGCAACACTTGCCTCAAGCCAACATTTTCCGTCTGTGATTAAATTAAAAAGAATCGAACTCTTTGTTTCAGCAAAATAATAATAATAAAAGAAACCCGGCTTTTATAGCAGGAAACCATGATTTAAGAAAGAATCTGAAATCATATTAAAGAACAAAACTCTTATCGGAATCCTGTTTGTTACCATTTTTAATTGCTTTAATGCAGCAGACGCATGAACAAGTGTCCACTAGGTGGCTGGGATTAAAACCCACGCCCGATAAGACTACTTCGCCTTGCCATTCAGACACACAGATCTAACCTATTGTGCCATAATGATTATGCTTGTTTGTAAAAATGTTAAGCCCAGTTTCGTTGCATGACCCTACGGACAGCGTTTCTACAATTTGTTGTGCGATCAATCAGGATCGGGTTACTAGAATTTGTTGCGCGAACTTAATAATCAGGTATTTACGAAGAAAAATAACGAAGAAAAATAACGGAGTTTGGTTACAGTAAATCCCAGGATAGGCCATCCACAAAGAACAACCCAGCCAAGATGGTGAAAGAAAAAAAAGAGAGACATATTGCCGTATTATTCTGCTATAAGATGGATTTTTCGGCATAGGTTTTCAACATCTGTCACGAGAGCTGGCAAATGTAAATACTTGAAAAGAAACATGTTTGATCCCTATGTATTGATAAATCACGCCCCGATTGCGAGTCTGAGCCACGACACGACAAAACCAATAAAGTGGTTGTGAGCCCAGCGCAGACTCAGATCAGCCTGGGCATCCGCCCAGTCTGATCAGAGTCTTCGCTGTCCGCATGAAGGTAGCTTATACCCTTAGCTACCCATTAAGCGCTTAGCAAAGAGTCTGATCAAACTGGGCGGATGCCAAGGCTAAGCTGAGTCTCCGCTGGGCACAGAACCACATTATTGGTTTTGTCGTGTCGTGGCTCATTTTAAGACTACAGTATGTGTATGACTTTTTCAAACGGGACCATGGAGTTGCTTACCATTTTGTTCCCGCAGTACGAACTCTTTTTCAGATCCGTTATAGGAGACATTGCATGTCAGGGAAGCACATCTGCCCAGCGTTATAGATGTTACGTTTACATTTGTACTGTCTGTGTGGTTTGTTTCTAGATCAATGACAAACGTACCACTTCTGGGTCTAGGGTTAAGCCGTGGTACCTGAAAGATTAAACTTTACAAATTAACCCTTTTCATGGTTTCAGAATCATTGTCTTGGTTTTCAGACACTTTTTGCTTCACCCACCGAAGTAGAACACATAACTTGAATACAATCCAAATTTGAAAACATGCTTGTAAGTATTAGTAGTGCATGGACAGCTATCTGTGAAAAATACAAGAAATAATTGTATTCGTTTGGACAGACTTGTCGCAAATAATTTTCCAGTTACGTAAAATACATCATAGTCTATGTCTGGCAGTGTCAGAATAAACAGTTCTCCTAAGAATAATTCAAACCTATAAGATATTGTTAAAGATATGACAATATCAATGAACAGTGAAATAGGTCACCTACTATCAGTATGAGACTACTTCCAGTGTAAGCCCAAACCATTAACCGAAGTAAGAAGTTAATTCATGAAATGTGAGAAATATGAGGCAAAATCACTGGACCATGCAATATACACCCGTAGGTCACTGTTACCTTATGTTAGTTTTAGCTCAAATATCTGGTCATATTGAGTCATTATCGCAAGCAATCGTTTTCGTACATCTATTAGTCTTAAAGAAATAAGACAAAACCATAGGACCATGAACAACAGGTCACTGTGACCTACTGATAGTTTGAGGCAAACTTTTGGTCATTCCGAGTCATTATCAAAGGCAGTCATGTTCGTACATCAAACAGTCTTCCAGAAATAAGGCAACATCACTAGACCATGAAACATAGGTCAAAGTGACCTATTGTTAGTTTGAGGTCAAACTTTGGGTCATACTGAGTCATTATCCCAAGCTATTGTGCACAAACATCAAACAGTCTTCACGATATTAAGTAAAATCACTGGACCATGAAATTTAAGTCACTGTGACCCACTGCTTGTTTGAGGTCAAGCATCTGGTAATACTGAATAATTATCAGGAGCAATTCTTTTCGTGCATCAAATAGTCCAAGACGTATCTATTGAAGACTCTAGCCCTTGCGGTAACTTAGAAACTGAGCTAAACGAATTAGGTGAATATTTTTTCTCTATTCAATCAACCGTGAAATATAGGTCATGACCCAACATGCATCGCTGCTTTCAGGAGATTATTCTCAGACGCATCTATGTGGCAAGCTTGAAGACTCTAGTCCTTGCAATTACTAAGAAACTGAGCAAAACGCAACAGTTAAATAACATTTTTATGTTCATGCATCAAATAGTCCAAGACGTATCTATTGAGCAAGTTTAAAGGCTCTAGCCCTTGTGGTAACTTAGAAACTGAGCTCAATGCACCAGGTGAATTATTTTTTTTCTATGTTCAATCAACCTCTTAATAAAGGACATGGCACAATATGCATAGCAGCTTTCAGTAGATCTTTCTAAGTCGTATCTATGGAGCAAGTTTGAAGAGTCTAGCCATAATGGTTACTTGGAAACTGAGGTAAACGCAACAAGTGAGTATTTTTTCTATGTTCAATCAACCGTGAAATATGGGTCATGGTCCAATACGCATCGCTACTTTCAAATGATCTTCTCCAGATGTATCTATAGATTAAGTTTAAAGACTCTGGCCCTTACGGTTGCTTAGAAGCTGAGCTAGACGGACGCAATAGGTGAATATTATTTCTTTGTTCAATCAACCGTGATATATAGGTCATGGCCCAATATGCATTGCTGCTTTCAGTAGATCGTCCCCAGATGTATCTAGGGAGCAACTTTGAAGACTCTAGCCCTTGCGTTTACTTAGAAACTGAGCTTAACGCAACAGGTGAGTATTTTTTGTATGTTCAATCAACCGTGAAATATTGGCCATGACCCTATATGCATCGCTGCTTTCGGTAGATTTTCCCCAGATGTACCTAAGTAGCAAGATTAAAGACTCTAGCCCTTGCGGATACTTAGAAACTGAGCTAAACGCAACAGAAGAATATTTCTACAAAGCGCATGGGGACGCACGCGCATGGGGACGCACACAAAAGACACTGCATAAACCCGTCTTTGCTTCGCAAAGTCGAGTTAAAATGAAAATAATGAAAATATACAAAGACGTAGGTTGATTCAAACAAATATGTTCAGTTATACATTAAACTGATCATTCCTTTTAGTCAATGCTAAAAGAGCACGTTTTGTGTGCATCGATCACAACCCTGGTCGAAAACTTGAGCCCCCCCCCCCCCCCCCATCCCCCACCCCCAGTACCCTTTTGCTGTCCGTTCCAAGGCGGTACTTCTGTTGCGGTTCCTTGTGGTTACATCGTGCTATGTCCGCTTGTCTATGTTCTATGGCGGTTAGGTCACCTGTTTTGCTACCCAATCTGCCTTTTGTTTTGTTTTGTTTTATACGTTAAAATTGATAGATAAAAATAAATGTTGCTGCTGTTTTTGATTAGGGTATCTGAATGACCACCTGTTTCGGAAAGAGCGTGTCTTTCGTGAACTTGTGTCAATTTTTCGGTGTGTGTGTGTTTCTTTCCCTATTGGTTTTGAGAGCGGGATGTGGGATTTGATTGTATTAATTCGTGATCATTGCCTATCTTTTTACTTTGATACAACATATGAGCCGCGACACAATCAAAACAAACAAAGTGGCATGTGCGCCCAGTAAAGACTCAGATCAGCCTGGGCATCCACCCAGCCTGACCAGATTCTTCGCTGTCGGCATGGAGGTAGCTTCGACCCTTAACTACCCTTCAAGCGCACAGCAAAGACTCTGATCAGACTGGGCGGATGCCCAGGCTGATCTGAGTCCTTGCTGGGCGCACATGCCACTTTGTTGGTTTTGTCATGTTGCGGCTCATACGTTCTACAGCAAGCAATATAGTCGAGATTTCTTAAGACACAGAGGCGCGAGCTGTTAATGATATCGACAAAAACATAAACAAGAAAAAAATCTAAAAAAAAAAATGATAATCGGCGCAGATTAAATGGAGTTTGTTTTGTAATATGTCTCTAGGTGAAGAGTTGACAATAACTTTCAAGAACATTATTCAAGTGAGCTATGTCGGAAGGCACCCACAACCGTAATTTTGACTATGAGTAGCGACAATGACCTATCTCGAAATTGCGCTGTCCAATTTGGAATTCAAAATGTACCGCGATCAGTCTTGAGATTGACCTGATTTTAAAACAGTTACCAACATGATGCACTGTTTGTTTGTGTGTATTAAACCAAAAGTGGAAATCGAAAGTAGATCTACAACGGAAAAAGAAAGTTTAGAATATCTGCGTCTGTTTTCGATAAAATTTCTATTGTAAATTTACAAATAAGAGAAACATTTTGAATTAATATTTGTCAGAGTGCTAGTATTCACGCAGTGCAGTACATGTATGACGGGGAATAAACGAAGATTAAATATTCATTGGCCTTTGATATTATTGGCTAAAGTTTGACATACGCGTTATTTGATGAAATCTTGTGAAATCCGGAACAATACTGAAATTATACGCGGCTGCGCCGCGAAAAAGTCATTTTAAGAAATGTTAAGAGTCTTACCGGTGCAACAACCGTTATAGTTATATTTTTGAGTAGACAGCTATCTGTTGGGTCTAGTCGTTCACTTAAAGTCAGTATCACAGTCTCGGTATAGCCAGGCGGAAGACACGACTTTGACGACAGTGCCCATCTCCTTTCATATGAGAGCCTCCGGGCTAGAAAAGTAAAACAACTGTATGATGTATTTAGCTCTGAAAGTGATCGTTGCGTGAAAACAACATGTTTTTCTTTAATACTTGGAAAGCTGTTAGATAACAAGAGCGAAGTTCTTTTCACATGATATCTATCAGCGAGATACAGAAATGCATATACATTTGTAACTGATCGTTCAAACTGTGACAACGTCACAAGACAATTCGACATCGGTTTTTGTGTGATATTGTTTAAACTTACACACTCTCAGGGCTATTTGGGTCAAATAAGGGCCACGATATCCTAGAATAACAGGAAAGTATAAGCCGCAACACGACAAAACCAACAAAGTGGCTTGTGCGCCCAGCGAAGACTCATGTCAACCTGGACAGCCACCTAGTCTGATCAGAGTCTTCCCTGTGCGCTTAAAGGGTAGCTAAGGATCTGAACTAGCTCCATGCGGACAGCGAAGACTCCTATCAGACTGGGCGGATGCACAGGCTGATCTGAGTCTTTACTGGGCGCACATGTCACTTAGTTGGTTTTGTCGTGATGCGGCTCGTATGTCTTTTCGGTCTTTTCTTAAACTTTCCTGATAATTTAGCCTTGGTCTTTTAATAGAATTGGTTGTAAAAATGACGTTAACGGGTATGAAAAGTCGGGGGGGGGGGGGGGGGGGGAGGAAATACGGTTTTCCATCACGCATATTTTTGGTGGTTAAGCATGCACTTCAAAAGAACCTAAGTGATGGTGAACCATAACATACTTATTTATTTTTTACTACAATATGTCACTACATGTCCAAAAGATGAAGCGTGATGGTAAGCCATTACGCTTCTTTTCTTCTGGTGTGATGGCTGATCATAACAAATGCATAGCCCTCAAGTACTTTTCTGAGAAACTGATGCAAAACCTTATGTAACTCATACACTTAGGAATCCGCTACAAAATAGCTACTTTTGATAGTAACAGTTTAGAAAAATATAAAAAGAAAACATGTGTTTCCTTGGAAATAGCAAATACATTACATTTTTCACCTCATTTTGATCATAGTTCTGTGAAAGCAACAAAAATATAGACTGTTTATACTAAGAATAGACATGGACCTGGCCAGGTTTTAATGTTAAACGTAGACATTATGAACATTGCCAGCGGATTAAACTGCCATTTTAGTGAGTTGGCTTGAAATATGCAGCACAAATGTGTACATATGTACGAGCACCTAACAGGAAAAACACCTAACAGGAAAATAGGACAACGTCAATATTACTTCAGTTACTGTAATGTAATTAAACCCACAACAAAGAAAAACACGGCAGCGATCAAATTTAGCCTGTTAATACGTTTTTTATGCATTCGTTTTTGATTTTGTCTACTTCAAAAAGTGCCTGAGCTTTTAAAATTTCCAAAATCCACATCTTCGGAGGTCAGTTACATGTAGAACATTACAAAATATCTAAAACAGAAATCGGAGAGACCCTTCTAACTTAGATAACAAAATTTATCTTGGCACAAGAATACATGTAGCTCAAAGGGCACCTCTACTGTTCAAAAAGGGATCCGAATCAGCAGATTTGAGAAAGTTGAATCAATTACATGTAATAAATGAACTGATAAAACTCAAAGAAGACTCGCCGGGTCTTTTTAATTTTGCTTTGAAATGAAAAATTTTATTGTCATCAGAGAAATGTGACTGAACGGGTTGAAGCACATTTGCACCCCGGATCTTATTCATGCAGGTTGTAGTATTCGACCAAAAGAGTCACAGACCAGCCTGCGCATTCTGTTTTTGCAGGACCAGCGTTAAACTTTGAGCAAAACTGGGTTTTGGTAAAACCCCATACCGTGCTGTATCATGTACACAATGCACTAGTGCAAAGAGAGTGCACCAAAGGAATCGTAGTTTGACAGGTTGCAGATTCGTACAGGTTGCAGATTCGTACACTTGGAGTTCTACGGTCTCTACTGCATGCATCCAAATAAAGTTGTCTAATATGGCTTTTGGTTTCTTATGCAAACATAGCGATGTACGAATCTGCAGACTGGGTCATGAAAAAAAAAAACAAAAAAAAAACTCTTTTCCAGCAGCGGACTAATGATGACCCATGAGCCGGGTACCAATTCAGGTTCTTATTTTAGCTTTTCAAAATAAACAAGAAATGTGTATTTCTTGGTTGACACTGACGTACAAAACGGTAATTCTCGCGAGGAAGAAAAACACAGTAAAAACGAGCCGCGACACGAGAAAACCAACAATGTGGTTGTGCGACCAGCGCAGACACAGATCAGCCTGGGCATCCGCATGGAGGTAGCTCAGTCCCTTAGCTACCCTTTAAGCACTTAGCAAAGAGTCTCACCAGACTTGGCTGATGCCCAGGCTGATCTGAGTCTGCGCAGGGCGCATAACCACATTGTTGGTTTTTTCGTGTCGTGGCTCAAATACGTTTCAAACAGTACGAATCTCTACAGGAGATCAGTGTTAAATAGAGGATATTTGACTTTTTCAGTGTAAGATCGATTTTTATTTCACCGAATGAACACCAAAAGCAGTATTTTCACGAGTGGCGAAGGCACGAGTGAAAATACCGCTTTTGGTGTTCATGAGTGAAATAAAAATTCATCTTACACTGAAAAAAGTCAAATTTTCTATTTCTTTTAGGCTTGAAATTCGCAATAATTCTGTTTATTCAAGAGCGTCAGCCATTACGACAGAAACACAACTTTTTTTTCTAGCCGTTTTACGTCAAATTTGATGCTTCCAGCGTGTTTACTGGGTATGATTTTGGTTGTAAACTTGTTTGCAACTGAAAAATAGCTTGAAATATCATTTTGATAAGCAGATCTCGAAAAATTTGCCAAGAAAGAATGTCTACAGGAGACTCAGGCGGCCTGACGTTGCGTGCAGTTAGAATGTTACGTTGGCGCTTTAAGTGACGTCATTAACGTCGTAATGACGTGAAAACAAGTGTGACGTAATTTTTGTCAAGCCAGATAAGATTTTAGGCAATTAATCAACAAAAAGCTTGAGGCTATTTCACAAAAATCCTATTTCTGAAACAGTGAAATCGAAAGTGATAATTTCAATGTTTGAAACAGTGAGATTATCAGTTTCGATTTCACCGAGAAGTCTCTATAATTCACTGAAAAGTATAAAAGAATGCTTGCTTTTATGAGTTGAGCCGCGACACGACAAAACCAACAATGTGGTTGTGCGCCCAGTGATAACTCAGAATAGCCTGGGCATCCGCGCAGTTTAATCAGACGTTTCATTTAGTGTTCAAAGGGTAGCTAAGAGTCTAAGCTACCTCCATACGGACAGCGAAGACTCTGATCAGACTGGGCGGATGCCCAGGCTGATCTGAGTCTGCGCTGGGCGCACAACCACATTGTTGGTTTTCACACGTCGCGGCTCAGTTATTTTCTGGGACTTACTCCAGTAAGATAATACTGAAAGAATGATTAAGATACGACCTTTAAAAACTTTTCAATTGAACAAATAACAACTGTCAAGACTTTGTTCGCATGAAGGAAGCGCCTTTTATACTAGTAATAATCTTGATAATAATACAGCCCCGGTTCTAGGGTGTGGGCTTTGGGGCTTCAGCCCGCCATCTGGGTCTCTGTGTTATGATAATATTTAGGCCTCTAGATAATAATGAGCACCTGATGACAGTTTGAGATAATCTATCCATGTGGTTGGATTAGAATATATGTTGTGATTTAGCGGCAAAAAAAGACATTATAAAAATCTCATCAAATTGATCCCTATTTTGCCGTATAATTATAGGCCTCGGTACCTCCCCGCCCCCACCACTTATCCAGAGCCCCACCAGTACGTGGTGGTCTGGATCCGGGTCTTAATTAATAATAATAATGATACAATGCTTAACGATTATAAAGAAAATGTTGATGCTGATGATGATAATTATGATAATAATAACACGTAGTTATTAATAATGCGTATTTTTAAATCTCCTACATGTAACTAAGCCCGTGAGATGCATAAGAAATATTGTGCCAGTCTCTGTGAAAACCAGGCTTAATGGCATAAAAATAAAAAAAATAAAAAAAATAACTTACTGCGTCACTGAAAAGTTTTAGCTTTTCTTAACATTTCCTAAAAATTTGAGATGGTTACCATTAGTCACTACTGTGATATAGCCTTTAGAAGCACATAGGTAGTGCAGTTTCTTTATATGATGTTGTTAACGTCATGCAAGTATGTTTTTACGTCATCGTCATTACGTTTATTTGAACGCGTTTTCTGTGCTTGTTATACAAAATAACTCGGACTAAAATTGTGTTTGCTCATTTTCAATGTGCATTTTATAGCACACACATGACAATTTGTATGATTTAACATTCTTCTCAAATGATAGGTCTTTGTGATGGTATACAATCTGTTTTCATGGATTTTGGTTTACCGTGGAATAGGCGTTGTCATGGCAACATATGTCATATTTATGATTGGATTTTGTCTGAATTCATGGGCTTTCTGTTATATCTGAACGCCTAAGGCATTTTCATGGAAATAGATAGAGGTCCGAAAAATCATTAATTTTGGTGTTTTTCATCAATTATTAATTAATGTCATTAAGCCCGGTTTTCACAGAGAACGGCTCATATACTCGTATATCCTGATATATCCTGAAATATATATACCATAACGCAGAATAAACTGTGAGTTCGAGTCATTTTTTATAAGCAGATCATCTCTAAGCAAAGTTATGTTGTGCTGGTTCATCGGGCTTATATTGTATCGTTTTACAGTGGTTTTGTCAGCCGGATGACGGATCAAGTTGGAACCCTGTATTCGATCTGAAATGAAAACACCACAGGGTATAATCGATTTCGCCAATTTTCGCTTCCTGCAGAGACCGTCCATCATATTTGGCTTCCGCCGAGACTGTCCGCGAACTCTTGCTTCCTGCAGAGACTACTGTCCTCGAAAAATGGCTCCCCGCCGAGACTGTCCGCGTGACTCTGCTTCCTGCCGAGAGCCTCGGCAGGAAGCAGAGTCACGCGTACAGTCTCTGCAGGAAGCCATTTATCATGTACAGAAGTCTCGGCAAGAAGCAAGAGTTTGCGGACAGTCTCGGCGGAAGCCAAATATGACGGACAGTCTCTGCAGGAAGCCAAAATTGGCGGAATCGATTATACCCTGTGAACACGCAACATATAAGACGACATAGAATTTTGAAAGGATGAAAACTGCGATAACAAGGGGCACACACAAAAGTGAATGAGCCGCGACACGACACAACCAACAAAGTGGCATGTGCGCCCAGCAAAGACTCAGATCAGCCTGGACATCCACCCAGTCTGATAAGAGTCTTCACCGTTTGCTTAAAGGGTAGCTATGGGTCTAAGCTACCTCCATGTCGACAGCAAAGGCTCTGATCAGCTGGGCGGATGCCCAGCGGCTGATTTTGGTCTTTGCTCGGCGCACATGCCACTTTGTTGTTTTTGTCGCTTCTCGACTCAGATATGTTCTTTTTTAGCAGACTTATATCAGCAGAGTGACGGCCCTGGTTAAATAAAACAATGCGATTTTGTCAGCCAGATTTCAAAACTGTTTGCAACACAGTCTTTATATTTGGTATTCTGTTAAGATAATGTCTTAATGGTAAGATCCTTTGGGAGCAAGAAATGCATCATAGAAACGAACATAGCAGATTCGGTTTAATCTTGTCTGTTCATGACCAGAAATGAAATGTGCAACAGAGCGGCCACGCCCCCTAGCACCGAGTTTAGCCGATCTCTATTTTTTCAAAATGAATGTACAGGAACTCCATGGGCCGTATTTATAAAACAACTTAAGTCGTTACTATACTGTTGCTAAGGCTAAATTCCTATGTTGCAGATTCCCTAAAACTATGAAATTTGCTCTGGAGGAACAGTCTGAAAAAGACTGTTCCTCCAGCGCAAATTTCATGGTTCTCCTTCATAGAAATTCAGCCTTAGCAACAGCATAGCAACCACTTAAGTCGTTTTATAAATACGGCTCCAGGTTCTCAAAGGACCAGAAAATACATAATCTGCATTGCGATAATTTACAGGAAAACGTTTTACGGTACCCATACGGCACATCACCAGCTGCAGTCAAGATAAATAAGTTCTGAATACATGTAGTTAGGTCCTTTGGAAGCATGAATACACCAATGAAAAGGAGACAGCAAACTCGGTTTAACTCTGTTTGTTCATGACCAGTAGTGAAATGTGTGACACTGGTCACGCCGCCCTCGCCCCGCCCTAACACCCCCCTCCTCCTTCCCCTCGCACCCGCATATTTGCTGTTTTCCTACAAATACTTGATACTGGATACTGGAACTTCACACTGTTTATGAAAAACGTGTTACGTGGTTTCTTATCTGACGTAGCACAATTTCTTGCATGCGCGACGTTTTTGTATGCAGAAAATTAGAATTTAAAAATAGTTTTTAACTAGAAAAATACATTACAATTATACACGTGCCAAAATTTAAAAAAAAACCCCTGATATCGTTGGACCAAACCGTCAACAAGCACATGCCTATGTATACTGTCTTTCCCATTCAATAAATTATATCGTTGTCTAATAGTTTGCAGTTTTTCGGCAGGATGTGTAACCACTGAGAAAATGAAATGAGCCGCGACACGACAAAAACAACAATGTGGTTGTGCGCCCAGCGCAGACTCAGATCAGCCTGGGCATCCGCCCAGTCTGATCAGAGTCTTCGCTGTCCGCATGGAGATAGCTTAGTAACTAAGCTACCTTTTGAGCTCTTAACGAAGAGTCTGATCAAACTAGGCAGATACCCAGGCTGATCTGAGTCTGCGATGGGCGCACTACCACATTGTTGGTTTTCTCGTGTCGTGGCTCAAATATGCTAAACTTTCGTTGACTGATTGACTGTGATTGATTGTTTTGGGTTTAACGGCCCTTTGGGACAGTATTTCAGTCTATGGGACAGTCCAGAGAAAGGGAGAATGAAGAGAAATAACAGACGCACGAAAAAAAAGTTCAAACAACGCCTATCCGCACCTACTGCAAGCACAGTAGGCCCGTGCCCTACTATGTTCCTTAATAGGACGCCCGGGCACTGAAAGTTATACAAGCACCATCGCACCACCCGACACCCCCAACTTTTGTCGAAGTGTATAGAAAAGAACAATTAAACTACTTCTGGCTTTGATCGAATTGTTCCCCTTTGCCTTTGTATATTTCTAGTCCGCCCTCTAACTCTGAAAACTGTATAAGACTTTTCTTAGAAGCATTTTTTCCACTCATCTGTCTTCTTTTACCTCTGATGGCTCGATCAAGATCGAATTACTGTTCAAAGGGACATTAAACATTATCTAATCAAAACATACATGTAATCAAGTTATGGGACGCTGAACAATGATGAACAAACTTATTCAACGCTAAAAATACCCAGAAAATAAAATATCTATTGAGAGCCACTTGGGGAATGTCGTTAGGAGAGTTGAACTGAACTGAACTGAAATATCTAATATTTACACTTGCCACTGACTTCCCATAGGTAAACCTCTAAGAGCAACTGGCTTCATACACCGATGAAAGACAGTTGATCATGTGACGTTGTCGTCACGCGACGTCTTAGGTAAACGAACGTCTTGATTGGTCCACGTAACATTCGATTGACGCCATGTTATGGCGACGGCTGTTTAACGTAATGGCCCACCACATCGTTACAGTCTTTTCTTCGACGCTTTTTTGCATATTCCTATTAAATTACAATGAAAACAGCACAGGAAAGGTCTAAAAATAAAGTGTAAATATAAGAATAAAAATTTGATTTTTCAGCGTTCATCGTGCGACGAAGCCAGTGGTCGTCGCTAAAATTCTACAAGAAGCGCTTCGCGTTTCATGGAATTTTAGCTCCGCCCACTGGCTTCATCACACGATGAACGCTGAAAAATCAAATTTCAATTCTTAATTGAGATCATTGTAGTTCATGAATAAACTTTGACAAGATAGTATACTCTGAAGATACGAAAAACGTCTGTACATGAAATATTCAACGCTGGTAAATGCCCTTCAGCACTGACTTAAGCAGAATTTTATTTTCAAAATGCTTTTGATGATTTCAGTGCAAAGGGGACCAAAAGTATTAATAGTAATGTACTGAATAGTTCTTTACGGTCTCCATACAGCACTTAAAAGCGAATATAATGATGTAAATAAGTTCAAGAATCCAATATTGAAACGAAAATAGCAGGTGTTTTATTAAGTCTATGCATGACAAGTACTGAGCTCTGGAACACTGGTCGCGCCCTTCCTCAAAGGTTCTAAATATCTAAAAAAAAAAAAAAAAAAAAAAAAACAACTATAAACTACACTGAAGTTCGTTATAGGAAGACGTTTGACGGCCGCTGCACAAAACATTATACTAGCCGTGGTAAAGATATATGCATTTTAAAATTTTCAGAAAATGTAAAATGTCATCAACTTACATTCGCACTGTCGGTGACTCGAAGAATCCGTTGATCTAACAGAAACATCTCTGCCTTGTCTAGTATAACCGGGAGGTAATGTATGTCCACCAGAGATGACATATGCGTTTGTTATGCTATTATTGATGTCATTGTTGTACAACGTATAGCCAAATGCTGTTGATTTTGCATGCGCAAACGTAACAAAGCAAAGAATGAAACAAAGCTCCTTATTCATTTTCTGATCACAAGTTCAGGAACCACTTAGTAAAGCCCTATCTCAGCAAACCAAATGAACTAGTGAGTGATTTTCATTCAGTATTTCTTCTGCACATACCAATTAAGGCGTACGGAGACACCTTCAGGGGAAGAAACTCAGGGGAAGAAACTCTTCCCTTTTCATTTTACCTCCCTTTTTTATGAGGATCAACTCTTACAGGAAAGAATTTGCTCCTGTAGGAGCAAATTCTTTCCTGTAAGAGTTGATCCCCTGTAGGAGCAAATTCTTTCCTGTAAGAGTTGATCCCCCTTTGTAATGATTTAATTTCACAGGGAAGCAAAGATGAAGTCAGTAAAGTTGTGACCCTTTTGTGAAAGTGTCGGAAAACATGGACATGTACCCATATACCGTAAATAATGAACTGGATGAAGACTGGGTACTGAAAGAAAACTTGAAACAAAAATGCTTTGCAAAAGTAAGGGTGCTTAAAATTTTCAACGACTTCATTGTGCACAGGTTTTGCACAAAGAATGAAACATGCTATTTATCGAGTAATTCTTTTATGTCATTCCCTCGCCCGCGTATTGGACGTTTGATGGTATTATTAATATGTTTGTGATGAGGATGAAAAGAGATAAAGGCAGTACTTCACAATTTCATGTTAAAAAGTGATTCATTAAATTAACACAATAATGCCTAGGGTCCCATAAAACGGACCGTTTGTGGACAGAATCGGATAAGATGATCCTGATCAGCATTGACTACTATACTAAGATTGCCTGAACAAATCTATATTGGAAGCTGTGAGGCAGAGCAGTCAGTAGGCATGAACGGTTAACTTTGGCTATATGTTGTTACAGAGCTCCAGACGGGATGGGTATTTAGGAAAATTTTGAGCTATTTTTTTTTTCTTATTTCTCAATGAAAACATATGTTGTGACCCCTACTTAGAACCGTTTCGGCGAGAAATAGTGAAAATTATCTCTAAATTATTCCCGTTACCCATTCTTATCTGGAGCACTGTACGGTTATTATATGAGTAGATGTATGACTTTTATCTTTATTCGTATCAATGAAAACTTTACATGTCTAAACAAGCTGGCACATATGCCAAGTGTTTTGCGAGAAAGACACAGTTTCATTCTTATTTAAGTTACTTGAAAAAGTAGGAGTATTCCCAGCAGGCACATGACGTTGAAATGACGTCGTACTGACGTCGATGCGACGTGATGACGTCGCATCGACGTCAGTACAACGTCATCCAGCAGGCACATGACGTTGAAATGACGTCGTACTGACGTCGATGCGACGTGATGACGTCGCATCGACGTCAGTACAACGTCATTTCGACGTCATGTGCCCGCTGGGTTTGATCTAAACTTTGAGTCTGTTCACAGGAGACACTAGAAAGGAAGTGCAAATACCTAACACGACAGGATACCATGAAAAATATATTTTCTTTCGAGCAGACAAGGTCGCCTTTAATATTGTCAGTGTCAAAATTATGCCGCATAGTGTAGCAGTGAATTGTTGACAAGCAATTCACTGTTTGAAGGAAAGAATTCACGCAGAGCTCGCGTGATAGTGAGCGACACATGACACACAGGGTGGTAAAGGTAAAGGTAAAGGTTTCCCATAGCCTAACAGCCGTAGGGGCAGTGGGGGTTAGAGACCCACTGTATCTTGGGCACAGCTGATGAAAGGCGGAGCCCATCCCTCTCCTTTCGCTGCCTTATCCTTCCCTGATTCGAAAAAGGTACCCATTTACTGCTGGGTTGACAGAGAGAGTTTTCCAGTCATCGTATGGCGACAGTGAGCCGCGAGCTCACGACCTTACGGTGACTTTCTGCACAATAGCCGAGCCACTCTAACCACTCGACTACCGCGCCTCCCTAACACAGGGTGACTTACTGCTTAAAAGTTTCACCGCTAGTGTTAGAGCAGAACAACATATATATTTCGATTCTTATGCTCCAAATTGCTGAGATTTTTCTCTTCCTCTTCGATTCTCTCAAGCATTTCTTTTGCACATGCATAATACCACCAACGGTCCTTACTCTAGACTTTAGATTGACACAATTCATTGAAAATAAACAAAAAAGGATTAGACACAGCTCATTTTATCGCGCCCTAGCTCGAGTTCATCCACTGCTACTGTAAGCGCATTGTCTCACTGCTTACAAAAATTACAGTGAAATATTGTAATGAAGTCTTGAAAGGCATCTTTTAAGCTTTCTAAGCCCCTCATCATATCAGGCCCAAACTTTGACTACATAAACTACTGTATGAGTGATACAACTAAAAGTTGTATGGGTGGATCTCAATGTTTTTCCGCCAGGTTTGCAAACTGGGGCCATTTTGTAATTTCCTGCTTGCTTGATTTGTCAGTCAAAGCTCTTTTAAAATAGGATCTTGTCTTAACGGAAATCATTTGCTACAAGAACGACAAATTCTTTTCATTTCTTTTAAGCGTTGACCTCCAGAGAAGATACTGGCAGAGTTGCTGCGCCTGAAAGTCTACCAATATACCTTAAACAGAGACAACAAAGCTGACAGACACTTCAGCAGACAGTTTATTGTGGTGAATATAGCATATAAGAACGAACAGTGGATCGAAATTGCAATATATGATTGTCGTAGACTATTATATGAAATAAACTTTGTCTATCCCTCTAGCCTGGTTAAGTCACATCTACAAGTTATAATCACTCTTTCAACAGTTCTCCCAGCATGTTCTTGCACATCAGCAATGCTCTAGGAAGGTGGAAGCATCCTGAAAATATAAAAGTTCTGGTAACTTATTAAACTTGCTAATTTTCATTATAGGAATGAATTTTATTTTTGTGAATTTTATCGATGGGTAAACCCTGGCGAATCACTCACAAACTGAATGAAGCCCGAAGGCTTGTTAAGTTTGTGAGTGATTCGCCGGCGTTTTTTTTTTACATCCATAAAATCCACAAAAATAAAATTCATTTTTTATAATTCCAACTCGGTTATTTTTTTATAAAAAAATGTCAGGTATACCGAGAAGTTTAGATACTGCCGCAAAGAAAATAGTCCAAGTAGTTCCGGATTTCTGGTTCAGGGGATTTATCGAAGTATAAACGCCATTTACTGTACGCTCTTGGCCAATCAAATTGCGCTAAGTAAGCAGTTGAAAATTGAGTTGGAATTATATGTTTTTATCTTATACATGTAGCTAGTCTGGTTCAACATTGACCCAGAATTCTAAATCTGGGCTAGGCAAGCATTTTAGATTACTTATGTCTCTTCATTGCACCACTCAAAGTAATGGCGACATCATCAAGAGACTCATGCGCCTCTTGCTGCATGCTTCTCGAACTCGACATAGGTATAGAGATGAATTTAACTGCATGCGGAAGACATTGCAAAGACGCCTATCCCATGCACCGGGTTGCACAGGTGTGGCTTGTCAGCGATGGAATAATATGTTGTAGTCACGTTTAGGAGGGAAAAAATGGAAGAGCGGGGAGGGAGAGGGGTCCCTGGCCTACATGAGCCGTTCAAGGCATCCAGGTTGGTACCAGGCTTTCTTATACTTTGTTGGTGATGGCAGCTTAGCACGTCCTGTGTTGAGTTTACTAGATTATAAATTAATGCATGAACTACGCGGCCGCAATTACCATTAGTGGTGCCATGCAAAGACAAAAGAAAGAAAAAAAAAAAAAAAAAAAAAAAAAACCGAGTATGGTGTCTCGTCAGTCACGAGTCAGATTGGACCAGACGATTTACTGATCGAGAAAGCGCAAAAGGTTATACTTCGAAAGAAAAAGGACCAGGCCTCGAGGTTATAAAACTTTTTTCATGCTCAACTCAGCTGAGCATGAAATTTTCTCTGCTGATAAATATGAAAATGCCAACTAATGTTGGCATTTTCATATTCATAAGCAGAGAAAATTTCATACTCAGCAAAAACTGAGCAAGAAAACAACTGTACTTATCAATAATTTGTGTTTTATTAGCAAGTAAAATTTCATGCTCAGCTGAGTTGAGTATGAAAAAAGTTTTATAACCTCGGGGCCAGATGTGAGTCTAGTCTTCAGAAACTGTATGCAACATATGCACTCTCATACCAGTCTGGAAGCATGTAACAACTGGCGCAGTGCCCGGTGCAGTGCACCATAAAAGAGAGCTTGACAAGCGGTGTAGACACAGTTTAGACGCTGCACACTTCGGTTTCTGATCAGGGCCCATACTGTTTACATTAAGGTGTATTGGTACACCTTCATGTTTTTCGGCCATTTTTACAAAAGGGGGCAACTTTATTGGCTTCTTGTTTTCTTCCTTGGATAATAATAGTGATAATATGAAATTAAGGCACTGCCTTTGTGCGAACACACTCTTTACGGTCCTTGAAGATCTTTGATGGGGTGAAGTGCTACCCTAGGCACCACCTTGTCATTGTAGTTTGGGTCAAATTGGCCCGAGTGGCACTCACCTGGATTAGCAAACTGTATCATGCTATAATGGTAATGGTGACATCCTTGAGAGACCGGTCCAGCTCGTGTGGTATCCATGCTGCCCTAAAATAAGGCAACTATACTGTGTGCGCAAGTTTCTGCCATTTTTACAAAGGAGAGTCAACTTATGTGTCTTCTTGCATGTTAACCTTGGCACTCAAGTTGGCAGTGTGGCCATTTTTATTTGTGTGGGTGGGTGGCTGGGGTCCACTCTGAATGGAGGAAATTTGCTCTGTAGGGAGCAGATTCTTTCCTTTGGGCGTTGGCACCAGTTTTGAAGTCACTGAGTCTGGGTTTTATGGTGACTTAGTATACAAATTCAAAAAGATTAAGGGTAGGACTGATTTTTCTGATCAATTCCGAAAAATAATAATACATCACAAACGTATTGTCTATAACTTAAATGTTATGCGACAGTCTGCATGCTTAGTGATTAACCCAATCACGGTTGATAACTTTGCTGCACTCTTTAATTGCACACCGGGGGATCGGTCGTCAGACTCTATGATGGCCCCGACCTAAAGCTATATATTTTAGTTGGTTGGGACCGGAGCCTTTTTGTCTGTTGCTTGGTCCACCGGGGCTCAACTGGTGACCTTCTTTTGCTTCTGATTTTCAGTGGGGTTGTTTGGCAGGACAGGGAACTCCACCTGTCAGACGGCCCGTTGTATCTGTTGAGTCCTCGTCTTTGCTTCTTCATGGTGTTGAAATTTGATTTATGTGTTTACCGTGATGATTCATTGACGAGTTAGAGGGTTATCATGCGAACCGAACAACCAACTAAATGTTTTGTACCACTTCAGAAACTGAGGGTGAGGTTGGGCCTGTAAAATCGATTTAAGCCCCCCAGTTATTAATTACTGACCGTTCCAAGGCGGTAGTTCTGTTGTGGTTCTCTGTTGCCTGTTTTTGGTGTCAGAGTTTCTGTGATGTTTTACCTTATGTATGTTCTTATTATTTTTGGTTCGGTTTCGGTTGCTGAGTGGCCACCTTTTGGGAACAAGCTGCTCACTCGGTTGGCCATATGTTCTCTGTATCTTGATTATTTGTAATCTTAGTTGTTTCCAACTATGGTTTGAGGGCTGGATTTGGATTTTGATTGTTTCAGTTCCTGGTCTTTGCATACTTTTTACTTTTGCTTTCCTTGAGGGTGTTCTCATTAACCTTATGGTTATCATTCAGATACTTTAACAGTAAAGGTGTGAAAAAACACCAGCTTTTCAATGGAGTGTAGTAGTACGGCCAATTAGTTATGTGTAAATATGTATATAGGTATATAGAGTATATAACTGACCAGTCTAACTGGTCCGGACCTTCTAGGCTAGTGGTTGTGTGCTTGCTTTATAATCTTGGGGTCGTGAGATCGATTCCCGGTGGGGTCGCTCGACGAAATTTTCTTTACAGATTTTTCTCCTACTACAGTGGTGCTGTGACCAGGGTCATTACCGTTGGAGCCCAAGGGCGAAACAATGGCTGCAGAGTTAAAAAGAACCTGGATTATAATTTCATTTCCTTAACATTTGATACAAATGTTCTTTGGTAGGATGGAGGAGTGTAGTGATACGGCCAATGAGTGATGTGTAAATATGTATTTAGGTATATAGAGTGTATAACTGACTAGTCTAACTGGTCCGGACCTTTTAGCCTAGTGGTTGTGTGCTCGCTTTATAATCTTGAGGTTGTGAGATCGATCCCCGGTCGGGCCGCTCAACGAAATTTTCTTTACAGATTTTTGTACTCCTACTACAGGTGCAACTAACTGTGGTGCACCTTAATATTTTTCGCCACTTTTACGTAAGTAGGCAGCCTTACTATGGTTTGAGGACTGGACTTGGATTTTGATTGTTTCAGTTCCTGGTCTTTGCATACTTTTTACTTTCTGATTTCTTTTTTGCTTCCTCGGGAGGCATAGCCCTTCCAGGTGGGTCTTCTGTAGGGGAAAGCGTTTAATTCAATGAATGGGGGCAAATTCTTTTCTTAGGGAGCTGGTATTGAGATGGAGGGGCACTGTAAGCCATACACTGTCATGGTCAGAAAATACATCACTTGCATGTACCGAATGTTTTTATGTATTGTATGTTCTGTACTGTACTTGGGGTCAGCCCTGTAACTGGATTTAAGAACAGTTAACTGATTTGATTTGATTTGAAGACGTTGCTAAGCCACCAGTACCCATGAGCGACATGAGCCTCATTGTGCAGGAAAGGGCATCAGCAACGGGGTCATGCACTGGAGTAATGCATAGTAGGAAAGAAAGAATAAAGAAAAAAAGTTTAAGAAAAAGAATGAAATGAAAAACGAAAAAAAAAAGAAAAGAAAGAAAATAAAATGCACCTTATAGGGTTAATTCGGCTGGTTTTGCAATCCTTAAGACGGGCTTGAAGGCTTGAACGTCATGCCAGTATCGATTAGAATCTGAATTTAAATGTCGAAGAAGAACCGCAGTGCACATTAAGAAAGAACCATAGCAGACTTGTTCGGTATGCAGATAGAATGGAAACATATGTAGGCTCGCCTTCTTAAGGTGTCCTTATGATCTGCTGTCACAATATTAAGTTGCTTTGTGACAGCTGTTGGGTGCACTAATCATCTGAAAGTCCACACTTTCCTCAGCGATCTGCACCATTAAGAGGCAGGGATTCAACTGTCTTCAAAATAATATCGGAAGTCAGTCCTGCTGCCCTCTCTCAGCAGTCCTTATATTCCGCAGCTGAGAGACACTTCAGATAATTAGTGTAATTCTGAGTATTAAATCATATGATGTTTAAAATTGTACTCATGATGATTGCTTTGATTAGCAAATCAAAGAATTCGTTTGTGTATCTGATTGTTTTTTATTCAGTTCCAAAGATAATTAAAATGGACTAACATATAGATGTTAAGGCTGTGTCATGATTATTTTACTAAAAATAGTCGTAGAAATCAACGTTTTAATCAAATGGCTTGTTAACACTGGCCAACCACACCATTCCTGCTTCATTCTAACCTAGGTGGGCTCTCTGGTGCGCTCTCGGGTGCGCCGTCGTTTCCAATTCATATGACGCGCCACGGTACGGGGTTTTACCTATGAACTCAGTTCCGGTCTAGACTAAGTTCCGGTCACGAGCAGACGACAAAACGTTTACAGTTTGAGCTATCCTTTCTACGAACATAATTAACAAAAACGAGAATTATTGTAGCGAGAAATATTTAATGTACATTTCCTTTATAGAGTGATTGCAAAAATAAGTTTGTGGACTCGTAAAAAAATTCGATTAGAGCACTTGGTTCGTGACTAGTCTCGCGATAACTTTCGAACTTCCGGTTCTCCAAGATGGCCGCAACCATGATCGTTACCACACATTTTATCTGCCTAAGTATATAGAACCAAAACTGATACAGTAAAGCGAACATACTTCGTGTGTTCGCTAATAATAATTTATTAAGATATATCCCTTTACAACGGGGGCAAACTCAGTCGGGGTAACTGAGTTGCATCTATGTTATATAGTACATAATCATATACAAGTTAAGACCATGAGCCGAATACTAAGGCTAAAATTATGAACATATCACTTACGAAATATCATTACTAAAATTCTTATAAATATAACCTACAGTAATACTTGAAGTAGGGCGATCACATACAAGTCGTAGTTTCAATACGCACATATTTCAGTTTAATTGATTCCTGAAACAGCACAACAATAAAGGCCACGCGCAAAATATCTTTACAATAACACATTGGCATGCTGATGGGTCGTGTCTGTGGACCCGCAGCAGGAGTATACAGACCGAAAACAGCAAAAGAAAAATGAATGCCGTGTGCTTGTAAAGCTGAATCAGTTGGAAGTCATACTTAATGTATATCTGTTAGGTTTATTGGCCATTTACATTTAAGAGGAAACCAGATTTAATTTTTACACTGTCGCCTCTTGCCTGATTTCCCAGAATAATAGGAGCATATTTTTACCAAATTTGTCAAAGACATTTCAAGTCTCTGTATCAAATGTATTGTCCTGTGTCTCCTATTACACGTAACAGCTGGGGTTTTTCCGTCATCGGTAGAATCATAAACAAGTCATATACTGCTTGTCCTTTTATATTAAGTAAAGTTTCTTTCAAATTCGACAAAAAATCCCTTTCATTAGTAAAATACTGGCAGCATAGTAAGAAATGGCTTAAAGTCTCTGGACTATTGTTGGAACATTGATGACAGGGGTCTTCCAAAATTGAGTCTACTCTGCAAGGAAAGAACTTGCTTCTAGGGGAGCAAGCTTTTTTTTTAAAGTTGATCTCTTTTTAGAAGGGACGCCAAACAAAAAATGATAGAGTTGTATCCCCAAAGCCTGCAAGTGTTCACATTCGCCTTAAATGCAGAAATATCAAATAAACAGAATGATGAAATCAAATCAAACACACGTGATATTGAAAATGGGCCTGTCCAAATTCTGAGGTAGAAAAGACCAGCAGCCCAGCGGGCACATGGCGTCGAAATGATGCCCTATTGACGTCGATGCGACGTCATCACGTCGCACCGACATCAGTAAGACGTCATTACGACGTTATGTGCCCGCGGGGATAGGTATTGATGAATTCAAATTGCATTTTCTGGACGTTATGTGTAAATTCGAAAAGTGTGCATAACGGTTCTGAGCTTGCGTAGTTTGAAAATTTGTCAATGTTTTAAAACCACGCGACTGATATTACCTTTCCATGGCCCTCCCTTGTAGGTCTTAGATGGTGTTCCATCTCTATTAAGATAACCTGTCCAATCTCCATTTTCTCTGTCAACATGCTGAAAAAAGGTTTCTTTTAAATGTGCATGCGTACTCGACAAAAAAGATTTGTAATAGGAGATATAATCTGGTTAAACTTCAGAGCTAGTGGTAGGATTATTATTTTTACATCATGGTTGCATCAAAGCCGAGACATTACATGGACGCATAGGCATAAAGGCATGCTCTCAAAAATTGTTGACGCTAACGCAGATAACTTGCACAATGGCAGTAGCATGGAACTAAGCATTAAATGTTTCCTCGCCTACAGGTTACTTTCATTTGACTTAATTCATTCAATATTTTTCATTCATTCATTCCCCAAAGGCTAAATGGTCCTTTGGTCCTTTAGGAATCAAAACTACACGTGCAAAATGTTAAATATTAAAACTGCACATGCACGATTTTCTTAAACTCAGAACTCTGTCAAAGTTCTAGCAAATGCTGAAGGTACCAATCTGAAGAAGTTTAAATTTCATAAAATTGTTGTCCTGGAAACAGAGTCAATACAAACTTCATTCAGTATGCCTCGTCGTTACCATAAATGGTCTAATTTGGACCCAGCAAGGGCACTATGGTAGAATTTTTTTGTTGGCCGATTGAGGGAAGTCGCAAGGGTGTTAAACACCAGTGGCCAGTCTATCGACCGGAAAGACATAGTTGCACAGCTACTGTCGAGGTCAGATCTCCCACTCTTGAAGACGCAGAGTAATCACCGCCAGCCACTCTCGGGAACCGCTTTACCAGCGCCATTTAATATCATAAATTTGGATTTATTCATTTTACCTTAGTATAGCAGTAGTCAAAGACTGTTGCAAAATGTTCAAGCATGGCCGGGTTCTTTGTCTCTTTATATGCCATCAAGAAAGCAATCAGTGTCTCATTATGGGCCCACCACAATTTCATGTTCCATTCAAGCTGAAAATACAGCGTGCCTGTATGATAAGCCATCAATGCCTTGCATCTCATCAAAACGGACAAAGGCAAACAGTGCAGAACCCTGATCAGACGCCGCAACATGCGTCGTCTGATCAGGGTTTACACTGTTTACAAAAAATATACATTGATATAAAATGATAAAATATATACCAGACACTCCTAAAATGATAAATGGAGTCATCCAATTTATAAGGATAGACGAGTCCACTGTGGATAAACGGGTAAAAGTTTCAGTTTAGGCTGAGGGTAAAGTATACAATTATGTAACGCCTTAAGTATGAATTGCAAAATATATTTTTGAAAATGCCATCTTCGAAATATGTATCTAGTAAATAGCAAGTGAATAATTTGTCTAAATGTTCTAAAACTGACAAGTCACGAAGCTTAAAGTAAAAATGTACTGGCGTGCGACCATTGGCGGCCATTTCTGCAACACTTATTTAGCCTGTCTCCTAAATAAGGCATTTACTAATTCTATAGTTTGATTAAACATACTATGTGTAACACTCGATGTTATACCAGAATCGCCAATAGTTTGTAGATAAAATACTTGAATACATATTCAAGAAAATTTTGTGAGGTGGTTCGAGCAGCAACTACAGCTATTTTAGTGCAGAAATGGGAAAATATTTAAGACAGCATGAAATCCTCCTTTCATCGAGAAACAGATTAATTTTACCTGTACAGGTGAGTGGCCATCAACATCTAAATAATAGAAGAGTCCGCCATATTGTTTGTCCCAGCCATAGTTAAATGGGTTCTTTATAAATTTCTCTATAGCAGTTTCTTTCAGGTCTGGCAAGTTCTTCTTTATAGCGTATTGGAGAAGAAACCATCCAGCTTCAATGGAGTGTCCTTAAATATTAAAATCGCTTATTTTAATCTTTAAATGTAGGAACGATCTTTATACTGGTACACTTCAACATATTTTCGTCATTTTGTGAAGGCAAAGACTTCAGTGACTTCCAGTTTGCTTCTCTGGATGCTGTATCCTTTTCAAAAGGTGATTTACTCTTCTAAAAAAAGTTTTCGCATAGAAAAGCGAATGGTTTTCCTTTAAGAGTTGACCCACTCCCTAGGAAACACACCTTACAACTAACACAACTCATGCTATATAAACATGATAAAAAGTAGAAGTATCTGTATGCTTGGCAAGAGCACAGTTCGCAAAAGAAGAGTATCGGAACATTTTACAGGACGGTAGTGCTTTACAAGAGGCAAATTACTTAACATGTATTTAACAGTGCTCCATACCACCAACCAGTCAGTGTGCAAACAATCCACTTCTTCGCTGAATATAAAGACAAAGCTACAGAGAAGCATATATGCACAGATTCAATACAAATTAATAGCCTCACAATAAGAATTAAAAAAAAAAAGAAAATACAAATTTAAACAAACAACTAAGTTAATTCAGTTATTCTTTGCTAGAGAAATGTTCGCAAAGAAGAGAAGAAGACAAGGAAAACGAAGGTAAAGGCACCGCACTTGACGTTAGTGTTTCGCAAATGGCAGCTCATTAAATAGACATTAAGTTGCACACCACCGACCAGTTCGTGTGAAAGAACTCTACCCCTTCCAAGTCATAATCAGCTAGAATACATAAAACTGCAAACATAACGCGTGTTGCATCTAAGCCCAGGATTGTAAGTAATAAATCAATTTTTGCTCATGCCTATGTTGAAAAATCAAAAAGCCCAGTGGGAACACTACAAGGATCCGTGCGGGCAAACTGATGGAACTGACAAGGCTCCTTCTGTCGAAATAGGATATTGATACATGTACAAAAGACAAGGAGTAAAGGCACAGATTTTATACGAAACGATTTTCCTTTATCTTCACGCATGAATGTGATATGAAAACACTTTTCGGTTATTTTAATCCATTGTTGAGGCACTTCAGCAGCTTCTTTCATACTGTTCCAATTTAGGTCAATCACGGTAATTATTCTAGGTGTCCAAATTTTTAGACTTTTATGGTATAAAATCTTACCTGGTAACATTACCCTACCAGCACTACCAGGAAGTTCTCGCCCGTCAGGAGTCACATTCTCCAAAATAACAGTTCCGTGCCGCTGTAAACCAGTTAAAATGCTGTGAATCACTAAACATACAGTAGCTTCAAACGGGCATCTGTGGTCTCTCGCCGCAGCGAGTTCGAGCCTTGACCGGCACACACGTGAGTAAGCGAAGTTCTGCTTTCGGAAGGCCGGGTGCTTTTTTCCCGAAACTCCACTGCTTAAAGATCCGCTCAATATAAGTGAAATATTATTGAAAGGGCCATAAGACTAATATCGAAAATAAGAAAAATTCTTGGAAGGGTCGTAAAACCCATATAAAAAATAACAACAGAAACACAGCATAAAAGTCTCATTGGTTGGATGTGTACTTTTTAACGCTCTTAATCAGTAGCCTTAAAATATCAAAAAGAAACAGGAAAGAAAGAAAGGTGATCAGTCGTACTCTATATCTGTTTGGCAAATGCAGAGTCAGTCGCAAAAAAAAAAATAACAATCATAATAAAACATCAGGACGCTGTTCTGGGGCCGTATTCATAAAACGACTTAAGTCGTTGCTATGCTGTTGCTAAGGCTCAATTTCTATGAAGGAGATTTCCTACAACTATGAAATTTGCTCTGGAGGAACAGTCTGAAAAAGACTGTTCCTCCAGAGCAAATTTCATAGTTGTAGGGAATCTCCTTCATAGAAATTCACCCTTAACAACAGCATAGCAACCACTTAAGTTGTTTTATGAATACGGACCCTGGACAGTAGTGCTTCGCAAATGGCAGCTCAGTTACTACACCTTCATGTCAAAATCAGTTATGGTACAAAAAGTTACAAAAAGGAAAATGTGTAGCATTCAGCCACAAATGAAAAACTCTGTAAACATAATTATTATAGAGCCATATTTGAAAAATATAATGAGAACAAGAGGCCCAAATGGGCCTGATATCGCTCACCTGGCTTTTGTGCAATGGGACCATTCTGATACAAAATTGGTCCAAATTCCAGAGATTTTCTCAATTTCACATTTTGCTACTTTTAGTAACAGAGGCCAACTTGTCTGGTCTTTATATACATGTATTTACTTTTGAAACACCTCAATACAAGAATCATTTTGCTACAAATTTCATCAAAATCCATTCAGGGGCTACTGAGATATTGTCAGTTTCATGTTTTGTGCTATTTTTAGTAACGGCAGATGGCGGCCATCTTAGAATGCCAAAATGCAAAAAATTTAAAAGCTTTCATGCTTTAAGGACCATTTTGACACAAAATTGGTCCTGTTCCATTGTATTTTTCTAATTTTCATATTTTGCTATTTTAATTAACAGAGGCCAACTTGATGGGTCGATATTTGTTAATGTTTGAAACACATCAAAGCAAGAATCATTTTGCCACAAATTTCGTCACAATTGCTTCAGCGGTTAATGAGATGTTGTCATTTTCATATTTTGTGCTATTTTTAGTAACGGCAAATGGCGGCCATCTTGGAATGCTAAAATGCCGAAAATCGAAAAAGCTTAATGAAAGGACCATTCTGACAGAAAATTAGTCCAATTCCACTGAGATTTTCTAATTTTCATTTTTTTCTATTTTCAGTAACAAAGGCCATTATGACTGGTCTATATTTAGTTACCTTTGAAAGATCTCAATGCAAGAATCATTTTGACACAAATTTCGTCAAAATCTATTCAGCGGTTACTTAGATATTGTCATTTTCATGTTTTGTGCTATTTTTAGTAACGGCAGATGGTGGCCATCTTGGAATGCCAAATTGCAATTTATCAAAATGGCTTCATGTAAGGAAAATTCTGACATCAAATTGGTCCAATTCCATTCAAGGTTTCTTGAGTTATTGTCATTTTATGTTTGTGCTATTTTTAGTAACGGCAGATGTCGGCCATCTTGGAAAGCCAAATTTCAATTAATCGAAACGGCTTCATGCAAGGAACATTCTGACGCAAAATTGGCCAAATTCCAATCAAGGGTTCTTGAGTAATTGTTATTTTCATGTTTGTGCTATTTTTAGTAACGGCAGATGTCGGCCATCTTGGAAAGCCAAATTGCAATTAATCGAAACGGCTTCATGCAAGAAACATTCTGACCAAAATTGGTCGAATTCCATTCAAGGGTTCTTGAGTAATTGTCATTTTTATGTTTGTGCTATTTTTAGTAACGGCCCCCATGGTGGCCATCTTGGATAGTCAACTGGCACAAAATTGAAATAATTCCTTTCAAGGACCATTTCTGACCAAATCTGACCAGAATGGATTGCGTTTTCTTGAGATACGGACATTTGAGCAAAATCGGTCTTGTAAACGCAAAGTAGGTCACTGTGACCTAATTCCGCTACAGATTTTTTTCATTTTTACAATTTTCAATCCCAAGGTCCCACTAATGTTCCACGCGAACTTTCAACCAAATATACCAAATGGTTCTGGAGAAGAAGTTGATTTTGTTGTTTTTGCTATTTTTAGTAACGGCGGCCATCTTGGATTCTTGACCTGATCCAATTTTACAATTTTGAAACCCTACAGTCTGGTCATGCTCCATGTGAAATTTGAGACCCATGGGTGCGGTGGTTTTAGAGAAGAAGTTGTATGAAGTCGTTTGAATAAGTCGTTTTTTGACATTGGCATTTGAGCAAAATTACACTCTTAAACAGAAAGTAGGTCACTGTGACAAAACTCCGATACAGATTTATTTTATTTTTACAATTTTGAATACCAAGATTTCACTGATGTTCCATGCCAAAATTAGACAAATATACCCAGTGGTTCTGGAGAAAAAGTTTATTTTGTTGTTTATGCTATTTTTAGTAACGGCGGCCATCTTGGATTTTAAACCTGACCCAATTTTACAATTCTAAGACCCTGGAGTCAGGTCATGCTCCATGTGAAATTTGAGAACCATGGGACCAGTAGTTTTACAGAAGAAGATGTTTGAATATTTGTTTTTAGGTGTTGACGGACAAATTTCGTGACGACGCACGACGCACGACGAACGACGCACGACGCACGCCGGACGTATTGGTATGACAATAGCTCACTATGGCCCTTCGGGCCAGGTGAGCTAAAAACTACCCGCAAAATCTCACGGGTAAGTTGTTTGTTTAATTTCTAACCGCTCTATATGGAGGCATAGAGAGAGAGAGAGAGAGAGAGAGAGAGAGAGAGAGAGAGAGAGAGAGAGAGCAATGAAATTTAAAAAAAACTGCTGCAAGCACAGCCAGCCCTTGCCATTAGTTGGGCGCCCCGACACTGAAAGCGAGCACATCGTTATGAGAATTAGACAGAAAAAGTTACCAAGCACATTCGCCCGACCACCCCATATTTAAACGGATTTGTACCACAGGCAGTCTTTTACTGTGTGTCTGTTATTTCCAGAGTTTCGTTCTTGATTAATTTAAATGGCAAAATCAAATGGACACATTATTACATGTATATCATATAACGCTACAGCCTGATTTTATATAGATTTGGAATATTTTTATTTGAGTTTCAAGAACAGAAACATTTTTTTCTTTCTTTTGGTAGATGTCCTAGAAGATGGACCCCGCATTCCGTTTTTAGTCAAGGTTTCAAACGCTCCTGATTAGTAAGAATTGCCTAAAGGCCCACCAGACTGCGCCATTGATTTGAACACCTTGGAATGGTAATTTTCCTCCCAAGACTACGCCTTTCATGGAAATTTGTTTGCATCCATGCATCTGTATCAGTCCGTACAATTAAGGGTGGTCGACTCGGGCGATGGTTCTGGATATTACTTACAGTGGTGGGACGTCCTACTAATTTAGATATAGTAAGGAAGTAGGGCAAGGGCCTTCTGTGCTTGCAGTAGTTGCGGGTGGAACCTTTTTTGGATATTTTTTTTCTCTCATCTATCCTAGCTCTTTTTTCTCTCCCTCTCTCTGGCTCGATATAAACTGAAATACTGTCTCAACGAGCCTCTAAACCCAAAACAACCAACCAACCAACCGTCACCTATGAGAACATCGCGGACAGGCGAAAAGGCGAAAGCAAACGTGAACATTTGTCAGCCGTGCTGCACTGTGTAGAGCAGCCTCGATAACGTGAGAAACAGCAAAACGAAAAACAGAAAAAAATACTGTACTTATTCTGCTATAAGACGGGATGTGCCCTCTCTAGAATGGCCCCAAGTATCTAGATCAGTCTCATAAAATCATTTTACCTGCACATGGCTAAGCGTTTGTTTCAGACACAGACTTGCAATTTCTTCATATTTTGCTGACAATTCCGGGTAAACCGTTTCCATCTGGTCTATAAGACACAATACCATCATAGGCACAGCAAGGCTATTTGTTGGCACCTGACCTTCCAGCGCCGGCTGTCCGAGCCTAACCTCTGTCCAGTCATCTTTAACCCAGTAAACTATTTTATCCATCATCATTATTGCTTCATCCTGAAGAAATATACAACAAAGATATAAGAAAATTGGACAAAATGATTTCAATCCAACATTATAATGTTAATTTCAGGAGCTCAATCACCTTATGATACAACGGAAACTTGGAACTCAAGTGCAATCATCTCCTATGCATCGCTTTTACATTAGGGGGCGCGACATGACAAAGCCAACACAGTGGCATGTGCGCTTAGCTACGACCCAGATCAGCCTTGGCATCCACCCACTCTGATCAGTCTTCACTGTGCGTTTAAAGGGTAGCTAAGAGTCAGAGCTAGCTCGCTCTATGCGAACAGAGAAAATTCTCAGACTGGGTAGATGCCCAGGCTTATCTTAGTCTTCCACATGCCACTTTGTTAGTTTTGTCGTGTCGCGGCTCAATTATGTAACACACAACCTTGTGCGAATGTCCATCGGCTTAAATGTTTGTTCGTGAGGTATTTCCCGTACCTGCTATTGACTTGAGTAGAAGCGATTCCTGAGCAGATTTACGCACATATGAAATCTGTGCTGCGTTTTAGTAGTGGACCAAATTCTTTCCTGAAGAGTTAAACCTTATAGAAAAGGTAGAAGCGATTCCTAAGCAGATTTACGCACATATGAAATCTGTGCTGCGTCTTAGGAGTGGACCAAATTCTTTCCTGAAGAGTTAAACCTTATAGAAAAGGGGAATGGAGTCAAAAAAAAAAAAAAAAAAAAAAAACACACACAAAACATCAGAGATGTTTTCCCTAAAAGTAAACTTTCACCTAAACCCTTCCCCTAAGTCAGTATCATAGAATTATGATAAGTCATTGTTAATCAATTTTGCTTCGGCCCAAATAGAGTCACATAACGCCAGACGTACGGAAACTTTAACTGTCACTTACCTTGTATTTTTGCTCTTTGGTTGCACGTGCTATCTCCGACATAGCGAGGGTATAAAAACACTCGGAGAAAATAGATCGCTGGATTTTGATCGGTTTGCCGTCTCGTGCGACGACCAGGTAACATTTCTGCGAGTTTGGAAGCTTGGCATATTTCATCAAGAATTCCGCACCACTTATGGCCGCGTTAAGCACATCTGTCCGTCTGTACGATGGTTCCTCGTTGTACAGTTTACAATATGTCCAAACCTGTCAAATTATTTTAGAAGATCATGTACATGCGCAGAGCATACAGTATTTGATCTTAAAATGATATTTGAGGCTATTTGTGATAAAACGTGTGACGGCAAATGCTACCCTGCGCAATTGTGCAGTCTGGTTGAGGCACACAGTGTTTCAAAATAAATAAGACCTTCAAAGAGGAACCCTTTGAAAATAGGTTATACAATTCATGTTGAAAACTATGTTTAGGTTTATCATCTGGTTAAATACTTCACCGGCTTCAGCAGAATTTAAATAAAACAATGACCCCAAGGGACTATCAGGTCCGATTATTTTCTGAGTGCTGTCTGCTCCATGCTTGCATAGTTAAAGCTATGCAAGTATATACTATCTGTGAGCTCCAATTTGACCATGCGCCTGCACACGAAACCAGGCCTCGAGGTTGTAAATTTTTTGTCATGCTCAACTCAGCTGAGCATGATATTTTACTTGCTAATAAATAGCAAATTACCGATAAGTACAGTTGTTTTCATGCTGTTTACCTGAGTATGATTCTAGCATCAATCCTTGAATCACAAACGATAAGAATATTCATACTACACCTGTCGGCATAGGAGCGCCGATAGTGTAGTGGTTAACGCGCTAGACTAACAATCCAGGGGTCGTAAGTTCGATACCCCGCTTCTCTGGTCTTTCGAATGGATTTTTAACTAAGACCCAGTCTCCGTATGACCTATGTTTTGGTGAAACATTGAACATGAGTCCACTTACTCACCTGTCGGCCTTGAAACCATATATACTTTGTTTCATCGAACACTTCACCTGTTGGTCCAAGACAATTTAGAAACCCTCTGAAAAAAAAATGTAAGGAATTATCAGACAGGAAGCACCTCACTGGGCACACAATGTTGAATCAACATTGTATCAACGTTGATTCAACGTCATGACGTTAAATTACCGTTGATTCAATGTCGTTTCGACGTTATGTGCCTGCTGGAAATCGGATGTCACACAATCAGAGGAGCGGCATCTCTCAAGGGCGTAGCTACCTATACGCAAATACGCAGGTGCGTATTGAAATTTTGTCAAATTGACAAAATTTTAACACACACCTGCGTATTTTCATGCTGAAATGTTGTTAACTGGGCATAACTGTAATACTAACTGCCAACAGACACGAAAATTTGAAATGTCTTAGGGGCTTAACCCCCTATTATTGCCCTTAATGAGAATGAAACATAATTGTGCGTACTGTGTAAGGACCTCTGACAGTATTAATGCATATTTGCCCATTGTTCGACAAATTACTGCACCTTCCTCGGGCAGCAAAAGTTGAAATATTTGGCATTAATATGTAGCCTTGTGTACTATAAAGACATTTCAACAGTAATTTTGAAAAATTATCATGCCTCTAGACTAACATTGACCAATTTTATCAAGAGGGATATGTGAATTTTTCAGTCTCTGAAAATAAGTCCATTTATTTGGTTTTCTAAGATATCGAAATCTTAATTCACAACTATGCTAAAACAGACATACACACTACTGTTACTGATATTATGCAATATTTTTTCAGTACTAAGGACTTTAGCCTATTTTTAGATATAAAGGGTGTAAGTACCCCACCCACTTTTTCAGTTTTTCAGCTGTAGACTATCTTTTCCCCCCGTGCCTCAGCAAGCCACTCACATATAATGTGTATTATGATAGTACACACATACATGCAAAGTGGCTAGCTGAGGCACGGGGGGAAAAGTATCTTTAAAAAACTTTTCCTGTTTCCATTACGTTTAATTACAAAGTTTGGCTTTTTCCACCAAAAATTGAAGTCTATGTGCAAAATAATCAGAAACTAAATTCATGGCCAGTTAGGGGAAGTTGAGAGCAACAAATTTCAAGAGAAATTCTTGGGTATATCAAAAATTTAATTTTGACTATTTTTATAGGCAAATTAACATTACAACCGTCAGAGGTCCTTTCCCCAAGCTACGCCCCGGTCTCTGGAAAAAATATCTAAGTATTACTCTCACATGAAAAACTTTTATATCGAGTTGCATCCCAGAGTGAGGAAAACAGGGGCCGTATTCATAAAACGACTTAAGTGGTTGCTATGCGGTTGCTAAGGCTAAATTTCTTTGAAGGAGATTCCCTACAACTATGAAATTTGGTCTGAAGGAACAGTCTTTGTAAGACTGTTCCTCCAGACCAAATTTCATAGTTGTAGGGAATCTCCTTTATAGATATTTAGCCTTAGCAACCGCATAGCAACGACTAAATGGCTTTATGAATACGGCCCCAGATGAGTGAGTTGATGAACACGAGTTTTATCACACAAACACATAGGTCATATGGAGACGGGACCTCGGTTTGACCTTTCATCTGAAAGATAAGAGGAACGGGGAATCGAACCTGCGGCCCTGGATATGTAGTTCAGTGCGTTATGCACTACACTACCGCCGCTCCTGGGAAACAGAGAGAAGGAGAGACAGAAGAGAGGGGGAGATTAGAGTAAATAGAAAATACCATGTTAGTGTCTTTTGATGTCAAGTTTATCTGGCGAGACCAGAGACAGCGTAGGAACGGCAAGGCTTGTCGAGCCAGTCCGACGTATTTCTGGTCGAGTCTGATAAACTTGATATCTAAAGTTATTTACATGGTTTTCTATGTTATCATACATCATTATAAGGTTTTAAGGTTTAAAGAGACGCAATCAATTGTATACAGCCAATCGTCTTCAGAAATCGCTTCTTAAGACATGGCCTGATAACATTCGCGCAATCGCAGTTCTACAGTGACATGATATCACATTGTGTTATCAGTCGAATTTTGCAGCAGGTGCATGATAAACAATACACTGTCCCTTTCCCGCATCTACTCCAAGCACAGCATGTTCTTGACTTACTTGTCCTGGGTTCGAAACCCGGTCTGGCCACATACTTTCGTTTCTCCTTCCGCTGATTCAAGAAGGGCAGTTGTCAGTTACTGGCGAAAGTATGTGCACTTAGTACTGGTTAACCGCTTAGGCGGTCTCAGCCTGCCCAGGAATAGTGTGGTTAGGTTAACTGACCGTCCCGACATGACCTTAGCTGTTTACCGTGGACGTTAAGCAAGAAATCAATCAATCAATCAAATCTTGACTTACTTAAAGTAAAAAGTATGCAAAGACCAGGAACTGAAACAATCAAAATCCAAATCCAGCCCTCAAACCATAGTTGGAAACAACTAAGATTACAAATAATCAAGATACAGAGAACATATGGCCAACCAAGTGAGCAGCTTGTTCCCAAAAGGTGGCCACTCAGCAACCCAAACCGAACCAAAAATAATAAGAACATACATAAGGTAAAACATCACAGAAACTCTGACACCAAAAACAGGCAACAGAGAACCACAACAGAACTACCGCCTTGGAACGGTCAGTAATGAATTACTAAAGCCGGTATTACAATGTAGAAGGACGGCCAAATTCGCCAGGGACCTGACCTAATGGTCTTACTGCGCCCTTTTCATGCAAAGCGCGCGCGGAGGAGTAGGCCATGGGTTCGATGGATTCGAAACCCACAGTGTGGCACATATTCGATTACTGTCTTCATTTTATTAGAGCAAGTGCTCTCGCATTAAGCTAGAAAAACTGATAGCAGGCTGGCGATCGATGACTGTAGAGTTGCTACACTTTGGGTGTGGCGTGCATCTTACATGTATCAAACCGGCAAAACTGTACATGTGCATACAGAACAAAACTCATATCAATCGGCGTTGTGTCATAAAAATGCTGGTATAGCCGCTGTTAATACGGAAGTATGCCGACAAGAACATGTGTTTGTATTAATTCAAACTGCAACATTTTACCACGGAGATATATTATGAGAACAGGATTTGTCACGATTATGGATGATGGCAGGCTTTAAATGGCAAAGAATTTCAAGTCCTATTTTGCTGATATCCTTCCAAAGCTACATGTAACAAACCAACTAGTTGTCTTACCCATACTTAGTATCATGAGAATATTGGAGCCAGAACTTCATGGTTCTGTCAAGGTCTTCACATATTTCTCTGTGAAATTCCTTCAGCCTCTTTTCTGTCATATTGAAGTGAGCTATAAGAAAAAGGACAATTTATTACGTAGTTAGTGAATTTCAAATTTATAATTGAGCCGCGACACCACAAAACCGACAAAGTGACATGTGCGGCCAGCAAAGACTCAGATCAGAGATCAGCCTTAGCATCCGTCCAGTCTAATCAGTCTTCGCTGTTGGCACGGAGGTAGCTAAAACCTGAGCTACCCTTTAAGTGCGCGTCGAAAACTGATCAGACTGGGCGGATCAGCCTAGACACAGCTGGAGCTTATGTCTTCAATGCGCGCTAAGAGTGTAATCGGTTACCTGTTACCTGGAGAGAGTATTAATGTGAATGCAGTTATTTCCCTTAGACCCGGGGAGCGATAGACATTAATCGATATTAGGAATGTCATTTCGATGTCCATATCCCAGGATCTGTACAGGTGTTGAACTTCTCTGACGTCAGTTTGTCATCACTGTGTTGAATATTAATCAGCATAATAACAATACGAAGGAGCTGGGTGGAAACATTTTGAATTTTTAACAATGTGGATTTTCATTTTCTCAGATCAAATCAATTTATTTTTTCAACTGCTCCTTTTCGTTGTAATACATCTCTTTTTTCCCCTCTCTCTGATATTTAGGTCAAATTTCTTAAGAATTGGCGAGAAAATAAATCTGATCATTGGTCAGTTTTGACAGCGGTTTGTTTTAGTTTCTGACAAGAAAAACATAAAACAATAATACTTATAATAATGAAATTATGATATTTCGATCCCTTTGACGGTCTCATCTTTATGGAAAAATTAGGCCTGATACAGATACCCATCCACCCACAGTTTTTCTCGTTCTTTTGCCCCGCCAATCGGGGCTTGCGAAATAGATTGGCTGCCTGGTGCTTCAGCGGCAGAGCTGCTAGACCTTGGTGTCATTTGTCGCAGGCCGAGCAATACTTGTAGTCCTACAAACATCTCGACATGACTGAAATTTTGTTACGTTAAACAACAACTCAACAGCAACGATAACCTTTTACTCTTGATTTTCTGTTTTGACAAAACTATTGAAAAGTTTTATGTAAATTGTGTCTTTCGGCATGTAACTAAGCTGCGCTATTTAAAACATTTAAAAATTTAAGATTAGTCTGACTATCTATGTTTTTCTGAGAACAAAAATAAACAAACAAATGAGCCGTACCACGACAAAAACAAACAAATTGGTATGTGCATCCTGTGAACACTCAGAATAGCGTGTGTATTCGCCCATTTGATCTGGGTATTTACTGTCCGCATAGAGGTAGCTTAGACCATAGCCTGTCCTGTAAGCGCACAGCGAAGATTATGATTAGTGTAAGTGGCTGCCAAGGCTGATCTGAGTCTTGGCAGGGCGCTATGGCACTGCGTTGGTTTTGTTGCGACGCGGCTCAAATTACTGTTTTATACAAAAATAATCATAAGAAATTATCCATTTCTGACCTTCATTGCCGTTAGCAGGTGTAATTTTGAAATTTGCATTGTTTTGACAGGACGTGTGACCGAATATGTTTCACACCTTCCAAGACCGGCAGCACTTACTCAGTTGATGACTTAAGCAAACAATTAAATGAGCCGCGACAAAGGTGCACGCACGCCCAGCGAAGTCTCAGATCAGCCTGGGCCTCCTCCTGATCTGATCAGAGGCTTCGCTATCGGGATGGAGGTAGCTTAGAGTCTTAGCTACCCTTTAAACGCATACCACAGCCTCTGCTCAGGCTGGGTGGCTGTCCAGGCTGATCTGCGTCTTTGTTGAGCGCACATTCCACTTTGTTCGGTTTATCGCATCGCGGCTCATATGAGGAAAATTATGAACATTGACCAGAAAAAAGGGACCTGTCCATGGCCGGAACGCTGACGAGTCGCTGACACCGGGGGATCGGTCGTCAGACTCTATGATGGCCCCGACCTAAAGCTATATATTTTAGTTGGTTGGGACCGGAGCCTTTTTGTCTGTTGCTTGGTCCACCGGGGCTAAACTGGTGAACTTCTTTTGCTTCAGATTTCCAGTGGGGTTGTTTGGCAGGACAGGGATCTCCACCTGTCAGACGGCCCGTTGTATCTGTTGAGTCCTCGTCTTTTCTTCTTCATGGTGTTGAAATTTGATTTATGTGTTTACCGTGATGATTCATTGACGAGTTAGAGGGTATCATGCGAACCGAACAACCAACTAAATGTTTTGTACCACTTCAGAAACTGAGGGTGAGGTTGGGCCTGTAAAATCGATTTAAGCCCCCCAGTAATTCGTTACTGACCGTTCCAAGGCGGTAGTTCTGTTGTGGTTCTTTGTTGCCTGTTTTTGGTGTCAGAGTTTCTGTGATGTTTTACCTTATGTATGTTATTATTATTTTTGGTTCGGTTTGGGTTGCTGAGTGGCCACCTTTTTTGGAACAAGCTGCTCACTCGGTTGGCCATATGTTCTCTGTATCTTGATTATTTGTAATCTTAGTTGTTTCCAACTATGGTTTGAGGGCTGGATTTGGATTTTGATTGTTTCAGTTCCTGGTCTTTGCATACTTTTTACTTTTAACTTTCAATTGTTCTTTCCGTGTTTCTTACTGTTTTTAATTCTATCTCAATTTAATTACCGCATGAGAACAGCTTGTCAATTTTAAATGGTTTTCGCAGTCACAGCCTGATTTGATAACACATGTTCAAAATATTTTGATCAGATATTCGGATCAGTTTGGTTTGTGCAGAAACACGGGTTAGGTTAAGTACAAATTCAAATTAAACTAAAATTGACAAATTATTAACTGATCATAAACTCAGACCAGTGTTTTACAAGTGCATAAGTCTGAGTCAGTTTGCATATATAACTAATTCTATAAAGTGAGTACTGCAGCTTTATATTTTTTGCATTTAATGATGACTTAATAACAAACTTTAACGGTTTGACAATTACGAAAACAGTTAAGAGGTAATATCGGATTTTATGATCGATAATCGATTAATCCTCGTGTGATAAGCATGTTAATTGTACTGTATATTGTCAACAAATTCCGATCAGCTTGCGCAAACTGATCAGACACTCTTCAGTCTCATCAGTTTGCACATATCATAGGCTGATAAGTTTCCGCAGGCGCACAGTTTGATTATCGTAAGTACTCATATTAGCAAAAATACAGAAAATAGCACAACACTATCTTTAGATATTCCTTTCTAGCTTCACTTAGAACAGTCATGATTAAAGTGACAAACTTTAAATATGAATAGAAATATTACAAATAAAGTTAAGGATAAAGAATAATTTAATATAATTTTATAAGCACTGAGTCAATCTTTCCCTTTGATGTTGGGGATAGGGTTTGGGATCTGATTCAGTCAGTTCCTGAAGTGTAGTTACTCTTTAAATTTGCAAGAAAAATGTTTCATAGCAATTTTCCCATAGCCATTAATCCTTACACTACCATGGTTACGAGAAAATCTTCACCATGATTTAGTTTCTTACAATAAACAATTTTTTTCGACAGTAATATCTTAAGAGAGCAATACAGTGTATGTATCTTCGTGTCTCCTGATTAGGATTGAGCAAATCTGCCTGTCAATAATACAATTCTTGGACGGACAGACGGCGCCAAGTGCGTGCAACTATGGCTACGTACCGTTGAGCCACTTGGGTAACGTCGATAAAAGAACTGAACTGAAATAATACAATTCTGTTGATTCTAAGATTCTACCCTGGGATACACAAAATACCCCCCACCATACTCAAATAAATTTCAATCAAAAATGTTAGCACAAATATTAGCAGTTAGGATAATAATTAATAGATTGATCGAACATTACCAAAAATATGTAATTATTGGTTTACCCAGTTTTGTTTTAGCTTATGAAGGGATTTTTTAAAACTACAAGTAGTTGATTAACTGTCTGTACATTTTTGATGGTCACGAGTAGGAGTTACGTGACTTTCTCACTTTTCCTTTCTTGTGCTCATTCTTTTATACTTTCTTTCCTTCTTTCTTTCTTAATAAGACAATATAAATATTCTTCCTCTTCCTTTCTTAGTTAGATCATAAAAGCAATTATATAAATACATAAGGAAAATACGAATACCAAGAAATGAAGTGATGTAAGCCTTTGAGCAATATAGGCGGATTTGGACTTAAACTATTTGAAACTATTATGAGCGAGGTTGTTTCGAAACGCGACTTTCGGTATGTTTAGAGATCGATGGAAGAAACTTATAATATACTTATTTTATAATGAATTACATCAATGTAAACATTGTAAAAATCTCTCAGTGGTGATAACTTATAGTAGTTTTATAGAAAATCCGATCATTTTCAAATTTTAGGCTGAACATAGCTTCTGAGGCATTTTCGACATTATTCTTATATAATTTCATGTGATTGAACCTTCAAACTTCAAGAGCCGATGGAAGAATCAAACCATGAAGTTAATTTGTATATTTTTATACCACATTAACGGACAAAGACTGAAGTTTATGATCATAACTTAAAAAAAATTGTCGTAATATCATATATGTATTTAATTTCACATTTTACATTATATTCCTATGTAATTGCATATAACACTCGACATTATTTGAACAGGTAAGCTCTCGGATAAACCCGTAATTCGCTATCGGTAGTTTCCGCTATATTGAAGCATTAAGTTCCCTTTGTCCGTCCATGCCGTCTGGCCACAGTCTTTGATGTGCACTTATGGTGTACCTAAGGGTCTCAGCTACCTCAATGTCGACAGCGAAGACTCTAATCAGACTGGGCGGATGGCCAGGCTGATCTGAGACGTTGCCGGGCGCACATTCCATTTTGATGGTTTTGTCGTGACACGGCCCAGGCTTCATGCAGAGGTCTATAAGGTTGATTACATGAATGACCTATGAGCGCACAGGTACCTACGATTGGACGAACTTTGACTTTTATGTTGTGTCTGTCATATTCGTACTGCAGTAGTAATCAACTCGTAAGCTGAACAAATGTTTACATCTGGAATTACAGTCGCATGCGGACGAGGTCGCATGCATATTTGGATTAATACTACTGTAAAACACGTTTAGTACGTAAACGCGCAATTCAAGTTTTACGTGAAAATTAAATCCAAAACTTCCTTAATTTGAAATTATTAAACCTTGAAAAAAGTACAGACTGCCCTGTGCCTTCATAATAATTTTGACAATAATTTAGACACAGGCTACTTGTTTTTTATCTGATTAACCAATTATGCGTTAAAGAGTTGGAACAAATAAATGCTGGGACGTTCTTCTCAATTTTTGAAGTACCTAAATGCATATTCAATAACGATGTTATTTTTTTTTTCATTTTTTGCTCACCCTTTCTCATATAAACCATTCTTAATATCAACAGGCATACTGGGATTCTAAATTGTGAAAAAACACATTAAAACGACAGCCCCTAAAGTTTGGGATGATTCGTTGTATTTTTTAGCATTTTATGTAGATTTTTGTATTCAGCACAAATCGGTGATTATCACCACCTTAAACAAATGAATAAGGGTAAAAATGTAAAAGACACCACTTACCAGTAAGTTTGATCTATGGATTTCCTTTACACCAGCCTAAAGAATGAGAACAGTTACCGTACGTACTCCAATACTGGAATACCTTAAGGTGAACCGATACACTTCCAGGAGATGCGACAGATATTTTCATATTTGCTTCCCATCTGAATGAGGGGTCAACTCTTAAAGGAAAAAATTTGCTCCCCGCGGATCAAATTCTTTCCTTTAAGAGTAGATTCCTTTTCGGAAGCCTCGTCGTCGAGGAGTCAAACAGGAAGTCACGAAAGTTGTCTCCGTTTAACAGGAATTAAACAAAATCTTTACAGTGCAACCATACATCGTGACCGATTACATTTATTTATAGTAATCCAACAGTTCGAACAAGTATTTCACTATTCTGCGATTTGTTCACAAATTCTGACAGAATAGTAAAAAGTACCGTGTAAGCTAGTTTAGTTCCACGTTTAGTTTCATAAACAAAAGTTTGACCGTCCTTACTATGGTGAGCTAAACTTGTTTAAGTGAAGCTTATCTTGACCTTATTATCAGTTGAGGAGCCATATTGAGAGATTACTTATTTAAGTATACAGTAGGCATATAGGAGCTACGCGTCTCTTATCACGCTGTGCCTGCACACAGGCATAATCTCGTCGGGAATGTGCAGTTCATTCCTTTCAATACATGTAAAGACGAGTTCCTAGTTGGTGAGCAAACAACGTCCAGCAGGCACATGACGATGAAATGACGCCGTACTGATGTCGATGCGACTTAATGACGTCGCATCGACGTCCTTACGAAGTCATTTGACCTCATGTGCCCGCTGGGGCAGGCTCTGACATGACAGCGTATAAACACAAGCTTGTATAAGCATGCGCAGTTCGAATTTGAATGACTTAAGGTATTAGCTAGGGTACACCACGTACCATGTTCTTCTGCCATGTTTTACAAAGGGAAACTTTTGTGCCATCCTTTGTACTTCCCTGGACGCAGAAATCCTTCAAAACTAGATTTTACTCCGAAGGAACAATTCACAACGTCTCAACGTCCTTCAAGGTTTACTCCCATTGCAAAGGGAGGCGACAGTTACTTGCGCCGAAAGTGTATCTTTTCACCTTCCGTCATGTTTTCTTACGACGCCTCCAAGTTAGGCACTTCTTTCCCCGGCGGGCATCAGACGTCGGAATGATGTCGTACTGACGTCGATGTGACGTCAGTACGTCACATATACTTCAGTACGACGTCATTTGCCTGCTTGGTCGATAGTATACTATTGTTATTCTAAATATTGGAACAATTTAATCAATTACTATAGAACAGAACATGGAATCCTACAATCTGAAAACGTTCTTTATTTCCCCACTGAGTCATGAAACTCCTAGTTGAACAGCAAAAGCACGGCATAGCTGGAATTTAGCAGTCGTCTATGCTATTTGCCTCACATTCGGAACATTACGGGATGTCAAGGGGCAATCACTTTAATGTAACTACAGATAGTTCACTGAAACTGATAAAATACAAATGTAGTATTCGGAAGGTGAATGTGTGTGTGCGTGAATTCTAGTAAGCAACGTAAACGGACACAAAAGCGAAACACGAAACAAAAGAGACATTTTTGTGAGATCGCCCTATGGCGAACAAACCGGGTCTATGACTAGATTCGCATACATATAGTGAAAGCTGCTACATGTATATCGACTTCTGTCGAGTATGATCAAAGCAGAAGCCAGTTCCAACAACGTCAGTAAAGCCAGCTCCTGCAACGACGGCATCCACGCCGACGACGCCGCCACCAAAGGACATGGGAATGAAATCCGCAGCACCAGCGAAGTCGTCGAGAACTTAGAACTACCGGCATATATGCATTTTGCTGAATTCTTTTCCAAAGACAAACCGCTTTCCAAGGAAAGCGGCTATATACCCGGATTTCCAGATAGCAATTGTGAAATTCCGTAGAAATGCGGGCCACTGGACCAGATGGTTCAAGATGAACGAAGAGGTACCGAAACCGGAATCACAGCTCACATCTATTCGCGAGACAGCGAAGTTCATCATTGAAAGGAAGCTTGTCTACACCTGGCCGCCAGATCAAGCCCAGGCCTAGATCACCACTTCTTTGCTGCCTGTCATCACAGCAGTCAACGCGGCCCTGGGAGAAAGCATCATCAAAACAGCCAGGGCCGCCTTCGATGTTTACCCACTGACCTACTTCTTCGCCACCAATTCCTCAACGCCATCACAGACAAGACAAGATTCAAGAACACGCCAAGACAAACACAGCTACAGCACCACCTCATCGACAGGTAGAAGCACAGACGGACTCCGGATGCCCTAGGGTGGAGATGATGCTGCAGTGGCTGTTGACCCTGGGGACCCACATCCGATACGACAAATTCGAAGGATTTTAGATAAAATGGTCTTACATTCATAAGAAGAATTTTCCGCAAGTTTCAAACACATCTTAAGTATCAAGCAAGAGAAGTTCATCTAACTGACAGATAATAGTATATCTCACCAAAGTCAGAAAAAGTAGAAGAAATCAAAAGTCTATGAAGGCTGAGTTAGGAAACAAAGAACACGAACAAAAAACCGAAAGCCGGCGTCTCAGTATTCAGGCCCGGATGTGTGGTTGGGCATACTCTGGACAACTGTTGGGGCTTAGGACCTAAAGAAAGGGACTATAATCTTGGTTCCAGATAAAATGGAATATTCGATGAAAAATCGATATAATATCAGGCTTACCTTTAAATATAAGTTATGGCATCTCATTGGAATAGCTTCGGAGAGGCGATTCCAGTGAGATGTCAAAACATATATTTCAGTCTAACCTCATGAAATATCATCCCAAATTATCTTCAGGTGCTCTTTATTACCTATATCCCTGCATTATATTGGACACAGAGCCTCAGGTGGCGGGGTTTTAGCCCCAAAATCCACCCCTTGTATCCGGGGCTGGTATTATTTAGACTCTTCATATCAACAGCAATGTCATTTGCAAGGCTGCAAAAGCACCCTAGTATCGGCTTAAGCAGAACTCGATTTTAAGTTACCAGCATGAGTTTAAAGAATCCAAAATGAACGAAAAAGAACTAATAAAATAAATAAATGAATGAATAAATAAATAAATAAAAAAAAACCTGCACTGTGATGAAGTACCATTGAAAACAATGAAAATCCAGAAGAGACGGCTCATAATGAGCCGTCTCATGAGGATTTTCACTGTTTGCTCAGTTATTGTTGTTTTATTTCCAAACAACTGACATAATTTATAAAGGAAACAATGTCACTGTCCGAATTTACCTGTTGTCCGTGTCCGAAGTTACCCGAGAGCCACCAAATGGTGACACTTAACACCAGCTGCAGGGAAGTCAAGACAGATATAGTAGGGCAAAATCAGCAAGATCCTTCAAAACTATCAACATATTTTATGCGAGCTTGTAACTCATCTCCACATTGGCCTAGCCCACAGGGGCTTGAATCATGTTGTTTTGGTAAAGCAAATGATTATAATACAAATAGACAAGGGAAGAAAATCTGGTTTAAATTTTTTCTAATAACTTCTTTTTTTTTCTTTTTTTTTCCCCGGTGAAAATATACTTAGTACATTTTAAAACGCAACATTTTTGTTGTTTCAGTTTTGCATAATGGATAATATTTGGACCAAGAATATCATGTACATGTATGTCAGACAATTGTATCTTTATGTTTCGGCACGAAAAATCGTCAAATGTACCCGTAGTGTAGTGGGTATTCACTCAAGTATGAAAATCAAGATTTCGAGGGGTTAGAGCCAAAACCTGCTATGGGCAAGGTTTGTCGAAATTTAGGTTATTGCATAATCTGATTACAAATGACTAAATCTACATTGTCTCAAATTTTCAGAGCAGTAGATTAATTAGTTTTAATTTTATTTAATTGAACCCAAACCAGCTATCGCGTATCTCATATAAGCTTTGGAACCATAAGCAGCTTTCTCAGGGTAAGATATTTTGGCATATATGAATTCTATAAAATGGTAAGCTTTTTCGTTCCAAAACAAGCCTTCTATCCTTGACTTGTTCTGGCACAGATGAAAGTATATTCATTTCACAAATGTAAATGTACCAGAACCAGCTACCTGACGATGGACATTTTAAGTTCATGGTGCATAATGGCAATCCTTAGTGGCAGAACCAGCTATCTGAAGAAAGACTGTTTTTGCCCCAACCAAAGGATGTCATACCATGGCGTCTTTTCACTGCTATCAGGATGTAGCTGTTTTTTGCAGTAAAATACTTGAAACAGATGGTACTCATTACAGCTCTGCAACATTCTACCTAACAATGACAGATTCTGGTGTGACGTTTTGATAACATATTTGTTTAACTTAGTACTGAAACCTAACATTTACATCCTGTCCAACAGAAAACAACCCACCAAAGCCCTATACAACTCACCATGATACTTCATTGTTGGATCAGGGACATCCAGAACATTGATTATTTTCGGTTTCGGTTTAACGGCCCTTTGAGACAGTATTTCAGTCTATATCGAGCCGTCTCCCAGAGAGAGGGAGAAAGAAAAGAAATGATAGGCGAGAGAAAAAATGTCCAAACAACCCGCACCTACTGCAAACACAGAAGGCCCTTACCCTACTATTATCCAAATCAGTAGGACGCTCCGGCACTGGAGGTTACACGCAGCACCATCGCATCACCCTAACATCCAGATCAAAATTACAGCTGAAACTATGGAGCAAGATCAAGATGGCAAGTCAAACAAAGATTGTGAATTGGAACCTCTACAGCCTTCATATGGTCGCAATACTGATAAGAAACCAGTGTCCCTTTACCAACAAATCTAGAGGGTGAGGGATGTGCAAATCGCAATAAAAAAATCACACCTTGTAAGTTGGCTGTGTTTGTCACGCCAAAAAAGAAGAAACTGTTGGAAAAGGAGAGCAATAATGATGCATGGAAAAAGAATATAAGCAAACAGTCTTTAGTGGAAAAGAGTATCAAAATCATGAATGAACATCGCATTGAGCCAGCCAACTGCAGCAAATGCAAATTTAAATGCAGCTCAAAATTTACGGAGGCTGAGATAAAAAATTTTATTTGAGTCTTTCCGGTGAGAGGCAGAAGAAGTATTCTTTGCAAGAATAGAAGAGAAGAAAACAAAAAGCGCCCAGAGTTAAGATAGAGATATCATGTCAAAACGAAAAAGGGTGTACAGATTAAATTGAAGGACAAGACAGAATGTTTGCATAATGCTTCTTATGTCCTCTTTGGTGATTGGTAAAATATACATAGACCAAGCAATGAAAGGAATAGCAGAAGTAACAAAATGCAGACGGAAAAATTTGACTCGGTTCGCTGACACATTGGATCATTTTCAAAGGTTGAAACACGTTTTGTACAACAGGAGACTAACTGAGAATTTGTTGGACCGAACTTATCTCTACCAAGAATGATTTATATAAAGAGAAATCTGGCCCGGTGGCCAAACGCTCCTAATTTTTGTTTTGGGCCACCAGAAATCTCCAAAATATGACCTTTAATGGCCCAAATTTATCTTTCTGGCAATACTAAATGAATGGGAACTTTAGCTAGTGGATAATTTGGGCCACTGAAAGTTAGGCCTGCTAAGCTTTTGGGCCACCACATTAAACTTGCAAGTTTCCAGCACTGAAAATGCACAGAAACATCTGACCAACCGAGAAACATCTGACGAACCGGTCCAAATATCCATGTACACAAAAATGTTTAATGAAAGATACAATTTCTCATTCCTTTTCGGGAAAAACACCAGTGTTATACCTGTACCCAATTTGTTTACTGCTGAACACAGCCAATCATCAACTGATAAGCTTATGGCCTTTGAACAACACTAAGATGGAAAAAGAAGAGTCAGGCAAGAGACAGTGATAAGAGAACTGCTAAAACTTCCAACACTACATTTTGTTGCTACTTTTGAGTCATGGCAGTCCTATACACTCTTTGCTCATTAATGGGCCTTATGTATTACATGCAAAAATTGTGTTGTTAGAACTACAGTCTGTATGCTTAGTGGTTAACCCAATGAAGGTTATAAACTTTGCTTCCCTCTTTAATTGCACACCGGCAGGTCAGGCATCAGACTCAAGGATGGACTCGACATAGAGGTATTAATTCCAGTTGGTTGGGACCAGAGTTTCTCGTCTGTTGCTTGGCCATTCGAGGTTCAACTGATGGTTTTATTTGCGAAAAAAAAGAAGACGCCACTATTCATACCTGGGGCACCGTTCTACATATGGACGGAAAGACCCATATAAAGTTGTTTCCCTGAAGCAGAAGGACATTACCGATATTTATTACAAGGACGTCCACACTCAAAAGACAAATTGTGTCAAATACACAGTTGATGGGAAAAGATTATATTGGAACATGGTTGGTTGGATGAGTTTTGTCAAGGATGAACCATATAATGTATATATTAAGTATGATTTTGATTCTGAATTTGGGAGGGTGAAATTCTGTGGAAAAAAAAAGAGATGGAAGCCAGATCTCGAAGGATCTTTGCCACGAATATATAGTGCAATAATCCCTATATCAGCTGCTAAAAAGAAGAAACTTTTTCTGTAAATCAAAGGTAATTAATGCTGAGTACCATGAATAATTACAAGTCATTACCAGCAAATCAGAAAGTACCAGATCGTTTACCAGAACCCGATTCCATGGAGGTTGAAGTTGACACAGATGTAAAATAAGTATATATATGATCAATTAATTAAGGAATAGTGACAATATCAGCAACAACAACTGTCGAACACAACATTCCAATAAGTTGCAAAATCACTTAAATCAGTTAAATCATTCGTTAGTTTTCATTTGTTTTATACTGTGAATGTCCTCAGCACAGATGGTTTGATGAAAGCGAGTTGCTTATAATCAAATAACATGCAGAACGACTTAAGTAAATAGTTTGGTTACTATTTAAATGATAATTCGCATACTGATATAATAAAATTTTAGTCAGTTTTGTGTTGCTAACAGTCTGTAACCTTATGTAGCTCTGAAAGTAGCTCTATTCAAACAAACAAAATCTGTAGTGTTTTTAAGCTTTTTAAATGTATTTACATGCAATTTAGCAACCAGCTAGGTAAAGACATATATTAATAGCTTTTTCTGGTTTTCTTAGCAGAGTTCGTTTTACAAAAAAATTATGTGCAAGAATCAGCCATTAGTACAATACCCGGTTCTGGTTTCTATTTTCAAAGGTTCAAAACAAATTCTAAAGGGGCCAAATGCAGCCAGCTTTAGATAGGCTGTTCTACCTTTATAACTACTGACACACACGTAAAATGCATTTGTGCTAAAACAGGTTACCATCAGGAATCTGTTTTTAGCAGGGTAACACATCAAAATAAAAGTGTGATATGGTATGCTAAAATCCGCTCTGAACAGATAAGATCTTTTAGAAGAAATAAGTTTGTAAACATTGTCTCATTTTATTTATGCCAGAAGAGGCTATCGATAGGAAACTGGTTTTGGCATTTTTAGTGTACAAGATTAAGCTGCGTGTTAGTGTGCCAGAACCAGCTGTAAATCTTTTAGCCATCTGTATTAAAATCTGTGCATTCTTCCTCAATAAAATTACTGCCTAATTGAAGCAGTGTTAATTTTCTTCCTATTAAAACCATATTATATCAAGATATGGTATTGTCTGATTTTGGAGAAATGCTCAAAACTTTAACTTCATTTTTCTCAAAACTTTGTTTTCCAGAGATAGCAGGTTTTGGCTCTAACCCCTCGATTTGCTCGTGCACGTAACCTGTAAACACTTAAAAACATTTGGTCAGCGCTATTGGATAGTCCGTAGATCAGCATTAAGGAAAAACAACCAATAACAAACACATTGCAACAAACAAAACTTTTTGTCACGATTAACACATAAAGAAAATTCGCCTCCAGATTGCCAGTTCATAAAGTCTCTAACTTAGAGATAATGGGATGGTTAAGATTCCATATGGCCACAATATCTAGACAATAGGTGCCTGTTTCTACGGACCGGTACCTTTAAAGATTGATAAAGACCGGCTCAGTCAAAAGAATGCATGCATAGACAAGGCAGATCAATCATTGTCATCAGTTACATCTCATGTGCTCTCGACACGCTGATGCTGTCTAACAGACATTTGGAGCCAATGCGAATGTTTCTCTTTGGTAAGTGGAAAGAAATTCTGAGAAATGAAAATTTTTAGGAGTTTTAAACTTTTACGCTCTTTGCCAATAAATCGTGTTGCATTTCTTTTTACGCGCGGTATACAACTGCAATATCGGTGTTAAACGTTTTGAAAAGAAAGATTGTATGCAATTTCACAAACAACTTATACGATGTTTTCTTTCGGACACCAAAATGACAACAGTATTAACAATTACCACTTTTTCCATTTGAAAGGTAATCAAAACAACATGCATCAGATGAAGAGAAACAGGCCGTATAGGGGTATACTGAATCATCTTCAAATATTGTTAAGGCTCTAGTAGAGATTTTATCCAGGAATAGAGCACAATTCCACGGCATTTGATGAATAAAACAGCATTGAATGCCAGGAAGCAAGGCCCATGCTTTACGATTTGATCCTGTGAGTTTTAATTTTAGGGGCACCGCTCCACGATGAATGTAAACTTAATGGAATACACAATAAAAGCCATGAAATTTAGCAATGTGACAGAAAAGATGTCAATCTAAATATTTCACGAGTTTCAAATGTTTATCTTAGAAATTCAGTAAGATATTTACGAAAAGCTAAGTGTTGCGTTTTTAAATTTACTGAGTATATGAAACCGTCAAAGAAATTGTTGTATAATTAACATGTGTTGATTGCTCTCGCCTCAAAAAATTGTCTAAAACGCCAGTTTCAGGGGATTTTTTCATGTTTTAGGGTTTTCCTACCGTCGGTCATGAAAAACGTCTTTGAGAAGCTTGCTTTGTATCGCAGACGTGGAGTGAATACGTCGCGCCTCAGTGATTGGCTGACAGTATTAAAAAATACAAAAAAAAACTAGGCTAAAATACTGAAAATACCAGAAGATTGCTGGAATTAGGGATCTGATATATTTTTTATATGTAAACGGGGACGTCATATGCGCTAAATTAAGAATTAACGTTTGATTGTTCCGCGTTCATCGTGTGATGAAGCCAGTGGGCGGAGCTAAAATTCCATGAAGCGCAAATTTTAGCGACAACGACTGACTTCTTCACACGATGAACGCTGAAAAATCAGATTTTAATTCCTATAATTACACTTTATTTAAGGACGCTTTCTGTGCGTTTTCCTGGTGATTTAGAGTAGAACATGCATAATATGGGTGGAAGTAAGTTAGTTCGGGCAATACGTTAAACAGCCGTCGCCATGACGTGGCATCAGTCGAACAATACATGGACCGATCCAGACGCTCGTTTGTAAACCTTTTGACGTCGCTTGACGCCAACTTCACATGATCAATTGTCGTTCATCTGTGTATGAGTCTAGTTGCTCTAAAAGGTTTACGCAAGGGAAGTCAGTGGCAAGAGTAAGTATTTGCATTTAACTTGTTTACTCGTCATAATGACGTAACGTATACAGTAGCGCCAATGACGTCGCAATGCAAGCGTTTTGTTGTAAGTAAAATGTATACGAATGAAAAAAAATTAACAAAATAAAATCTTTTAAAAAATTCTGTTGACTGTTACTGGAATTAAAATGAAGGCATATTCATACTATCAAGACAATCCACTATTATTCATAAAAGCTCTGTCACTGCCGGTTTTGCTTGTAATATGTGCAAAATAGACAAAAAATCACGTTAATCATACGATGTCGCTGTTGTCCAGTGGATAATGTCGTGTTTTAAAAATCGTATAATAAAATTTGGGGAGTACATGTAACGTCCATGACAACGATCGTGTCAACGATGTGTTCTCTTATCGAAAAAATGTTCATTTTTTTTAAATTTGAAGTCGATAAAATCAAATTTTAAAGGGTCATATGATAAACAGAATCTTACACTCGTGGTCATTTCATATGAAGTTTATGAAACTTGCCGAAGGCTCGTTTTAGAAATTTCATATGAAATGACAACTCGTGTAAGATCTTCTATATCATGTTACTGTGGAGTTTTAAGGCCGCATGATTTGTGCATTCTGAAGCCAGCGGATGAATGCCCTTTAATCATCTAGGATAGAACAGTAACTTAAGAAATAGATTCTTTCTTACAGTGATTTGCTGCCCAATATATTACTTATTGGAGGCCAGCCGTGGAGTGAATATATTACGAGCGCGAAGCGCGAGTGATATTATCACTGATGACTGGCCGACAACCAGTGCTATATTGGGCAACAAATCAGTGTAAGCAAGAATCTATTTCGATCTAAGAAGACATATTCCGCTACACACCTTGCCAATAATAACACCGATATCATCGGTGGACTCTTTTTTTCGCGGAGAAAACAAGGTACCCTAAATATTTGAACCTAGTGTTTCTCCCCTTGTCTATACAGTGTATGTATATACAATCTGTTTTCTTTTACCCACATCAAAATGAGTCAAGCCCCTGTGACTTAGCCTTTACAGAAAAGTATTTTCCTCATCAGGTTTATTACAGAAAAGTATTTTCCTCATCAAATTTATAGCGTAATTGTGACCGAATTCCATTGTAAAATCTCAATGTCAGCAATCTCAGTTTACGCTGTTACCTAATTAAAGTAGATATTTGAAAACTTCTATGGTTGAGAAATTTCGTTTTTCCTTAAATTTCTTTATTTGAGCCGCGACACGACAAAACAAAAAAAGTGGCATGTGAGCCCAGCGAAGACTCAAATCAGCTTGGGCATCCGCCCAGTCCGATCAGAGTCTTCACTGTGCGCTTAAAAAGTAAAACGGACCAAGCTACTTCCATGCGGACAGGAAAGACTGATCAAACAAAGCGGATGCTTAGACTGACCTAAGTCTTCGCTGGGCGCACTTTGTTGGTTTTGTGCTGTCGGGGCTCAACTTTATCGTACTAAAGGTATATGGACACACCCTTTGGTAAAAACGGTAGGGTCAAGGCGGGTAAGTTCGGACAGCAGGTAAATTCGGACAGTGACATTGTTTCCTTTAAATGTCAGCTGTTTTGGAATTAAAACTCAATTAACTGGGCAAACAGTGAAATTCTGATGAGACGGCTCATTATCATTGTGAGCCGTCTCATCTGGATTTTCTCTGTTTGCAACAGTATATGCGAATTTACCCGCTGTCCGAAGTTAGCAGACTCGACCCTAATAACTATTGTGACTTCCTGTTTACTTCCCTGGACGAGTTAGTCCTTCCAATATAGAACCTTCTCTTAATGGAAATACTTCGCTTTTAGAGAAGCACAGTTTTGATCAATTGAGGGGTTAATCCTATTGCAAGGTGGGTGGGGGGAGGCTGAAAATAGTAGAGTTGTTTCCCTTAGAAGTGGATGTAAGTATTGGGTCAACAGGTCTGCTTGAGTGTAGCTAGATATCAAACTGTTCCTACTGTCTTCACTGTTTGTCATCTCATTGGAATACTTTAAGTAAAATCAGCTTGATCAGTTTTGAAATAAATGAAATATTTCTGGCTGTTCTTATATTATTACTTTTCAGCATTTTCATCACTCTTTTTTTTTCTTTTTTTTTTTTCTTTTTTGCTGCTCATCTTTCTTTCTGTTTCCGTTTGTTTCTTATTCTGCTAGTTTGTAATGTAGAATATTGCCGTGTTTTTGTTTAAACAGCACTTCCCTGATTAAAAGTTTACATTATGTTTCCGTAGCGCTTTCAAATTTGGCGATCCAACAAAGTCGCCGGCAATCTTGCACATTCTTTTAAATGCTGACGTCGTGCTATCTCATCTTCACAAAGAAGTGTCTCTTCAGAAATTCTACATAAGCATTTGCATGGGTGTTTTAAGCGTGTTCATGTCTGCTAAAAATGGTGGCCCATCTTGAAAACGGTCATAAACGGCGAACCAAAAACACACCACAGCAAACGCTGGCAAAAGCAATCTTTAGTTTTCTTTCCTTTCAGATTTGATGAAACGCTGCACGATTTGAACGAGAACTATACAAATTTTAAGAACTGGTCTGATGCGTAACCGTCAAGTCCACTTTTTGCCAAGGTTGACTGCCCACTTCAGCACAATTCGAACCTTTTCTGCTACAGCTGACTGCTTACTGGTATAATACCATACCATGACAGCTTTAATATTGATATAAGCTATCTCTGCAGCAGATGCGATTGAAAACCGAAATTAAGCTGATTCGACTTTCAATGATTTGAATATCATAATTTGATACAAAAGTGCTGGCAGAATGGGAAATACTACGGCACTCTCTGAACAGTCTGACCTTGTTCTACAAGGTTTGCTCAGGCATTCCTGTCCCAATATTTAGTGAGGTGGTCACCTTTTACGTTTAATTTTGGAACGTTTATTTGCTTGTAAGACCAAATTCGTACCTGTGTTTATATATCACTTGTCAGAGTGAAACTCCAAGTAATTCGATTTTATGTACAGGCTATACCGTAAAATGAATAAGACGAAGAAGCTATCAGAATTCAATTATGTCAGTGAAAAGAGATATATTAATTAGCACCATTTTCTGGAACGCCTAAACTGCCTTGTGAAAGCCAGTCAACAAGTTACTGTTGCTCAAGACCTTGTATTGCCTATATGCCGTTTATTCAAGGCCTCTAGGTCAAGTTTCCACAAATATCTAGTTTTAGCTAAAAAGAAAGTTCAAATATTTCAATAGCAGAGTCTTAGCATTCGAATAAGGAAGTCCAAAATTTGGCCTTTTCCATGCTTTCATTTTAGGAGCCATAGAGATGACTTCTAAGCAAGTATTTATGCACAACTAGCCAGGTGAAAGATTTTGAACTATGCACTGATTGCACATGCATAGTATGCTAAATCATACAGGTGTGACATCCCTTATTCAGTGAATAAACCTTACCACCACTGAACTAGAAAGTGTAAACAGTTTTTAAATTTGTAGAAGACATATAGTATGAATGATTCCGCCTAGTGCCTTGAGTAAGACGGCACCTTTTTAAGGAACTAGCACAATTGTAGGATAACTAGGTTAGCATATGCAGATTTATAGACCAAACATTCCGCGGAAAGCTATGTCTCGCCTGAAATGGCGCCGTTTTATAATGCATAGCTATGAGGACAACATGGAGAAGTTATAGTTCCATTTCCGTAAATAATTACATTTAATAGGTCTTTGACTTAAAAATGGAGCACAAATGTGGCAGCTAGTGTACGAATGAAGTTTAGATCAGAAACTAGACTACTAAGTCAGTTGTTCCTTTTGGCAATATAGGGCCGACTTGTATGCCACAATCTGGACACTTTGTGGACATTGAGGGTCGGGTCCTAGTCCACCAGACCTAGAGATACCACTTCAATCTCACTTATAATGCCTCATGGTGACAAAGGATGGTTCCTACGTATAGTACTGATTTTCACACCACCTTTACATAGTACTAAGTCATTCTGACGACACCATCCATACCCTTTGCAGACTTCTCATGTTAGTCATAGTTATTTTGGTTTTGAAGTAAACATATTAAGTAAGATATCTGACGAACAGAAATGTGCAATATCAAAATGTATCGATAAAAAGAAGAAGAAGAAGTCCAGCTATTAGTATAGACTAGCTGTAAGAACTGGGAAAATAGAATGGCTGACTGATATAACTTCTTCGCCTAGTGGCTAGGCTAGACGGACCCTTATGATTAAGATACTGTCTTTCATTTATCTATTTAAATAATCCGTATATATATCTATTTAACTTTCCAACACCAACACTTACCTGAGCCATGACCAACAAAACGTCCAAACTTGTTTTCTTTGGCCCTACCCCACAAACCCATACCTAGCCTGACCCAGTTGCCAAACCCTGGTCTCTGCATAAACTATTTCATCTGTGATCATTATCTATTTGTAACTCTGCAGGGCAAGTAATGGTACCAGACTTATAGTTTTATTCCCATTCTGCATGTGTTCAAGATGACCTGTTATACATTCTGACCCGTAGCCCCACCTAGGGATAAGTCATAGGCGCATCTCTACCATGAAGTCAAATGTGTTGGTCTGGATAAGAATCGTACATGTACCAAATTTAAACTGTGTAGCATAAAAGGTTTCAAAGTTATGAGCTCCAAGAGAAAAACGGATGTGTTAAATATGACCTCACTGTAAAAATCGCGCTTAGCTATAAAACACAAGTGGTTACATGTTTAGGTGTAAACATGTGTAGGAAAATGTCATATAGCTAAACATGTACGCCTTTTCTATTATTGTTCCGGACAAAGTCTGCTAAACACGTTTTATTCTGTTACGCGTTTCGGATGAATCCATTCTCTCTTTTTACCGTTGAAGAACGAAAAAATGAGACGAAAATGTTGACATAGGAAAATTTCAAAATAAAAGGTAGATATAACCAGTTTTGTACATGTTTAATTTCTAAACATAAACCTAAACATGTTGCAAATTGAAACATGTTACGATTTAAACACATAAAAATCGGACTGCATTTTTTGCATTGATTCTAAACACATTTTTTACAGTGTAGGGATAAGCCATAGGCGCACCTCTACCATGAAGTCAAATGTGTTGGTCTGGATAAGAATCGTACCAAATTTAAACTTTGTAGCATAAAAGGTTTCAAAGTTATGAGCTCCAAGAGAAAAACGGATTTGTTCAATGTGATCTGTTATACATTCTGACCCCTTGCCCCATCCAAGGGCAAGCTCCAGGGGCAACTCTGCCATGAAGTCAAAGATGTTGGTTGGGTAAGTAACACGCCAAATTTGAGCTGCGACGTGACAAAATCAACAATGCGGTTGTGCGCCCAGCGTAGACTCAGATCAGCCTGGGCATCCGCCCAGTCTGATCAGAGTCTTCGCTGTCCGCATGGAGGTAGCTCAGTCCCTAAGCGTCCCGTTGAGCACTTAGCGAAGAGTCTGACCAGAATTGGCGGATGCCCAGGCTGATCTGAGTCTGCGCCGGACGCACGACTACATTGTTGGTTTTCTCGTGTCGCGGCTCATTTAAACTTTGTAGCATAACGTTATCGAAGTTATGAGCTCCAGACGCAAAAGTGAACGTAAACTTCAATGCAAAACTTCAATGTAAAACTTGAATGTAAAACTTGGATGCAAAACTTGAATGTAAAAGACTCTCATTACCACAGGGACCAACCGTAACGCCGGAAAAGAGGTCGAAACGCAGGATTTGCGGTGTTTTCACGCCGGATTGCGGTATTTTTCGTAGGATTCGCCGCCATTTTTGTTGACAGTTTCCGAGGTGGGTTGAAAAAAATCTATTTATAACGTAAGGAGATTTTGTGTTAGCATTAGAACTAGCCTATCCGGATCTATATAGATGCCTTCAATCGCCAGATCTTCTGTTGGTACATAGATATTGTTGAAATATGCAATCAGTCAAGGAGAAAATTGTTTTGCATGTTCGGCCAAACGCTCAGACAGCATTTGAAGCAAGAGGGTTCGTACTTTTTTTTCAGTTTCCTTAATTTTTGACCAACTGGTGGATGAATTTGCATTTTTAGATATAACTACATAGTAAACAGCCGATTGCTCATGATTTTTTGTCCGAGGAAGCACAGATCTAAACACAATATGCGAAATTCAAAGTAACGCCGGATAAAGTGGCAACTTCTGGTTTCTCATTTGACCAGTATTTTCATAGATAAACACATTTAAAAGAGTAAAACGCAGGTAAAATTCTTATGTTAATACAATTTAGCCTTAAGACAGCTCCTGACCACCCACAACCGTAGAACTTGACTAGTCCCACATGTGACCCGACCTGGCGGTAAGATTACCATTTTATCACTCGGCCAATGAGGCCGCCATATATTGTAAGCTCCAGTGAAGTCAGCTTAGTGGTTATCTGTTTAATAAAAAGCTGTTCACTTACTTGCCACATTTGCAATGAGGCGTTTGGTGTCATTTTTGTGTTATTATTCCTTTACTGAATGCTACAATATAAGTTTCAAAGGTAATTATGTCGGTGACAAATAAAAGTCATTTCACTTTACTTACACTGTAAAAATGTGTTTAGATCCAACGCAAAAAAACAGTCCGATTTTTTATGTGTTTAAATCGTAACATGTTCAATTTGCTACATGTTAAGGTTTAGGTTTAGAAATTAAACATGTACAAAACTGGGTATATCTACCTTCTTGTTTTGAAAATTTCCTCTGTCAACATTTTCGTCTCTTATTTTCGTTCTTCAACGGGGAAAAGAGAAAATGGATTCATCAAAAATGCGTAACAGAATAAAACGTAGTTAGCAGACTTTGTCCGGAAAAATAATAAAAAAGGCATACATGTTTAGCTATATGACATATTCCTAAACATGTTTACACCTAAACATGTAACCACTTGTGTTGTATAGCTAAGCGCGATTTTTACAGTGTAGTTATCAACTGGAAAAATGGGCTAGCATAAGCTTTGGTATACTGTTGTGGGATTCGCAGAGGGTACCTATTTCCCTAGTTTCCTGACGGACTAGGACTACAATATTATCTAAGTTTGCACCAAAATAAATATCTTAATTTCTGATGTCCGTTGTTGTCCAAAAATGACCATGTCTCATATACATGTACCAAGTTGTACTCCCTAAAATATCCTTGTTCCAAGACTCCTTCCAAAATTATTTGGAGACCTCACTCTTAGCTGATGGTTCTCACGATCGCGGTAGCATTGTGCGTCTGGATACTTCAAGTGACCGATATATCTGATTTGAAAATAAAGTTGCACACTTGTGAACATTCTGATTGAAACTATGTCCTTCTTGTGCAACCGTATTTCTGTATCACTTTTGAGCTTTTACACAGAAATGTGTTATATATTATAACCTCAAAAGCCAATGTTCCTTTTGCAGCTCTATTAAAATCGTGTCTTCATAATAGCATTTCTGTCAACATGTTCTCTGAAGTTGTATTTTGGGTCGTTGGTGGCTGTATGTCGCGATGGTGCTAGGTAGCTTCTAGTGCAGGGGCGTGCTACTGAATTGGAATATAGTAGGACAAGGGGTTGTTGTGCTTGCAGCAGAAGTCGGGAAGGGTGGGCCAGGTTTTTAATGTGTGCGTCTTCTTCTTTACGTCAATCCTATCTTTCATTTTCTAATGCATAATCTCTTTGGAGACCGACTGTTCGTGACTGAAATATTGTGGTTTCCGTCATTATCACCCAACGGCAATTGTCAGATACTACTAGCGCGAGCTTTTTTGGTACTGGTTAACCGCTTAAAAGGTTTAAGCCTGCCCAGGAACGGTGTTGACGAATGACCTACTGGCTCAACATGACCTAAGCTGTCGACTGAGTAGTAACACCTGACAAACCGTACAAACAAAATTTTTGGGTCGCAGATAGTAAGTAGCAGAACAGGAACCGAACAAGGCACCAAGAAGAAAAGAAAAGAAGTCTCTGTAGCTATATTTTATGGCTATTTCCATGGTATCTGTGCTGAATCAATGTTTAAACATTGTAATGACCTAATATGGCGAGGAAAGAGCTGACTGCCTAGCATTCAAGGATTATATTATGTTTAGTGACTCGTACTTCATTTTAGATGTTATGTTTCCTGTCGGAGCAATTTGGATTGATTTACTGATTGACTGACTGATTGATGGATTACTACTTGCCAGCCAAAAGACACCGCTGAAGCTAACTCTGCAAATAAAGGTTTCACAACATTAACATAAACTGTATAATGGAAAAAAAATCGCGTCGCCAAATTTTCGCGGATTTGCCCCAAAAACATAAGGATTAATTTTCGCGGTTTTTATTTTTCGCGGATGTGAATATCCACGAAAATAAAAATTGTTTTTGCCCTGTAAAATATTGGCTTGACTGAAAAGTCAAGACGTAAAAGGAGAGAAAAACGTAAAGAAACTGTAATCACTTTACACTGAACATATTTGTTTAGATAGAATCGGCTCCTTTTGGGTGGATACCAATCCTTATTTCACACAAAAAACGTTAGATAAACATTTGTACAAATCAATGTTTAGTTCACAGAAACAGTCAACTGAAATATGCGAGCAATTGATAGAATGGCTATTGTTCAGGATAAAAGTAAACGGAACTCACAGTCGGTTAAAAGTAATTCAATTGTACTTGCACAATCAGGGACAAGTGACCGTTAAGTGAAAAAAGTGATAGCATGTTCAAATTATAATTACCTGCTGATTACCAGCTAACGTAATTGCGCCGAAAATAATAGCTCTATATCTACCTACTTTTAAGGTTTTGTGAGGCCCTTTGAATACGGCAAACCATATGTTTGGACGATTCAAATTTCTTATTACTATTTTGTAGAAACATGGAAAATATTTTGCGGAGTCCGACCGCGAAATTCCGCGAAAATTAGGCGACGCGAAAATTTTCCATTATACGGTAGTCTTATGTAGCAATGTATAATCTCTGGCATGTCTCCTTTAACTAGAGACTGTGTTTGTGAAAGACTATGCCTTCAACCTTAAGCGTGAACTAAAGGAGCAAAGCTTTACGATGTCTAAATCTGAAAAGGGACCCAGTGCTATAAATTTTATGAAAATTTCAGAAATTAATAAGATTATCTACATACTGATTCCAAGCTGTAGGCCACATGTCACAATCCCATCTCAAATGGTTCTCTAGATGGTTTGTTAAAATTTTGTTTAATCTCAATATGTAAGTCCAAAAGTAAAAAAAACACAAGAATATTTTCCTCACCTTACCAAAATATATGACACATTTCGGACTAATAATATACAAAAAAAAAAAAAAAAAAAAAAAAAAAAAAAACAGCTTCCTAGAAGTTGGGAAATTATCAAATTCAAGCAAGGGGCATCTCTCCATCATTTTCAAACAAAATTTGCCCAAATGTTAATAAATTCTTCTACATCTGATATTAAAGCTAAATGTTAACATCCTTTCGCAAGGATTATTCAGATATTTTGCTAATAAGATTTCGATTTTATTTTGATAAAGGGAGGTAACTCTTAAAGTACAAGTTCGACGGCTGAAAAAAATAAGCTTTCACTTTTTTCATGACCTAAACATATATACATTGTAAATTTCAACTTCTACAGCCAGCGGTTCTTGAGCCCATATCTGCATAGGCGACCATCAGGATAAATACTCCGTAATTAATTAACACATTTATTTATCTTTGCCAAAACTTTTTGTACATCAAGGACTACTTGTTTCCCAAAACTGGGCAAACTGGTTCAGAAGTCGGAAAATTTGAAAACTGAATGGCCTAACTCAGTCATTTTCAACCAAATTTGCCTAAAGATTAATCAGATCTTGTACATCTCACCCCAAAACTGTATACTAAATATCATTATCCTAGCTTTAATACTTCTTTAGATATTATGGTAACGCGACTTTATCTTGATTTTAAGAAAGGGGAGGTAACTATAATAAAAGTACTAATCTGACAGAGGAAAACAACATGGGTCCCCTCAGTTTTTATGACATATTGGTATATGGGATTGCGAAACCCTAGGCACAATGGTTCTTGAGCCTAGTAGCTACATCAGTAATGATTGTCAGGGAAATAACTTTCAATTTCCTAGGCGCAATGGTTCTCCAGCCCAGTAGCTGCATCAGGCGTTAAGGACGAGAGGAAGAACTGACGAACAGATAAGGCGACAGCAACTTGCCCTTTCAACTTCTTTGAAGTTCTGGGCATAAAAACGGAAATAAGAAATGCCAGGGGATTTAACCTGGGGTGAACCGGGTTCAGAGCAGAAAGGAGTTCCACAGACCAGCTCTTCAACCTTAGAATCTTGTGTGAAAAGTATCTTAAAAATCAATAAAATCTGTACCATGTCTTCATTAATTTCAAAAAAGCCTCTGGAAGAGTATGGCATGCAGCCTCATGGGCCACAATGCGGAAGTACAATATCAGTGCAAATCTAGTTTGCACCGTTGAGCAGCTCTGCGTAAAGGCTACAAGTGCATTCCTGATGAATGGCAGCGCGAAAGAATGATTCAGAACAACAGTTAGAGTAAGGCAAGGATGTCCTTTGTCACCCACCCTGTTCAACATTTTTTCTCGAACTCATCGTGTCTGATGCTCTGGAAGAACATGACGAAAGGTTAGCAAAGGCGGCAGAAATATTACGTATCTGCAGTTTGCAGATGACAAAGACGCTCTAGCTGTGGTAGAGCAGGAACTAGAAGCCCCAGTTGAAAGTCTCGCCAACCGTGCAAAAGGTTTAAGATGGAGATCAGTGCTAAGAAGACTAAACTGATGACAAACAGCGACAATGACATCCAGAGGGAGATCAAGATAAAAGGACAGAAGCTGGGTACTGTAACACGCTTCATATACCTTAGAGCAGTTGTCTCAGATGATGGGTCAAAACAGGCTGTTCTCTCAAGGATTGAACAGGCCACTTCAGCTTTTATAAAGCTGAAGCCAATTAGGAGAAATAACGGCCTATCTCTTGGATCAAAGGTAAAACTTATGCGCTGCCTTGTAATTTCCACATTTCTGTATGCCTGTGAATAGTGGATCTTGACAGCAGAGATAGAGAAACGCAGGTCTTTGAAATGAGATGCTACCGAAGATTACTAAACATTTCGTACAAGGACCATATAACCCATGAAGAGGTTCGCAGAAAGATCAAAGCGGCCTTTGAAGAATATAATGAACTTCTGGCCCTGGTCAAGAAACGGAAACCAAGGTGGTTTGTACACATCCCAATGTCTTCTGGTTTGGCAAAGACGTTTCTACAGGGCGCAATGAAAGAAGAAGAGGTAGACAGAAGAAAAGGTGATGACAATGATATTAAAGAATGGACAAGAATGGATTTCTCCAGCTCAGCTAGGGCAGCTGAAAACAGGACAAGGTGGAAAGGGATAGTTTTGAAGTCATCTGTGGTGCCCAAACGACCTTGTAAGGTAAAGGGATAGAATAGAATAGAACCAGATATTTGTAGTTATTCACAGCTTGGTGAATATATTTCCGTCACCTGGCCTTTCAACCTAAAAGGAATATGAAACATGCCAGAAGAAGACATGTCTTAAAATAAAAACTGGCGAAAACAAAAATACTCCTGGAAATTTCCACAAAGAAAATATTGAAAAATTCATTGTGTCTCTCATGGAATGCTGAAGGGAGCAGTCTTACGCCTAAACTGCATTAACATAAGTATTTTACCTGTGTTTTACCCTTTCAGATATGTTTGTCTGTGAAAATACTGGCCAAATGAGAAACCTGAAGTTACCACATTATCCGGCGTTACTTTGAATTTCGCATATTGCGTCTCAGTCTATGCCTCCTCAGGCAAAAGATCCTATGCAATCAGCTGTTTAAGATGTAGTTTTATTTAAAAATGCAAATTCATCCACCAGTTGGTTGGAATTTAAGGAAACTGAAGAAAGTACGAACCCTCTAGCTTCAAATGCTGTCTGAGCGTTTGGCCGAACATGCAAAACAATTTTCTCCTTGACTGATTGCATATTTCAACAATATCTATGTACCAACAGAAGGTCTGGCGATTAAAGGCATCTATGTAGATCCGGATAGGCTAGTTCTAATGCTAACACAAAATCTCCTTACGTTATAAATAGATTTTTTTCAACCCACCTCGGAAACTGTCAACAAAAATGGCGGCGAATCCTACGAAAAATACCGCAATCCGGCGTGAAAACACCGCAAATCCTGCGTTTCGACCACTTTTCCGGCGTTACGGTTGGTCCCTGTGATTACGGCGAATGTATGTGTACCTATACTCTTTTAGCATGAGGGAGTGTATATTCAATACTTCATTCTCCATATTGGCGCAAGTACTACTTCACGGCCGCTTATCTCCGTCAGCACAACACCGTGTTGTGTATAGGAAAATGTGCAGGAGATTTCCGGTGGTTCTGCAGGCGATTCGAAAATAAAGGTCACGAAAGGTAGGTGTCTCGGTTTAAAAGGGATATATTCTTTTCCAGCGTAAAACAAAAGAAAAGGAAAATGTCATGCAACCCTTCAATCGTTTTTCTATGAATACGAGTCTTGATCGAAGCCAGATTCTCAGTTATACAACAGATTTCCATTTTTTCCCGGAGCGAGGTCATGGAGGTGGCCGTTTTGTTGACATGCAAACATTTCAAATTTGCATTCCTGAAGTCGCTGAGTATTTATGTTTTCATCTATCACCTGTATATTAAAGGTCTCTCATATAAGTACCAGTTACGAGCCTAAACAGAATTTGCTACCTTCCTTCAGCCCAGATAATGAAAGTTGTTGTGGAATTCGTGATCCAGGAGATCGGTGGTGCTGAAGGCGATAGGTGGCGGTGCAGGAGATTGTTTTATGTTGTGCAACCAATGACCGTTTTTAACTGTTTTATAACGTAAATAATGTAGTAGCATGGCATGGTACAGATTCGCACAGCTTTCAGATTCGTACACATGGCTGTACAATGCCTCTGCTGCATTAAGCATGCTAATTAAAATGAAAATAACGACTCAGGGGATTGCATTATCAGTCAATCATTTGCACTGCAAAGCTTCTGTTAGAACTAAATGGTGCGAAAGTAATGCTAGTTTGTCAATTGGGTACTTACATTCGTCCCACTTTCTTTGTTTAATTACATTGTGCACACGGCCACCAATCCAGCTCATTCATCGCATATACCAATGGGGCAAAACTTTCTGTTCCTTATTTTTGAGACCAAAATTCGATAAAACAGTCAATGCTATGCGATGGGACATTCATTGGAATTTGGGACACAGGTATTGGTTTATAAAGAATTTTATGCTTGACCGTTTGAAATGCTTTGTAGCGGAGAAAAGGGCACTTTCTCCAACTTCAACGCAGATTCTCCTTTCAGTCTGTGATCCAGAGCATTACTTTTAAGGTATGTTGTAGGTCGAAATCAAGGTTATCGCATAGCATTGTCGGGTTCAAAAAAGTGGCTACTAACAAGAAAAAACAAACAAAAAAAAAAACAATTTTATTGAATTCAAGGTCCATCTCATTCATACTGCAAACAATGAGTGAGATAGACCTTAAATTCTACAAAAGCTTTAAATTTTCTTGTTAGTAAATAATTTTTGAAATCCGATAGTGCGATGTGATTACCTCGGTACGACCTACAACTTACCTTAAAAATTATGAAGTTGACGAAAGTGCCCTTTTCCCCACTTCAAAACATTTCAAACCGCCAAGTATAACATCATTTATAAAACAACACCAGTATCCAAAAGTCCAATGGATTTCTCATCGCATAGCATTGCCGATTTCTGATTTTAGTCTTAGAAAGAAGGAATAGAAAGGTTTGTCCCCATTGGTATATACGATGAATGAGCTGGATTGGTGACCGTGGTGTATTGATCTGCTGACATTTGCTTCTGGCTGTCATTCTGGCTAAGCAAGAGGGATGTTCCTTAGATGGTGAATTGGGTGATTAAAATTTCGTTCTGTGAATCATACGTCAGACCACGTGAAAATTTTGAATGAAATCCACTGAAATAATATCTACGTAATTTTAATGTAGATCTATGACAAAAGTATGGTTCTGTTGTCGTCTATTATACACTTACAAACGCTGCCAGTGCCTGTTGTTTTGAAATGTTTAAAAAATATTTTCTTGTTTATGAGTGCGCATGACATTTTGCATACCAGTGTAAAACTGATTGGCCTGTACGTTTTTCAATCATTGTTCTTCATTTCTATTTCAATAAAGTGGAGTGTGACTCAACGGTCATTGGTGGCACAACATAAAACAATCTCCTGCAACGCCACCCATCGCCTTCAGCACCACCGATCTCCTGGATCACGAATTCCAAAACAACTTCAATTATCTGGACTGAAGGAAAGGTAGCAAATTCTGTTTAGGCTCGTAATGGTACTTATATGAGAGACCTTTAATATACAGGTGATAGATGAAAACATAAATACTCGGCGATTTCAGGAATGCAAATTTGAAATGTTTGCATGTCAACAAAACGGCCACCTCCATGACCTCGCTCCGGGAAAAAATGGAAATCTGTTGTATAACTGAGAATCTGGCTTCGATCAAGACTCGTATTCATAGAAAAACGATTGAAGGGTTGCATGACATTTTCCTTTTCTTTTGTTTTACGCTGGAAAAGAATATATCCCTTTTAAACCGAGACACCTACCTTTCGTGACCTTTATTTTCGAATCGCCTGCAGAACCACCGGAAATCTCCTGCACATTTTCCTATACACAACACGGTGTTGTGCTGACGGAGATAAGCGGCCGTACGCGTGTACTTGCGCCAATATGGAGAACGAAGTATTGAATTTCGGTAGGCGGGGACATAATAAATGTACTTGCACCAATATGGAGAATGAAGTATTGAATATACACTCCCTCATGCTAAAAGAGTATAGGTACACGTACATTTTTACCGCCTTTTTTATTTGCAAAGGGTGGAATTATTTGAGACTTTCTGTTTGCCTAACTTAACAACAAAACGGTTCCGAAATGGGGTCTACTTTTAAATGAAACAGATAGCTTCTGCTGAAGGTGTACCCAGTTACTTTAAAATAATATCTTACTTTTCATGAAATAAGGAAGAAAAAAAATACCTCAAATTCAAGGAACACCTACCTATGTACTATGATAGTCTTGATGATTTGTTAAAATGTAACTTGATCATGCCACCTACTTTTAACCCATTCCATTCGGGATACCCCTTTAGGGGTATCTGGGCCAACAGTTTGGATCCAGATCAGGCCCCACAAACGTGGGGCCTGATCTGAGATCCCAACTCTTTGCTGCCTAGACATCATTTTAACAAGAGTTAGATAGACCAATATTGTTAAAATATTCTTAATTTTTAATGCAGACGACAATTTCAGCAGACGACAAAAAATACCCAGAATGCAATGTGTTAACTACCGTCTTTATTCGGCAATAGAATGGGGTATTCCCCTCTCTAGAATATCTACGTCGGTCTTATGAAATTCTGCTGTAATACATTATTTTCCCTTCCAAACTAGTTTCAAGGATCTAGTTCTTAATACCGTATTAATGCTATTTAACGTCCTAGGCGTCGCATTTTACGAAAGGGGGAGGGGAGGCAGAGTTTAGAGCCTCAAGAGTAGTGAGTAAGCCACTGCCATTATACTACTAATAAACAGTATCTGGGAGAATAGATACATGTATACTTTCAGATTAAGCAATTCTATTATTTTTCATTTTTCGGCTTCCCTACTCAGATGGGTCTGCTTTTAAAGGTAAGAATTTGCCCCTCTAGGTGCAAAGTCTGTCCTTGAAAAGTGGACCTTATATGAGAAAAGCATGTTCTCCAGAGAAGCAAACAGGGATTCATATTTTCCCCTTTATAAAGCATGACAAACACGGAGTTTGGCGAGTAAGTATAACATTACTTTTGGAAAAGAGGCACAGGGCGTTTATTAGAACAACGGCATTTATTATGATTAATACGGTAATTGTTTTGGAAGGGTAAAACCTTTGCCTTATAACCGAAGAATTACGATAAATCTTGCCAGGAAAGCAGATATCTTCCGCAAGTATGTGCGAACAGTATAGACGCGAATCTGCCTCCGCGTTTTATTCATACCATATTAATCCTATTAAACGTCCTAGGGGCGTTGCAATTTACGAAAGAGGGAAAGGGGCGTTTTAGAGACTAAATTTTAGTAAATCAGCCACTGACAAAATGCCTCTAATAAACAGTTTTAATGTGAATGGGTATATTTTCAGAGCAAGTTACTCTACGTTTTTGTCTCCCTTCTCAGTACGGATGGGGTTCTTTCCAATAAGAGTAGACCCGTTTTCAAAGAGCTACCTTATCCAGGTTTATATGACACTGTTTTCGGAAAAGAAACAGGGGCGTTTATAAGAGCAGGGCCGTTTTATAAGATTAGTATTTAAATTCTAAAGCCATATCTGGAAAGATTGAAGGTGTGACTGGTCAGGCTGCGTGGATGCGGAAACAAGTTTGGGTCTTCAGTGTTCTCTTTTCGCATGACACGACTATTTGGGCCGCGACACGACAAAACCAATAGAGTGTCATGTACGTCCAGTCGAGCCTTCGTTGTGCGCTTTATATATGGTATCTAAGAATGTAAGCTAGCTCCATGCGGACAGTGAAGACTCTGATCAAGCTAATGCCCAAGCTGATCTGAGCCATTGCTGGGCGCACGTGCCACTTTGTTTTTTGTCGTTTCGCGGCTCGTTTCTCACAATACTTTCTCTAAATTTGTGGACTTCAATGCCGCGAAACAGTGTAGACCCATGTTAGACTGGTCGAAAGAACATTCTGCAGGATAAGCTTTTATTAAAGTGTCCGGTTCAACCTTCACGTTTGGTGATAAGATATGAGTTGATATGTATAATTGAGTAATATAACTGGCAAAAAAAGGAGGAGCAGTAATTTGAAAAAAAATGACAAGAATTACAGAATACAGTTTAGTTCCCTGTCGATCGTTGCTATTTAATCAAAAGCAGGACAATGAATGGGGTCTCATGTCTGTACATAGTATTTTTACCATTTTAGTCAGGTTTATGTGGAGTGATTGAGTGGGCTCGGGTTTAATGTCCCACCAACACATACGTCGTACGGAGACGGGACCTCGGTTGAAAGTCTAATCCGAAACACCGGAGAAGCGCGGAATCGAACCTGCGACTCTTGGATTTGTGATCATGCGCCTTATCCCAGGTTTATGAAATCGGAGAAAATCAGTGTAGTTGCCAACTAAAATGACCCAAATCAACAAGGATGTTTTATTTGTTTAAAGTTGGTTGTGAGAAGCATACAGGGATACCTCACGATGAAATAATATGAAGTTATACCACTGCAGAGCAAGGGGCCTATAATCATTCAATATCAGAACTGCTTGTGGTGTTCGAATATTTCGGTAATCACGATAAATACATATAAAAGATTTCGTGGAAACGTGTTAAATTACAATATATATGAGCCGCGACACGAGAAAACCAACAATGTGGTTGTGCGCCCAGCGCAGACTCAGATCAGCCTGGGCATCCGCCCAGTCTGATCAGAGTCTTCGCTGTCCGCATGGAGGTAGCTCAGACCCTTAGCTATCCTTTGAGCACGTAATAAAGAGTCTGGTCAAACTTGGCGGATGCCTAGGCTGATCTGAGTCTGCGCTTGGTGAACAACCACATTGTTGGTTTTCTCGTGTCGCGGCTCATATATCTCCCTAAATAAGGAAAATTGTTGCATAAAATAGACAACATTTGCAGCTCCGGATAACTTGTGGTAAGTATTGTTAAATCATTGAGAATATCCTTTACAGCAAAAATTAGAAAAAACTGTGTCTTAATTATCGCTGCTATTATTGTTATCATTACTATTGCTGTTTTTATTAAGGAATGGATTTCATTTTTCTGGTGTTTATCGAAGTATAAACTACACTTGGTCGCGTGCAAAGTAAGTGAACCCTGAAGGGGCTCATGTAAACTTTGCTAGCGACCCAATGTAGTTTATACTTTTGTTATGCTGTAAAATTTTGAACCAGTAGTAGTAACAACGGCAACAGTAGTAGTAACAACAACAATGATAATGGTAATGATAAGGATAACGAAACAATAATAATAGTAACAAAAGTAAATTTATGATCATAAACAATAGGGAAAAGCAAGATTTAGTCAGCACGCGAAAACAATAATAATAATAGTAAAAGTACGATGACAAACAAATTGTAATCATAATATATCGGGAAAAGAATATTGATGAAAAATGGAAGAATAAGGGAAAAGAAACAAGATTTAAAGAATATTGATGAAAAATGGAAGAATAAGGGAAAAGAAACAAGATTTATTTCAACGCGCGAAAAATTCCGCATACAGTTAATTCTGTGGCTTGAGGCGAGGCGTGTCAAAGATAAATAATCACTCTTAAGAAGCTAGTATTTGGTTTGTCAAGCTGGCTTAAGCTTAGCGCAGGGAATTGTAAGAGAAGGAATAACAACAGACTGATTGGACCAATTAGCACCAATTAAGTCCTGTAGAATCTCTATAGAGACTACTCGGAGAGGTGCTAATCAATTTGATAACATTGTACCCCATCATCGTTACCGACACACCTAGACAAAGAGCCGATTCTTATCGCAGTCTCAGTAATTTATCGAGTGAGGCACCTGTTAATTTTCTTAATTTTATAAATTAGAACAATTTAGGTAAAGTGCGCGTAATCACAGTTAAGTGTGGCGTGTAAAGCAGAGTCATGCGGTTTTTCAATCATCCAAATCGGACCACAAATAGTTAACTTACAGCGTTTCAAAATATTTCGTCTCCTATAAAAAAGGGAATTTACGCAATTTTTATATTAAATTTTAAAGGCCTTCCGGCGAAGTCCGGAAAATAAGGTCAAGTTCATATGCGAATAAAACATGTAAGGATAATCACTGTCTAAATGTCTTGAGTGCGCACCGATGTGAACATAGAAAAAATATGAGTTAATGATGACCGGTCATTATCGAATAAAGCAAATTTCAAGGTATGAAAAAAAGAAAAGGAATGAAATTTCATGCCTTATGGTAGGATACACATACACATAGTGGTACGGGGCTTTAGAAGCGGTCTCTTAATCACCATTAGGGTCAGGGTCAGGGTCAACCTTAAGTTGAAGGTAAAATCAACAAGGGAGCTTAGAAAAGGTCGTTTTTAAAACATCATCGGCATGCATTAAACCTCTGAGATTTTGGGCCATTTTCAAGTCCATAGTCATCCTATGAGGTCATAGTATCAGATTGGGCCGTGCGCTGTGTGAACAATTTATAAGGCTAGACCTTAAGTTAAAACGATTTTTCAGTAGTCAGTTTAATGTCTATGACTCATTAAATAAATCATAAGGGTATAGCAGGAATACTGCAGTTTGATAGTTTACCAGAAATTTCGTAGGCGTCCGTCAATTCCTACTAAAGTGCGGAACAATGCGCAATGTTTTGCAATTTGGAAATATTTTCATAGTGTTTGTCTTTTACTTCTCGTAATATCAACCAATAAGGCTAATTTGAAAGCGTAAATATGTAAATTTCAAATTTTAACTCCATAAGACACCAAATTTCAGAGAATAAGAAATTGACCATGCGCCTAGCGAAGACTAAGATCACCCTTTCATCGGTCTAGTCACTGAGATCAGTCTTCGCTGTGTGCGTTATGCAGCTGAGGACCAAGGTTTCTTAGGCGGAAAGCAAACTCTCTTCTGACTAGATAGCTCATGGGAGGCTGATCGAAGGCTTCTCCGGGCATACACCATTTTCCTTTTTCTCATACGCTGCGCATATTATAGAAATCGCCTCCTTGAGAAAGGGAAACAAGAGCGCAAACTTCTCACAAGCCCATGAAAAAGTCACAAATGTCAAATATGCAACGAAATATCATTTGTATTTCTTTGTATATCTATTTTTCACTTGCAAACTTTGCTCACGACCAAGAAAGCAAGTTGGAAACATCAATTTGACGCAAAACGGCTATAGAAAAGGTTGTGCCTCTGTCATGATGGCTGACGCCATTGAATTAACTGAATTGTTGCAATTTTAAAGCATTTAGAAACTGAAAATTTGACTATTTCAGTGTACGATCGAGTTTAATTTCAGTCTGAACGCTTCGCAACTCGTAAAAATACTGCTTTGGGTGTCCTTTCGGTGAAATAAAAATCGATCTTACACGGAAAAATTCAAATATCCTCTATATACATAAGTTATAAATGAAGATCACAGCCAGTTGCGCATGCTCGGTTAGACGGTTTCAGTATCGGATAACCGACTGGACAGTAATCTTGCGCAATTTTCACAAGTACTTATCAATTTATTGCAATTAGGTGATAAAGAGTCGGTAACGATGATGGTACTTTTGAAGTGGGTTCTGTTGTTATTCCTTCTCTTACAATTCCCTGCTTCAGGGAAGGGAACAAGGGTAAGAAAAAGCACGGATCCGTGCTCTCACAGATAATTAGATAATGACCCAAGTAATTACTGTTATCTCCAGGAAGACCCTTCTCCAGACTGTGCTAATTGATGCACAGCTTGAGATATGATAAAACAACATGAACATATGAAGACAATATAGAATCTGTAGTGAATAGGTAAACTTAAACAGAAAATAGGAATGAAACCTAAGTTAACTTAGATATTTTTTGCTGACAATTTTTATTTCTATGAATATTTCACTGGCTGCACAATGAAACATTTTATCATTGTCAAGATTTTTAACAACAGATTTATTTTACGTGTATCTATTTTTGCATGAAATGGTACCGAATGGAACAATCTAAGCTAGCTTGCTATTTTTATATCATTTTTTTATTGAAAAAAATATGTACCCAATAAATATACAAAGGTTTTATGAAAATTCAGTGATTTGGCAATTTATATAACTACAGCAACAGTAGAAAAAAAATCAGTAAGAATATTCAAATGACACCCCTTTTCAAAATTAGCAAGCCAGCAAACAATAATTTGAATTAAGCATTTTTGTGCTTGCTGTCCAAAATTCAAATGGCCTCTTATTATCATTACTATTATTGTTGTTATGATTATTGCTGCGTATCAGACAGGTTTCAGTTACATCATAATTACCCAAATTATTGGGACAGAAAAACTTACGCAATGATCGAATTTCTTTACAAGCCTGCTTCTGCTTCAAAAAGCGTTTGATTCGGTTTGGCGTATTGGGCTATGGGATAAATTGTTGAATTATAATATTAGAGGCAAAATGTTGAATGTAATTAAAAGCATGTACAATAATATTAAGTCATGTGTAGGGATAAATGGTAGCCAGTCAAACTTTTTTAATTGTAAAATTGGGCTAAGACAAGGTGAAAACTTATCGCCTGTATTGTTCTCTCTTTTCTTGAATGATTTACAGTTCTTCTTTCAAAAAATCCACAAGTGGGATTGAACATATATGATGAAACTTTAAATTCGTTTTTGAGAATCATTGTTATACTATATGCCGACGACACGGTCTTATTTGCTGAGAGTGCAGAGGAACTACAGGTACTATTAAATGATGTTTCTGATTACTGTGATAAATGGAAGCTAACTATAAATGCCGATAAAACTAAGATCGTGGTTTTTGGAGATAGAATTGATCGAAACAGTAATATAAGTATAAATGGTAAAGCATTAGAAATAGTCGATACCTTCAAATACCTGGGTATATTGTTTTCGAAAACAAGAAGTTTTTTTCAAAACAAAACGGCACGTAGTAGATCAGGCTAGAAAAGCGATGTTTGCTCTATTTAGAAAAATTCGTAATTTGAATCTCCCTCTAGACTGCCAGTTAAAACTCTTCGACAATATGATACTGCCTATATTAACTTACGGATGTGAAATTTGGGGTTTCGGGGATTTATCTTGTATTGAAAAAGTCCAAACTGACTTCCTTAAACATATATTACACGTTAGAAAAAGCACACCTCATATCATGCTATATGGCGAACTTGGCCGGTTTCCGTTGTCCGTCACCATTAAAAAGCGAATAGTAAACTATTGGTGTAAACTTGTAAATGGGCATATAAATAAATTATCATCTTCTATGTATCGCATTCTGTTACATGATGTTTCTAATGGTAGATTCGAATACGACTGGTTCTCATTTGTTAAATCTGTTTTTGACAGCGTCGGCTTAAGCTACATTTGGCTTGAACAAAGGACTGAAAATCCGCTTTGGTTATCCAAAACCGTTCAAGTTATTCTTGAATCACAATTCAAACAAGAGTGGCAGACAAGTATCGACGTCTCTTCCAAATGCATCAATTACAAGTTATTTAAGACGGAACATAAATTTGAAAACTATCTTTTAAACCTGCCACCTAAAATGATACAAACGGTTATAAAATTCAGGCTTTGTAACAAGTTACCGATAGAAACAGGTCGCTGGAGGGGAATAGATAGGAATCATAGAAAATGTACGCTATGCAATTTAAATGTTATTGGCGACGAGTTCCATTACGTTATGCAATGCCCTTTTTTCGATAATGAAAGGAAATTATTTTGTCCCAATATTACACACAGAAACCTTAACTGTATAACGTTTTCAAACATATTTAACGAAACAAATTCCGCAAAGTTAATAAAACTATGTATATTCTTGGGCAAGATTATGGCAGCTTTCATGTGACTCAAGGCTTAAATTTACGTGCTAACAGTCCAGTTTAGATTATATTTAGTTATTACATGTAATAAGTTCCCAGCAGGCGCACGACGTCTGTGCAGCGTCGCATCGCCCTCGATGCAACGTTCTGACGTTGCATCGACGTTGATGCGCTGCTGTTTTGCGTCGTGTGCCTGCTGGGTTAACTTGATACCTTATCTCTATATTAATGAGAGAAAAAAGAAAAATAACAAACATCCATTGAACATATTTGTGCTTAATAATCATGTAGTTGAATACGTTGTACAGGTATAGAATCTCTCTCTCTCTCTCTCTCTCTCTCTCTCTCTCTCTCTCTCTCTCTCTCTCTGTAAGTGTGTGTGTGTGTGTGTGTGTTTGAGTGTGCATGTGAACCATACAGCCTGTGGTCCACAAAACTTATTTTGTATATCACTTTATTGACTCATATTACATGTATTTCCCATGTACTGAGTTATTAATAAACTTGTCAAACTTGAAAGAGGAGTTGATCGTGGTCGACAAAGTTTACCATTTCTTCACACATTAGGAAATACATAGAAACATTCAGATACTTATATGTTTTCCACTTTTTAGGATAATATTGAAACCGATTGTCATACCATATACTTTATGCGTCACCCTCTTACTACATATTCTCGCTTTTTGGATATCTATAATTCATTTTAGGATATCCGTAACTTATTTTGGGATATTCAGTATTTCATTTTGAGTCATCACTAAATAATATCGGATATCCATTTATATATATCCATTATTTAGTGTATGGATATCTTAAATTTGATTAATGGATATCCATAATTCAATAATTCAACATATGGATATCCAAAAGTCAACTGATGGATATCCAAAATTCGATTAACGGATATCCAATATTCATCTTGATTTTGTGATACATACATTTTGATTTATGAATATCCAAAATATCAATAAATCGAATTTTGGATATCCAAAAATATGATGAATATTTGATATCCATAAATCAAATAATGGATATCCTAAAAACAAATTTTGGATATCCAAAAGGAAATGAATAGCAAAACAGAACCTTATACAGTGGTCAGTTGATTTTGGGACTGCCAAAAGTCATTAGGTTTAAGGATATCAACAATACTCACCAGATCTTTTGATATCCATAATTAGATTTACGGATGTCCATTATTCAATTATGAATATCATTTATTCGAAGGACATCTATTTTTCCCCATTAGGCCGGCGCGACAGGTCCAAATTTTCAAAAGTGAAAAGTGTGCAATTAGTTCTTAGCAGAGCTTCCACAAATATGTAAGCCGTATGAAATCAGATTATTTGTGATTCAGACCCAAAGACATGGGGAGATAATCCAGTCTGACCATACCTACCCTAAATTCAAGGTTTTCGCATACTTCGTTCTTTGAGGTAATAAAAATATCCAAATTAGTCATTCATTCCATAAATTTTTCTCATAAATGCATGCGAAATACATGCATATTTGAACCGGCGTTTATTCAACATCAAGATGTTGAATCAACGCTTGGTCAGCGTTGTATCCACAGAGCCTTTTGATTACTGGTTAACCTAATCACATTTCCACGATCCTAAGTTGCCCTCTCTATCTCTCTCGGGTCGAGGTGAGTAAGCTCAGGTTACCCAGCCGACGCACGGCCTTGGATCGGCATTGAATCAACTTTGATTCAACGTCATGGTGTTCAATCAGCGTTGATTTAATGTCGATGGCAACGTTGTGTGCCCGGTGGGTGGTGGTCTATATGGAAATGTAATTTTTATTTTTGTCATTCTTATTGTTGTGTTCGTGAAAATACTATTATAGTTATAATTATTATCATTATCATTATTATTATAATTTCTGATATTGAAACTTTTGTCTACCATTATCAGACGCCGTGATTATATTTTGTCTGAACTGTGTTGTTTTTACTGTAATGCTGCCTCGTCTAAGGGCATAAATGCACCTTTCCGCTATTTTTACAAAGAGAGGTAACTCTTGTGACTTCCTGTTTACTTCCCTCGACGATGTGTTCCACTTACAATGTACAATGGACTCTGCTCCTTGGTGAGGAAACTTGCTCATATTCTATTAGCTTTTCTCTCGGGAAGACGATGTTAATATGGGGATGCAGATATGCTTTTCCCTGAGGGTGCACATGTTTGTCTTATGCCAAAGCGTCTCAAGACATAATTATTGTTTTGTTTTGTTTCTGTCCCTTGTGTCTTCTTTTTTGTAAATATTCTGATGAAAATTTACGCTATTAGTTTTCGTCTTTACTGTAACATACTCTTTTGTTAAGGTCTTTTATGCACTTGATCGCATTGTAAAACTTTACTATTCCATTGTCCCTGTTTAGTTTGTGAAAGAATCATTTTTACTGTTGTTTATCATGAATCATTCGTTGTATAGAAAAAAAATCTGGCTCCATGGGGAAAATTGTCTTTTGAAACAGTGTGCTTGTCATGTATATGATAATATATGTATGGCCCGGTCCGAATCATTGCAGCTGCTTCGATCTATAATTGATTGTATTACATGATAGAACTGCAACTTTATAGGATACGGATCGGCCAACATTATAGTCGTCAAATGAAATGGAAAGGTTTTGATTATTTAAATGTTTTTGATCTTTTGATAATTATGGCTTTATTACTTATAGCAGGTATAGAACGAAATCCTGGTCCATCTACAGATGATTCTTCATTAGACTCAACATATTCACATCCAACTTTTGATGATACAATTATAAAAGATAAGTTTTCAATAGTCCACTATAATGTACAAAGTATTTCAAGTAAAATTGATTTAATTGAATCTGAACTTCGTAATTTTGATATAATATGTCTTACTGAAACTTGGCTTGATCGAGGGACAGCTGATAATGATTTGCTCTTAAATGGGTTCAATTTATATCGTCGTGATCGTGTCGGAGATAGTCATGGAGGAATCTGCGTTCATATTAAGCAAAATATTTTTTCTCGTCGCAGACAAGATCTTGAGTTACCAGCAGTTGAATGTATTTGGGTAGAAGTTTTGATACACCATAAAAAATATCTAGTAGGAACATTCTATAGACCTCCAAATTCAACATCTGCCATTCTTACAGCAATAGAAGATTCTATATCTCTCGCCTTTGACACTGATATACAAAATGTACTTATCACAGGTGACTTTAGCCTCGATACTTCAAAGCAGGCTTCAAATAAAAAAATATTAGATATATGTCAACATTTTAATCTTAACCAGCTTATGACAGAACCAACGCATTATACGGAAACGTCTTCCTCTATTATTGATCTATTTCTAATATCAAATAAAAATCATGTCCTCTTAAGTGGTGTTGGTGAACCGTTCCTGGAACAAAATATGCGATATCACTGTCCGATCTACTGCATCCTTCACTTTGATAAATATGTATCTCCTATTTATACTAGACAAATTTGGTTGTATGAGAGGGGTGACTTCCTTTCTTTATCACGCGAGCTTGAACAGACAGATTGGAACGTATTACAGAATACTGATATAGATATTTATGCAAAAAATTTAACTGATAAAATCATCCAGAGTGCTAGTAAACATATACCTAATAAATTAATACATGTACGAAGTTCGGATCCACCCTGGCTTACAAATACAATACTACGGTTAATGAGAAAAAGAAAGCGCTTGTACGATAAGTTTAAGAAATCTCGTAATAGAACTGATTTTAACAATTACAAACACATACGTAATAGAGTTACATGCGAAATTCGTAAATCTAAAAAAGCAAACATTGACAAACTAGCCGATAAAGTTAAAACAAATGATAATTGTCCGAAAGATTGGTGGAAAACCCTGAAAACTTTTATCAAACCCGAGCAGTCCTCCGCATTACCGCCTTTAAAACATGATGGAAAAGTATATACTGGTGATGAAGATAAAGCTAATATTTTAAATAAGTTCTTTGTCGAACAAACAATTCTCGACGAAAGTAATTGCACTTTACCCGCAGATCCCACTCCCTTTACTCATAAAGTAGAAACGATATCTATTACAGCTCAAGAGGTTGAATCAACTCTAAAATCTTTGAAGCAAGGTAAGGCTGCTGGGCCAGATAGTGTTAATAATAGGCTTCTTAAAGAACTCTCTCAACCTTTGTCAGTCCCTTTAACCGACCTGTTCAATTATACTCTTGCTATTGGAAAAATCCCTTCTGTATGGAAACAGGCTAATGACCTCCGGTCTTTAAAAAGGATGATCCCTCAGAGGTGACTAACTATAGACCTATCTCTCTTCTTAGTACAATAGGTAAAGTTCTTGAAAAAATTATACACAAACATGTCTTTAATTACTTTCGTGATCATAATATTATAACAACCCTACAGTCCGGGTTTGTTCCTGGTGATTCAACTATAAATCAGCTGGTTGACATTTACAATATATTTTGCAAAGCTCTTGATGAAGGAAAAGAAGTTCGCGCAATATTCTGTGACATAAGCAAAGCTTTCGATAGAGTGTGGCATAAAGGTCTCATCTTCAAACTCCGTTCAGTTGGTATTTCTGGTCCTCTTCTCCTTTGGTTCACAGATTACTTAGAAAATAGAAAACAAAGAGTTGTTTTACCGGGAGTTAGCTCAGACTGGATGTCCATTAAAGCTGGTGTTCCCCAAGGTTCTATTCTAGGTCCCCTTCTTTTTCTTTTATACATTAATGATATAGTTGAAAACATAAATAGTAATATTAGACTTTTTGCAGATGATACTAGTCTTTACATTATAGTAGATAATCCAATAGACGCAGCAAACCAGCTCAATCAAGATCTTTCTGCATTACACCAATGGGCCACTAACTGGCTAGTTATGTTTAATCCCTCAAAATCTGAAACAATAACTTTTACTAGGAAAATTAACAGACCCCAACATCCCCAACTTTCAATGAATCAACAACCCATTAAAGAAGTGAAGACTCATAAACATTTAGGTATAGTATTTTCCAATGACTGTTCATGGCATGACCATTTAGAATATATCAAATCTAAGGCATGGGCCCGTATCAATGTAATGAGAAAATTAAAGTTTCAACTTGACAGAAGATCTCTCGAAACAATTTATATATCTTTTATACGCCCATTACTTGAGTATGCCGACATTGTATGGGACAACTGCTCGCAATATGAAGTTGATGACTTGGAAAAAATACAAAATGAGGCTGCTCGTATTGTAACGGGGGCCACCAAATTAGTATCAATCAATTCCTTATTATTAGAAACTGGTTGGGAACCACTCTCATCTAGACGGAAAAAGCACAAGTTGATAATGTTATTTAAAATGCAAAACGATATATCTCCAGATTATTTGGCATCTCTCGTACCTCCAACTGTTGGAAACACCACAACTTATCAGCTACGTAACTCAATGAATTTAAATACTATACATGCGAATTCTCAGCAATATTATAAATCCTTTTTGCCATCTGCTCTGCGTGAGTGGAACGACCTCCCAGAGCAAACTCGAAACCTACCTACTATTTTAGCGTTTTAACACGAGCTAAATAAAAATATTTCTTTACCGCCTAAATTTTACTTTGAAGGAAAAAGACTAGGTCAAATATATCATGCTAGACTGAGGACCAATTGTAGTGCCTTGCACCAACATCTCTTTTCAAAAAATATTGTTGATAATCCACTCTGTGTTTGCGGTGCTGTGGAAAATACTAATCATTATTTATTTGTATGTGATCAATTCAATGATCTAAGACAGGAACTCTTGGATAAAGTTAGTCAAATTTGCCAGCCTACACTAAATATTCTTCTTTATGGTAACCACGAGCTTTCAGTTACAGAAAACAAACATATATTTTTAGCCGTTCATGAGTACATCTTAAAATCGAAACGTTTTCAAATGATGTAATACTTTATTATTAAGTACTAAATCTTGCTATAATTATCCCTTTTTTTTAAGGAAAATATTCATTAAGTAAGCTTCATTATTAATATAAATCTGTGTAAAACTTGACGACTAGGTTTGAAAATTTGGCTCACCTAGCACCTATGTATACTCCTGGATTGCACTTCATTTTCCATTCCCCATGGAGCTCGTACTTTAGATAGAATTTGACAATTTAGATTGATAAACCAACAAGAGTTTGGAACCGAATGACAGGATTCTCGGTAATCGAGAATCCTGCCATTGGGTATTAGCTCTTTTCTTTTTCTTACTGAAATGTATAACCAATGTAGTAAGGTATTGTAGTTTGAATTTAATATTCAAATCACGTTTTATTAGAGTGCCTTAGATTGATACAATGGGATACAGACTTGTATAAGTCTAATGACTTCCTTCTGAAACCCATTTGTATAACATAGATGATACTGTAATTTTTGTTATTTCTGTTCTGTAATATATGTTTATACAAATAAACTATAGTTTAAACCAAATACATGCATATCACAATACAAAACAATGATTTTCTTCTTGTTACGCCTGATTGGCATTTAAACACGCAAAACCGTAGTTTTGCTTCCAGTCAAAATGGCCAAAAGAGAACGCTTCACTACATTTAAAATGCAAGTACTCCCCCCCCCCCCCCCCCCCCCCATGACCCAGCATTTCCTTCATGCAGCAGACTTATGCGATGCAAGTACGTAATATATATGAGTGGGAAGCTGGGTCACCGGGGGGGGGGGGGGGGGGAGCGATACTCAGTAAGCCAAAGAAGAAGAATGGTCAACAGTAGCGCTGTGATCTTCAAGGATTATATTGTGTACTATGACCTTGAAATGAGGTCAAGGTCACATACATTACATATAGTCAAAACTATCCAGTGCTGTCTGTTCCGTAAGTATTGTGAGTCAAAAAGGGGTGAAATGTATACAATAAATCATTATTTCAACGATCAGTTTGAGGATAATTTACCATTTATCTCAACATTGACGTCAACGTATGTTTAACGTATTTTACGTAGACAAAAACACTTGAAAATTCATTTGTCATGCAAGTTACATGTCTTAGTCATAAATGCAAAGCAGAAGTCAGTGATCCGTATAATTTTTTAATCATGGGGAAAATCCACGCCTTAAGCATAGAAGTCCTTTTCCATATTCAGTACAGTGCTGCGCATACAAAGTGGTAACAGAGATAATCTAAGGATATTTTTAATATCTCTCCTTAAAAGCATATATTGTGACCCCACATGCCGAAATGGTTTTAATGGTTTCATCTCCGCTTCTCCAGTGTTTCATATGAGACTATAAACTGAGGTCCCATCTCAGTACGAATATTTAAAAACCGAATTATGGAATTATAAATAGAAAGTACATAGTAAAACGGCACCCCAAAATATCTAGAGACAATTTGTGTTGTTATCTTCAAGCTCTGTCCACAGGGGCAAAAGAAATAGATGGGCTGTCCAATGCCTAGCTACGGGCTACAGCACAGCTGCTAGTAGTTCATTAAGCTTCAGTCAGTAAAACTCCCTCAGTATCCGAGATGATGTCCTGATATGACCGAAACAAAGTTGACGTGGACTCATAAACTCAAAGTTTTCAGAAGCCTATGCACAGTGGGTGTTCGTGTGTTCCTTGAATCACGCCCAGCTCATAATTTCGTACAGAAAATTGGGATTTAAAAGATATTTGGCACAAATGATGATCATGACAAGACAATGTGTCGCATGCAAGAACCGTTATGTTGATAGTTTGAAGGTCGCGGTCACATTGGGCATTGGTATCACTGGTGCCGAATTGAAAGACACAATATAAATTATTTTATGATTGTATAATGCCAATTAGTGATGTCGGTATGTTTAGAAATTAAGCTTTTGCTCAATTGTTGCTCATTTATGTAATTATTAATGTGAGGCAAACAAAAATCCACACTATTTGCATATTCAATATGCAGTTGACTCTAAAACCCAAACAAAACTTAGATTACTAATTACTAAATGAGGGTGAATTCCGGAAACTAAAGAAGAAAACCTGTGGTCCACGATCAGAGTTACAATGACGAGAGGCTGATGGAAGGACGATAGTGACAGGTTGTGTAACGGAACCCCTTTACGTCTGAGAAGGTTTCCGCCTTCGGAAATCGTACTTGGGACCGCTAGATCAGCGGGTCAGCGTTTAGCCTACTGAGCTACAGGGGCTCCTCGAACTTTGGCGATCTCTAGCGATTTAATGCCTATAATTTTGTTAGTAGGAAACAGAACACTTTATTTTTCTACAGCATTTAAGTTATGTTTATTTGCTGATTTTTTATATCTTAAAGAAAGTAAATTACTTAATTTACAAAGACGGTCTACATGCATGTTTTTTTATTCATTTGTTTCATTCTTCTTTTTAATGCATTATACAAATCCGAAAACCAATGAAAATGTTATTATTTTATCAAGTTTGATCTCTCATGTTTATTATTATTTTAAAATTGATCTTATAATCAGTTCAAATATTACTCAATGTCAATTAAATCAATGTGTGAATATACACTATTACTGACACGGCACGCGTATAATTGTGAGGCAATATTAAATTGAGTCGCGACACGAAAAAAAATCAAGAAAGTGGCATATGCGCATAGCAATGACTAAGATCAGCCTAGGCGTTCGCCGAGTTTGGTCAAAGTCTTTGCTGTGGCATGGAGATAGCTTAGCTACCCTTAAAGTACACAGCGAAGACTCTGATCAGACTTGCCATATGCCCAGGCTGATCTGAGTCTTCACGTAGTACATATGACACTTTGTGGGTTTTGTCGTATCGCGGTTTGACTGGATTAGCGAAACGTAAGAATGTATGAAATATATATGCGACTCGCCAAAACTAACACGGTGGCATGTGCACTTCGCGTAGATTCAGCAGTCCGAGCAGAGTCTTCCCTTTCCGAGTCAAGGGAGCTGAGAGTCTAAGCCCTCTCCATGCTGACAGCGAAGACTAAGATCAGTCTGGACACCCGCCCTGGACATGCGCTTACAAGATAGCATAGGTCTTAACTATCCCTTTGCGGACAGCGAAGACTGGTTAGATTGGGTGGATGCCGAGGCTGATCTGAGTCTTTGCTGGGCGTACATTCGGCTTTGTTCGTTTTGTCATGTCGTGGAAAAAAATCTGTTCTCTTTAACGATAAAATAAATGAATAATGTTTACTCACTCATTAAATTATAGGTTTTTATCATCATGAAATTTTAAACTTATTTTCACAAGACTTTTTTATTATTATTATTTTTTTTTTTTTTTTTTTTTTTTTTTTGAATCAAAATTTTGTGCAATCAATCATATTTTTGCTTGACTGTTCTAACAAAACCCTCAGTTATAAAATTGTGTGACATACAATTTATTTATTTATTGTTCTTGATAGTGTTGAACTTAAATTCTGTGTTTGAATCAAACATACATTGTGTCTTTTATGTTTGAGAGAGAGAGAGAGAGAATTTGGTCACGTAAAATTTTGATAATCATTGCATCAAGAGACTAAATGACATGAACTGTTAGTAAATAACCAAAAGAACCTCTTTTTCCCCCTTATTGGCTGCAAAAATCATTTTGAATTTCTGGAGCGTGACAATTCCTTTTAAGAACCAAACATCTTTGAATAATAATAATAATAATAATAATAATAATGTAATTCTTCTTCTTCTTATTATTATTATTATAATAAAATATCATCATCATGTGTTCTGACAGCATCATGCAAAGGAAATCCAAAAGGTTTAATTACATTACCATAATTATTTTATGCATGAGTCTGACTATTCTAAGAGACTCATGAAATGTGATCAATATTCAATTAAAGTCATAAAGATAGATATTTTATCATGATCGAGATAAGAATATTAGCCTCAGGAAATACCTTGACACCAGCGATTATCGCATACTGTCGTTAAGTTTCGGAGATCAACCGAAAGATCTCTGGAGATCTACCTGTCTAAGACGAAACTCAATAACCTAGATGACGAAGTACGAGTATTCTGCCAGATGCATGTTGATAGTTTGAAGGTCGCGGTCACATTGGGCATGTAAACTGTATGCATACGAGAAATGCGTTCAGTCCGGGAACTTTCCGAACATACCTTGTATGTTATAGTGAAACATGTTCCTGCATGGTAGGATTTCAAAATCATTTGGTGTAAATAATTATTATGACAAGATAATGTGTCTCATGCAAGGAAAGAACAACGCCACTAGCTCAAAGGTCAAGGTCACAGTTTGGTCTTGAACTTTGTGCCAGTGAAACAACCATTACTTAGTCCTGCGTGGTGGGATTTCAAAATTATTTGGCACAACTGCTCAGCCTGAGAAATTGATGTGTCATATCAAGAACAGTTTCACTTGCATGAAGGTCAAGGTCACACTGCACATATAAAGTTTGTGTATAGGCTATAGTGAAAACATTTTCATGTGCGGCCCAAAACTTTGTCCTGCATAGTGGGATTACAAAATTATTTAGCATAAACAATTATCATGACAACATAATGTTTCGCACGCAAGAACCATATCCCTAGCTCAAAGGTCAATGTCACAGTTTGCACTTAAACTTTGTGGATAGGCAACAGTGAAAACCTGTTCGTACTCAGTCCATAACTTTGTCCTGCATATTATATGGCAAGAAGATTTGTTACATGCAAGGACCATGCATGTCACTAGGTTAAAGGTCAAGGTCAGAGTGCGCCAACAAGCTATGTGGATAGACTATAATGAAAGCATGTCTGTGTCATATTCGGATCCGAGGATCGTGACTGCAAAATAAATGTATGGATGGATGGATAACTTGCGATTTTACGTCCTTTTCAACAGTATTTCAGTCATATCAGGACGATGGGAATATGATAATGAAAGACTGTGTGCAATGGAACCCCGTTTACGGTAGGAAAGATTCTCACCTCAAACTGGACTCGAACCCGGTCCGCTAAATCAGTAGACCAGCGCTTAACCCACTGAGCTACTGGGGATCCTCGCAAAGTAAATGTAAGTCACTTTGATGTATATTTCTTGGTCCTTGATTTTTTATTTAATCTACACAAGTCTGCCTCTTTTAAGCTAGATATCCTGCAAGTGCAGTACCTAAACCAATGCACCATCTTACTCATGACACTGGGCGGGAGCATCCATGTACTATGGACACACTTCCAGTAAACTTATGTCAAAGGTTTCCTGCTAGGTAAAGATAACAATCTTATTAAATTCAGCTGTAGATTTTATTGACCTAGTCCAGTTATGATTTTCATTATTATGTTAATGATGGAAGCTGCTGGGAGACTGCAGCCCTGATAATTCAAGTCATTATCTGGGTCATAAACCTAATTAAGTCAGGAAGCACCAACTATTGCAAAGATTTACCCTTGTTCCATCCAGTGGCTTAGCGTTAACAGTTTAAGATGCTTTTCTTTGAGCATGTACAAACACGGCTGTCGGCGTGGTCTTTACATGTAGCTAGGCATTACTGACGCAATTGGTAAATAACTGAGCTTTTATCACCAAGCCAAAAGAGCCATGGGAATTTGACACAAGATTAACAAGAAAAAAGTAAATTAATTTGCGGAAAATAAAATATATTGTCAAAAAACTGGTCGTACTGAAATTATAAATATAAATTCAGCATCTAGCGATTGAGGGCTCCATTTTGATACTAAATATGTATAGTAGATTTGATAAATAGAAAAAGGTGTTTTAAAAGGAATTTTTAAAATCGAAAAGGTTATTTTAAAAATTAACCAAACTAATCATAACAATATTGTCAAAGTTTCAAACTTGCAAAATTCATATAGATGTCGCTTTTGTGTTTTTGGTGACAGCGTCGAATTCGGCTCATTTAAGAGATGCAAAATATTTCCTTTTATAAAGATTACAACAAGTACATCGGAGATACCACATCTCATTTATACAATATTGTATTTCATTATCGCATATCCAATTTGTTTCTTAGCAGAAAATAAAAAACGTTTCCGTTTACATACATTGGCATAGAAACAATATTACGTGTCCCACTTTTCCCTATCCCGTGTCCCATTTCTACAAAGTGTCCCGTTTGCCTCTGTACCACATGGGCTGATCTTAAACAAAAGTGTGCAGCGCCCCATTTCGCATTTGTATCCATTTCCCGCCCACTTGGCTCGTACACCAGTTATACAAGGTACCACGTGTGTCCCAGTCCCGCACCCGTTTGTATAAAGGCATTAAGGAAAACTGTTGGCCGAAGAATGAAAAGGGCACAGAAATATTATAGGGCTGATATGATTTGAAAGTAAGACCTTTTGATTTAGTACTAGAAAGTCGCCATCTTGAATTGAGAGACATATTTATTTTCATTCTTCGTTCATGCCAGAAAGAACAAACAAACACGGTCATGCGCACTGAACCAATTCAGATCTCACAATTACTCCGCCCACTTAATCCAAAGGAATTTCCGGGGCCGCGAACAATTGACGGGCCATCGTTTGTAACGAAGCATTTCATTGGCTGGGATACTTCACGCATGCGCGCGCCTCAACTACTGATCCTTTCCAGGGTTTCGGGTCATATTGTAAGTGACCGTTACACTGTTCATTTCGAAAAGAAAAAAATAATTCAATAAAACCTGGATAAAGGATCAATGAGAATTCAGAAAAAATTAGTATTTAAAGAAACAAGGGAATTCCGCCTCCTTCCATGTGTGAGAGTTTTGTAAATATGTTAATGTTTGTTTTAAATGGGTTACTAGAGTTACCGGAATACACCTTATTACCGGAATATACCGGAATACACCAAAATAAACATTTTTATTATCAAAATTAACTTAAATATTGGTAGAATAGATAAATAAGAACTATTTCCAGCTCAGATATTGCTATTTTTGCATCTGTAGTGAGAATAAATAGACCACGGTATGGGCCATGGATAGGTATCACTGTGCAGATTGCAAGCGGGTTAGGGTCTTTGTATGGGTCATTCACTTGCCGTTTTTACATGCAGCTGTTACTAAAAGACATATTTTGGATAATATACATTTATTCTGGTAATATAATAGTGTATTTCGGTAAATAAAAATGTGTATTTTGGTATATTCCGGTAGATTCCGGTATATTCCGGTGTATTTTGGTATATTCCGGTAATTAAGTGTATTCCGGTATTTCTCGTATTTCTAGTAACCGTTTTAAATTTCTATTTTTTTCGAATTTATATACCGTAAACCACTCATAGTTTGCACGAACTTCGGATTAGTTCTATTTGTAATTACTATCAAAAATTCTAAAATATGCGAGTTTTGTAAATTGGTATGATTTGGTAAAAGGTACTCGGACAAAACGGACCATGGACAAAACGGACCAGACAAAACGGACCACGGTTAGGACAGAACGGACCACGTTTCAGGACAAAACGGACCACGTTTCAGGACCAGACGGACCACGCTAGAAGACAAACCAGACCATTAATTGGTGTCAGTTAAAAGATTATGGAGTATATAATTACAAAAGACAATGTTAAATGGTCACAATTATTTGACTACTGTTCATGGATCTCAACTATCTTTGGTTGTCGCAACTATCTAATTAATTTAATGGTAAGACCTTTATCTTTAAAGCATGCAAATTTCATTATTAGTGCAACTAAAATAAAACATGCTTTCTCAAGATTAACGGAAGGTCTGAACGTCTGAACGTGGTCCGTTTTGACCTTAAACGTGGTCCGTTTTGTCCTGAACGTGGTCCGTTTCGTTCTGAACGTGGTCCGTTTTGTCCCAAGCGTGGTCCGTTGTGTCCGTAGTCCGTTTTGTCCGTGGTCCGTTATGTCCCTAAGTCTGGTAAAAGCGTAAGCTTGAACGTGGCGCCGGTCAAGGTCTACGCTATTTACGCATTTTCTCTGTAAACTGCTTAATTTTGCGGTGCGGAAATGAAGTGTTTTACGGTAAAATTACATAGTTTTTAATGATTATAGTATATATGTAAATTGAATATGTTTACGGTAGCATTAGCACTATCATCTTTAATGGAAATCTGTTTCGGAACATTGGAAATAACTGTGGGTCGTGCAGAGTTACTTCTGACCGTCATATGCATTTATTTGTATCGGGGCAGCAATTGCTACTTGTTTGTCTATCGAAATTAGCAATAAGCAAATAAAATAATAAAATAATATTTTGGGGAAGCTATTGACGTAGATTATTGAAAATATAGTGCTAGTGCTACAGAGGTCAACACTTATCTTAGGTCCTGAGTCTGGGAAATATAGTACCGACAGATTTGCAAAGAGGTGTACATTCGCCTAATCAGAACGAAAAAGTTAGATGGTATTTATTGAGGATTTGTCAGGAAGTTTTTGAGTTTTTCTAGTATCATTTTTTTAAAATGGTAGCTCATAAATGTTTTTTTAATTTACCATCTTTCTGACGAATCAAAGATACACCCACACGAACATACATACATACAAATCTCGGTAACGTATACTAATTAAGAAAAATCGTGACCAGTAAGATAGTGCATAATATTCGTCTGTACCATAATGCTTAATATGTATATTTGCAAGTCTTTTCTCATAGAAAATGTTCGATTTATTGTGGTAATTTGTGTTATGTGCAGCGTCCCGTTGTTATTTCTGTAACTGCAACCACATGTGATATTTTCCCCAGAGATATATCTGCAACTGCATGTGTTCTTATATATAGTTAATGGTTAATATCTGCAACTGCACGGGATCTCGTCTCATGGTTAACATCTGCAGCTGCAACCAAAGAGGGATCAGCGCATTAAAATAACTGTTTGACTGCTGATGTGCGAAGTGTCTTGGGGTCAACATCTGCAACTGCAACCAAAAAGTAATCTCCTCCAATGTCATTTTGAGGTAAACATGGACGCTGCACGTGACAATAAACTCATGCGCCTATACACTGCAGTCTGAAATGGCATAACTAAATAGTTTGAATCTATAGAAGGTACAAATCTTAACGCCGAACAGTAAAGACAATGATATATCTGTAACTGCAGATAAAGGCGATCCTCTGCCTACAACTACAGATATATGGTTATAATTTGAATCATAATGAGGCTTATTAGGTGGACGCCGATCTTTGAATACGGTTGAATATCTGCAGCTGCAAATAAAGGCGACTCTTCATATGGTACTGAAAGAACATGGTAGTATCTGTTAGATGCGACTGATTAACGTTTTATTCTTAAATGGACTTGAACGACGATTGTATATCTGCAGCTGCAAATATAGAGTGATCGATATCTGCAACTGCAAATATATGATAGTATCTAACAGACGTTGTTTCTATATCTGCAACTGCAAGTATAGGAAAATATTCTATACATGCAACTGCAGATGTGGTATCTATCATAGATATTGTAAGTGACCGTTACACTGTTCATTTCGAAAAGAAAAAAATAATTCAATAAAACCTGGATAAAGGATCAAGTCCTTTTTTCATCTTTTATAGATAAAATCCCCATTAAGTCTCCGCACGACACTTTGATAAACACGAGAAAAATTAATTTATATTTTCTGTCCATTAACTGACCATAAATTTGCGTTTGGGGTACAGTTGAAGCAGAAAAACATATATACGCAGTTACTAACGGCGGAACAGCGTCAACGACACCATAACGATGCCTACGTCCAATCAGATTGGAGAGAACCATGGTTTATTTTGACGTCACTTAACCTCATGTAACGTCGCGTGAACCGATGTATAGTGAGGTATAAACTACATTGCGTTGTAATGGCTTACCATAGGGCTTTTCAATAAATGCACTGAGAATGTAAATATTGGTGTCAAATTTCTTTAAAAGCATTTCATTATGTAGTGTATGCCTCTAATTTTAAGTTTGGTAGCTATTAAGTTGTGTACATAATCAGAGGCATCATCTGTGTCTGGCATACATTTTTTCTAGTTCCTTACTGTTTCACGCCTTAATAAACATAATAGTTCAGACCCTTATCGGGGAAGACGTTTATGAATGTCAGCCTGAGTTTATTTTTAAACACAGGACTTGTGCTGACATGGCTTCCATTTTCAAAACGTTTATAGTGGTAACTAGAAGTTTATTGTACATAAAATTTCTTTAATTTGATATTACCAAGTTGAAATGTTGAATGTTGTTTCATAAACGATTGCATGCTATCTCAACCACAAAAAAGTAACTTTGGCCGCCTGATATTCCCATCCGTCTGTTTGTCTGTTACATAATATATACCTCTAGGGGTGGTGGTCGGGCGATGGTGCTGGCAATAAAGTTAACTTCCAGTACCGGGGCGTCCTACTTATTTGGATTTCAGTAGGGCAAGGGCTTACTGTGCTTGCAGTAAGTGCAGGCGTTTTTTTTTTTTTTTTTTTTTTTTTGGGGGGGGGGGGGGTTATATCTGTTGTCTGTTGTATTTTATATCTTTTAGTTTGAACTGAGTTGTAGCGATGAACTAATATTGGATTTTGAATTATCAGCTTGTCTGAAGGATTTGTTTCACATTGCTGAGAAACTTTGTATAGACATGAACGATCAATATGCGCCAAAATATGAGCCGCGACACGACAAAACCAACAATGTGGTCGTGCGACCAGCGAAGACTCGGATCAGCCTAGGCAGCCGCCCAGTTGCACCAGACTCTTCGTTAATTGCTCAAAGGATAGCTAAGGGTCTAAGCTACCCCCATGCGGACAGCGAAGACTCTGATCAGACTGGGCGGATGCCCAGGCTGATCTGAGTCTGCGCTGGGCGCACGACCACATTGTTGGGTTTGTCGTGTCGCGGCTCAATAAATAGTTTTCCATGTTCACATAGCTTTGGGCCACATATCCTAAAAATTTTCGGTGTCGACAACATCATTAAAAATTTCCATTCTCCTCGGTCGCGGTTATGCATTCTTACTCGCTGTTGTGTAAGTCCACGCTGTTGCTACATGCTCTTATCTTACTACAAGTTGATAGAAAAGACATATACTCAATTACTATGGCCATACAGGACGAAAATGTAGCTGCTGAAAAGTTATCTTGTCAACTCTTAACCAAACGATTGCTCTTAGGTAAGGCCTACGAAAAGAACATTAGTTTTAGTTACTATGTTACTGTATCTCTTTTTACCTTGGTTCTAGTAACATGGCTAACAACCCTATTATTCATATCTGGAAATGTGCATCCCTATCCCGGTCCATACTCACCCTCTTCTACAGCTACGAATTCTTCATTTAACTTATCTCATGAATCGGGTTTAATTTCAAGAACTGTAAACCTTGCCCATCGCCCATCATTTGTCCATTACAATATTAGAGCATTTCAACAAAACTGTATATTTTGAGTATTGAGCTGTCTGCAATTTTTTAATTACCTCATCAGAATTTTTAATAGATCAAGAGAAATTTTTACCAGACCTTTCATAAACTTTTTCACAGTACCTTATGACATGATTTTTGACAGCAGAGAGGCAAGAAGTCAATATTTTAGAAATTTCAATAGTAGAACAAAAACTCGAATTGGCATTAAATCGTGCTTTATACGGTTTTTATGAAGCTTAGGTAACCAATATCGTAGGAAGTTTGTCTTGGCGCTCCTTATCCTTCATAATTGTCTTTATGGACAGACACGGTGCCAGGTGGTGCAAGTTATGGATCCGTTGCCTTGAGTCTCTTTGAGAACATCTTTATGACAAACACAACAACAGTGACTGTATCCTCATATCCTCACTAAAACTTTTGCTACTTGTAGTTCCAACTGCAATTTTCATCCCGACATCATCATTTCACTTCAAATCTCTCTTAATATTGATGGTCGTATGGCATCTCTGATGACGTCACATGTATGACGGTATCACCCCAGTTTCCCTTGTTCTCTACTGGTCTGTAGAATTATCTTTACATTATAGTCTGTTCTTATGTCAGTCTCGTATTCTTGATCTGTAAAAGGGCAGACACAAACGAGTCTTGACCCTATTAGTGTATCACAGTTTACTTGAATATTTGTGCAAACATATCGCATTCGTTGACTGCTTTACAATCTAAGGATATACAAATTTTGATTTGATTTCAGAGCAGAGATGTTCATAAAGGACTTCTATGATTAAGGCGAGGATTTTCCCCATCAGACCGGCGCGACAGGTCCGAATTTTCAAAAGTATAAAGTGTGCAATTTTTTCTTAGCAGAGCTTCCACAAATATGTAAGCCGTATGAAATCAGATCATTTGTGATTAAGACCCAAAGACATGGGGAGATAATCCATTCTGATCCTACCTACCCTAAATTCAAGGTTTTCGCATACCTCATCTTTTGAGGTAATAAAAGTATTGAAACCCGTCATTCATTCGATACATTTTTGTCACAAATGCATGCTAAATACACGCATATCACAATACAAAGCAATGATTTTCTTCTTGTTACGCCTGACTGGCATTTAAACATGCAAAACCATAGTTACACTTCCGGTCAAAACGGCCAAAATAGAACGCTTCATTATATTTAAAGAACAAGTACTTCCCCCCCCCCCCCCCCCGTGACCCAGCATTTCCTTCATGCAGCAGACTTATGCGATGCAAGTACGTAATATATATGAGTGGGAAGCTGGGTCACGGGGGTGAACGATACTCAGTAAGCCAAAGAAGAAGAATGGTCAGCAGTAGCACTGTGATCTTCAAGGATTATATTGTGTACCATGACCTTGAAATGAGGTCAAGGTCACATACATATAGTCAAAACTATCCAGTGGTGTCTGTTATGTAAGTAATGTAAGTAAAAAAGGGTAAAATGTATTCTATAAATCATTTTTTCAACGATCAGTTTGAGGATTATTTACAATTTATCTCAACAATGACGTCAACGTCAACGTATGTTTAACGTACTTTACATAGACACAAACAGTTGAAAATTCATTTGTCATGCAAGTTACATGTCATAGTAATAAATGCAAAGCAGAAGTCAGTAATCCGTATAACTTTTTAATCATGGAGAAAACTCACGCCTTAACCATAGAAGTCCTTTGCACCTATATAGATGTTTCCATCTGTTCTACAGATATCTAATATCTTTGCGCTAGTATGTTTATTACAATCCTTACGTTTTCCATGTAACTTATGTCTTCCAGGTAACCATGCATTCGATATTTACCTTTTGTGGTCTCTTAGCAACAACTATCTGTAGGGTCAGATGTGACTGTCGAATGGAAGACTCCCACTGCATCTTCTACTTGAATGTTGAGCATAAACTTACGATGATGCACGGCTCAGATTTAGTGTATCCCGCCAATGGGAATCTTTACAAGTATGACGTGGTCAATGTTTCGTCAGCTGAACCAATCAGCCCTCAAGAAGTCATCATGACTGACGGATGGGAGGAGCCTCGCCTGGTTGCGGTAGTGAATGGTACTATTCCAGGACCAGATATTATAGTATACGAAGGTCAGACTGTTACTATCTATGTAAAAAATCTAATGGTAAGCGTCGCAATAACTATTCATTGGCATGGTATTCATCAAAGAATGACGCCGTGGATGGACGGTGTACCGTGGGTAACGCAGTGTCCTATCCAACCAGGACAAACCTTCAAATATGAATTCAAAGCAAAACCCAAAGGAACGTTCTGGTACCACTCTCACGTTGGAGCAACAAGGTCCATGGGCATATTTGGAGCTTTTATCATCAGAGAGAAGAAAGTCACAAGTGTGGAAGAACACATCATGCATGTTCAGGACTGGAATCATGACTGGGACTCTGAAACCGATTATATGAAGATGTTGTATGGTGTCTACGATGGCAGAAAGAAATGGTCAACCGCTAAGAATTTGGATGGAAGTTCCTACAGCCTGTTTAAAATCACCTCAGGACTTATAAACGGCAGGGGGCGTGTCCATAGTCCTGTAAACAACATGGCACCCTTGACTGTTTTCACTGTTGAACAAGGAAAGACATACAGATTCAGAGTGATCGGACCTGGTAAGCTCTATCCATTTAGAGTTTCAATAGATGATCATCCTCTGACCATTGTGGCTTCTGATGGGTATGACCTAGAGCCTGTTACAGCTGAATCGTTTGTTATCAATCCTGGAGAGAGATTTGACTTTGAAATAACAGCTGATAAAGACATTAAAAACTACTGGGTGAGAGGAGTTACTCTCGAGAAGAATGAGGACCACAGAGCGGAGGCGATATTACGTTATCAAGGCGCAGATCATATAGAACCCGGTACGACTAGACAGAACTGCACCGCTGATAACCAATGTCTGGTACTTAATTGCCCATTCACGTATTATCCAGAACCCAATACTGACTGTAAGACATTCGACAAACTGCGATCTGGAGCCACGAATGATCCCGCCCCCGTAGTTGAAGAAGGAAAATTCGAGGAATACTTTCTTAACTTTGCGTTTCCCGGTCATAAAACTTCGCCAGGATCAGTAAACGGACACCAGTTCGACACGCCAGACGTGAACCCTTTGTTGCAACCAGCAGAGTGGCATTCCCCTTGTGAAGCCCCAAAATGTGGAGATGACAAGCATTGCAGATGCACATTTCATCTAAACATTGGCAGGGGAGATACTGTACAGATGGTGTGGCTGAATATGGGAAGTGGTAAGGGATGGGATCACCCTATTCATTTACACGGACATTCGTTCTATGTGTTGAAAATGGGTTACGGAAGATATAACGAATCAACCGGAGAGATCGTGGGGGATAATCTTGATATAGATTGCCGTGGCCACGCCGACAGAGAAAAAAGTTTCTGCAATAATGCGACATGGTCCGACCAAACATGGCTAAATGGAAATGTTCCTGGATTAAACATTGAAACGCCACCGCGTAAAGATACATTAATCATTCCAACCGGTGGATACGCGGTTATACGCATCCGCGCAGATAATCCTGGCATATGGAATATGCATTGTCACATTGAGCTGCATAATTTAGACGGCATGCAGATGTTACTGAATGAATCGTTCTCAGAAGTGCCTGCTGCGCCCCCGGGTATGCCTCTATGCCACTCGTATCCTCCCAGTCCATACCGGGAGCACCAGAGACAAAAGGAGCCAGGGAATGGTAAGTAGAATATATATGGGGATTTAATCACAGACAGTGTGAATTTGTAAAACACTGAGCGCTTTCGGATTTCTCGCCCTCATCAGAGTTTCAAACACCTTCACACACACACACACACACACACACACACACACACACACACACACACACACACACACACAAAAGAGGCAAATGAAACACAGTAAAATAATTATAATAATAATAATAATGATAATAATAATAATAATAATGCGCTACAAATAACAGTTTCAATGACTGTCTGTGAGAACAGCAATACATGTACGGAGTTTGCATTTGTAGGACGGAGCAAAGATGCCTCGAAATTTTCGGCATAAGGATTTCCTGGATTGACACTGGGTTTAGTTAGGAAGAGACCTGCTGTGCTTTTGGTGGATGCAAGACAGGGTGTTTTTTTTTCCTTTTCACCATGAATCACGTAGGTACAGTCAGTAAAACGTATTGCCGTCTTCACAGAAAGTCATTGTTTGAAACTATTTCATTTGTAGCGTTGTGTTTATCATGGCGACGCCAGTTTAGTTTCTAAGAGCTTAGCATAGCGACGCCATTTCAGCATTCTACAAGCTCGTGAACCAGAGAAGGCTTTATCAGTTGTATCAATTTCAAACCATTGTTCATTGTGCAAAACAGCTTTTTGTTTTATTGCCTTCTTTTAGCTTTCTGTACTTATCTATTTTGTCTCTTCTATAACATCGTGTGTTCGAGTGGGTTTGCGTGAAGATGATGAAGATGAAAAGCCAAAAGCGCTCAGTTCTTTACGAGTTTGCACTGTCTGTGAGTAAACCTCCATATATACGCCTTTAAATCATAATAGTGTCCTTTTATGGATCCAGTGCGAAAGAAAAGTTTTGGTATATTGCCTCAATCTTGCCTGAGAGATGACTCGATATAGCCTGTTTAATTTGAAGATGTCTAAATGGTTGTTTCGTTGTTTTTGGTTAACTTTTACATGTGTACTTCAGTCTATATCGATCCGAGAGAGGAAGTTGATGAGGACAGACGAGAGCAAATTAATCCAATCAAACCCCATCCTGTACCCACTACAGGACTGCAGGTCAATGTCCTACGCCAAGCCCAAGCCGCTCTGGTGGCACAGGTTTCACACCATCTTCTAGACTAATTAAAGTTAACACTTGTACGATTTTCGCTTCATGAAAGGCTGCATCATTACTATTTTCAATAATAATTATAAGAGAGAGAGAGAGAGAGAGAGAGAGAGAGAGAGAGAGAGAGAGAGAGCATACAGCACCTGCTGCAAGTATAGCAGGCCCTTACGCGTCCATTAGTTCCTAGTTGAAGTAGTGTTAGTTTTCGAATAAGAAAAGTTTAAAACATTACCATCATATTATCCATTCTAATGCGAACTTGGCATGATCAGAAAAGCATTTGCACATGTATGCGCTGTCTTGTCATAGCAAACGCAGTTAAACAAGACAATTACTGGACTTTGCAGCTTTTAGATGAGTGGATTGTTTTTCCAGGGAAAGCCGCTTTGCTTTTTGTCAGCCTTGCCTCCATTCTCAGTGGGGATCAAATCTTAAAGAAAATGATTCGCTCACAGGAACAAAATCTATAAGAGTAGACATTCCGTTGTCCAGGGAAAGTAACTGAAAAGTCACAAAAGTTGTTCGCATTTGTAAAATTAGCAGGAAAACATGGAAATGTAAACAACACGTCACAAAGCGCAATTGAACTTTCGTTAGCAAAAGTGGCATATTTGCAGACGCATCTTGGCACACCTGCACTTTCAAACAGATTTTCGAACATCAAGCACAGCAGGCACAAGACGTCAAAATGACGTCACTACGTCGCATCGGCGTCAGAACGACGTTGTTACGACGTCAAGCACCTGCTGGGATGTTTCTTATTATTTGCGCGATATAAAAGTATATCCAAGAGTACGCAGATGATACACAGCGTTGAAACGACGTTGTACCTTTATGGCGTTACGCGTGAACTTTAAAAAGAATAGGACTGGTATACTATCAAGGGAGGCAACTTTTTTTTTTTTTTGCTATCCTACTCAATTGGGGATTTGCTGCTCTGACTTGTTTGCATTCCAAAAACGAGTTCAATTTTTTAACGAAATAAGTTGCTTCCAGCGAATTATTTTCTTTAAGAGTCGACTCCCTTTTGGAAGAGTAAAAGATTATATGAGCCGCGACGCGACAAAACCAACTATGTGGTTGTGCGCCCAGAACAAACTCAGATCAGTCTGGGCATCCGTCCGGTTTCATCAGACTCTTTGATAAGTGCTCAAAGGGTAGTTTAGGGTCTAAGCTACCTCCATGCGGACAGCGAAGACTCTGATCAGACTGGGCGGATGCCCAGGCTGACCAGAGTCTGTGCTGGGCGCACAGCCACACTGTTGATTTTGTCGTGTCGCGGCTCAAATCTCCTCTAAAAGTTAACCTCCTCTTGGAAGGGCATCCTGTAGGGAAGTAACCAAAAGGCCCAAGATTTGCTGTTTTTGCAAAAATGTTAGAACACATGGAGATGTAGCGATTTATCTGACACTACGTAGTAGCAACTTTAGGTGCAAACTAGACCAGTGAAGTATGTGCTCCTGTTAGACTGGCATCAGTCTATTAAATGATAATGTGACAAATATGCTCAATTTTAAAAACAATGTAAAACAGACTACTTTTTCATCTTCTGATAGCTGTATTTAATTTAGGCTGGCTCTAGACTCCAGTAATCACTATAAGACAGTAGAAAAAAATCCATCATTTGTTTGTTCTATTCTAATAAGAGCCACTGACTCCAGTGATGGCTCTTCTTAGAATAAAACAAACATAATATTGATTTTTTTTCAACTGACATAGTCATTACTGGAGTCTGGAGCCACTGTACGCTCCTATCATCATTTCTTTGTTTAATATTGTGCTGTTTTATTTACTTTACAGATGGGAACTGTAATGGCTATAAGGTCTACGTTGGTATTTCTATCACAGCCATTGTTATACTGTCCATCTTCACCTTTGGTTTCTGCTTCTTCATAGTGATCAGGAGAATTTCAAATGACCCTGGCAACACGTTTTCATATCTTTGGACTGGTTAACAGAGGATTTCTCGCAGACACATGATCAGTGGTTAAACTCTACTGTGGAAGTGACCGTTTATTTGGGAGAAAAGAGATAGTGATTAGTGTGTGCTTTCTTGTAGAGAGAGAGAGAGAGAGAGAGAGAGAGAGAGAGAGAGAGAGAGAGAGAGAGAGAGAAGCAAACAAACCTAGCCTACCATAGTCACATTAGGACCATGTCTGCCTGGAGCCAGTCACAGCGGGGCTCCAGCACCAGTAGCTACTGCAGCTTAAACATTCCGCACCTCTTCCTCAGTCAATAATAGAAGGTACTATAAACCGGGACTTCAAAAGAGAGAAAACTCAAATTTTAGAAAAAGTCAATGATGCTATTTTTGTATTGTTTTATAGTTATTGCACTGATAATTACGATATAGATGTGCTTAGAAAAAGAAAAATCTGTGTATTTGCATCTACATTCTATGCAAAATCATGGTGATACAGTCGTTTGACCGGTTTTGACGCACTTTTAATCGATCGTGTAGTACGCTTTCAATTCCCAATTATTCTTTGATTTCTCTGTACCATCAAATGTCTCATAGCCTCTTCTCCAAGGCATAATGTTTTCGTGCAGAAATTATTCAAGAGTCCTACAGAAATGTTGTGATAAAGTAGGGTAGTCTTTTAGCCTATTCCGGCGGACTTTTTCAGTTTCGGCGCACCGGCATTTTATTTGCCATACCGTGAATGTAAGACCTCGGGCTCCGAAACGGTAAACTGCTTGCTTATTACTAGCCCAGTGAAAGATAATTTTATGCAAAAAGCGGCTGTTTGATATCACGATTATTCCGAAGAACTCATTAAAGATGGCCCTACTCCGAAAAATTAATTCAGTCATTCAGTGGTCCGAAAACGTAATACTTAACGATGTTGCCATGAATTTAGTGATCAAAGGATACCATCGTTTACAAGTAATGCCACCAAATGGTCTTTTACTTAAATTCACCTCGAATACAGTAATGGGCATGGCGAGAATGCCAGTGGGTACCTTAGAAATAAGATTCCGTGAAATCGAAATATTTATCCGCCGGAATAGGCTAAATAGGCTAATGAGTCGTAAATTAAAAATAAACAAAGCAAACAATTTTATTTTCTTTTGGCATTCATCAGCAGAGATGCCTAATAGAATGAGGATTCGATATATTTATGTTTTTACCACATATCTGTTTACACAGATATTGTCCTTACCGTTTTACACATTTGGTCTGAAAACACGTTCAAATTGTCTTGCTAAATATGCATTATTTACCAGTTTCAAACCCAGTTTTCAGTACCTTGAATATAAAAACATACTTATTATTATATATGGCTTTGATCAGTAAGTGTTGACAAGACTGTCCATAAAATTTTTTGGCCGAAACTTTGATTAACGCCGGAGATAAACTCGAAATACTTCCAAACAGGCGAGTGCTTGGGAATAGGCCAAACATGTGTTTGTTTGCAGTTTTAGCAGTACATGTATTTGTTTTTATTTTACTGCAAGGATACAAGAAGTTTGAAAGCTGGGTCTCATTATCATAATATAATGGGAGTCTGGTGCATGGTAGTAAAGATGGATATAGAGGTCATTGTAAAAATATTCACACTTTCTAGGCCATGTGAACCTGACTGTAACAAACAAGGGCTACTCTTACATTCTATATCCCTGTGAAAAGAAGGGTCAAAATTGAGTCGCGACACGATAAAACCGATAAAGTGGCATATGGCAGTCTGATCAGAGTCTTCGCTGTAAGCTTTAAGGATAAGTATGGTTCTAAGCTACCTCAGTGCCGACAACAAAGACTCAGATAAGACTAGGCGGATGCCCTGACTGATCTTAAATCTTCGCTGGCCTCACATGCCACTTTGCTGGTTTTGTTGTGTCGCGGCTCAATTATTTCCATGTACGCGAAAGCTCCTTCGGAGATGTATCCATATGAGCCGCGACACGACAAAACCAACAATGTGGTTGTGCGCCCAGCGCAGACTAAGATCAGCCTGAGCACCCGACCAGTTTGATCAGACTTTTCGTTAAGTGTTCAAAGAGTAGCTTAGGGTCTAAGCTATCTCCATGCGGACAGCGAAGACTCTGATCAGACTGGGCTGATGCCCAGGCTGATTAGAGTCTGCGCTGGGCGCACAACCACATTGTTGGTTTTTTCTCGTGTCGCGGCTCATATGGGTACACCTTCATGCTTTTCTACAATTTTTACAACGGGGGACAAGTTTAGTGTCTTTGTGTTTGTTTCCATGAAGGACGAAGCCCTTCCGAATTGGAGTCCGCTGTTTATGTGTTAACTCGAAAAGGGAGGCAAAAATCAAAATGGCAGAGTTGCATCCCTGAAGATCGACACATTCTGCTGAAACAGCCTCAATACATAGCCCAGCAGGCACATAACGTAGAAATGACGTCGCACGGACGTCGATGCGACGTAATGACGTCGCATAAACGTCAGTACGACCTCATTTCGACGTCATGTGCCCGCCGAGGGTGAGAATTTGAATAAAAGACTCAGGTCATAATGGCCTTTTACCAAAGTAATATGGAAATAAAGAAATAAAGAGAAAAAAACAACGGATATTCCCTTTTATATTTCAGTACAAATGTAGCACAAATAATCTCTGAAATATCAAAACAAATAGAACAGTTAGTTATCTAAAATAAAATATATATACAGAGAGCAAGTAACAGATCTATATATATTTGAGCAACGCTTTTAAAAGTTCAAATGACTTAATGTAACTGTTCAACATTTAAAGACTTTCTGAGATAGAAAACCCGGGTCAGGCTGCTCCAGTCAACATAGATGCAGTCTTTTCAGGATCTGCGTGTCCACACCAGTTCTACAGTTTCCTATGTCAGGCATAACAGTAAAGCAGCGACGTGTCGGATCATAGTCTATGCTGTTTGCCATTCAGTTATCAAGATTTAAGCCCAGTTTAACCTGGCTCCCGCCCAGCGGGCGCATGACCTCGAAACAACGTCGTACAAACGGCGATGCGACATCATCAAGTCGCATCGACGTCAGTGCGACATCATTACGACGCCATGTGGCTGCTGAGCATAAAGAAACCACATGCGTGACTCCATTGCTTAGTTCAGTAGTCAGACAATCATGGCGTGAGCCGCACTGGTGTCTCGAGGATGTCGCCATTACCGCCAGTAGTGCAATAAAAAGGACAAAGTAGGCCGAATATGCTTGCCTTGCCCGGATGGTTTGTGCATCATATGTCTTATTTTACCACAATTAACTTATGAGGTCGCAATAGAAATACCAGGAAGTAGAATCTGCTTATGTATCTCCACGACAAATAGATCGGTTGGCTGGTTGGTTTGGGTTCAACGGCTTTTTTAAGACATTTTTCCAGTCAATATCGAGCCGTCTCCCAAGGAGAGGGAGAGACACGAGAGATATGATAGGCGAAAGAAAAGATCTCCAAAGAAGCCCCACCCTCACCTACTGAAAACAAAGTAGACCCTTGCTTTACTAGGATCCAAATTAGTACATGTAGGACAATTGAAACAATAGTATTTCAACGTCGTGTGCCGATTTGGAACTCGTTGTTGTTCTAATTCTTATAACGATTTTCTCCGAGAGGCTCAAGGGAACGGATCCAGTCGGCGCACAACGCTAAAGTAAAATTGTGTCAATACTGAGTCAACATTCATTTGCCTGCTTGGTTACCTTTCTTGTCAGTTTCTACAATACTTGATAACAAGAAATGATTTCAGTGTAATAGAGCTAAGAAGCTTTACAGGGATAATTCAGAAATAATTTTCCGCCAGAGCTCTAGATAAGAGGGAGTACTGAGTGATAATTAGGGATAATTTTTGTTAATTCTGCATAAAAACATATGTTGTGACCCCTCATCTGAACCGTCTCGTCGAGACGGTTCAGATGAGGGGTCACAACATATGGTTTCGATGAGAAATAAGAAAAATTATCCTTAATTATCATCAAATACTCCCTCTTATCTAGAGCTCTGATTTTCCGCCATTTCCAAACGAAAATTTATGTGTGACCTCTCATTAGAACCGTGTCGGCGAGACGATCAGCGTTCTAATGAAGGGTGACGACATCGGTTTTATGGAAAAATAAGGGATGCTATTCCTTAAATTATCCCTGTTACCCCTTCTCATCTGGAATCCAGGTGTAATAATTGTTGTACAGAGGTTACTTTAAGCAAAACAGCTGGAGGCACATTACTGTAGTTGGTTTATGCCTTTATATAGCATTCAACAGTATTTCAATCATTTGAAGACAACGGAACAGTCGAGAAGATAAAACTATGCGTAGCAAAGCGCCATAAAAGTACAAATAGCTTTCAAAGATTACTTAATCCAAGTAACATTGTCTGGTGTATATAATGCAAAGATCATTCGACCTCTCTTCAAAAACTTAATCCGAACTTAAGAGGAAGTTTGGATTTGCTGAAAATTCTCGGACATTTTTTTATTTCGCAAAGAAAAAATTTCGGTCCGTAATCTAAACTGCCTTTAAAAATTCCGAGAGACCGGAACAAAATAATGATTTATGAAGACCTCACAGTAGTGTTGATGTTTATGCCACATTTCAGCAATAAGCATGACAGTGTGTGACAAACATGACTAACTACAACACCACAAAAGCATAGCAATTTTTAACATAGATTACATCACGTAATCCAGCTGAACATTTTAACCTTTCTTTTGTGGAATGGCACCCGTAGCGGCAATGTTCGGATTTAGCTTTGCAGAGTCTCAACAGGGCATGGTTTCTTATATCTTTCTCCTTCTTCATAGTCATACTACGAAATAGAGAAACTGAGCCCACATAAAAATGGATGGATGTCTTGCGATTTAAGGTACTTTGTAACAATATTTCAGTCATATCAAGACCTTTGGTTGATGATAATGAAATGCTGTGTGCAATGTAACCCCGTTTTCAATTGAAAAGATTCCCGCCTACAGCGGAGATCGAAGCCGGGACCGCTAATTCATTGGGCCAGCGCTAAACCCACGGAGCTACCGTGGCTCATAGCACATATAAGCCGCGACACGACAAAACCAACAATGTTGTTGTGCGGCCAGCGCAGACTCAGATCAGCCTGGGCATCCGCCCAGTCTGATCAGAGTCTTCGCTCTCCGCATAGAGGTAGCTTAGGCCTTTAGCTACCCTTTGAGCACTTAACGAAGAGTCTGGTCAAACTGGGTGGCTGCCCAGGCTGATCTGAGTCTTCGCTGGGCGCACAACCACATTGTTGGTTTTCTCGTGTCGCGGCTCATATAAAGGTAACTGGATACACCTTCAGGGAAAGCAGTTCTACCCTAAGGTTTTTTTTCCTTTTTGGTTCCCTTTGCAATGAGGGTCAACTCTTAAAGGAAAAACTTGTTATACTAGGAGCAAACGCTTTCCTTTAGCAAATCTTTCATTTACATATAGACCCCTTTCCTAAATGGGTTAGGTTGCCAAGGGAAGGAAACAATCAAGAAGCCATAAATGTTGTCTCCCTGTATAAAAATGACAGAAAAACAAAATGGTGTACCCGTTACCATTACATCTTTTAGGCCCGATTTCACGTCACAGTTATTACTCAGATTAACAAGCACCACGGTCTATTTTACCATAAGGTGCAATGTAAAATTTTGGTGTTCAAAATGCGAATCCATGTATCCAGTGCGACGTGAAATCGGGCCTAAGATTCATATGGCATAAAAATAAAAAGCTTCGCACTAAGGTTAGTAAGGCACCTTTTAGTATGTATATATCGTTAAGAAAACATAATCATCAGGCGCGGATCCAGGCCACCACGCACTGGTGGGGCTCTGCATAACTGTCGGGGCTTGGAGGCGCCGAGATGCATTTGTGTGTGTTTGTGGGAGGGGGGGGGGAATATATGACATATTTAGGGATCAATTTTATGAGATTTTTTGCTAAAGTTTTATTTGCCTTGAAATATATGTTGTGATATCTCATTAGAATCGCCTCACCGAGGCGATTCTAATGAGATGTCGCAACATATATTTTAATCAAACCAGGCCCAGGTGGCGGGGCTCAAGCCCCAAAGCCCACCCCCTGGATCCGGGGCTGATCATTGTCTGCTATAAAACCACCTGTGGATATACATGTACGATGAGCAGCGACACTACAAAACCAACGATCTGGCATGACTGATCAGCTTGAGCATATGCCCAGTCCGACCAGAGTCTTTGTTGTCGGCATGCAGTAGGTTAGATTCTTAGCTACCCATTTAGGGCACAGGAAAGACTCTGTTTAGACTGGGCGGATGCCCAGGTTGATCTGAGTCTTTTCTAGGCGCACATGCCACTTTGTTGGTTTTGTCGTGTTGCAGCTCACATATTTTTGCGGCATAAAGGGAAGTCTCTGATCAGGCCCTGATGCTATAAAACTTTATGCTTAACTTAGCTGAACATGAAAATTCGAATTCGTACTCAATACATTCCATTAAGCATTTATTGTTTCTGGTGTTTGCGTTTCACACACTTTTTTCTAATTTGATGTCCAAAAGAAGCCTTCTAAAGGATGTTGCATTCTATTTAGTAATAAACATTGAAAACATTCGTAGTAGAGCATGAAAGAAAGTTTTAAAACCTCAGGGTCTGGCTGCGCCTTTAGTCTATTAGGCTCTTGCCTCTTGCACAGGCACGGTTGAAATGCACAACACTCTCTTTGACGACATAGAGACTGTATTTTAACCCTTTTATGCTGGTGAACTCTTTTGTCCTTAAAAAAAGGAGGAGTCCATTTGTCAGTTAAAGGGTTCTGGTTTAGTTTATCATCATTGTTATGGCTTTAAAGAGAAACACCCATTTGTCTTATGCAAATAGTGTAGACCCTTATCAGACGCCGCATGTTGCGGCGTCTGATCTTGGTCTGCACTGTCTGCCAATGTCCCTTTAATGGGACACTAGGCATTAATGGGTTAGACTCGTGATATCTTCTCCATAGAACCGTGCACATTTATTCTCGACGTCGGCGAAATATTTCCATCACTTTGAATAGACCCGGATGAGAACGCCATGAAAGGTATATTTCCTTTTGTTGGAGGGCTCTCCACACTGTCGGAGTTATTTCGGCGTGGACTACTGTCTAAAGATGGCGTATATTTCAGTTCCCGCGGAGACATTGATGATTTGCGCGGAGGACTGCGATGTCTACGGTTTTTATCTTTCGGAACCGCGGATGGCAGCAAAGCAAGGTCAAGTTTGTTTGGTCTTTGTGTATGCTCATCACGTGGTGGCAGTTCCGGCCTACACGGAGGAACTGCCAACTGAGTTCTTGGTTGTTTACTGGGATCTATTCGCTTAAAACTGTTATGAGTACTTACTCCATATGAACTTTTTGATGGCTTATATGAAGGTGAATCTTGAGCAGTTTGCCTTTCGTCACTTGCTTGTGGAGACTGAGCAGTTACACTAGTTCCCTGAGCTTCCCCGCCAGGACGTGGTAACATAAGATCGTCGCCGACAAATGCCTTATTTACATGACCGTTGCGTCCGGCGTTACCACCACTTAATCCGTTTCGACCGGCGTTATTTGCATTATTATTATTAGCATTCAACACTCGTTGAGCATCTCTCCAATCCTGTAACGTCTCTCCACTGGGTCCAAAGTTCATGATATCTAATGGACGATATTGCGTATTTTCTGAATTCATGTTATGTAAAGCAGATCCGTTCTGATTAACGTAAGGAAATTTGTGAGGAGATGCGGGAACAGACTGGTGTCTCGTCTCACTGCAGGTCTGGATCAGTTGTTTCTCTAGGGCTGAAACATGAGGATATAAAGAATTTAAGGTAAGTGTGTAGTTTTAAGGGAAGCAACAACCTTATTCACTTTTGACCCACTTTCTAAAGATCTACTCTGAAAGAAAAAAGATTTGCTACTATTGATGCAAGTTCTTTCAGTGTACTCTCCAGTACTTTGAAGGTCCTGTTTTCATGTTAAACTAATCTCTTCATTTGTATCTTCCCAGCCCGACGATGTGACACCTGGGCCCAGGTTCACAATCATTCCTTAATTTAAGGTAAAACTTAACTATTTAAGGTCCAACTCATACCTTTACTAAGGAGTGTATTTAAAAGTGCGTCTGTACAACACCTTAATCATCATCTTAACTAAGGTGGTTTCTTCGGAAAATTACACGGAGTCATACGGAAACTGACGGAAATGAGCGAGAGATTACGTATTTTGTGCTTGATGTAAGCGGCAATCTATGTACCCGCGGACTGTCAAACCCAACGTTTTGATCCGTACTTTGAATATTCGGTATTAAAACGCTGGAAATTTAGTTCTAACATAAAGACTGACGTGATGGCAAGTAAAATTAACAGACCAGTGATAGCGAGAAGTGCTTAAACGTTTATCTCTCTCTCCCTCTGTCTGTCTCTGTCTGTCTGTCTCTCTCTCTCTCACTCACACACACATTGTGGAGACGTTGCTGAAACCTTTCAACGTACTTTTCTCGCTAGACAGAGGAAAAAAAAATAATTAAAATAAAGTTGATGCAGTTTTTACTGTAGCTGGAACTGTAGAGATTTTTTGTGTGCAAAGTTTCGTGCTACAGACAAAACAACGAAGGTGGGCGAATGTCATGGGAAAAAGCTACGACGACTGCCATAAACATGTGCGAATGTATGTGCTTGCAGCTTTATCTTTGCGGCTTATTATAACATTTTTGATCTAGATGTGGGACAAGCTGTAGTTTTACTACTTTCAAGAGGCGAACCATCTGTTGGTTAGATAATCTAGATCTGGGTTCGATCCTGGCCGAGTTCGGAAAAACATACATCTGACCAATACTATATCCGATCCAGCTCGGCCAGCTCAGAGTATGAAGATGCCTGGGCGGCATTTGTAAGTGTGACCGTGAAAATTGCAAAGATAATGTTGTAATAATGCATGCACACACCTGCTGGATTCATATACTGGGGCCGTGGCCTCATAATTGAATGATAAGCACCCAGGAACATGTTATAGATAGATTTTGGCAATACTTAATTATAATTACTATTATACGCCAAAGTTTACATATTTTAAGTAGCAATATGTTTATACCCCAGGCATACGAAGTATGACGAGGGGCATATAGAGTTTGCCAATTGTCCGTACGCCCGTTAGTCCATCTGTCAATCCGTAAGTTAACATTTGCGTTGAAGTTTTTGAGATCCACATACTTTCATGGATTTATTTTATACTTGACACAATCATAGACGTATGTCTAAATTCTATACCACCCCACACAATCCTATGACCTAGCGATCAAGGTCACGGATAATTTTTTCATGTTACAGATTTACTTCCTTGAAAGTAATAACAAAAATGATTTGACGATGCATTTCACGCAGTATGTCTGAAATGGTCTAACTATACATTTGACATACAGTTTAGAGAATAATATTTGATTAATGTTACTTTATACAATAAAATATGATAAATTTAAAAGAATCGCGGACCGCGGTCGAAATCTTCTCATTGGACAAAATTGATTTACTAATACGTCACAATCACGTGCACGATTAAGAAAAATACTTGTTCATGATTAAATGACACACTGACAGGTAGTCGAAATCGATATTCTTACAGGCCATGAGGAAATTGGTAATTTGCATTTTAATTTGAAGATAGTTTTTCTTTTCATAATTATCGAAAAAACATGCATTTTCTCAAGTTAATTATGAAACTATATACTGTCTAACGAAATTTGGTTAAATTTTTTGTTTCTGAAAGCATGAAAATAAACGAGGGGACAATCTTTAAAGTTTTATTTTAAAGTTTTAAGACCTTGAAATTAATTCACACTCTTTGTTGGGTTAGGTTTATAATTGGGTTTCTGTGTGTCCAAAATTTTATTCTGTACCACCTCACCTATGCCTTTGACATAGAGGTCAAGGTCAAGGGCTTTGACTTTTCCATGTTAAAGTTTTATATTAAAGTTTTTGAGATCTCAACTTTGTTGGGTCTGGTTATATTTGACACGATAAAAGATGTTGGTCTGAAAAAGTATTGTATATGAATAATGCTACGTTTACATTATGTTCCCGGCGGCCACGGCCAGCCCCGTTTGCGCGAAACATACTGCGCCGTGGGATTTTTCCCATTTTTTCCTCCCTACTCAAGTTTTGTTAGATCCTGCTAAGTTTTCTTACGGTCTATCACGGTATCCGTGACGGGCCGTGGAGGGGAAAGAGACTACTGAAAAGTGCACTACGGTTCAGCCTGCGGTCTACCACGTATACCAGTACGATCCCTCCAGGCCTGTCACGTTCTGGTGGGGTAGCTCACGTTTCTCACGTTATGACCAGGGTTATGTCAAGGTTTCTACGGACGAAACGGAAACGCCGGGCAGAATTTTGGAGCACGTTTGTGCCCACGGTATAAAAAGAAGGCCTCCCAAGTAATAGGAACCATTGTATCTTCAGACTTCGACGAAACATCACGATTGCCCAAGGTGAAGAAGATTTATTGTTTGCGTCTTTACTGGGTGCATACATCCAGTCCAAGGGCTGGGTCAGTAGCAGCTGCACGCTCGACTTCATCTGGCAGCGGTGAACGGCGAGGACATTCAGGCTCTTCTGCTGGTAGAGGCGTTGCAGGACGGGAGGTGTTTGTGTGTGTGGGGGGGGGGGTCACGGGGGAGGGGATGGGATGCTTCCTACGTCTTGGCTTCTTCGTTGGCATAGCTTGATTTTTATTCTTCACAGTTTGGTCTTCTTCTCTGTTCGTATTGTAGATAAAGTAATGTGACGTTCACTGTTCAGACTCGAATAAAGCTCATCTTTTTATTTACTCTATCTCCCAGACCGCGCCCGCCGTGTCAGATCGTAGTATAACTCAACCCTCCGTAGCACGCCGGCCTGTAAACCGTCACAAGCCGAAACGCGTCGTGATTGAACGCGACGAAACAGCTACCCTACGCCCTAGCTTCCCGTGAAAAAAACGCGCACTAAACGCAAGGAGACGTGACAGAACTTGAGAGGACGGTCAGATCCCGGGGTATGCACATGTTTCCCGTCACACTACGGAACCCCTCCAAGTTTTATTTCGGTCTGTAACGTACTGTCACGTTTTATTGCGTTCACCCCGTTTCACTACGGTCTATTAGATTTCTCATCCGCGCCGTGACTGCCGTGGCAAAGTTTTTGACAGTTAAAAATCTGGCCCGGCATCCACGGCAATCACGGCCTGTCACGTTTGCCCATTCCGCCCCCCCCCCCCCCACCCCCCTTGCCACGGCAGTTTTGACAGTTAAAAATCTGGCCCGGCATCCACGGCAATCACGGCCTGTCACGTTTGCCCATTCCGCACCCCCCCCCCCCTCCCTGCGTTGTCTCACGTCCATCCCGTTTCGTTTACGGTGGCCTGAAACGTGATTGCCGTGGCCGCCGGGAACATACTGTAAACGCAGCATAAGTATCTTCGCACTTGCCTTCGCCTAAAGGTTAAGATCACAGACTTTTGTTTTTTCATGCTTTAAGATAAGCTTATTTATCACAAAAGGTTAAGATCACAGATTTTTTTTTTTTTTTTTCATGTTTTAAGATGAGCTTATTTATCACAAACTCTTGGTTTATTTCTGGGTTGGGACAGGTTTCATCATCAGGATGCTGCTGACATAAAGTCAAGTTAACATACTTAAACATTTGCATCAAAGTTCTGCTATAAGTTTTTAATGTTTCTTATTTTCCAATATTCTTCAATCGAACAATTTAATGTGTGGAATATTAGGTTTATTGGTAGGTTGCAGAAGATAAGTTGACATTCTCTGGATGCTGTTGCACATACTTCAAAAAATTGTATCACATATGTATTAAAGTTGTGTGATTATAGTTCGGTGTCATTAGGCGATGGCGATGGCTGGGGGCATACATAAACCCCTGCTCACTTGCTGTAGTTAAAAATGAAATATAGGCCTACGCTAATTAATTAAAATAAATGCAATGATCTTTTTTAATATATTTTCTAGACTATAAAGGGCTTTAATGTAACAATTATTCATGTATTTTTGCAGCTAAAAGGGTCGTTTGCCATTGTTTAAATATATATAAAGAGTTAAGGAGTTCCTTAAAAAGTTAAAGTTGATACGGACCAACCTTAAAATATTTAAGATTTTTCCTTAAGTTAAGGAATACCTTAGCGCTAAGATGTTGTCAAGATTCACTTTTAACCACTTTAAGGTAAAATCTTACTTTAAGGTATTCCTTATCTCTTAAGGTGTGATTGTGAACCTGGGCCCTGTATCGATAACGCGTAGCCTCCTTACCTGTTGAAATCTATCACTCAGTTTGTATAGAAATTAATGGCAAAACAATTTTTGACAACAGAAATCATTTCTTAAACATATTGTGCCAATATTTATTCTGATATGACCATATAGCTCATTTTACGCTCTTTAAGTTGATGTAATTTTCATCAAAATAAGTATGTGTTTTCATTCTTCCAGGTGAAGTGGAAAATATGCTCATCGCCTCCTATTTACTATGTATAAAAATTTGACAAAACGCGTGTTCCTAGACTTTGTCGATAAAAATTTATTTTACTTTGTCTAGTTTAAATTTTTTCCTTGATATTTTCTTATAATTAGCATTGCATACTTTTCACTGATATAAAAGTTTCTGAAATAAATTGCCGATAACATTCTTCCCCATTCGCTTAAAAATACATTTCATGCGCCTTCCGACTGCCGAATTCTTTGGCGTAAAATTTCTAAGTCCAACATGATGTCGCACTATACGCCGGGCCAGACAGGGTATGTGAAGGTTTATTTATTGTCAATGCGAAACTGCACTTATTATCAGTCAGGCGGTACAAGAAAGACAGAAAATGTTAAGAAATGCAAAACAGAAAATAAAAAAATAAAAAAATAAATAAATAAATGAAAATAAGATAATTAATACAAAATAATTAAAGAAAATACACTGCCATATATCAAATCATATGTTTCCTTAATAAACCAAATATATTAATTAGATTATCTGCATGTTTTTTTATTTATTTCTTAACAGATTGGTCAGCAGTTGTTTCCATAATGATATTGAAACATGCTGCTCAGTGTGCGATTCCTGGACATTGAAAAAGCAAAAATAAAAACTCTGATCGTTCTAAACAGGTGTGACGGCTGGTTTGAGTATTCACAAAAATGAAAACCCTGGTCAGTCTACACAGATGTGACGACCAATTTGAGTATGTACTGTTCATATGAACAGTCAGGAATCGTGGAAATTTAGAAAGCAGAAGACCCTGATCAGTTTGGACAAACTGACGACTGATTTGAATATTAGCTATTCTCATAAGATTTTTGCCAGCAGTTTTCAAATTAGCCTGCACAGCTAAACCGAAGACCTTGATCAGTCATCAAAGAAGTAAAGGCTGATTTGAATATTTACTGTTCACATAAACATTGTCAACAGTGAGTTTTCAAATCAACCTGCACTGCTAAAAAGCGAAAGTGAACACCCTGATTAGTCTAAACAGGTGTTAAGACTGATTCGATTTGATCGTGAAACAACAAATCTAAAACATTGCCGGAGGTCTGAAATGTAAAGGCGACCAGACTTATACCGAGAGGTGTCAGAACTGATAAGGATCACCGATTATATACAATATACAAATGTTTTTAAACGTGTGAAAAATGTCAAAATTTCATATTCCCTTGCATAATTTCTACTGATTTCTAACTGTTCTCACTTTTGAACGAAATCCATTATTTAAAATGTAAGCATTTTGAGATAAAAAAAACTTGATTATTTTTTAAACAAATCTGAATTAAATCATTTCTGCTGAAAAAAAGATAATGGTCTTAGATTATGAAGCGCATACTATAATGCTCAAATCAGCCTCTGTATCTGCGCAAACTTACCATAGTCTTTTCTTTGCAGTGTTTAGCAAAAAATCTATTTGAGAGGAAAGAAAATATCTATAGGAATGCCCACAAGAAATGCGAAGCTGCGTTTGCTGATCTGCGTCTCCAGTGTTTCTACATGTCGTTATTTAGATTTTTGTGCGACAGTGATAATTATTATAAGCTTAAAGCACAGATGTCCCATGTACATAGGCCTATATTTAATTTTCGAGTGAGTAATATGGGTTTTACCGCTCACCAGCACAGAAAAGGCTATTTTCGCGCCGAAAACGCTATGAATGAATACGTTTTATATGCATAAGATCAGAAATGATTTTCGAATGCACAATTGAAATCATTTATTACATTATCTTACATGTTTTACATTGTAGTTATGTCATAATTGTAGTTTGAGAATATAAATATAAAAAATATACCTTATTTGCAATTTATCGTATTTTGTTTTCTACCATTTATCAATTTATTCAGTGAATTCTATGAAAACTGAAAAATTAGGTTATGAATCAAAACAAAAAAAAAAAAAAAAAAAAAAAAAAAAATCAAACGATGGACTGGCCGAAAGTACGTACGTTTTGCCTTTTTATCAATTGATCAACATAAATCAAAGTTCAATTATAGCTTCAGCAATTTTACCGGTTTTCAGTTATTTCCCGGTATTTTGGGTATAATAATTATAAAATGATAATGAGCTACGCCATTTCGCATTTCGAATCCGGAAAAAACTATACTAAATAGTGACATCAGAGGTGCTGTATATTGAAATTGAAAACTATTTTTCTTCTTCTTCTTCTTTATTATTATTATTATTATTATTATTATTATACACTATCGCACATAATTTTAAAAGTATAACTGCACGCACTGTAGACAGTAATTAATCATACTTATTCATAGACTCTGAATTAGAAAAACTAAATAAAATAATTAAAAAAAAGAAAATAAGATTGTATGAATAGATAGACGGTGCGAGAGAAAAATGGGCTGATTTTAACGAATTTAAAAAGAGCTTTTCAGAACTGATAAATTCTACTGTGAAAACCAATATCCGATATTATATGTAGATTATCTGATCTACCTGTCCAGTCACGGCTGTCACAGCCCCCTAATCTAAGGGATACAACTGCAGTTACTATAGACAGGTGTTTTTACCTGTACGACTTAAGGTAACTTGCCCTTGCATATGGTATGAAATAGTGCGGTTTGTCGTCCAGGAAAGCAAACAACAAATCACTCAGACTGTTTCCTTCCGTATAAATGTCAGAAAAAAAGCGGCGTATCCGTAACGTTTAAAGAGATATATACGCCACTGGAAGAGACAGCTTATATTTGATCCATTTTGTAATTGGAGTTTCTCCCTTTCTTTGTTCCTTGGGTCCAGGCCCGGATCCAGACCATAACATACTGGTGGGGCTCTGGATAACTGATAACTGGCGGGGCTGAGAGGTGCCGAGAGCCGAGATATATTTGGGAAGTGGGAGGGGGAGGGGTGGTTTGGCGGAGGGGAATTGGTGAAGCTTGAAAATATATGGTATAATAAAGGATAAATTTGATGAGAATTGTTTGGGTCTTTTTTCCTTGAAATATATCTTGTGAGATCTCATTAGAATCGCCTCACCGAGGCAATTCTAATGAGATCTCACAACATATATTTTAATCTTACCGGGTCCAGGTGGCGGGGCTGAAGCCCCAGAGCCCACCCCCTGGATCCGGGGCTGGGGTCGTTTGTTTCTTGTTATTGTGGCCTTTTCTTGGTGTCTGCATTTATAGTTTATTTGTTAGTTTAATAACTTGCGTTTTACTTAGCCTATCAAATTTACACTAACTCTTGCACAGTTTTGGTTCTTAAACATTGCGTTAACGTATTTCGGTTCGAAACAAAACTGTGCATTATAAATGCAATGAAAACCAAAAAAAAGTTACTTCTTTGATGAAACAATCTATGTATGCTTGTACAATGTTCTAATTAAATTTACAAGAAACTAGACATCTGTCACCAATTTCACATGGCATTTTAAAAAGAATTATCTTTGTGCAAATAAAATGGGATGTGGCCTTATGTATGACAAATGTAGCAAAAGGTTGACCATCAGCCTTTAAATATTGATACCTTAGTGGAAAAAAATAAAGAAAGCGTACCCGTCACTCGTCTTTTGAAATAGCAGACAACAGCAGTCATCATTATCAGCATCATGACTATAAGAAAAGCCAGTAACCCTATAATGGTGTAATGTGGTGCTGAGAAGTCAATGTCTGCGGGATGTGTGTGTGTAACGACTTCCTGCCTACTGCCTTCGTCCTTAGATGTGTTGGTGCAATGGCCGCATAAAGATGGCGTACAATTAGCGTCAAAATTGGGTCGTCGTAGTCGTACGCTTGATTTACTCAGTTGCAGACCATGATCAGTATATGATCCTACCTGAAAGGCAAAAGGAAAATGTTTTAGCGTTTGTCTTCCTTGTTTTTGTTACAAGAATGAATATTTTCTCCTACCTTGTAACTTAAGCAACCACGTTAAACATATCACAGTCTTATGTGGGAAAGTAGCCATTTGTTTTTCGTTATTTTTCAATAAAGAGTATATGGTGGAATAGCGGATCTGTCTTGAAAAAACTAACAGTTTGAGTGGATTCACGACGCGCTTTAAAGAATGAGAGTTATTTTCCTTCTAACGGGTTACAAAAAAATCCTAGCAGCCATTGGAGAACATGTTGACTTCCTGACCTTGATAAGAAACTGCAGTTTGGCCACATCTCAATATCGTCTAGCGTAGCACAACCGTTTCTACAGGACAAAGTCAAATGAAAAGGTAGAAGCAGACAGAAAAAGAGACAAAAAGACAATATTAGAAACCTTTGCCAGCAGAACAAGAACTGTCGAGAGCAGGACCAGAAGGAAAAATATGAGCCGCGACACGACAAAACCAACAATGTGGTTGTGCGCCCAGTGCACACTCAGATCAGCCTGGGCATCAGCCCAATCTGATCAGACTCTTTGCTAAGCGCTTAAAGGGTAGCTAAGGGCCTAAGCTACCTCCATGCGGACAGCAAAGACTCTGATCAGACTGGGCGGATGCCCAGGCTGATCTGAGTCTGCGCTGGACGCACAACCACATTGTTGGTTTTGTCGTGTAGCGGCTCAATTATTGTTTCAACATCATTTGTGGTGCCCAAATGCATTGCACTGTTATGAGATGAGATAGACTGTACTAGGTTTACCAAATATTAGTTATCTGAGCCACGACACGATAAAACCAACAAAGAGGCATATGCGCCCAGTGACGACTTAGATCAGCCTGGGCATCCGCCCAGTCTGATGAGAATCTTCACTATCAGTTTTGAGGATTCTTGGATCCCTAGCTACCTTTAAGCGCTCAGTGAAGACTGTGATCAAACTGGGCGGATGCCCAGGCTGATCAGAGTGTTCGCATGGCCCACATACCATTTTGTTGGTTTTGTCATGTCGCGGCTGAATTTTGATCTTTTTTTTTCATATAACACACATACCAGCATACCACTTCTGTTTCAACAAGGAACACAAAGTGATTTTTCTCAAATCGAAATTATATCTGAGTTATTGTCCAGACCCTGCTTATTTGGAGCTCTGTATTACGTTTGCCTTGAGATACGGAGAGAGAGAGAGAGAGAGAGAGATAGAGAGAGAGAGAGAGGGGTAATAAAAGAAAAAAAGCCACATTAGGTGATGTGTGTGCACAGACATGTGCAGACATATGGAAAGAAAAAGAAAAGTCTGTTTACTTACAGGAACATAGATGAGCTGTTGGTTTTGATCTTGTTGCACATTCAGAATTTCAAATCCAATATTTCCATTCCCATTATCCTTAAAAACTCTGACGTCATTTCCACCTCTGGGTAACATCACTTCCTTTATATTTCTAACTACATTTGAAACGTATTTAAAATAATTAGGACATGGGAAAGAATTATCAAATTCACATAATTCTTTCTGGGATTGTTTCAGCCCTAATCCTAGAGCATCCACTGCGTCGATAACATGTATAACCCTCTGACTTGTCAAGAACCCGTCCAAGAAGTCGTCGTCAAAACCTTCTGTTCCATCGCATGTCTTATTATACATGTTGTTAAAACTTAAAGGAAGATCACAACTAAACAACTGTTCCCAAACTTCTGTAAACCAGGGATTTCTGTCATTGTTATATGGATTTAACTGTTTCACATATTGCACAAAGGAATCGTCTCTAGCTATAGTCGCACCTCCGTTCTTTAGAACCATCGACCCAAGCGTGCCTAACTGTCCAATTTCTAGAATATACTCTTGGTTACCCCAGTCTTCACTTGCTAGAAACACGAAATCATTTCTGTTATCAACAACTTTCAGGAAATCTACAATCCTCGATTCTGTTCCAAAATACATTACAACTTTAGCATTTTGATTCTTTAGTCTAGAAAACGTACCCTGCAGATCTATGCGGTCAGCGTCCGCCTCTGGAATGGCCTCGGGCGATTCCGCTACACAAATATTACTCTTGTTAGCGAAAGTGAGGAATTGTTCCTTACCCTTGCTTCCATAATTGTTACTAACATACAGTGCACTAGCATATTTCCAGCCCATTTCTTTCATTATTTCGACCATCGCACGGGCTTGGTCGACATCACTTGGCACCGTCCGTAAAAAGTAAGGAAAGTTAATTCTGTCATCTAAATCAGGGGATGATGACGTAGGCGATATAAATGGAATTTTAAGTTTCGTAAATAAAAACGATAATGGAATTGTGACGTCGCTTCCAAGGCTTCCAACAGCAGCTAGTATCTTCTTTGTGTCAATGACGTCATCAGAATTAGGTTTCTTAAGCAGGAGGCTTCCCGATAGGAACTGTGTTATAATTAATTCAGTGTGGGCAGAACTATAACAATCATCAAATACAACGGCCCCAAAATTGATACCCGTGTCTATAGATAACTGATCAACTCTGTGCAAAAATGCTTCCAAATTAATGATATCGTAGCTGGAAAATCTAAAATCACCACATCGAAATGGGTCGTCTGGATTAGTTTCATGAAGAGAAAATAGTCCCAGTATCAACGAATCACCATCGATGTATGAATATCTTAAGGCTGTGACGTCGATACATACAGGGCAACTTGCACCGCATATAGAAGGCATAATGTCATTTAGCGCTGCTTCTGTTGAAGTGTTCACAGGAACTATGCCGTCATTCCTGAACTCAGCTATCTGAAATATAGAAAATATGCTGCTATCAGCCTACCATGAGAAAACTGTCCTCTGATGTATGTCAAGCCATTGTTTTTGACTGGCTGTTCGTCAACAATTTACGTATAAGTATGTTGTCAAACTCAAATTGTCAAGTCCATATGCCTACTGAGAGATGTTAATCTTGTACAGATAAGTTCTAAATCATCCGAAAAAAAGACTTGGTACATCATGAAATGTTTAGACGTTTCAAAACTTTGTAGGTTGGCTGGACCATGTAGAATACAAAGTTCCACATTTATGTAAACCGTTAGAAACATGAAAATCAGATTTTTTCCCTGTTTCTGGGTTTTTTATGCCTTCAATATTCTTCAATGTCATAACTGCCGGTCCCTATCGGATAATTTGGATTAAATAGGAGATAACGGGAATCCCCGGATGATCACATGGGTAGATTGGTTGGCAAAAAGATAGCGACAGACAGTGGTCTTCTATGGAATTTTGCGGAAAATTAACCCCTGAAAAGCGTAAAATATAGTTTAGAAAGCTGCAAATAAATAGAAACCGATAAAACCAGTGCAAATATTGTTTTAATCGCTTGTCGCGCGAAAAAAGAGAGTTATTTAATATTATTTAAAGTTATTTTATTACTCGACATACATTGACTCGCTTCGGAACAGAACTTTTTCTCTTAATATCTTAGACTTAAAAAGAAAAATAAATAAATGAAATAAAAATACAATAAATCGGAGGTACTAAAGATCAGTATTTTAACCTTTAAACCTTTTCGACAATCAAGGTGATAATTAAATAGAACACAGGTAATAGATAATGAAAGACAATAAAATATAGAAACTTGTATCCAACGAGAAGTAATGCAAAATTAATAAAACATATTGATCTGATTTAGGGATAAGAAAATGTAAAAAATGAATAAGTAAATGAATTTATATTCATGACTGCGATTCAAAAGAGAATGTTATAAAACGGTAAAGGATAATATATACGTATTAGCAGAGAACCTTCTGTTTTGAAATTACTTTCAGTCATTAGCACATTATTTAGTCCGAGCTCATGACATCTGAACAACAAATTCTTTCTCTCTCTCTCTCTCTCTCTCTCTCTCTCTCTCTCTGATTGTTTGCTCTTTATATTTTATTAGCGGACAAGCATATCATAGATTATAATAATCGAGTTTTATTTGATATTTAAATTAGCCACACCGCCAAAAACAGTTGGTTATATTATACAAGTTAATATGACATTGTCACTGTAGGAAATCCACGGCGTTCTTTGAAATATGATAATTAAAGACATTCCTTATCAAAAGACCCGCTGAATACCGGATACATTATTTTAGAGTATCCATGCTAAACGTACATCTAAAAGCACTTCATGTCGAACCAATTTAAATGAATTAGGAGAGAGAATAGAACAATATTTCACACTAAAATACCTACATTTATCAGCGTTATCATTTATATAAAAAATGCATCATAATGCGCAAAATACACGGCATGATTAATTACATAGTTTAATATCACCTAATAAACGTTCAATATATCGTGATTTGCCAACCAGTGTGGGGAATTCCTAGGAAATCCTTATCGATGACGTCACCGCGTTTTCTCCTATAGGTCTAAACCATGTAAAACGTTGGAGCCATTAGTTAGATGATGGTGACCGATAGGAAAAATACAACCATTTCTCATGAGATAATCTATTTCCAGGAAAACGGTAAGGTAGCGAAATAATCAGTTTCAAGGGACATAAGTTTACCTTTGTCAGATTAAACGTATCTCCGTATCTTAAGTACATATGAAGATCAAACACTGGTAGTATACCAGATGGCACCAGTTCACCGTGTTCTGTAAACCTTACTTCCTTCTCGACAGCTGCCAGTTCTGGTACTGTCACCTCCTCAGGCAACTGTGAGTAATTTAAAGGGTTGATTATCAAATCGGAATCTAGTTTGAAATTCTTTCTTAATGCCTGACACACTCCGAATTGTCCCGAGCAATAATATCGTTGTTGTCTTTGCAAAGCGGAAGCTAAAACATAGACTGCGTCGATAACTGATTCTGCATGCTGATTGGTCCATTCTGGAACTGTAGTTCTGTCTGCACATGCTAGTAAGGCATCGAAGTCATCTTTAGGAATGAAAGAAGCATTTATTGCACTTTCCCATTTTCTATGAAGGTATGATTTAACACTTTGTAATGGCGTTGAGAACTTTGAAAAGACAACTGTTTCATTAGCCACCATGTTGTCCAGAGTTTCAAATACTCCAACATCGTCTCCAACCAAGTCTGGCATTATCCAATAAATGTCTTTCATGGTGTCAGCTACAAAGTTTAGCTGTCTTAATAAATGGGTCGCCACCTCTTTCCCACCTAGAAACACAACACCTAACGAATTTCTTTTCGTTCGCTTTCTCTGGTCTTGTAGATTGGTAAATAGCTCCGCCAGTGCGTCATCCAGGTTAGATATCTGAAAAGCACATTGTCGATATTCATGTTCTTTAATTTATCTTGAGATCTTTAAATAATATTATAGATTTAAGAAACAAGATATTATATTGATATTAAGATAATATCTTGAATAAAATCGTAAGGCCAAATTGTATAGTTTAAGAATATCAGATCGTACCCTAATCGCAAGATAATATATTTAATATATATAATATATTATATATTAAATAATATCTTGAGGCCTACATAGCTTTAGGAAACAAAATGTTATCTTGATTTCAAGAAAATGTTTTTGGTAAAATTTTGAGACACCAACATATAGATGTAGGAAACAAGTTATTATCTTGATATCAATACAACATACTGGTTCATAAATTCAGACCTCAGGATCAAATAAAACATATCAATACATTATAGGGAATCTAGATTATACGTATCTTGGTGCCATTTCCTTTTGAGGGAACAAAATTATCTTGAGAGTAAAGAACCCAAAACGATATCTTGAAACTTGAAAGTAATAATTCGTGTTTACCAGCAATTTAATCTTCAAAGGATTGGCATTGCGTGAAAAGGGATCTTACGCCATGCGCGGACAATAAACCTAAAATCAGCGTGAGCATCCGCGCAGATCAAACAGAGTCTACGATTTCCGCTGTTTTTGATTCCCTGTGCATCATAGATTGTGCATGTCAACGGGGGAGACTGTGCGGATGCGCCGACTTATCTTAGTCCTACCGTTTGCACATGTCTTAGGGTACCTTTCTGCCCAACATCACTCAAATAAAGAAAAAAAAAACAAGATCCATTTTGTGGGTCTCATTTGAGCCGCGACACGACACAACCATCAATGTTGTTGTGCGCCCAGCGCAGACTTAGATCAGCCTGGGCACCCGCCCAGCTTATCAGAGTCTTCGCTTTGCGCCGAAAGAGTAGCGAAGTGTCAAAGCTAGCTCCATACGGACAGCGAATACTCTGATCAGACTGGGCGGATGTCCAGGCTGATCTGAGTCTGCGCTGGGAGCACAACCACTTTGTTGGTTTTCTCGTGTGGCGGCTAATTTTTACTAGTACAGATCCAGATAGGAACATATAAACTGAACATAGTACATGTATTTACGCAAAGTTTCACATAATTTCCTACTATTTACTGTGTTTGGCTTGTCGCTGATTTGGTCCGTATTTGTATCCAGAGTATCATCACCACCCCTAAGCTATAAAACACCTTTACACGAAGATTTGATAGCCTCCTGAAAGTCAGGGGGAATATACAGATCTGTAAGTAACTGATCTTTGTGCGTGCTTTGTTTGTGTTGGGGTGGAAGGAGGGGGCGGGGGATTTCTTGTTGTAGATGCCTTCAGCTAACGCTGTCAGTTGCAGTGCTACGAGTAAAATAATACCATATTTACACTAAGTATTTAGACATGTTTTTTACCACTGACCTAACTCTTTCGTTCACTTGAAGACAACTACAGAACTCTAGATAAGAGGGGTATTAGATGATAATTGAGAGATTATTTTCTTTATTTCTCATCGGAACCATATGTTGTGACCCCACATCTGAACCGTCTCGACGAGACGGTTCAGATGAGGGGTCACAACATATGTTTTTATGCAGAATTAACAAAAATTATCCCTTATTATCACCAAATACTCCCTCTTATCTAGGGCTCTGCAACTGGTGCACACAATGATCAAACTATTGTTTAGCGCAATGTTTCCCGGGCCCGTTTAATGTTGTGTCTAGCGTGAGGGTACCCCCATCGGACAGGGTACCCCCATCGGACACCTTTACGATCTTTCTCGTTTAAAATGAGTAGCACCTCGTCCAATTTCATACCAATTTTTATAATGTTTTATGGTCTTTTCCTCGACACTTTGGCGTGCCTTTCTCGTCTCAGGAGCGTTAACGTAATTTTCAAAGACGGGTTACCGGACAAGGGTACAAGTCAGAAACATTTCAGTGAATAGTTACACCATGATTTCGTCGTAGCTAAATGCAGTTCAATGATCTTATCAACAACATGGATGGAGAGTTTAGTCACCTAACAAATAATATTAGGATTATATTCCAGTTCGTTCTAGTTTTAGAAAAAATAGAGAAAATGCACACTCGTTTGCATCTCGACACTGGCTAAAATCTATATAAATAGTTCAATGTAAACAAACGTCATCATTCTGAGGGAGCACATATTATTTTACCTTTCATGTCATACTTAAAGTTCTGAACCGATTTTTGCCTATTTATCTTAAACAAGGATATGTCTTTACAATGTTACAATAAGTTTGTTTATGCATAGTTAGTTTATATGTTTAGAAAATAAAGGTGTCCGATGGGGGTACCCCTAACCAAGATTTTACGCCCGTTACCTGTGAAATAATGAATGCTCCCCAATTCGTCCGTATGACGTCATACTACAGCTCAATACATGAGGTATATATTTTGCCAGTCACATAAAGTCGTTAGACTTTTGATGTAACAATTTAAAAATTCATTTAAAAAAGCAATTTTTAGGTGTCCGATGGTGGTACCCTTGCGCTAGCCATTCAAGTTCAGTCAGGATATTTATCAGTGTTACATGTAGTTTTGTACGTACGATTATCTTTAGGCCTACTCGTTTTCTGCGATAAAATTTAATAAACGTGAAATAAATTCGTTTTCAATTTTCTAATAATAATAATGGATAGTGTGGGACAAAGATCACCCACTAAAGATGAACAATAATGGGTGTTAAATCCGAAAATTTCTAAAAGGACCAGAGATCGATGCCCTGAACAAAAGGTCAAGTAACTCTTAGTACTTAGCCCTCAGATATATGTGTACCAATCCTTAACGATAGTTTTACTTCTTTGTGTATCAATGTTTACCCGCTAGAAAAAAAAAGAAAGAAAGAAAAATAATAAAGAAATACATAAAACACTAATAAAAACTAACAAAATTTCACATTTTACCCTCAAAGTGCCAAAAAAAAAAAAAAAAAAAAAGAAGAAGAAAAAAAAAAAAAAAAAAAAACGGACGACGGACAGACTCGGTGCCAGGGAGTGCAAGTCATGGATCTGTTCCATGGCATAGAGACCTCTGGAGAATAAGAATATCATCATCATTAAAAGCGGACAATAAAATTTACCTGTGTAAAATTTCAATCGATGGAATGTTTCGTACAAGCTACATTGTATATCATCATATTGTTGTTAGCCATGTTGCTGTTGTATTGAATATTGTAGGGGGAGGGCTGTAACTAATGTTGTGAGAACTTGTAGCCCGACCCACTTGCTACTATTTGAGCAATAAAATATGTTTAAACTAAACTATCATCATATTGAGAATTCAAAAAACTAAGGGGAAATAGTGTAGGTCAAGATGAGGCGGCTCATTATGAGCCGCTTCATCCGGATCTACTCTGTTTACAAATCAACTATTTTCATTTCTGGCCGGGTTTTGAGGGTTAAACTTTCTGTCATGACAATCGTATTTTCAGTGGGACATAAAGCTTAAACAACGTCATATCAATGTCGCTGCAATATCTTTGTTGTACATGTATCAGGGGCGTAACTAGGGGCAATTTCATAATACGCACAACCATGTTTTATTCTCTACTTCTTGAAGGGAAAGCTAGTATTTCAGCCACTTTGGTAATTGGTATTGAAATCTTGTCTAATTTATAAATTCTCAGCATGCAAATACGCAGGTGCGTCTTGAAATTTTGTCAATTTTGACAAAATTTCAATACGCACTTGCGTATTTGCCATATAGGTAGCTACGCCCTTGTGTATGACACTATATCAAAACGTTTCAACGTTGTACATGTGTCCCGCCTGGTTATGTTCTTGTAAATTTGAAAGAAATATAAATTCGGGATTCTTTCTTTGAACTAGTATATTAAGTTGTATACCACCCTTAAGAACAAAGGAAAAAATATGATACTACCTCGTATGTTACGTCTACACATATTCCTCTCTGTTTGCCTAGATTCTGGATGGCTTCTGACCCATATTTCCCGAACAGATCGTCTGTATGTACCACCGCTATGTACTTCCAATTTATCTCGAGCAAAAAATTTATAATGGCCTAAAATACAAAGGAAATGATTAAGTCGATTGACTTGCCCAAAACGGTGATCAACTAAATTCTGAGCACCTTGACTATTCCTAAAGTTTATCCTAAAATTTGAGCAAATGTGCAAAGTATCAGAAACTACAACAAAGAATGCAGCCACTTATCAGACTGTGCTCATAAAGAAGTAGTCTTATCTGCGTCTACACTATCTGCTCATGTTAGCCTATCCCATAATTTAGAGTGTGCTTCCAACTCAAGATCTTCTGCAACAACCACAACTTAGAGTTTTTCTGCAGAAGATCATGAATTGGAATCACACCGGCCCTGACGAATGAAGTCCTTTGTGCTTGTCCAGCGGTACCTGATTCGAATCGAGAGGATTATAAAGCAGTGAAATGAGAGGATTAGGCATCGCCTTTCGAACGTTTGTGCGCAAGAAACAATGGACCTCTAACAACCTACTACTGTACCTAAGGCCACAAGGCTATGGAGAAGTTGGGGAATCTATAAAATATTTGAGCCGCGACACGAGAAAACCAACAATGTGGTTGTGCGCCCAGCGCAGACTCAGATCAGCCTGGGCATCTGCCCAGTCTGGTCAGACTCATCGCTAAGCGCTTAAAGGGTAGCTATGGGCCTAGGCTACCTCCATGCGGACAGTGCAGACACTGATCTTCGTTGGTTTTCTCGTGTCGCGGCTCATTTGTTTTTACCTCTTACCTGATTCAATTCCGTACAATGATATATAGTCGCAAAACACAGCAACATTGTATTTTCATTAATGTAAGTAAATTAATAAAACAGAACTTAACTGGGACCAAACTTTTCCCTGTAACCTCACAGTAAGCGAATTGCCTTTAGACAGTCCAACGCCGGAAAATATTGTGCCCTGAGCTGCGTAGTTTGCTATCTTTGGCATTGTTATGTTTGGGCGAATAATACATGTCTTTGCCAGCCTGCATGCAAAGGCTGGTCAAGACTTGCAAAGTTTGCATATACTTTAAGGTAAATGGGTACACACTCAGGAGAAGCAACTCTGCAACTTCCATTTTCAACTCTTAAAGGAAAGAATTTGCTCCCTTAGAAGCAAATTCTAACCTTTAGAGTTGATCTCACTTTACAAAGGTTTTGGTTGCTCAGGGACGCAAACAGGAAGTCACAAAAGTTGTTTCCCTTTGTAATATGACAGAAAACATGGATGTGTTCCATTGCATCTTAATTCAGGGCTCAATGTTATAAAACTTGAGAATAATCTCAAACTCAAAATAAAGCACACTGATTGGCTGCTTCCGAGCACATGCTCGGAAGTAGCCAATCAGTGTGCTTTATTTTGAGTTTGAGAATGTACTCAAGTTTTATAAACTCGGGGCCTGGTTCTCTCATGTGCGACAGAAATAAACAAAATTTTCTCAGCATACTTTCAGCTGTTGATCTTCGGACGGTGTTGTTCTGTAAAAGTTGGTATAACGTCCCAAGTCCGGGTAAGTGGCGAAAGGACTTAAGACAGGAACACTGGTGCCAGAAATAGTCTCCAAGACAGCAGTGCTCGTCTCACTCTTTGATGTGCCGATTATACCTGCAATGAAAAAGATTGGAATGCTGATTATTCTTTAAGTTTCACCAGACTGCATTGTAAATATATTTCAGTCATTTCGAGTCAAAGACAATGAGATGCCAATGCAACCCGACAGGTGACAGATGGTGGGTCAGAATCAGAAACAGAACTGTTTGCTGGTGATGCGTCAAAAGAAAATCATTCACCAGGACCTGTGATCAAGGAAGCTAGTCCACAGTTTACAAGAGAACTAAAGTTAGTAACTGAATCCTCTGCACACTCAGCAGTAGAGATAAGGGAATCTGCCAGGAAGTTACAATCTCTGATCGGCGGGCGGAGAAACTGGACTTGTAAATGTCAGCCCCAGCCAGTGGGGTTTGAAATGACAGGAAAGGATGCTTCCTGGGTTGCCAGCCTGGACGAACAATGTCATTTGTGGGTATACTGGCACCCTTCAGACTTTTGTAAAGCATTATGAGTCTACATGTACAATCTTTCCTCTCTTTTTCGGAGAATTCCACTTAATTTTCTCCGAAATTCCAGTCACACGCCCAGTTTCACAGGTGGCTCCCAGTTTCCTAGGTGACCTTGAACAAAGTCAAAGAGAATTACACTAGGACCAACACCAAAACCAACCCTTAAGTAACGCTTTGCTAAAGTCCGTTCACTCATAGTTCCATAGATGCCTTTGTCTTGTATGTCTTTAAGAGGCAGTCCAGTCATGCGATGGTGCTGTGTAGGCGTCCTACTTATTTGGATAATAATAGAACGGTCGACTGAGCTTGCAGCAGGTGCGGGATGGGGGTTGTTTGGTTGGTTGGTTGGTTTGGGTTTAACGGCTTTTTGAGACAGTATTTCAGTCTATAACGAGCCGTCTCTCAGAGACGAATGTTGTTTGGACGTTTAGTATTATTTTTATCTCATCTGTTCAATTTCTTCCTCTCTCTCTCTCTCTCTCTGGGAGACGGTTCGCTATATGCTGAAATACCGTCTCAAAAACTGGTTAAACTAAAACAACCAACCACCATCTATGTCTTTATTCGGCCGTTCATTCGTTTATTTATTCGTAAATCATGGTGGAAATATATGGAATCAATGTTAAATTGCATATATGGTACCATTCATTTGTGTAAAAAAACATTGGCCGTCTGCAAATACGTATATCTTATGCTCATATGTTCATCAATAAATATTCTTTAATAAACATAAAAGTTTTGTTTCATTTTCTTTGATAATTATTCACACTATCTAATGAAATACCGGGGTCAATCATACATGGAAAATGTCCAGGGGGGAAGGTATTTAGTTTAACAAATCAATTATGAGCACTCTCATCACATTTTTTTCTAATAAAATCTTTGTTTGTATATTCATACGGGCAGTTAGCATATTTGCTTTATACATTCGAACATACAAAAATACCCAGTCCTTACCAGTAATCATGACACAATTCATTTCAGTCTACATAAAGAACGACATTTGTACGACACATGAATGTCCGATCTTCGGATTTGTATGAATGGTATATACCTTTATGACTGTTATAATGGTAAAAGGAAAAGATCTTCGGACTTGTATGAATGGTATATACAGTCAAACCTGCTTATGTGGTCACCTCTATTAAGGAGTCACCTGCCTTTAGCAGCCACCTTTCCCATGTCCCTAGAACCAATATACAGTGCAAATGAACCTGTATTAAGGGGCCACCTGTCTTAAGCAGCCAAATTTTGGGCTTCCCTTGGGTGACCCCTTAAGACAGGTTTGACTGTACCTTTATGACTGTTAAAATGGTAAAAGGAAAATATCTTCAGACTTGTATGAATGGTATATACCTTTGTGACTGTCAAAACGGTAAAAGGAAAAAATCTTCGGACTTGTGTGAATGGTATATACCTTTATGACTGTTATATTGGTAAAAGAAAAAGATCTTCGGACTTGTACGAATGGTATATACCTTTATGATTGTTATAATGGTAAAATGAAAAGATCTTCGGACTTGTATGAATGGTATATACCTTTATGATTGTTATAATGGTAAAAGGAAAAGATCTTCGGACTTGTATGAATGGTATATACCTTTATGATTGTTATAATGGTAAAAGGAAAAGATCTTCGGACTTGTATGAATGGTATATACCTTTATGATTGTTATAATGGTAAAAGGAAAAGATCTTCGGATTTGTATGAATGGTATATACCTTTATGATTGTTATAATGGTAAAAGGAAAAGATCTTCGGACTTGTACGAATGGTATATACCTTTATGATTGTTATAATGGTACATGTAAAAGGCAAAACTCTTCGGACTAGTATGAATGGTATACATGTATGTATATACCTTTATGATATTCATAATGGTAAAAGGCCGATATCTTCTATAATGACTATTATAATGGTAAAAGGCCAAGATCTTCTATAATGACTGTTATAATGGTTAAGGCTAAGATCTTCTATAATGACTGTTATAATGGTTAAGGCAAAGATCTTCTATAATGACTGTTATAATGGTAAAAGGCCAAGATCTTCTATAATGACTGTTATAATAGTTAAGGCCAAGATCTTCTATAATGACTGTTATAATGGTTAAGGCCAAGATCTTCTATAATTACTGTTAAAATGGTAAAAGGCCAAGATCTTCTATCATGACTGTTTTAATCGTGAAAGGCCAAGATCCTCTTACTTGTATGAATTATACCTTTATAATTGTTATAATGGTAACAGGCCAAGATCTTCTATGACTGTTATAATGGTAAAGGGCCAAGAAGCATCTCTGCCATTTACATTTTTGTCTCCCTTCTCGATAGGGGCTAATTCTTAAAAGGAAAGCAATGCTTTCCTATGCTTTCCAACGAGCGAATTATTTTCTTTTGCAGTATATCCCATTTCTTCCAGGGAATTAAACAGGAAGGAAAGTTATCTCATTTTGCAAACATGAGGCAAAAGTATGGCAGCATTGCCATTCACCTTGAATGGACTGGCATGAGGTGTATCATGACCGGTAAGGAGCAGGTCTATGTATATTCAGATGCATAATCCGAGATTTGTAAGTAGTAACCACAGGCGCTTGAAGTTTTATGCTATTTTAAAATATATTGCAAAGATGCCGCTAAACATCCAGGCTATGAGCCATTTTGAAGAAATTGCTTATAGACAGCGCCAAGTTTAAAGGGTTTTCAGTTTGTTTATTTTTTAGCATAGAACTTCAAGCGCCTGTGTAGTAACGTACCAATCTGGCAAACACTTCTATTTGCTTCTGCGCATGCGTCACTACCTAGTGGAAGTCCGTCAACAACGTCGATAGCTCTGCCGATGCTGTATCTATTGATACCACAGTCATCATAAACGTCGAAACCTGAAATATTAATGAAGCGTTGATGAGAAAAAAATCAGCATTTTAAAGTTTATTACCCTCTATGATGGAAGGGAGGAGGTACATAATCTATATCCCTTTCCTCCAATTTCATTAAAACCCATCAGTCACCACTTTTACGTAGCCTTATCTACAGAGGTCCTAGTGCTACATCATTTATATCATGGAGACTTTGCAACAACCTTTTTATTGACAGAGAGAGAGAGGGAGAGAGAGGGGATGTAGTTAAGTTTGTGGGCCAGTTTGTGTGTTTTCTCTGTGTTTTAAATATATTTCTCGTTGCCCTTCGTTAAAAACGATCATAATAAAACGTCATACATTTTCAGTGCTATTGTTTATTTTTATTTTTACTCTCAGTCTCGTACAAGACAAATGCAAAATATTTTGCTTTTAGTACAAACGGGTAAACTGGCTAATTTACATTCACATAACGCTGTGAGCATGAACGACTCAGTTGCATTTGGATGTCAGCGGTACAACATCGCTGTTATTAAGGCCAGATTGGACTGGCATGTCACTCGTATCATATTGCTGTGTTACTACGAATGACTATGCTGTCTTTTTGTGTCAGCTATATAATGCTATCCTGTGGAAGCGATGGCTAAGTTGCAATGGCTTGTCACCCGTGTAATATTTCCGTGAGAGTCTGACTGCCTTAGCTGCATTCACATCATCACATTGTTGAGTACAAACGGCTAAGCTCTATTAGCCTGTCGATACATGTAGTATAATATCACGCTGTTAACATGGTGAATTGCAATTATGCGGGCTAACTTGCATTATCATGACAGCCGAATAGTTTTTACCCTGTGAGTACAAACGGCTAAGCTGTATTTGCATGTCAACATATAACTTGAAACTATCTAAATGACTGGCTAAGCTGCACTTTGCATGTCAGTCATATAACATTAGACTATTGGTATGAAGGGTCTAGCTACATTTCATATGTCAGCCATATAGCATTACAGCATTAGTATCAACTGCCAAATTGCATTTGCATGTCAGCCATATTACATTTGACTATCGGTATGAAGGGTCCAGCTGCATTTTATATGTCAGCCATATAACATTACAGCATTAGTATCAACGGCCGAATTGCATTTGCATGTCAGCCATATTACATTTGACTATCGGTATGAATGGTCTAGCTGCATTTTATATGTCAGCCATATAACATTACAGCATTAGTATCAACGGCCGAATTGCATTTGCATGTCAGCCATATTACATTTGGCTATTGGTATAAACGGTTTAGTTACATTTTATATGTCAGCCATATAACATTATAGCATTAGTAACAACGGTCGAGTGCATATAACATTTAACTATTCATATGAATCACTAAGCCGCATTTGTACGTCAGTCATATAATATTAGGCAATTGGTATTAAAGGCATAGCTGCATTTTCATGTCCGCCATATAACATTAAACTATTGGTATGCACATCTTAGCTGCAACAGCTGTTCAGCGATATAGCGTAAGACTTTTGGTATGAACAGCTAAGCTGTATTTGCACGGCGGCCATACAAAATTAGACTGTTGGTAAGAACAGCTAAGCTTCATTTGCATGTCAGCCACATAAAATTAGACTATTGGTATGAACAGCTAAGCTGCATTCGCACGTCGGCCATATAAAATTAGACTATTGGTATGAACAGCCAAGCTTCATTCGCACGTCGGCCATACAGAATTAGACTATTGGTATTTTAAAAACAGCTAAACTGCTTTCGCACGTCGGCCTTATAAAATTAGATTATTGGTATGAACAACTAAGCGGCATTCGAACGTCAGCCATATAAAATTAGACTATCGGTATGAAGAGCTAAGCTGCATTTGCATGTCAGCCAAATAACATTAAACTATGGGTATGAAGAGTAGAGATATGCATGTCAGCCATATAGCATTAGACTATTGGTGTGAACGGCTTAGCTGCAATTGCATGTCAGCCATAAAACATTAGACTTGGTACAAACGGCTTAGCTGCATATGCATTTCAGCCTTATAACATTAAGCCACATGACATTAGACTTGGTACATAGGGCTTAGCTGCCATTTAAAATTAGACTATGGGTACGAACGGTTAAGCTGCATTTGCATGTCACCCCGTTAATTACAGGATTAGTTCGAACGACTTAATACATTCACGCTATATAGCTGTATAACTTAACACAGTCAGGACAAGTGGCTAAGCTGTATTTGCATGTCAGCCTCTAATACTATCTTGTCACCACGTTTACAATGTGAGTACGAACGGCTGATAAAGCTGCATTTGCATAATATCCACGAAACAAGCTACCCTTACATGTAAGCTGTATATGACATTGTACTGTGAGTATGACTAAATAGATTTGTATTTCATTCGTATAATTAACAGCCGGGCCGCGTAGCGCAGTCGGTAGCGCATCTGACTCAAGAGTCACAGGTCCCGGATTCGATACCCGGTCCGGCCACATACTTTTGTTTCTCCTTCCGCTGATTCAAGAAGGGCAATTGTCAGTTACTGGGAAGTAAGTGCACTCAGTACTGGTTAACCAGTTAGGAGGTCTAAGCCTGCCTAGGAAAAGTGTGGTTAGGTTAAGTGACCGTCCCGACATGACCATGGTTGTTACCGTGGATGTAAAGCAATAAAAAACAACAAAAACGTATAATAATCATCCCAATGGGCACAGAAGGTTGATTCAACGATGTTTTAACGCTGTGTGCATGCTGGAATTACATTGGTAGTATGATTAATTTTGCCGCCTTCGCATGCCAATCGTGTAAAGTTACACTGTGCGTACGAATGGCTAAGCTACCTTTAGTGTAAGCGCAAATGGTTAAACTGAATTTGCATGTTATCTGTCACACATTCGTCGCACACAAACTTCAATAAGGCTGTATCCTTCGTACTTTTTTTCAATTTTGTGTTTTTGTACCTAAAGCTAAACTCATCAATCAGTTGAGACATGTTAATAAAAATATCTTTGCTCTATTACTAATAGTTTCATTTCATTTAATAATGACTTCTTTAATCTTCACCTGTATACCTGAGCATGGAGAAACCCAAAAAGTGTAGATTTTGCCAAATTTTCCGAACGCAATTATTATAGCGATATCACTCTTACATCATAGAGTTTTATTAACTTGCTTACAAAAAATAAACAACAGAAAGCTATGGACCTGCTCATGATCCGACTGTGTGGAAGCCCAGGTGCATCAGGTTCTTTACTGGTCGCCTATGCCAGTTAGTGGATTTTTCATGCGCAGATGCATTTATTCAGTACCCAAAATATTTTTCCTGCGACTTAACTACTCTTTGTATTGTATATATTCGGACATCTCCATTTTTTCTGTAATGGGCCTGTCTGTCTTTTATATTAAGCCAGTTCATTTTTCCATCAGGAATTTTTTTAAACAGCTGGTAAATAGTGTAGACCAAGATCAGACTGCGAGGAGCAGTCTGATCTGAGTCTACATTGTTTTCCCAGGCATGACCATCCAAACATTTGGTACAAATTTCGTATTATCTAAATATGTATTCAGCCACAAAAAGCAAACAGCGTAGATAGCTTTAAACTGTGTGTTGATTTATCGTAAGTACAAAAGAGAAATACATATCCATGCGTAACTGGAATTTAGGGTCTTAAAAAGGTGAAAACTTGTACAAAGATATCTACCGAGGTTCAAAAGATTTCACGGTAGATAAACTATCCTAAGTAGATCAATACTAAATATATAAAGCATCTTATATATTATATTTGCCATTCCCATTTCAATACCATGTCAGCTTATATGACTATTTCAGCAGTTTCGTATTCTAACTAATATTTTATATGTGTACGGCTGAAATGTGATTCAGCTCAGCCTAGGCCATTTACATCCATCATGTGACATGAAATGAAACTTTGCAGTTTGCATACGTGCCAGTCGTTCATGTTAATAATAACAATATTGGTGTATACGGCTGACCAGCAGATGCAAGTGACGTTTGCATAAAGTTTGACGTCATGAAAGTTTGGCGTAGAATCGTCACTGGTTCTCTCATCCACATAACGGTTAAATACATGTACAGCTCTAAATATTGCGGACTTAAGTCGCCAAAATTTTCAGTTATCTGATTTTAGAAAGTAATGTGGCATGCGATGTCAAAAGGTATCAGTCACGCTTTGCATTGATGAGAATCAGTTTAATTTTAGATTATATAAGAACATACAGTTATTGAATATTGTGTCATAAGACATAATGTGATGTCACCTAGAGAATACCGATATTAAACTCTGCTGTTGCGTCGGTCAGTACTGGTAGTCTTAAACCGCACCTTAATATAAAGAAATAAGACAAGATTTCGTTGCAGATAGCAAGATTTATACGTCGACAGTGGTTCCATAGAAACAAGTATATGATGGACACAATGTCATTCATATGACATGATATGATGCTGAATGCATAGCTGCTTGTTAGCGTAATTCCCAAATATACTTATCATTTTGAAATACATCATATACATATATTATATATTGCGAATTAGAAGACTTTATCACGAAACGTTTATAGAATCGCTGTGAGCGGGCTACCCAGCCCTACTCCCTTTTAGGAAGGGGGAGGTAGGTTTATCCATGCTCATGACCGGCAAGATCATTTGCTCAAGCTGTCAAAATGCCCAAACCCAAAGTACAAAACTATTCAGTCACCAACGAATGCTCCTCTACTTCGGATTACAGGCATTAAATCCCAAACAAGTGCCCCCGATCTAGAGAGTGTTGTCTCACTCTACATAACAAAAGTCTCACAAAATCATTATAATACAAACTTTTGCAAACTTTAAATAACTTCGATTGTCGAATGATGTGTTCGGGGTAGAAATCTCGCTTAGAACTGAAAAACTGTTTCCCGCCAAAGCCTTTATATGATACCTGTCACATGACTAGCCACTGCTCAAACTTGTTATAGAACCGGTTCTGTTAAGACATACTTGAAGTTCTCCGCTATACGTTGTAACGCGGAGAACTAGCAATTCTCTGGCCGACATTGCCTCAAAGTCAATAATTATATAACATTATATAACTGACATGCAAAGTGCACCCAGCATTTCTAATTCACTAGGTCACGTCATTAAAATGACATGCACGCTATGTTATATTATAAAAACGGCATGCTCATCCTGATTCTGTTTGAAAATAGAGTTCCGCTGAAATCGGTGTTAGGGGGGTAGGTGATGTTACTGTTCATGTGCAGGCTCATTAATGCCGATGTATGTAATCTAAAAAGACTGTCATACAAACGCAACTAAGCCGTTGTACTCACTAGGGAATGTATAATGGCTGGCGTACAAACGAGGTTTAGCCTTAAGTTTGTTCTTAATATATACTATTAAATGGCTGACATAGAAACGAGGCTTACCCGTTGTTCTTACTATGTAATGTCATAAGGCTGACATACAAACGCAGCCCTGCCATTATTCTTACTATAAAATGTTATAAGGCTGACATACAATAGAAACCTAGCCGTTGTTCTTACTATATAATGTTATAAGGCTGGCATACAAACGAAACCTAACCGTTGTTCGTACTATATAATGTTATAAGGCTGTCAAACAAACGCAACTTATAAGCAGTCGTTGGTTGGTTGGTTGGTTGATTTGATGCTTAACGTCCATGGTAAACAACTAAGGTCATGTCGGGACGGTCAGTTAACCTAACCACACTATTCCTGGGCAGGCTTAGACCTCCTAAGCGGTTAACCAGTACTAAGTGCACATACTTTCGCCAGTAACTGACAACTGCCCTTCTTGAATCAGCGGAAGGAGAAACGAAAGTATGTGGCCAGATATAAGCAGTCGTACTCACTAGGTAATGTATTAGGGCTGACATACAAACGAGTTTTAGCCTTTGTTCTTACTATATAATGTTATAAGGCTGTCATACAAACGAAGCTTATAAGCAGTTGTACTCACTAGGTAATGTATAAAGGCTGACATACAAACGAGGTTTAGCCATTGTTCTTTTTATAAAATGTTATATGGCTGACATACAAACTAAGCCTAGCCGTTGTTCTTACTATATATAGTCATACGGCTGACATACAAACGAAGCCTAGCCGTTGTTCTTACTATATAAAGTCATATGGCTGACATACAAACGAAACCTAGCCGTTGTTCTGACCACAGGCGCTTGAAGTTCTATGAACAAAAAAACCCTCAAAACCCTTTATAATTGACGCATTCTTCAAAATGTCTCATAGCCTAGATGTTTAGCGGAATTGAAATATGTTTCATAGCATAGAACTTCAAGCGCCTGTGTTCTGACTAAATAATGTTACATGGCTGACATACAAACTAAGCCTAGCCGTTGTTCTTACTATATAAAGTCATATGGCTGACATACAAACTAAGCCTAGCCGTTGTTCTAACTATATAATGTTATTAGGCAGACATACAAACTAAGCCGAGCCGTTGTTCTTATCATATAATGTTATAAGGCTGTCAAACAAACGCAACTTACTATAAACTGTTATATGGCTGACATAGAAACGAGGCTTATCCGTTGTTCTTACTATGTAATGTCATAAGGCTGACATACAAACTAAGCCTAGCCGTTGTTCTTACTATATAAAGTCATATGGCTGACATACAAACTAAGCCTAGCCGTTGTTCTTTCTATATAATGTTATAAGGCTGACATACATACGCAACCTAGCCGTTGTTCTAACTATATAATGTTATTAGGCGGACATACAAACTAAGCCGAGCCGTTGTTCTTATTATATAATGTTATAAGGCTGTCTTATAAACGAAGCCTAGCCGTTGTTCTTACTATATATAATGTAAAAGTCTGACATACAAACGAAGCCTAGCCGTTGTTCTTTCTATATAATTTTATAAGGCTGACATACAAACGCAGCCTAGCCGTTGTTCTAACTATATACTGTTATTAGGCGGACATAAAAACTAAGCCTAGCCGTTGTTCTTATTATATTTTGTTATAAGGCTGTCTAACAAACGAAGCCTAGCCGTTGTTCTTACTATATAATGTCAAAGGCGGACATACAAACTAAGCCTAGCCGTTTTCCTTACTATATAATGATATAAGGCAGACACACAAACGAAGCCTAGCCGTTGTTCTTATTATATACTGTTATATGTCTGACTTACAAACGAAGCCTAGCCGTTGTTCTTACTGTATGTCATAATGCTGACATAGAAACGCAGCGTTGCCGTTGTTCTCACTATGTAAAGTTATACGACTGACCTACAAACGAAGCCTTTCCGTTCTTCTAATTGTATGTCATAATGCTGACATAGAAACGCAGCGTTGCCGTTTTCTCAGTATGTAAAGTTATACGACTGACATACAAACGAAGCCTAGCCGTTGTTCTAACTATATATTGTTACAAACGAGGCATAGCCGTTGTTCTGACTAAATAATGTTATATGGCTGACATACAAACTAAGCCTAGCCGTTGTTCATACTATATAACGTTATAAGGCTCACATACAAACGAAGCCTAGCCGTTGGTCTTACTATATAACGTTATAAGGCTGGCATACAAACGCAGCATAACCGTTGTTCTTACTATACAATGTAATAAGGCTGACATACAAACAAAATCTATCCGTTTCTCTTACTAAATAATGATGATATAAGGTTGACATACAAACAAAATCTAGCCGTTGTTTCTAACTATATAATGTTATAAGGCGGACATCTAAACGAAGCCTAGTTTGTTCTTACTATATAAAGTTCTCTCTCTCTCTCTCTCTCTCTCTCTCTCTCTCTGTATTGCCTTTTTATTTTACCTTATTGTCTAGATATTTCTTCTGTTATTCAGTTTTACTTTCTAACTTTCTATCATTGTTTTTCGGGAAAATATATTACAATGCATTAATATGAATATTTTTGTTAACATAATTTTGTCAAACTATCGCCATGATGTTCATTTGTTAGATATGTCCTAGGAGAGGAACTTTATAAGTACTAGTGCTTCCGTTCCAATCCTATTATTTGTATTTTGTCAATGTTTATGTGTATTGGATAGATTGAAATAAAATATGTTTAAACCAACTCCAGCTGAGCATGTACTCACTACATTATCTTATAAGGCTGTCATACAAATGAGCTTAGCACTTCTACTCACTATGTAATTTTAGACTTCAAGGTTGACATACAAACGCAGCTTAGCCGCTACTCTTGACTATGTACAAACGTAGCTTAGCATTTGTTCTCACAATGTCATGTTATAAAACCGACATACAAGCTCATCGCAGCCGTTATATACATGTACTCATTCTGTAATGTTATGAAGCTGACATACAAACGAAGTTTTGCCACTGTTCTCACTATGACATGCAAGAGGGCTGACAAACAAACGAAACTTAGCCGTTATACAACCTATGTTATGACTGAGGGTTGACATACAAACGAAACTCAGTCGTTGTACTCAATGTGTAACGTTATAAGGCATACAAACGCAGCTTAGCCGTTATAAGCACTATGCAATATTATAAGGCTGACATATATAAGCACTTTAATGCTTAGCCGTTATACTACTCTTAAATATTTAATGTTATATTAAAGGCTGACATACAAACATCGCTTAGCTTTTGACTTACAAACGCAGCCTGGCCGTTGTATGTAATTTAAAAAAGCCGACATACAAACGCAGCCTATCCGCTGTATTTACTACGAACAAATATAGCACCATGCAATGTTAGAGGGCTCACATACAAACAGAGCTTAGCCTTTGTACTTACACTGTAATGTTAGAGGGCTGACATACAAATGCAATACAAACGATATTTTTTATTTTAACAAATGTTTTATAGCCCTTTGGGTTACATGTATTTAGCTTGTATTATGGTTTGAATACCCCGCCAATATTTCTATTCATGATCTTTCTACCTTAACCAAATGTCATGAAAGTAGCACCACTCACCTAATTGTACTCCTTGTATGAAACTACCATTGTTTATTCTTTCCACTGCCCACTGAATAACGCCTACAGATTGTAAAGCAACGTCAGACCACTGTGACCCACATCTGTAATCCTCCGTCGGCTCACGCAGGCTGAGGATCACTGTAAACTTGACGTCGGCGTCGGGGTTAATACTGAGAGAGACTTCTGGTCCAGAACACTGGTCAATTTGGGCGTGAATAGTGAAGAATAGGGAGACTGTGCAGAGAGAGAATATGAACTCCATTGCCATACAATCCTGACTCCGTGTTACGTTTTATCCAATGTTAAATAATAAAGTTTGTCCATTCGTGTGGCAATATAATTTATCATTCCTGACGGCAGATTCATAACATGCAGCCCCTTCTAAGGTAAGGATCAAAACGTGTCTTGTTGCGAAATCAAATTACATCCGGGTCAGTTTGTATATATTTCATGTATGTGCAAACATGCATTTGATTCTATACTTATCTGCTGTTTTTCGTGTTACTATGCATGAACGTTTTTGAGCTGTATGTATCCATGTGAGAACGCCACTGTCAATTTTTTGTAGCCAGTTTACTGGTCTTCAAAATGTCTCAGATTGTATCCTTGAAGACAGGCCTTTATATTGCAGTCCTAGAAACTCTCAGCTTCGACTTTGTAAGTTTTTTTGTTCTGTCATATTAATTAAAAATGTCGGCAAACCGAGCAGACCCTGATCAGACTGCTCTTGAGCTATCTGATATGGGTCAACATTGTTTACCAGACTATTTAGATTAAGGTGTAAAGGTACAGTACAATGTCAATTTTTCCGCCACTTTTACAAAGAGAAGGAGCTTTTACAACTTCCCGTTTGCTTCCCTGGATGTTGAATCACTTCTTAAAAAGGGTCTACTCTTAAAAGGAAAGAATTTGCTCCTACAGGAGCAAATTCTTTTCTTTGAGAGTTGACCTCCTTTGAATAAGGGTGTATATAGTCAGATGATAAAAGCTGCTTCCTCTGAAAGTATGCCCATTCACCTTAAAAACAGTAGTTCTTACAATACCGGTTCCAGTTCTTCGAAAACAAGTATGCGCTTTACATATTCCGTAACAAACAGGTTTATAGTCCAGTCATAAAGATGTTTACGATTTTGCCCCATCCACACATCAGAATTTGTCATATCTCTTAACAGTCACTGAAACGTAAATTTTCTTTTCTACACTATACAAAATCACCGAGCATACAATACTTCAACATAATAATGGTGTCTCTTTGTTTGGGAAAGTTTACTGGTGGTATCTCATTTCGCATAGAAAACACAACACCATTCATAAAACGAAACAGTAGCAAACGAAGACAACCGAATATGCTCTAATATTGGGATAGTATCAACGCCTGAGTGAGCAGTCCAAACCCATATTACACTAAACAGCTGTGAGGAGCAGTCTGATCTGTCATCTGTTTGTTACCATACATTGTATAATATACTTAGCAAAAATAAAAACTTGACAGTCGCTTTTTTTCATCCTACGGTAGTCGGGAAATAGTGAGACAAAAAAAATTCTTTCAGTTTAAGAAAGTGTAATTATTCTGTCATATCATAATCACTCAAATTTCAAGATTCCACAGATACAGCAAAATTGAGGCTATTGTAAACGTCACAAGGGTACTTTTCTGTTTTCTATCCTCAAAACCAAAAAAATACCAAATTTAAAATCGTCGAAGTCTGCTTAAATTTAAAAAAAATCTGTTGGCAACGCTTTGCCGTTATTCAATCCAATCTGTGCGGACTCATAAGCTAAAATTATGCCGATGCACGGTCGACTAGGAGGCCGTAAGGACCAGACGAAAAACCTCAGTCCACGCCATTATGAAGTCAGAAATTCAGTTTCAATGGACTTCCCATTACACATTTGAGTCTTTATGGCAGTTTTAGAAATGGCTTTCAAATAAATTTAGTAATAAACACATTGAATTTGCAAGACAAGCAAACTAATCACGAAGAAAATAACGAAAAAGACGCATTGGTATAGAAGATACGGCATTTCATAAATCTCTATATGTTTAATTCAAAGGGAGGTAATCTGAAAGTTTTGAAACTTTAAACGTTATTTTCAGGATGTGGTTACAATTACCATAAGCGTTTAAAGTGTTTTCTATGCATACTGGAACTACTGTTTATTGCGTACAAAAGAATTTTCTTCTGCGCATGCGCAAATTAAAGTTCTTTTCTGAATTAATAAAATAGGAATAAGTTAGATAACTCCGGACAGGACAAACATTTACCAACAATTTTTCATGATTTAAGTAATCAGATGTCTGTCCAACTCGAAAACATCCATATATACATTACAAATTTGCTAGGTTGGCAGGAATTGAAAAATAAAAACCGTCAAGTTTTTATTTTTGTTCAGTATAGAACATCTACAATTCTGTTGCCCAAATTCTAAGATTGTAGAGTCCGTTAAAGGCCTACTTGTTAAAATACCTCGTTTACGGTAAAGAGGTCACGATTACTCAGCCTCATCCAACTGCATTTTTGCGGTGTTAACAAACTCAAAAACACATGTTTACAATATTTTATATCCGGACATGTAAATCCAACAAAATGATACTAAAATCAAGAAATGGGAACGTCTTCAGGTGAAACACACTAAATATAAACATTACTTTACTGTATAAAGCATTACTTTACTGTATAAATAAATACAAATGAATGAATGACAAGCAAACTGTCCTACTTCCTAACCAAATTATACCTGAGCCGCAACTCGACAAAAGAAAGCGGGTTGAGCGCACAGCGAAGACTCAGATCAGCCTGGGCATCCGCCCAGTCTGATCAGAGTCTTCGCAGTGCGCTTAAGTGGTAGATAAGGGTCTAAGCTACCTCCGTGCCGACAACGAAGATTCTGACCAGGCTAATCTGAGTCTTTGTTGGGCGCACATATGCCACTTTGGTTGTTTTGTCGCGTCGCGGATCAATTATATGTTATACAGGTAAAATGGGGTGTGCCACATGAAAGATACCATACGGCTTGTACGCACAGAAATATTTACATAAGTCTGCACATAAATGCAGTACGGTAAGATTATCCCCAATTCTCAAAACAAATATGTTAATCCTTGGGGGATCCATAAAGTTGAAAATAAAGACTTTGGTAAGTGTATACGGAGTCCCAGGCATATTACACTATTTACTGTTTCGTATATTGCCTTTTCACGTGACACCATTGAAATCTTTATATTAGGAATATTGTCAACATTGCGCTTAAGATTTCCCCGGGAGGACAGGTAAATTAAAAGTAGATCTTATCAGAAAACAAATCCATTCATATCTTTTCACACATTTACGTATGTCTTATCTCCCTTTAGTAATTTCGTGAAATTTGCTCTTGATTTTAGTGATAGTGATGCTACCCCAACGTCTGCCACATCGCAACAAGGCATCATGGATGCATCCCTCGCTCTAAATACTGACATGTCACTATGCCATGGGACGAAAAGACAGAGACAATGTCTAAATAACAGATACCATATGTGGCAGACTGCTGGACAAAAAACGGGCTCATTGTCAGTAAAAAAAACTAAGTCTCCATAGTCCTACAGTATTAAAATGGTAAAAAAAAATCGGTACAGTATTCACGATTGATGACAGTTTGTCGGTTGATATGCTTTTCGTGTCCTATTATATAACTTGCAAGAAGTCAGGTTAAAAGGGTAGCGTTCCAATTATCTAAAGCCAGTCAATGACGGTCATTTACATTGACGCAACGGTAGTGAAAAGCTTGTAGCGGCGATTATTACGTGAATTTATACCATTGTTAGAGCAATTTGGACGGACACACGGCGCCAAGTGCGTGCAATTATGATTACGTACCGCTGAGCCACTTGAAGAACGTCGTTAGGAGAATTGAACTGAACTGAAAATTGTTAGAGCAATGCAACCTTTGACCTGCAGGGTCTACATGCTCGGTGACCGCAAGGGATGGACAGCTGTTTCGGTTCTTTCAACAGTATTACAGTCATATTGAGTCGATGGAAGAGTGAAGGGCTGTATATAATGGAACCTCGTTTTCGGTTAAAAGAATTTCCGCCAGCTGCGGGAATCGACCCGGCTAGCTGACCGCAAGGTTAAACAGTTCGAAACAGACTCGTTTATACTATAGCTTGGTCGAGGTAAGTTGGCAAGCCATGTGGCCTTTGTTTGTATAAATATTTATGTTTATAGTGCCTAAATATAGACAAGTTTATAATTAGAAGCGTTTGGTGATACCGAAAGTACTTATATTGGAAAGTGTAAAGAATAATACCTGTGTTATGACGGATGAATACAAAGTGCATGTTGGCCGAGTGGTCAGGGCGAAGACGGAAAAAATGTTTCTAGATACGTATGTACTATGAGTTCGAATCCGGGTCAAGTTGTTTTTTTCATTTGTATTCCATATATTTTTTATATCATATTCTTTTTTCTTTTCTTTTAATTTATCTATTTGTATATAAACTGTGTCATGATGAATCTAGATATTTCGATCCAAATCGCTTTTTGCCGAAGAATTCGTCTGTTATGTCGCTCATGTAAAATATAAAGCCAACAAAATAATTTGACACAGAATATGCATATCAACATGCGTATCCGTACAATCTGATCAGCACATTAAATATGTTACATGTACCTGACTCATACATATGAGCCGCGACTCGACAAAACAAACAAAGTGGCATATGCGCTCAGCGAAGACTAAGATCAGCCTGGGCATCCGCCCAGTTTGATCAGTCTTCGCTGTCCGCATGAAGCTAGCTTAAACCCTTAGCTACCCTTCAAGCACACAGCGAAGACTGATCAGACTGGGCGGATGCCCTGGCTGATCTGAGTCTGCGCTGGGCGCACAACCATCGTTTGTTGGTTTTCTTGTGCCGCGGCTCATATTACAATACACACTTCTATTTAATCTAAGCCGATTAAATTTTTTAAAAGATGTTTCTTGTTAAACTTATCTCATACCTGGAAAACACCTGTGTACTCTACCTATTTATAGGTATATAAACAATAATATTTACCACAAACAATTACGATAAACACGGCCAACTCAGCGCGACCGACCTATAGACAACGAGGGACAAGCATTTACTTTTACGTGTGATATATGCAACCGTTTAGATGCAATGAAACTCGGTACAGAGGGTCAAAAAGAGACTAAACAATCTTTCTTCATACGGTTTATATTGCAGCGACGGATACCTCAAGACCTATACCTCGTAGGCACTAATACTATAAATGAAGGCACCCATGAAAAGGCCACAATGACAAAGCCAAAATCACCCAAGACTCCGAAAGAAGAAGGGATAAATGCAAAAGACAAAAGGAACAGTAGATCATACTCAATCCAATAAAGTGTATGGGCACTTCATTAGTAGTCATCTGAACCACGCCACGAGAAAACCAACAAAGTGGCATGTGCGCCATATGTAGACTCAGATCAGCCTGATTATACGCCCGGTCTGATCAGAGTCTTTGCCGTGTGCTTTAAGGGTAACTTAAGGTCTATGCTAGTTGCATGTGGACAGCGAAGACTCTGATCAGATCTGGGGGATGCCCAGGCTGATCTGAGTCTTCGCTGGGCGCACATGCCATTCTGTTGGTTTTGTCGTGTCGCGGCTCAATTATATCAGCGGTGATGGTATCAGCAGACAGATACACGGCGCCTAGTGCGTGCAACTATGGCTACGTACCGCTGAGCCACTTGGGGAACGTCGTTAGGAGAATTGACCTGAAATGAACTGAAATCAGCAGACAGCAGCTAGTGGAGTGCACTGTAGGTCTTGAATTCCCAACTGTCAATGAGAGGAAAATACAATGAAGATACAAAGGAAAAGACTCTATAACAAAAAAATCCTACCCAAATCACCTTTAGAAGAAGTAAGAAATGCAAGCAACGATAAAACGGTACAGTACTGCTTCGATAACAGACGCACTAGTCCAACACCGAAGAAGTGTTTATAAGTACACCAAAAGCCATCACAAAGAGAACAACAAAAGATAATTTTTTTGTACCTATATTCGTTTTTAACCATAACAACAAAACTGAAAGCAAGTAAACAACTATCCAGGTGATATACTAGAAACGGGGCCCGCATCAGAAGTTTTCGCCTTTAAGCTGAAACTACTAACCAGTTTTATGCGCGCGCTACCTGCAATTAAACTCCTGTCCTACTCGTGATCAGATCAGTGACCTTTAGATTCAGTGACTTGCGTTTTCGCCTTGCATATCGCGCATGCGATTGCCAGCGACTCCTTCCGGAGCGCCATTGCTACACGTGAGAAAACGAAAATTATTATCGAAAGTTATCGACGTGAATCGTCTATTTTGTCAGTGTTTTGCTTTAAAATTGTTTCAAAAATGAAAAATACAAGGGTTGCATGTATTGATAAAATATTTTGACTAAATGTCAAGGTCACAGCGGACCAGAGAGGTTTTTTTTCTTCTTTTTTTTCTTTTTCCTAACTCTGTAGTGGATATTTTGTGTGATGGTATGTCGACAGTAATTCATGTAGGTGTGTTTATTGTCCCCCGCCCTTTCGAAGAAAAGCGGAGGGACATAGTTTTCGGCTTTCCGTCCTTCCGTCGCCCTAAAGTAGTAGGTACCTTGTGTGCGCAACTCCTCCCACAGTTTTATGCCGATTACAGCTGGTTTTGTCATGGTCTGAAAATATGCATGTGGTTTGGATATAATCCTGAGATCATTTTTTGTTACTTTTTCCACAAGTTGAACTTAGTCATTTTTTAGGCTTTTTTACTATTTAAGTGACTAGATAGTGGGTACCTTGTGTGCGCAACTCCTCCAACAGTTGTATGCCGATGTCTTTGAAACTTCAAAGGTGTTTTGGTCATGGTCTGAAGATATGCATGTGGTTTGGATATAATCCTCACATTATTTTTGGTTACTTTTTCCACAAGTTGAACTTAGTCATTTTTAGGCGTTTTTACTATCATAGTGACTAGATAGTGGGTACCTTGTGTGTGCAACTCCTCCTACAGTTTTATGCTGATTCCTTTGAAACTTCACAGGTATTTTGGCCATGGTCTGAAAATATGCATGTGATTCGGATATAATCCTCACATTATTATTTTTTAACCTTTTTCGAAAATTGAACTTTGCCATTTTTCATACATTTTTGCTATCAAAGTGAATAGATAGTGGGTACCTTGTGTGTGCAACTCCTCCTACAGTTTTATGCCGATTCCTTTGAAACTTAAAATGTGTTTTGATCATGGTCTGAAAATATGCACGTGGTTTGGAAATAACCGTCACATTATTTTTTCGTCGAATTTGCTTGTTTTTATTTACTTTTACTTAAGAATTCCGTGGTGTCTCCAGCAATGCACATGCATGTATCATTGTTTTCACGGAGTTCGGAAGGGGGTAGGGAGAGATACAAGGCAACGCCCCAAGGGTTTTTAATAGAATTAATATGATATGTGCGAGTTTTGGTGTCCAACTATGGGATTTTCAACATAATATTGTGCCTCATGGGTAGGAAGTTAGACGCCCAATTTTTGAAATTGCTGTTTTCCCCAGGGTTATCCCTCCACCCCCTTGCTCTGGAGGAAAACATTGATATGTGCATAATTTACTAGTCATTTTAGCTGCTGTCCTGTCCCTTCCCCTTAGGGGTGTAATGGTTACAGATGAGCTTCTCCATGAGAAAATGGTATACATCACATGCCTCACTAGATGCCTGTGCAAAAAAAAACTGACATAGCTTTAAGTTCCGTTTTCTTGTGACTGCTAATAAGGTCTGGTGCATAAGTATAACACTACCAGATGAGCTGCTTTAATCCCATCTTTTTTCTTTGCTTCAGCACCATGGCGTAAAAGTGATGTTTTCTTCAGTAGTTGCCTAGTAGACTGTGAACCAACCTGTTATAATGTTTCAGAATTGACAGATAGTGACGGTTTTGAAGGTAACGAGTTTTTCGTCATTTTGGACAGAGTCTATAAATATCATCCCAGCGAAGACCTGGACACTTTTGTACTTGACAAATTGAATTTGCGGAATCGGCATGAGTAGGAAAGTTTGAGAAAACAGTGCAAAGCAGACGAAATACTCCAAAGGTACAGTTTCTTGTCATCTTCTTCAAGTATACATTATATTAGAATATATTATGATGAAATGTCTGTAGGAAGGCTGTGTGTGACAGTCAAGGAAGACTTTTCTGTCAGCATTATGGTGCATGGAAAACAACTACCTTCGTCTCACGAGATATGGACTAAACTACCGACTAAGTTCAGTTCAGTTCAGTTCAATTCTCCTAACGACGTTCCCCAAGTGGCTCAGCGGTACGTAACCATAGTTGCACGCACTTGGCGCCGTGTGTCCGTCCAAAACCGACTAAGTGTTTCAGTGTTGACGATATAAAGAGAGTGTTGGAGATGACATCCAAATACAAGGTTTGTACAGCAAACAGTGATACATCCTTACAAGATGTCATGCGGGACTTACCAGGTGGAGCATTTATGGACATATCAGGAGAAAGTGCATATGCTGGATATAAAGACCAATATGGCCAGCCCTCTGTTCGATCAAGAAGTCTTTTAGTGTCTCACTTGCTGATCAACTTACAGGAGAAGTCTAAAGAGATCATTGGCGAGGGAGGCTGAAAACACAATAGAAACAACCAAGAAAAAATGGCTTAAATTTAGTAATTCAAACACTAATGATGCCCCCATGCAGCGCCTGTCACAGGACATGTGTACATCCCTAAAGTACCTTTGAAGCACAAACACTATCTACAAAGGATCCACTGAAAACATTACACAAACTCCATACCCTTTGGTGCAAAAATGCAGCCTAAAATAACTAAGTTTGAAAGGCCATAATTCCATCAATTTTTTTTCAATCAAAAACCAAGATGCACGTTTTCATTATGTTCACAATTATTTACAATGTCTGAAAACCAGCCGCTGAAAATTGTGGGAGGAGTTGCTTAAAGTATTTACCCTTCAAATTCTAACAATGAAAACATATGCCTAAAATAACTAAGTTCAAAAGGCTGTAATTCTGTCAAAACTAATTCCATCTCCAACAAAAACTCACATGCACATTTTCAATATGTTCACAGCATGTATGCCAGATTTGAAAAAGATCCTTTGGAAACTGTGGGAGGAGTTGATTACACAAACTTCATACCCTACAATGCAAAAATTTGGACTTAGTTCAAAATGCCGTAATTCTGTCAAAATGAAAATAAAAACCCACATGCCATCTTCAATATGTTCACAGCATATACGCAAAGTTTGAAAAAGATCCGTTGAAATCTGTTGGAGAAGCTGATTACACACCTATATACCATAAAGTGTGACGAACGGGCAGACATACGGACAGACAATCAGGAGCAAATCTTAATGCCCCCTGACTATCGTCACAAGGGCATAAAAATTTCACAAACTGAAACAGCTCAAAACATAGGCCACATCCTTAGAATCTGAAGTTGGAAAACTGAAGAAACAGTTAAATCGTGCTATCAAACAAGGTGTGATACTTCGTCAGGATGAAAGTGCTGACCTAGCCTTCATAATGTCTGAGGAGACAGATCAAGAAGTGAAAGACTCATTTGCTGATCCAATTGCTTCCATCGCTTGCTGTGGGAGAGGCAACAGAAGTACAACAATTTGAAAGACAAGCGTGGAATGCGTTGATACTTAATGATTATTATTTGGTGCATTTACTTAAAAGGAAGGTCCTCGGCAACTTATGACGCCTTGCGCAATTCTGACTTTATCAGCCTCCATAGTGGGAGAATATTATCCGACTACACGACTGTTACCTCAAAGGGGACGGGGTATCAAGTTGATGTAATTGAGATGCTGTACAATGAAAAGTACACCAAAAAAGAGCTTCTGCAAAAACATCAGAAGATCGTTGGCCTGTTGCAGGATGAAATTAAGATCAAAAATGATTTGATGACACACAGTGGTGAACTTATTGGATTTGTCGATTTGGACAAAGTTGAAAATGATTTGTTAAATATGCAAGAGGTTTTGAAAAATACAGAGAAGGAATTAGCCAAGTATGTGTTGGTAATGGTGCGAGGAATTGCCAGTAATTGTTAATTCCCCTTGGACATTTTGCTATAACAGGCATTAATGAAGACCAGCTGTTCCCAATTTTATGGAAAGCGGTTGAAATATGTGAACTGGATTTGGATCTGACAGTTCTGTTCATTACCAGCGCTGCAGCCTCGCCAAATAGAGGGTTTATTAAGCTCCATGGAAATGGTGACAATTCTGTTCTGTTGTATATGGGGCAGAAAACATTTTCGCAAATGAGGACAGATTTATACTTTATATGCACCACGCTTGGTAAAAACGGTTTCGGAAATGTTTCTCTAATTCCTATTCACACAAAAACACTAGAAAGATGTGGAAAAACGGTTTCGACATCTCATGGATGCATGTTGTTAATCTGTACGAGGAGTACTGTACTGGGACATGGGGAGTTTGTCCTAAACTTACACGTGCTCACGTCGATATCATCTCGTTTGGTTGTATGAAAGTGAGCTTGGCCGCACAGGTAATGAGCTCAACTGTTGCAAATGCTCTGGGATTATACTATTCACAACAAACTGTTTCGGCCGGGCCGGGTAGCGCAATCGGTAGGGCACCTGACTCGTAAGTCAGAGGTCCTGGGTTCGAATCCCGGTCTGGCCACATACTTTCGTTTCTCCTTCCGCTGATTCAAGAAGGGCAGTTGTCAGTTACTGGCGAAAGTATGTGCACTTAGTACTGGTTAACCGCTTAGGAGGTCTAAGCCTGCCCAGGAATAGTGTGGATAGGTTAACTGACCGTCCCGACATGACCTTAGTTGTTTACCGTGGACGTTAAGCATCAAATCAACCAACCAACCAACAACAAACTGTTTCAGAGACCGAACCTTTATTAGCCACATTAACAAGTTCTTCGATTGCTTAAATAAGAGGAGCATGTTTGAGGGACATAGAAAGAGGAGCCCAAATCTTAATCGATAAGGAGAGGTTAGATTATCTGACTGGCGAATTCCTCCAGTATTTTCGTGATTGAAAACTTAGTGTTGAAAACAGACATGGTCAGTTTACCAAGTCACAGTAAGCTGCTAGGCAGCTGAGTTACCAGACTCTAGCAGGCTTGGAAATTACAACAAAGTCAGTCTGTGATTGTGTAAAATACTGTTTAGATAATGGTGTGTCTTATGTGTTGACTGAAAAAATTCAATCAGGACCAACTGAGATGCATTTCGGTAATCGTAGATTGCAGGGTGGCTGCAACACAAACCCAAACTTCAACCAGTTCAATAATTCAATGGTGAGACTCAGGACAAGTGGAAGTCACGCCCTAGCTCCTTTGCGAGGAAATGTGAAAAGACGATTAGAATTAAGAGAAAGAGATAACACACCTGTGCCAAAATGACCTCGACGAGCTACCATGTAAAGACAACATTTGAGCCGCGACGCGAGAAAACCAACAATGTGGTTGTGCGGCCAGTGCAGACTCAGATCAGCCTGGGCACCCACCCAGTCCGATCAGACTCTTTGCTAAGCGCTTAAAGGGTAGCTAAGGGTCTAAACTACCTCCATGCGGACAGCGAAGACTCTGATCAGACTGGGCGGATGCCCAGGCTGATCTGAGTCTGCGCTGGGCGCATACCACATTGTTGGTTTTGTCGTGTCGCGGCTCATTTAGTGAAATCAATTTAAGTACCTTGATGTTTGAACTGATTTAGCAGCAGCTAGTATACCTATATGAGCCCCAACATGACAAATACAACAGAGTGGCCTTTAAGCGAGCTGCGAAGTCTCTGACCAGCCTGGATGCCCTGGCTGATCTGAATTTTTAGCTGGGCGCAGATACCACTCATGTCGAGGCACATGTACAACGTAGCTGCCAACTATCCTACTCAAACCAATCGGAGAAACAGTTACAGTTTTCATATTATTTGGTATACAGATTACTCATATAATTCAGCGGCCTACTAAATAGTCTAAAAGAGTGCGTATGACTGACCTTTGCCATGCAGGCTCAACCTTACCCTCAATGAAGCTATTTTCCGCTTCTGCAGACGTCATCATTCGCCTCTAAGATCAACCCTAAACTAGCTACATCAAAATACGTAGCAATCAAGTTAATATGCAGATTTTTCTGATCTACAGTAGCCTAATCCTGGAGAATCCTGACCTTAACCTAGATATGTACTATGAAATATCTTACACCACCCCACCATCACAAGCCAAGGGTACTAAACCCACTTTGTTCCTTACGTATCCTTGGCCGACGGCCTATTTGTAAATCGAATTCCCCACTGGACCATATCACTGGTTGCGAGCAACGTCCAGAACATCCTATAAAGCAATCAGTAACAAAACCTTGAACTCATAACAGGTGCCCTTGTCCGTAAAAAAATACCATGTTTACCTAGAAACAATATCAAAAAAGAGTAGACAGTCAATATTTAACCAGTGCGTCAGGGTTTTGAACAATTATGCAACATGTGGGACAACTTCTTGCAAAGGATCTTCTGATTTGTCAAGAAATAACACGCAATAAGGGAAACAACTTGCTGCAGCGATAAGAAAGCGCTGTTGGTAATCAGATAATGCGAATAGACCGTCAGCCAAGTAACAAAGTGGGCTTAGTACCCTTGGCTTACGTTGATGACACCAGCCATGAATAGACATTCTGATTTTTTTCTTAGGGTTTTTGATGCATAACGAAGTATTTTTTTAAATTTATTTGTACAGTTCAACAATAAGCAAGATGTTAAAGAGATCCTTTGGAAGCAAGGCCTGTTACAAACTATGTACACTGAACAAAATTTCTAATTGGTCACTTTGTTCATGAAATTAAAGTCTCCATAGTCCTATAAACGGTAAAACCGCCTAAAACTCAAATCATTGTAAAATCGGTTCAACCTTCACGTTTTGTAATAAAATTAGGGGATAACTGTACTCAAAATTGTCATTTGGGGAGGTAAATCGTCGGTTTTATGTTCGGAAATTTCGTTTTACGGCGACGCGCCAGCGGAGCCGTAAAACGAAATTTGCGATCATAAAACCGATGATTACCTCCCCAAATGACAATTTTCAATACAGTAATCCCCATTCTAATGCACTTTTCAGATTTTCATTTTTAAAAGTGTGCTCCTTTGCACCCATAGCAAGCGCTTTCAGATGCGTAAAACCATACGTCAGCCAATGAGAAACGACGTTTCTTAATGACGTCGGATTTGCAACAGTATATCGCAGAATATACTGTCGCAAATTTTGACGTTATCCAATCAGGCGTCGCGTTACATTTATAAGTGCATTAGAATGTAGGTTGGTGTGCAAATACCGAGTCATATTACTGGCAAAAAGTAGAGAAAACCAGTTTTTGAAAAATAACAAATCGCTCAACAAAATACAATTCCCTGTTCTGGTTTCCCGCCCAGCAATGCTATATAACACAGGCGTGATACTGATTGGGACTCCTCGCCTGTACATTGTATTTTTACCATTTTATGAAATCGAAAGTAGGTCATATTAGTTGCCAACCAAAATGACCCAAATAGGTTTTCAAATCCTTTTTATGTGAAACTCAAGGATGTTTTAAATTTTAAAGCTGGCTAATCACGGTCATATAGAATGAAGAAAGTATAGGGAGCAGCTTGCAGCGATACCTCATGATAAAATTTTTCATGCTGATAGAGCAATGGGACCTTTAAGGCTTATGGAACTTTAGATAATTCTGACTATAAACTGGGAAGAACAAATGCAAATAGTTTCCTGTATTTTACAAACAGCACAATAACTTATGCATTTGCAAAGGATTCACTACAGTTTGAAGCTCCCATGAAGATTTACACAAACATTCAAAGGGAGGTAATTGAATACTCCAATGTTAAAATAAATACAGATAATGAAGATGACTTTGTACAGATTTTGTGTTTTTATGATAGAAAACTTAATTTACTTTTGAAATGCCTTGATCTTATGGCAGCTTGGCGGAAATTTAATGCAGTTTCAAAACATATCATGGTTTACACAGAAGGGGCGCTAACTCTGATATTGCAATAAAGTTTTGATTACAACAGTCACGTCTAGTTAGTAGATAACAGCTCAATATTTTGATTATATTCATTTCAAAAATATTGTCTTAAAGTCGTATTTCTGCAAAGTAGAAAACTGACCAACTACAAATTTTACTGAGTGTATACTTAACTGGAGACGCGAGTCACGGGAATTCATATAGTCACTGATCAGATGCAATAACTACAGAGATCTACAAAGCCGGAGATGGATCAGCTGAGCAAAACTTACTAAATTGGAAGGAAGATATCCCACAAGAGTCCAAGGCTGCACCCATCATCCACTTTTCTAGACAATCACAGAAGCATCGCAGTATTGTCAAACATTTGGAAGATTCATGTAAGTCCTTTCCTAGAATAAAACCCAAACAGATCAGCCATCTCCAAGAAAGTCGGTGTAGAGATAAGAGCAATTATGGACATGATTTTCACAGCATGACAATTCCAAAGGGAAATACCAACACGACCTTTTTAGCCTAACCGAAGTACCATTCGTTATGGACGAAGGAAATTATACACTGCGTGTGGCTTTTCAGCCAAATTCATAGTAATGACGACTGGTAATCGCGAAATTCCATTCCCACTTAGAACATCTAGAAGTTGAAGATAAGTATTAAATATCGTGCATATATATGGAGAGATAATCATTAACAATTCTTTTCTTAGTATCTTTCCTTTCGGCTTCATCAGATAATAAGCAAAAATATTTACATTTCGGAAAAAAATATTTGAACATAAAAACGATAACAAAAATTAACAAAATGATCCCCGTAGCGGAGACTATGAAACTAAAATGGCTGACATCGCCGAAATGTTATGCAATAATCAAAGTATTTAACACGGAACTGTACAAGAGTCAAGTCTCGCTGTGAGGCAGCTTGTGAAACTTCAAAACAACTGAAGAAATGTATAGTGGGTTATTGGTTGTATTGGATTCAGCTCTACCAGGGAGAAGGAAAATGAAGTTTAAGATTGTATGGGATTAGAAATAAAAATTAGCCATCAGAGGAGATAGCAAATCCCCCGACCGAAGGCCCCTTGCGCTTTGGTAAACAGGGTGCACTTCAAAACACGTATATGTAATATATTGTCGTTCTTTTTTGCTTCGGAGAGACGTTATCTGTTAACAGATGCATGATCATCTAATACTCAGACCAAAACAGTATGCCAGACCGCTAAAAAGAGGTAAAATCTCAAACAGCCACCTTGTACACAATGTATAGTATGATACACTCAACGTTTCAAAATGTGTGAATAACTTCTAAAGTACAAGCTCTTAAAATCTAATGTTGAGCTCTCTAGTAAGTGAATTTGGACAAAGAATCAAAATCTGGAAAAATAGGTGGGAGGGGAGGGTACGGAGAGGTCAAAGAGAGTTAGGAACATGATAAAATATCATGGCATGATCATCAATAGTTAAAAGTTATAAGGGAATTAAAATTGTGAAGCAAGCCAGGGTTATACAGATATAAAGCAGAGACAGCTAACTGCAGCTCAAACTTTCAAAGGGAAATAACTTGGACAGTATGAATGACAGATTTGTCATTCATGTATCAGACAAATTTTCATGACCTGTTCTGCATATATGAAGTACATGTATCATAAAATATTTCAAAGGGTATTCAAGTTATGGAACAAACACAAAATCACACCGAAAACCATCAAGGGAAAATAACTCAATAAGTAAGAAAGCAAGAGTTGTTATTCTTGTTTGCGACACATTGTCATGACCTTTTCAACATATCTGTGAAGTCATGAAAATATTTCAAAAGGTATTCAAGTTATAGAGCGGACACGAAATCACAACCAAAACCATCAAGGGGATATAACTCAAAAAGTAAGAAAGCAAGAGATGTTATTCTTGTTCGCGACACATCGTCATGACCTGTTCTACATATCTACGAAGTATCATGAAAATATTTGGAAAGGTGTTCAAATTCTAGAGCGGAATCGAAATCACACCTAAGACCACCAAGGGTAATTAACTCAAAAAGTAAGAAAGCAAGAGTTGTCATTCTCGCTCGCGACACATTGCCATGACCTGTTCTACATATGTTTAAAGTATCATGAAAATATTTCAAAGGGTATTCAAGATACAGGGCGGACACGAATCTGCCAAATTATCACCAAAGAGGAGATAACGCAAAAAGTACAATAGCAAGAGTTACCATTCTTGTACGCGACACATCGTCATGACCTGTTCTACATTACTGTGAAGTTTCATGAAAATATTCTAAAGGGTATTCATGTTATAGAGCGGACAAGAAAATGTTTAGAGACGGACGGACGGATGCCAGGCTCATCGCTATATCCCCCGACTTTTCGGTCGGAGGATAAAAAGGTACGGCGAACCTGCTGCAAGTGCAGCAGGCGCTTGATGATCTTATTGTTCGGGCAATGTTCACGGCACCTACGTTCAAAGAACGACGAAAAGGGGACAAAAGAGACGTCCCGTACCTACAGCAGGCACTTGTCAGTCTATTGTCAATATCGGAAGGACACGGCATATGCATCCAGTTGACTATCGTTTGGAAGGTATACTGGAGTTAAACAGTCCTACGAGGCAGTGTTTCAGCCCGTTTCACAGAGGCAGATGGGGTGGCTTGTGTGTGTGTGGGGGGGGGGGGGGAGTGGAGGAGTGTAACACGATAGATAAGAAGAATTGAGCCAAACAACCACATGCCGCACCTATAAGTATAGCAGGCCTTTGTGCGGCATTACCAACTGTTATGAGACAGTTTCACGGGATCATCGCCGCTCCCTACCACTTCAGGGACGATACGAGGACGACTAGAGGTCAATTGCCCCCATGCACTGATACAACTATTTGTTCAGTCCTAGACACCCTTGTTGATACCATGAGGTTGTATGGTATTCGGTCGTCGTATCCAGTAGCTCTCTCGGGCTTGAATCCAATACAGCCAACAACCCACTAAACATTACTTCAGTTATAAAGCAGTCTCACGATTTCACAAGCTGAACCTTGCGAGACTTGACTCTTGCACATATCCGTGTTTTATACTATTTGATTGTTGTAGCGTTGTGTTTACTCCAAAATTTGCAAGACAATTGTATAGCATTTAGGCTTTGTCAGCCAATTTAGTTTCACAAATTTAGCTTTTGAAAAAGCTTGAGAGGTTATCCCTTAGCAAATCAATATATAGGATGCAAGTGGTAAAGCAGAAAAATGGCAGCAATACAAGTTAATTTTATTGTATTCTTGGATTTGTTGAAGCTGTAGGTAAGTGGCGAGTTTGACAGTTTATTCTTTTTGTCTAGTGATTGCTTGCAACAGGTGATCTTCAGTGCTATTAACTTATGTTAGATGACCTGTACTGTTCAGTAATGACTCTTCGTAAGTGGACTGTACTCTCCGGTAAGTGCTTGTATTAGGTGAGATTCTTGTAGTAGGCGAGATGAAGTCTTCAGGATAAGTTTTACAGCTCATGTCATAGCAATGCTGGAAGGGACCCTGCAGCTGGGTGCGCCAAACTATGGGAGCAAGTACCGGTAAATAGTGGAAGTAAAAAGTATGCAAAGACCAGGAACTGAAACAATCAAAATCCAAATCCAGCCCTCAAACCATAGTTGGAAACAACTAAGATTACAAATAATCAAGATACAGAGAACATATGGCCAACCGAGTGAGCAGCTTGTTCCCAAAAGGTGGCCACTCAGCAACCCAAACCGAACCAAAAATAATAAGAACATACATAAGGTAAAGTTTGTTAAAGTCAAACCGTTAAAGTTTGTTAAAGTCATCATTACTTGAAAGCTGCAATAGTCAATTTATGGAATTAACTATGTATGCAAACTGACTCAGACCAACTTATGCACTTGCAAAACACTGGTCTGAGTTTATGATCAGTTAATAATTTGTCAATGTTAGTTGAATATGAGTTTGTACAAAAAACTTACCCGTGTTTCTGCACAAACCAAACTGATCCGAATTTCTGTTCAAAATATTTTGAACATTTGTTATCAAATCAGGCTGTGACTGTGCGAAAACCATTTAAAATTATCATGTGGAAATTAAATTGAGATAGAATTAAATGCAGTAAGAAATACGGAAAGAACAGTTGAAAGCTGCAACGCACTGGTCAGCGTTCCGCCCATGGACAGGTCACTTTCTTTTCTGCTCAATGTTCAAAAGTTTCCTCATATGAGCCGCAATACGATAAGACGAACAAATTGGAATGTGCGCCCAGCGAAGACGCAGATCAGCCTGGACAGCCACCCGGTCTGAGCAGAGTCTGAACTTGCGTTTAAAGGGTAGCTAAGACTCTAAGCTACCTCCATGCCGATAGCGAAGCCTGTGATCGGATCAGGCGGATGCCCAGGCTGATCTAAGACTTCGCTGGGCGTACGTGCACCTTTGTCGCGGCTCATTTAATTGTTTGGTAAAGACATCAACTGAGTAGTCGCTGTCGGTCGGAAGGTGTGAAAATACAGTTTGTCACACGTCTTGTCAAAACAATGCAATTTCAAAATTAACACCTGCTAACGGCAATGAACGTCAGAAATGGATATTTAATCCGAACGTCATTCTTGTGATTATTTTTGTATGAAACAGTAATTTCAGTCGCGTCGCAACAAAATCAACGCAGTGCCATAGCGCCCTGCCAAGACTCAGATCAGCCTTGGCAGCCGCCCAGACTAATCAGAATCTTCGCTGTGCGCTTACAGGACAGGCAATGGTCTAAGCTACCTCTATGCGGACAGCGAAGGCCCAGATCAGATGGACGAACGCACACGCTATTCTGAGTGTTCGCAGGGCGCACATGCCAATTTGTTTTTGTCGTGGTATGGCTCATTAGTTTATTTACTTTTGTTCGCAGAAAAACAGAGAAAGTCAGACTAATCTTAAATTTCTGTCTTATTGTTTTAAATAGCGCAGCTTAGTTACATACCGAAAGACACAGTTTACATAAAACTTTTAAACATTTAGTCAAAACAGAAAATCAAGAGAAAACGTTATCGTTCCTGTTGAGTAGTGTTTTAACGTCCCAGTAAAAAAATTTAGTCGTCGAGAAGTTGCCTCTGAATTTGTGGGACTGCAAGTATTGCTCGGCCTGCCATAAATGACACCCAGGACTAGCAGCTCTGTCGCAGAAGCACCAGGCTGCCAGTCTATTTCGCGAGCCCTGATGGGCGGGGTAAAAGGAAAAAAAAAGAAATGAGAAAAACTATGTGGGTGGATGGATATCTGTATCAGGCTTAATCTTTCCATAAAGATGAGACCGTCAAAGGGATATCTAGAAATATCATAATTTCATTATTATAAGTAATTTTATGTTTTTGTTGTCAGAAACTAAAACAAACCGCTTTCAAAAAAAAACTGACCAATAATCAGATTTATTTTCTCGCCAATTCTTTACGAAATTTCACCTAAATATCAGAGAGGGGAAAAACGAGACTTATTAAAACGAGAAGGAGCAACTGAAAAAGTAAATTGATTTGATCTGAGAAAAAGAAAATGAAAATCCACATTGTTAAAAATTAAAAATGTTTCCATCCAGCGCATTCGTATTGTTAACACAGTGATGACAAAACCGGCTTCAGAGAAGTTCAACACCTGTTCTGGGATATGGACATCGATATGACATTCCAAATATCGATTAATGCCTATCGCTCCCCGGGTCTAAGGGAAATAACTGCATTCACATTAAAACTCTCTCCAGGTAACAAGTAACCGATTACACTACTCAGCCCGAATAGAAGACATAAGCTCCAGTTGTAAACTTTGCTAGTGACCCAGTGTAGTTTACACTTCGATAAACATCAGAAAATTAAGTTCATTGCTTATATTTACATTCATTTCAATCAAATTTTTCATGAAAAATCTTACATAAGCGCTAAAATTGAAGCTGTGAGACATGTACACGCAGCATTTCTGCTAACAGCATGCATGACGTCATGAAGTCACTGACGTCCAATCAGGTTGTAGAGAGCCATTGCTTATTTTGACGTCATTGAGGTCGCATGTCTCAATGTAATTATTGGAATGTAAATTACATTACGTTCTAATGGTTTACTATAGGGCTTTTCAGTAAATACACAAAGAATGTAAATATTGAATATAAACGCAACTATATCGCATGAAGTGCGACAGACGCGCATTTCAGTGTCGCTAAACCCAAGAAGTTGGAAAGAAAGGTGATGGGCAGCTCTTGGCGCTTTATCTGCGTTTCCTCTGCTCTTATGGCGATCTGGGGTTGAAAACGCCGCGTTTCCACGACGTTTCATAACTCGTTTCAATCAAGATGCAGGCTTGCCGGGAGCAGGAGTTGGAATACCCTTGCGGTAAAGGCTGCGTAAAAATTGTCTCCTGACCTGGCCTTGATGCGGATTTCGCCTTCTGCTTTTGAAAGGGGGGCCAGGCTCTTGCTCTCTACACTGAGCCAGATAGGTGCCCTTCAGAACGCCCAGCAGATGCCCCAATTGAGCCTGAACAGCAAGAAGAACAAGGCGAGTTGATCGAAGTCAATAGTTCATGATTGCCAGCTGGGCCGTAGCCACTGGAATGTTTATATTATCAATATTGTTTGAAGGCTGGTGGCTAACTTCTGCCGGACCCGATTCTCATCCGATTTACATAGAAGTGGTTACAAAGCGCAACACAAGCGCAGCATGAGCGCAGCTCCGGCACTTAGGTCGTAGCACGATCGCAAATGCATCGTAATAAGCGTAGCTCAAGCGTAGCTTGAAATCCTTTGCCGTAGTAGCAGCGTATTAGAAGCGCCCTCGAAGTCCGTTGAGCATGGCAGAAGCGCAGCTAAATCGCGGCAGCATCGTGACTAGCGTGGCGAGATCGTATTAGAAGCGTACTGGCAGCGTACTGGAAGCGCACAAGTTCCATGTTTGGGCAAATGCCTACGCTTCTGCTGCGATTTCGAAAATTTTGGAGAAGCGCCATGATCGCCAAGAGCGCAGTCAAAGCGTCATCCAGTGGAATGGGGGTATAACCGTCTTTTTTGATGGACGAGGCTTTGCTGAGCACAAGTTGAAAATTTACGGTCAAGTAGCGAAAATGCTCATAACTCTTGAACCCCGTGGTATATATGGTTCAAATTTTGTATACTTATGTATTTTAACATTGTCCAGCCACCGGCATGCAAAACGGTGACGAAAGTTTAAACAGTATTGCACGACCCACAGGTGTGCACTTTAATCGCTGTGCAAGTCTATCAGTCTGTATGTCCTTCTGCTGTAGTCAGTGAGTGAAATTACTCATAACTCTACCCACATCACGCCTGGTAAACTATCACAGGTACCTCCGGCGGAGGTACCGATAAAATGTTGTGACAGGCATCTGGAGCTGCCTGTGACAGTCAAAAAATGACAACAAATGGTAGGTATGCCTCTTTTTTTGACAAAATATAAAATAACCGGGCAGTTTATTAAAAATCAAAAAGTGCTATTCGACCCCTATAGACATTAAGTTTTGTCACTCATCATATCCCCCAGAACTTTCCATATTAATCAAAGATACGACTTTTGAAGTTGTTATGATGTCAGCCCACAGTACTCAAAACATAAAGAATTCGGCTGTTTTTGGTCTTAAATGCAGTGAGCTTGCATACGAATCTGTTTTTCTCGAACCACTGATGTTAAGGTAACCTCCTAGTCTAAATATAAATGTCGATTGACTACAAATAAGGCTTGATTTTTCAAAACAACAGCTGGAAAGGCCTGCAATGGCGTGGAGGTGCCTGTGATGTAAGCAAATATAGTGAAAATCTGCATAGTTATTGCAGCTGGAAATATTGACATCTTCTCTAAACCACTGCCTGGAGAGAATCACTCATTCAACGTCCCAATAAGCTATCATAATGTGTATGTCATGAAATTCCATGTTAAAATTCCTAAAAACCATCTCAAAGAGTTATTGCCCAATTTCTTTCTGCTTCTGTTAGTCAAACAGTGACGAATTTCACATAGTTGCTGAAAATTAACAGCCTAATTCAGTGTTAGAATCATTATGAAAAGCGCGCTTTAATAAGAGTCAACATTTTTTGTGAATGGCGATGACTGTGATCGGGAGGTGCTGCCTGTGAGTCATTCCAACTCGTTAGAAATTGTCGAGGTCACGTCATGCCAGCTACAAGTATGGTGTGTCAAATTGGTCAAAATTACCGATACCCTTCAACAGGCATACACATACAGGTATCTATCTATAGTGTTGATCCATTTGGCACCTCAAATGCATGTCGCTCGCATGTGTCGTATGACGCTCGCTGTATGCGTCAACTTTGTGGTAACTGGAGTGATAGGTGCTACAAGTGATTCAGTGCGGCTAGTTTTGAATTGTTGGCGCTAGAATTCAAGAACATCTGTATGTCCTACAGATTACATCATCGGCATGTGACATATTCTCAACATTACACCTTTTAGTATGTTGAAGTGATCGGAATCTTACTGTAAATTATGTATAATTCAAAGTCTCCGAATAGCCACTGCATCAAGTTTGGTAACAAAAGAGCACTTTTACTACACGAAAGTCGTCTTCCGAAACATTGTTGTATTTGCAAACGTTTCGAGTAGCTAGCATGGCGTGTGACCTCGACAAATTCTAACGATTTGGAAATGACTAACAAGCAGTCATCGCCATTCACAAAAACGTTGCCTCTTTCATAACTATTCTAACACTGAATTAGGCAGTTAATTTTTAACAGCTACGTACAATTCGTCAATGTTTGACTAACGGATATGGAAACAAAACGGACAATAACTCTTTGAGATGATATACTTTGGATTTTGGATTTCTGTTTTGAAGCATCAATGTTACGTGTTCTTATGTCCGCTTGTCTATAGTCTTCTGGCAATAAGGTCACCTGTACAGCTGTACACTTTGCTTTCTGATTTGTTTTGCAATATAAAATATAAGATAGGTAAAACAGAAGTTATCGTTGTTTTCGTTTGGGGTAGGTGAATGACCACATGTCTGGGAAAGAGCTCTTTATTCGGTTTACATGTACCATGCGTGTCTTTTATGAACTATTGTCAATGTTTACTTACTTCCATCTTCGTTTTGAGAGCAGGATGTACAATCTGTTTTTAACAAAAATATGCTTGATATACGCATTATGATAGATTATTGCGACGCCGAAAGAACGATTCTTTCAAGGCAGTGGTCTAGAGATGAAGAAATCAATATTTGCAACCGCAATAAATCTTCAGATTTTCGCTATATTTTCTTACATCACAGGCACCTCCATTTCGTCACAGGCACCTCCAGTTGTTTTTTTACAGATCCAGCCTTATTTGGAGTTTATCGGCATTTATATTTGGGCAAGGAGGTTTACTTTACGTCAATATGTCCAGATAAACAGATTCTTATGCAAGAAAAGTGCATTTAGGACCTAAAACAACCGATTTGTTCTTGTTTTGAGTACTTTCGGCTGACCTTAAAGCCACTTCAAAAGTCATATCTTCCGTATATATGTAAAGTTCCCGGGGATATATTGTGTCACAAAACGTAATGTATATAAGGGTCGAGTAGCATCCTTTGATTTTCAGTAAACTTCCTGGTTATAATGTATTTTATCAAAAAAAGACGAATACCTACCCTTTTTATTTATTTTTGGACCGTCACAGGAAGCTCCGGATGCCTGTCACAACTTTTTATCGGTACCTCCGCGGAGGTACCTGTGATAGTTTACCAGCCGTGCACATGGTGTAGTTTGATAAAAATATGCATCATTCTACAAGAAATGAAATGACCAATTTCATTTCCGTACATTCCTTCTGGCACCAGAAACTGATTATTCTACATTCACCACGGGTAGTGCACATTACCATCAGTTGATTCTATTGGAAATTCGACGAAGAAAAAAAATCCTACTACGTCAACTCGAGCTATTTTACAAAGTTTGATCATGGTTTACACAGTTTGCGCAAACACTTCCGTCCAAATAATTGGGTTCATTATGGTAATCGCGTTATGTACCACCTTAAACCGCGTCTACACGGGCAAAGTTTCTGTGACAAAGAAGGTTGGGCATAGAAAAATTTGCTCGTGTAAATGCCAAAATATGACAATATCTCTTTGACAACTATATCTGGAAAAGTTAGATAGAATTGTCCGTGTAAACGGAGAACTTTGCTAAAGATTATGTAACAAAGAAATTTGCTATAAGCGTGGAAAATATGACAAAGATTTTGTTTCATTGCTGCAGGTAACTTTTGACGAATATTATTTGGTCGTGTGAACACTGCAGCAAATATTTCATTGCCAAAGTTTATTTGACAAAGATTCTATGTACATTTTCTTCAGCAAATAATTTGCTCTGTGTAAATGCAAAATGTTTGGCGTGATTCCTTTGTTAAAGTTTCTGTGACATAGAAACTTTGCTCGTGTGCTTGTGTTTATTTTAAGAAATATTTTCCTTACCCATGAATTATCCCTGATAAGGGCCCCGCCAGACGAAGTCAGCAGAGATTTTTTAGTGATCACCTTGTTCGTCTGTCTGTCTGTCTGTATGTATGTCCGTCCGTCCATCTGTCCGTCCGTCATAATTTTGTGTCTGCCCGAGAACGTGATTCTTCACGGGCAAGGAAAAATTATTAATACAGAACGAAGATGCAAGTAATTATATGTGACAGTGCCTGGCATTTTGAGCCTTTTGGAGGTGCAACGTTGACGTCACAAAACGTGAAATGAAAGTGACGTCATAAAATCTGCACGTAAAGTTAATTGGATTTCCGCGCACTGACTATAAATTTCAAAGCGTCGCCTGAAAAGAGGAACTCATGATTTCTATCGCCGTCTTAAATTTTCTTCATGTACACTATTTCAAGAATGTTCGTATTATAGATCTTTGAAAAGCGATGTCACGAACCAGAGTTACTTAAAGTTTATCCAGCTAGTATGTAAATTGTATCCAATACAAAATATCGGGTTGGTGTGAATTTCGTTTGCTTTTGCAGTAAACCTTAGCGCTATATTGCTTAGTGCTTCTCGAAATCTATTCTGGTGGCTCTAATAAATATGAAAATGGTAAAAACATAATTTCCGTTTGTCGCTCCATAAGGCTCAAAATGGCAGACACTGTCACATATTATTACTATTAATATTTACGCATGCTCGGATCGGCAAACGCACAAGCAAAATTGGATTAGAATGTGTAATTCATGATATCGATTGTTTGACCTGGCATGATTTAAAGCAGTGAACAGCACAAGTTTGCTGGTAATAAAAATATTAATAATGCTAATAAACAAATTGAATGATAGAAAAAAGTTAGAAAATAATCTGACCCTTTCTTTTTTCTACTTTTATTTGATATTGTCAGAGAATGAGTCATGATCATGATTATGATATTTTTATTATTGTCAATAATGTTTAATTACCATTATTATTATCATCATTATTATAAAACAATTGATGTTAAACCATTGATGGCACCGTTTCCCTTTTTTTTTTTTTTTCTTCTTTTTTTTCTTATTGAGCCAAGACCGTCCCAGCATGAAGTATAAATTAAACATTAAGAAAAAAAAAATATTAATATCTCAGAAACAATTCGAAAGTACGTTTGAATTTCAATTTTCATTTTATTCACTATATACAGCAAACAGTGGAATACACATACAAATAGGCTACTGAATATATAGTAGCAATAAACAAATGACTTCTCACTTGGATAGGCCGGTTACGCACAATTTATAGGTAAGATAGGCATCGTTTTGGATTAAATAATCCCTCTTTTGGTAACAGTTTTGGATGTTGATTAAATAACAATAATTTTAAAAGTCGATATTAATTAGAGTTGAACTTAACAAATATTAGCAGATCCTTGTCTAGTGAGCATAAGTAAAGCAAAACCAACAAATCATTTGCCATATACAGTTATCCATACAGGTATTAGTTGTGCGACTCCACAGCATGAATTGAAGCGATATTTCAAAGGTGCCGAAGAAGGATAGAAGGCATCTTCTGATTGGTCAGTTTATTTTTGGAGAAATACGGGTCGACCCGTATAATACGGGTCGACCCCTATTATACAGGTCGACCCGTATTATACGAGTCGACCCGTATTTTTTACGGGTGGACCCGTATATTTACGGGTGGACCCGTATATTTACGGGTCGACCCGTATTTAAGATACGGGTGGACCCGTATTTTACGGGTCGACTTGTAATTTATGGGTCGACCCGTAAATGCAAGTAGACCCGTAAAATACGGGTCGACCCGTAAATATACGGGTCGACCTGTATTTTTACGGGTCGACCCCTATTATACGGGTCGACCCGTCTTATACGGGTCGACCCGTAAATATACGGGTCGACCCGCAAATATACGGGTCGACCCCTATCTGAAATACGGGTCGACCCGTAAATTTACGGGTCGACCCGTAAAAATACGGGTCGACCCATATATCAGAAATACGGGTCGACCCGTATCGGTGCTTTTGACCCTCTTGGTACACCATATACATGAAAGTAACCAGGTGATAAACGAATTAACCCATTAAGGCCTTGCGTCTTATATAAAGAGCATAGGCAAACAGTGAAGACCAAGATCAGACGCAGGAAAACACGGCGTCTTAACAGGCTCTACACTGTTTACATTACACAAATGTGTATTTCTCTTATAAAAATGATCAGAATAAACTAAGCCAGACACCCCTTAATTGGCAAATGGACACATTCATTTGATAGGGATAGAACATTCCACTGGGCAAAAAAGGGTTAATCAATGAAATAAGGAAATGTTCTATATTTGATGTCTTAATTTCAAAGTAAATAGATAAAAATTCTGTATTTTAATTCCTTCATTTCAACTTAAAACAGCTATTTCAGAGTAGTCCTGGTTGCTCAGTGGGTAAGGCGCTTGCTTACTGATCAAGCGGATCCGGGATTGAGCCCCGCATGAGGCGAGAATCTTTTCTACCGTAAAAGGGGTTCCATTGCACACAGCCTTTCATAATCACTCTGCCGTCGTCTTGATATGACTGAAATACTGAAGAACAGGACGTAAAATCACAAATCATCCAACCATCATGTTATTTCATGATTTTTTTCTATGCGCTCTGACATATAGTTTTGAGTATTATATATTAATCTCGAGCCATTCACACTATTTTCAATGTAATAATCAAATCTCGCCATTTATCGAGATAAGACGCGTTACTTGAGCGTTAGGCGCTTGGGCGGAAACAATGTGAAAAAGGTCTTTTCCCATATTGCCTTCGTCGTCTTTAGACAATATATATTTGACCGCGACAAAACACATTTATACAAAGTGGCATGTGCGCTAAGCGAAGACTCAGATCAGTCTGGGCATCCGCCAAGTATGATGAGTCCTCGCTGTCGGCATGTAGGTAGCTTAGACCCTAAGCTACCTTTTAAGCGCATAGCGGAGACTCTAATCAGAATGGACGAAGGTCCAGGCGGATCTGAGTCTTCGCTGGTCGCACATGTCACTTTGTTTGTTTTGTCATGTCATGGCTCATTTATTGCGACACGGTACTGTGGACGCGTGCCGTGTCATTTGTATTGTTTATTTAACGATAAATACCCCAGTTACATAAATCGACAAAGAGAAGTAATCGAATTTGAGCCTTGTTGAAGTATTTTCACTTTAAACATATGAGAAAACAAAAAAAGTGTTAACATGAAGACCGTCTGTGAAAAAAAACAAAAACACACCAACAAACAAAAATAACTTAACGCTACAAAAGTATGCAGTTTTCTGGTTCTTACGAAGAAAACTCTACTTCATCTAAAGTCCGCCGAATGTTTATTTTCAAACACAAACAATAAATAAGCAAAAATAAAGTTCTTTTTATGTACCAAAGCAGGCATCCCTTGCAAAGAAACTGAGAAATAAAAATAAATTAAAAAAAAAAAAGATACTGAAAAATAACATTACAAAAATAAAAAATAAGAAATAAAAAAAAAATTAAAATGACAATAAATAAATTATTAGCTTGTTAATGTAAAGACAACTAGATAATACAATTTCATAAAGTTCATAATAAACAGAAGTAGTAAAACTGTTTTGCTAACATACTACTGATTTTAAGGCGAATTCAGACAAATGATTACAGATACGTGGAGAGAGAGAGAGAGAGAGAGAGAGAGAGAGAGAGAGAGAGACATGGAATGAGACAGAGATACAGAGAGAGAGAGAGAGAGATACTTAGTGTGTCTCTTTGTCTCGCAAAAACAATCGTTAATGAGCAACTACTGAGCAAAAGCTCAATTTCGAAACACACCGACATTAGTTTACTAATTGGCATTAGACAATCATAAGATAATTGTCTTTCAGTTCGGCACCAGTGATATAAATTATTTCACAACTTAAAAGAAGTTTGCCGATCGACTTTTCGTCTTCATGTAAAGCTAATTAGACCGGATCGAAGACTGAAATTTGAATATGTTTGCATCAATTATTTTTCGGACGCACGGCTTCAATTTCATACTTACATCAGAAAACTTTGGTCTACATTATAGGACAGCTCTGGACCAGAAAAAAATATTCTTTCACCTTTTAGTTTCAAGCAGGCTGAATGAACCTAGATTTACATAATTTAGCTACTTGAAAATACATTACTACAATATCCAGTCATAAATTGTGTATCATACTCTTCATACATTTAATCTGCGCCCAAGGCTATTACGTAAAGCCGCGTCGTCTTTCGCCGAAGTTTTGACGGAAACGCACGGAAACGACCGGCATACAAAAATCATTAATTAAAATTTGAACAAATAATGAAAAAAGACCATTTTATCATTTAGCTAGACTAATAAAAAATACATCAGATAAAAATATATTCTTTCTTCTCTTCTGATCCACTTGTGATGCACAACATTTTGTATCAATTTGATTCTAAATAAGCGGTCGAATTTGTGTGCCCTAGTTGTTTTACGGAGATTTTGTTATTTGTTTAATTAAATTATATACCTCTAGATAATCACCCAAAAAAGACCATTTTGTACTAGTGCTAGAATCAAAATTAAAACACGATATTAAAGATGAAGAATTTTACTTTCTGATATCGTTTGTGATGTAAAAATATATTTAGAATAATAAAAGTTATTAAGGGATAATGAAATTTCCCCATATAACCCGTGTATACCAAATTGGTTCACACCTGTAGAAGTACAAGTACGCAGTTTCTTCACTATGATAACTCTGATTATACAAAAAAAGTTTGAATGACAATAATCTCTTTTAGTAGGTTGATGACAGTCCAATACTTTGATTACAATAGTATTAAAAAAATATTGTTTAAAGTCTCCATAGTCCTTACAGCGGTAAAAACGCCTAAACTCAAATCATTGCAAAAAGCGGTTCAACCTTCACGTTTGATCGTAAAATGTGGGTTGGCGTGCATATATTGAGCCATGTTGCCGGCAAAAAGTAGAGAAATATTTTTTTTGGAAAAATAACGAACCATTCCATAAAACACAATTTCCTGTTCTGGTTTACCGTCTAGCAATGCTAAATAAACATAGGCGGGATACTGATTGGGACTCCACGCATGTACATTGTTTTTTTACCATTTTATGAAATGATCCAACCATTCTTATATGAAACTCGAGGATGTTTTATTTTTTAAAAGCTGGCTAATCACGGTCATTTACGAATATGAAATTATAGTGAGAAGCTTGAAGCGATACCTCATGATAATTTTTTCATGCTGATAGAGCAATGGGGCCTTTAAAATTCATATTTCTGCAAAGTAGAAAACTGATTTATTAGAAATTTTGTTAACTATTTGTCAAAGCGCTTTCTTTTCCTGATTTACTTGTAGGAGCGGTATGTGGTTGTTTGAAATTACACTTCATGTCTAATCCATTTCACCTTTCTCCTGCCTCCCCATCCCCCTTATCTTTCTCTCTGTGAAACGGTTTGAAATACGGAGCCACAGCGTAATGGAGCCGTTCAACTTCAGTCAACCCTACATTGAACAGTCGACTGGATGCCGTGACACTGTCCGCATTGAAGCGTCCTTCCGATATTGACAGACAGACCGACTGTGCGTGCAATAGGTGCGAGATGTTTGTTTGTGCCTCCTCATTTGTTATTGCTCTTTGGCCGAAGATGCCATGAGCTTTGTCCCACCAAGGGGGTAGTCAATGAACTGCTGCACTTGCAGCAGGTGCGGCTTTCCTGTTATTTCTCCCTTTCCCTTACAATTTTGAAGCAGGGGCTGGTGTTCTTTTTTTATTCCGATATTGACAAGAGGCAGACAAGTGCCTGCTGTTCTTGAAGTAGGTACATGTACGAGACGTTTTCAACAGCTCCCAAGGGATCTGGCAAATGTTACTACAATAAAACAATGTTTGATCGCTGTTATTGCTTAAATTCAATTACAGTGCTACAAAAATAAGGAAAATGTTTCAGCTCTATTTTTTCCGCCTAATCGCCATTACCTAGCAGATACCTACACGCACTATATATTTCTATCAAAATACTCGTTTCCGGCCATGATCAGCTATATTAAATTTTTAAACCCTTTAGCTGCAGTTCACATGTGAAAATCACGTTTACTAAAGTTTTCATACGTCGTCATCTGCACTTCCATTTTTTGACAATATCCGACTGTAAAACTTTTTCGTGCAAGTCTTTAAGCGATATCTGCCGCTTGCTTCTGTATTGATGGAGTATTGGCCTAAATGTTGAATATGAAAGCCGCAAAGCCGTGCATCGATAGCGAGTGAATTTCCATGATAATCGCTTTTAGCAGATTAATGCACGGTTGTTAATTGCATCTACTAGTGGCACTTCTTCTTATGCAATAACGTTGATTAAATGTTGACTCAGCGTTGTGTGTCCAGTGGGTTCTGCGATTCCAAAACTTCGTCTCTGGATTATTTCCTCCTCTTTGATACATTTCGTCACCGGCTCGAAATGGCTGAGTTACTGTAACCACCAAATTACCCATTTCGGGGGTTCCCAGTTGTCAGTTACTGACGTCAATTCATGTATTATTCATTACACTTTCGTCAATGTAAATGATCGCAGTTTGAGGCTATGTAGTTTTCTTTTAAAGGGAAAGGCTTGGACAGACAGCATGTATTAATTCAACTCAGCAGTGAAGCATACTGACTATTTAAATGTTTCTGAAGAACCAAAGATAGCCTTTATTCAGAAGAGTCTAAGTCATCAATGTACACCACCATGACTATCACCAACTCGGTCTTCACGTTCAGGTCGGTTGTATGACTGGAGTAATAAATCATCCGAATGGTCCGTTGGGCTAAGCCAAGTTTCAGTAAAGGGCAAAATATCAAAGTCCAGTAGCTCTGCATATACAATTTCCAGTTTTCTTGACGTGTACTTCATAATAGATGTGAACATTTTATTAATGTACATGTAACTGTAGCCTATTCATAACCTTTCTCTTAGCCCCATTCTATACTTTCAGACTTTGAAAATTAGCCTCATCATAATGCAGCCATTTACTTCCGGCTTATTAGGCCTCATCAGTATCCCTGCTATATCCTGGCAACTAAATACTCCCTGTGGTAAATCACAAGTTCTTATCTCCCGGTTCGACAGGGTTTTCCCCGGATCACTAACTGGGACCTACCGGGGATGCCAAACCGGGACAGTGAGAACGGGGTTTTAAGGGAAACGCTTGCAATAAAATATTCGACGCGAATTTATGCAGCTGTGAGAGCAATGGGGCGTTGAGTATAGATTTATTTATAGCTCAACAGGAGAGATAACATTTTGCCCCTACCTTTTGCCAGGTAGATCTATATAATAAACCTAGGGAATATACACCTACTACATATACGCCAATGGTGACGACGAAATGGAAAGTTCGTCACTGTCAAAGATAGTATCTACTTGATCATAATATTTTATGATATATGAATCTTTGTCTCGATAAAAGCTGCATTACGGCATGTGCAAACAGATTTACGTTTTAAAGTGGATGGATGGATACACTTTCAGGGGACGCAACTCTATCATTATAATTTTAATCTCCCGTCACAAGGGGTTGGACGGGATGTGGGGGGGGGGGTCTTATTTCTTAAAGAAATAAAGGGGAAAAATAGTTTTCAACGAGCAAATAATTTCTCTTAAAAATAAGTCCCTTTTTCGAATGGGAAGAAATCAGAGAGTCAGGAAAGTTCTTTGAAGGAAAAACATGGAGGTATACCGAAAACAAAAGGAAACAATATTTCTGACCTCCTGTTTGCCTCCCTGGACAAGGAAGCCATTCCAAAATAAGGTCTTCTCCTAAAGGAAAGAAGTTACTTTTAGGGGAGCACCTTTGTTCCTTTAAGTGTTGATCCCCATAGAGATGGAAGGTAAAAGCTAAGATGACAAATTTGCTTCCCCTAAATGTGTGTCCATTCACTATAACCATCGTGAGTCAATTCTGAGTCAGCCATGAGACGAAAAATGCCAGTCTCGGTATCAAACTTGCTCGGTTGTATAAAGATTATTCTCAAAACGGACTGTTAATGATCGTATTATTACTGGCGAGGACCGGTTCTGCTTACATTTCAACGTATATGGAAACGCATGTTATCAAGCATGTTTTCTTGTGATGCAGACAAACACTCATCCCAGGCTGAAAAGATATAAAATGAGCCGCGACACGAGAAAACCAACAAAGTGGTTGTGCGCGCAATGCAGACTCAGATCATCCTGGACATTCGCCCAGTCTGATTAGAGTCTTTGCTGTCCGCATGCAGATAGCTTAAACCTTTATCTACCTTTTAAGCGCACAGCAGAGGCTCTGATCAGACTGGGCGGGCGGATGTGCAGGCTTATCTGAGTCTTCACTGGGTGCACATGCTATTTTGTATTTTTTGTGTGTCGCGGCCCAAATATTATTGTGTAAGTTTATCTTCCATGACAATGGATAGAGGAAGTCATATGATCTTAACTTAAATATTACCTTTTTTCGTACTTTCCATAAAGAGATGATTCAACTAAAATTTGAAGCTTCGTTGCATCTCTTTAGATTCATAACTTCAACGTATAGTCGATGTTACTGACCCGGAACAGACTTCGAAAAGAGTGTATAAAAATGGAGACATTAAGTGTAAATGAGGTACTGTTTTCTTAGTTTTGCTCTCTTCATCTCTCTCTCTCTCTCTCTCTCACACACACACACACACACACACACACACACACACACATTTTTTGACGTTTCCAAAAAATACATTTTATGTTTAATATCTCACATTATACTTTTTCTAAGAAGCAAGCGCAGTTCAACTATTTTAACAAGCTTTTCAGACCGGGGCTGCTGATGCAATTCGCGTCGCATTTAAATTACCATTTATGGTTTAAACCACGAATTATCCCATTCAGAGATAAACCACGATTGGAAATTGGACCTTATTTATAGAAAATAAGGCTTACACATGTATCAGTATAAAATGGGGGTATGTCTAAAGCGGGTGTATTATGTTTAGGTGATGGGGGTATGTCTAAAGCGGGTGTATTATGTTTAGGTGATGGGGTATGTCTAAAGCGGGTGTATTATGTTTAACACACCTGAGCACAAAGTGCTCATCGTGAGTAATTAAGATTGGTCACCGTCCGTAGCTCGTCATTCGTTTGTCATGCACCACTTATCAGATAAACATGACAGTTACACCTCCGGAGAAATCATAACCAAACTTGCACAGCATGTTTATGACCACAAGATCTCAATCAATATTTGAGAATAGGTTTTGGCCATGAACTGGTACATCCTTGTGAACATAGTGAAGGCAGCAGCTTTAGTGCAAATAGAGCCAAACTTGCACAGTATATTTATGACTGCAAGGTCTTTGTCAGTTATGATAATAAATCAAATCGACCCATTACTTAGTAACACAAAATGTGTTAATGGTCCTATACAAACACGGTCCATTACTTACTGAAAAAAAAGTTGAACACTGTGGCGGAAACACTTTTTAGTAACCATAACCAAACTTGAACACTATATATTTACGGCAACAAAATCTGTCAAGTTTGATTTGGGTTAAATGGGACCATATAAACTAGAGTTATCATCCCTGATATAGTGGAAAACTGTGTATATTGGCATGGTAATACAAAATAGGCTATATTTTGGAGCAGTCATGGCAGTAACCAAACTTACAATGTACGTAGCATCGTTCTGGCAACGAAATCTCCGTGAATATTTTGAAAGAGGGTCTAATCGAATTACTAACATTAGAGTTATTGTCCCTTAACTTGTTTAAAACGTTGTACATATATATATAACACAAGGCTTGATTTTACTAGCAATCATAACACCACTTGGAGTATAATCATGGCTACAAGATCTTAGCAAGTTTGATAATGGACCAAATGAGATTATTGTCTCTTAATCAGCCAGTAATAAACCTGCCATCTCACTAGACATGTTTTTGTGTTCACGTTCTATCTATCTATCTATCTAGATAGATAGATAGATAGATAGATAGATAGATATATAATTTCAATTTATCTGTTGCTCTAGTGACTGATAACTATATCTCGTCCATGGTACATGTAGGTGGGTAGGTAGGTCGATAGGTAGACAGAGAGAGAGAGATAGAGAATATGGTATCCCTCAGCGCTTTCAATAAGGTTGAAAAACAGGATGTCCTGCCTTCTAATTTTAGGTTTTTGGAGTCCCTGTGATAAATGCTGTCATATTGTGATGGGAAAATTAAGTTATATTTCTTTTTCCAGTCATGCTACAGTCAGAGTATTTGTATTTAATAAAATGTCATATCTTTATAAGCATTAGTGTCTACTCGATGAAATTTAAGTTACTGGTGAAATTTTGTCTGCACATACAATACCTGGTTTACTATGTTTCTTAGCCTGTTACAAAACGAAAACGAGTCATATTTCCAAAACTACTTTGTCATCCTGGCTAAACAATTTTTCCACCATTGTATATAGCGCATATTTTACATGAAGGAGTTTTGATTTCAGACCATCAGACTTGGAAGTCCCATAGAGATTTTTGGGACTATATTACTCTCAGACTTCCGTTAGTGCAGAGGTCGCATCGGATGAGATCCCGTCTCCGTATGACCTATGTGTTTGTAGGACGTATAACCCGATTTCACTCACCCACTTAATTGGTGCAAGCACTGATCCCTATTTACTATGACCTGTATGAAATGAAAAGTGAGTCAAACGGGCCATCGAACAGATCAGCTTCTTGTTTCTTCTCCTGTTTACTTATTTATCTACTCCCGCCTATGCATATAGCCAAATACAATTGGGAAGTGATACGCAAAAAGGGAGACTGTGTGTGTGTGTGGAAGGTGGGTAAGGAGGTGGAGGAGACGGAGGTCGGGGGCCTTACCGCATATGCTTACAGTTTTGGTTCAGATCAGTCTGTGCATCCTCAGAAAATCTATTGGCTCAAAATGAAGGCTGTAGATAGGCTGCACGGGTTCAGACTGGTTTGAGTGTCGAGTGTTGTGTTCGCGCATACGTTAGACCCCGTTTATATGACATTTTAATATTTTTGTATTTATTTATTCATTTATAAAGTTCATACACATGTTAAACATACAGTCTTTACTTGATATACTACAGGCTAAAGATTCAGTTATCAAGTCTAACTTTGCTGAAGGTATAGCTTTAACTTTTTCCAGCGCCATGGCGAGCAGCTCAGTGTTTTCACACAACTTGCAAAGACATGTATTTCTATCTCTATCTCTCTCTGTTGGGAAAACAACCCAAAATGGCCTGAGTCTACAAAATAGTGTATAGCTAAGGTTTGGATTGTTTTCAGATAAGTATTTGAGGTGTAAGTTTTTTAAGCTATCATTTAAGATTCGTCTCTGCTTCTTATTTTTCTTGAAGGTCACTGTGTTTTTCAGTCCAGTCATAACTCTTGAATTGTCGTCTCTAAGGTAAAAGTTAGTAATACACTGACAGAGTCTATGAAAAAGGGTATTCTTCTTTGGTTTGTATTTTGGAATTCGCGTTGCTACTTCAAAAACTTTGAATGCATGTGTCTTGAATTTATACTTTCTTAATACAGGTCCAGACACCGTCCTTGCTAGTCTTATTTTCTCCATTTTCTTTTCCTTTTTTCCTTCTTATAATGCTTTCGAATCTGGTCTATCAGGGCATTGTGAAAAATTAACGTCTTTTTAATTTCCTGCCTTGGAAAATACCTTAACAGCTTTCTTGTTTTAGTTCTTGGAGTTTCTGGATTCTTGTTCTTTTGTCTCAACCACCTCTTTTTATACATTTCAGCTTGTCTCTTTAATTTCACAATATGCTGTTGAAGAACCTTGTTCTGACGATAACACTTAGCTATTTCTCGATTTTTCTTTTTCGTGCTTTGCTTCTTCTGCCTTGAGGTAGGAGGAACTTCCACAGCTGGTATTTCCGGAGTTTCTGGAGGTGTAAGAGCATTTTCTAGTGCATTGTCTTTTGCTTTCATTTTACGTTTTTGATTCCTCCATCTCTTACGAGCTGCTCTCTTTTCCCTCTCAGTCATATCCTTTACTTGTTTCTTCAGGCCTGTTACTTTGTCTTTCCAGTACTTCTCCTTTTCTTTTTCCAGGTACATCTGTCGCCTCTGCGCATCAGCATCTCTTTTCATTCAAAATTTACGCTGCCGTTCCGCATTGGACATACCCATGTTTCTAAAATGTAGAATGTGCTTTGTGTAAAAAGATTCATTCATAACATTTATGCATTTTAAATTTCGTTTTAGAATAACCTGATGTAGAAACAACTAAGTTTCCTTCCTGTAACATTTATTCATTGACAATTAACACTGCTGAAAATGTTTTTAATGCTCTGGCTAAACTAAATAAATACTGGTAATGAGGTAATGATAAAAAGCGGATTGCCATAGTACAGAGCCTTCATAAAACGATGAAGCAAATTATGTCCTGTAACCAAATGTGTGCATGTAGTTTTTTTTTAACTTCTGTCATATAATAAAATACTCTCTTTCCTGTACTTTATAAGAATATAGGAATCTGTTTACATTAAAAAGAAAAAAATATATTGCTCTTCATACATTTTAAAATATATGAAACCTATAAGAAGTCTAAAATACTCGGTGAGTAGACTGTTCAGCCATGAAAATACCTTAGTCCTTCCTGTAACTGAAGACTCCTTCCTGTAACGGCAGTATAAGAAACAAACGGATGCACAGCTTGGGAAACATTTCAGCACAAATTAAGATTTTAGAAATGATTTCAGTGTGTCATCCCTTGATTTCACTGTTTCCTATCATGTATATTACTTAAATATAAAAAGTTTTTCACAAGTTACTCCTTCCTGTAACAAATCCATTCCATCCTGTAACAAAATTCTTTGTTACAGAAAGGAATGTAACAGGGAGGAATAACTTTAGATAAAGCAACTACCAACTAACAATGGATCCCCGAAGCTTCGGGTTTAAGCTTCAAGAATATATTTTTTTAGATTGGACATATGTATACAACGAAAAGTTAACAATTTTTAAGCCCATGCAGCCTTTTAATACATTACAGTAAAGAACATTACTGCTAAATAATTATTATCAAAGTTTACTTACCAGAGCAAAATATTATTCTGTTGGATTCACAAGAATTGTGTAAAGATGGTGTCTATCTATACCGGATGTTGAAAGAGAGTTGCAGACAAAGAAACATTAACAGGAACTTGTGGGATCATTTATTATTTTGCCAAATAGTTAAGATGTTATAGGAGGGAACAGGTGCTTGGGTACACATAAACAAACTTCATAAGAATCAATTGGACATCTGTTTTGAATTATGTTTGATATGTATTTAATCTACTTCATGCTGAGCAATTCAAAGAAAATTTGAAACATTGCTTACTACAATATATTTATTTTTCTGCATGTTATAAATACATGACAGAAAGTCTAGGGACACCAAAAAAACTAACAAAACGGCATGTACTAAGGTGCGTATGACTGACATATTGGTAGATAAAACAAATTTTCCTTGTTCTTCATATTGTTTCAGACCCCTTCTTACTATTAGACTAAAAAAAGAAACTATTAGTCCTCTTTTGCCAACATTTAATTAGCCAGGACAACAAAGTGAGCGAATTTTGATATTGATTCGTTTATCTTTTGATTCAGAGTTCTGTACTGGAGAAACTATCATGTGTTGTGTCTGAGGTGGCGAAGATATCAGATATGTTAGCAGAAATGGCAACCATCAAACAACTGCTGTTTAAACTTACAGAGAAGGTGGATTCTATTGGCGCATGCTCTAATTGTAGCAAAGGAAATCAACTGAAACCACAGGGTATGATTAAAATTTATTCTGTATAAGAGTTTGACAGGGCAAATACTCGTAGTAGTAAAAAAATGCCCATTCGGAATGAGCCGTATTCGTATTATTTCCTGCGGCTAATTCACAGCTTTGTGCTTGAAGTGTCTCGTCTAATAAGTAACTTAATTTTAAAGTTTAAAGAACATAAACCACAGTTCCAACTTTTAACGTATTTTGCTAGCGCATTGCATGATATAAACAAGAACATGTGTATTATCAAGTAATAGTCTAGCGGTTGAGTAAGCGAAGAAGCGGTTGAAAAACAAAAGAAAAATAAATAAATAATTAAATAAATAAAAGATAAAAATAAACAATTTGATATTTTAATATAGAAATGAATTTCCTTTTTTGGGATTTTATCGATGTGTAAACGCCGGCGAATCAGTCACAAACTGAATAAAGCCCGAAGGGCTTTATGTTAAGTTTGTGAGGGATTCGCCGGCGTTTACACATCGATAAAATCACAAAAAAAGGAAATCCATTTCTTATATTTCCAACTTTGTCCATCCAAAAGTTTTTCTTCGGCTGCATTGTCCATCGGTTTACTACATTGGAGGGTTTAGGTGAACAGCGTTTGACAAAATCAGAGACATGAGCATTTCAAGCAAAATACACTTGAAATTACAAACTTTATATGAAATTACAAACAGCTTTTTCGTAGCTTTTCATTTTTAACCCGTTTCTTTTCATGAAAAGTCGGTCACACTCCAAAATAGTCAACGATTCAACCAAAAAAACACTGTCGAGAGCGTCACCATTTTGAAAACGTTACCAACTGACGTTTGTTATGACGCTGACGTTACGTCATAAATAACGTCATACACGCCCTTTTTTTGGTTGTCTCAAGACAAATTTTGTTCTTCCATCTGAAATACAATTAGAAATGCAAAACTTCCGATTCGTTACGGAAAAGCCTTGAAAAAAAAGTTATTTGGAAGAGAATGCCGCGTATGGATACAACGTCAACAGGATTTATCGATGTATAAACGCATTTCTGCAGATGCTGTAAGCCAATCATTTGTTCGGAACTTGTGCCAAAGAGAGGCTGTTGGAATTATAAGTACATGTATTCAGTTTTCAAACTCACTTCTACGTACACACGTTTTTTCCAGCATTATTTGCCCAGACAACTCAGCCATGAAATCTTGATACTGCCTTTAACTTATGAATTTTAACAAATTTTCTGTTTGTCTGTCTTACTTTTGGAATACTCATTAAAGCAGAAAAAAGAGAGTAAAAACTGACCCTTAAAGGCAGGATTTCTGAACCCCCCGGTAGAGGATTGCCTACCTGTATGAGGCAGTAAGTGGGCGTGGCTTAGCTACTGTGCAAATTAGACCACTGTCCTGTTTAGCCAATAAGAGCTGTCAATACTTTCACAGGTAAATACCCCAGCAAATCAACAGCCAATCAAATTAGAGATAAATCTACAGGAGCTACTGTAGATGTTTACCCTTCGGTGGCTATTGGAAAACTGAGAATAGGTAGCTAATTTGCCTTTTATAGTCCACTCCTGCCTTTAAGCATAACCTCCTATCTGAGATTAACGATACTATTCCAATTTAGAAGAAAACGGTTTCATGAAATATGGAAAAACACACACAATAGTTTATATGTATACGTAGTGAAAATACAAACTGGTAGCGTATGATAGTAAACTTTTTGTGGCTTCAAAACTAATGAAAATAAATGAATAAAGAAAATAAATAAAAGGTTCTACAACCTCTTCTCAAGTTACATTTACTCTCAAAATCTGTACCACTGAACATTTTGAAATATTATATTTCGACATCATCTTAGATATGTTACATTAACACTGCAGGAGAATTCATTGTCCACGATATTGTACTGTTATTATTTTTTATCATCTTTATATCCCTATTCTACTAAGTATGCAAAAGTGAAGACAGACGACCACAAATGTGGTTAAAATGGGCTCCTAGACAGTATTACGCGGGGTGTTACGCAAGGTAGCTTTAGAGGGTAGAAGCGGATGCCCTGATGTGAGGGACAGTTGATATCTGATGAGTTCAAGCCCTATTTTTATCCATTGTCTCTATGTCTGGTGTTTTCTCCAAAACTTTAGAACTGCTACTTTGCATATTCAACCGCTAGACCATTGCTTGAATGATACCCTATGTTGCCATAGGACACTGCCATTATGTACATTGAATTCAGCAGGACCAAAATTATACTTCACATGCTGATTACCATGTGCTTCATCGATCTGTTCTAGTGACCACTTTTACATTGGTTAATGGGGACTTTGGTCTTTAAACCCTAAGCTGTTTCAGCATGTTCTATAAAAAGGTTATCCTTTGGAAGCAAAGATCACACCAAAGAACTGAAAACTGTCGAGTGTACAAGTTTTCTGGGCCAGACTAGCTAGTTTCGGCCAATTAGGCCTCATCAGTGACGCTCAAATATTTTTAAAGTTCTATAATGGGATCAATGATCCCAAAGGACTAGAAAATAAAATCTATACTATGATGAAGGGCAGGGAGAGTTTTTACGGTGACCACACAGTCCCAATCACCAGCTGTAGTGAAGTTCAATATGTTCTATAAAAAGGTTATCCTTTGGAAGCAAAGATCACACCAAAGAACTGAAAACTGTCGAGTGTACAAGTTTTCTGGGCCAGACTAGCTAGTTTCGACCAATTAGGCCTCATTAGTGACCCTCAAATATTTTTAAAGTTCTGCAATGGAATCAATGATCCCAAAGGACTAGAAAATAAAATCTACACTATGATGAAGGGCAGGGAGACTTTTTACGGTCAGTTCAATTCAATTTCAATTCAATTTATTTACTCTCAATCCATTACACAATGGCAACATGAGGAACAGTGAAAAATACAGTATAATACGAGGCATAGGAGACATACTACAGAGAACATAATACAACCTCTAAGGTCTTAATTCATAGCACATACACATTTACTTAACTGCCATTAGGCACACAATACCGAATCAACCCTGACTCAACGTTGATTCAACGTCTAAACGTTGAACCAACGTTGACTCAATATCTTGTGCCCAATGAGTGGCTTATGCATTATTAAAATGATCCCAAAGGACTAGAAAATAAAATCTATACTATGATGAAGGGCAGGGAGAGTTTTTACGGTGACCACACAGTCCCAATCACCAGCTGTAGTGAAGTTCAATACGTTCTATAAAAAAATTATCCTTTGGAAGCAAAGATCACACCAAAGAACTGAAAACTGTCGAGTGTACAAGTTTTCTGGGTCAGACTAGCTAGTTTCGGCCAATTAGGCCTCGTCAGTGACCCTCAAATATTTTTAAAGTTCTACAATGGGATCAATTAGCATAAATGAGCTTCACATGAGTGCAGTGTTAGCCTTAGTTGGCTGCTGTAAAATTGGCTCATTTGTGCTAAACACAGTTTATGTTAATTAACTTGACTAATCTAATAAACATTATTTTCAGTTATGTTTCATGCGATTTGCATTGATTACTAAGCCTACGTATATAGTATTCCTCAAAATTATTGAGAATTTTTTGCAAAGTGAAAATTAAGCACTGGCAGTTGACAGATCATGTACATACTTAATATCTTTGTTTACTTAGTTAACAACATCCCCCTCGGAACTTTTTAGCATACCAGTATTACTTATATGTTGGAGATACAAATGTTATCTCCCCTTGAATTGTGCCGCCCAGAGATTTTTTGTCCGACTGGAAAATTGTGTACCCTTACCAAATCAAATCGATATTTATGGAAAAGTTAATGACAAATCAGTTGACTTTTGAATGGTTTTCTCATCTAGTGATAAGGTGTTGGCGAACTGAAAACAGAATTTTATTTGAGCTTGTCAGCTGTAGATGCTGCTGGCTTTCAAACATGTGACTTCATTTCGAAAATGTGCCCGCAATTGGGGAAAATTGCAAATTTGACTGAGTGTATGTTACTCTGATTCACTCTTATTCTATACATCTCGATGGAAAAGGCACAAAACCTTATTTTTTTGTAAAGCTTAGTAAACGTGCTTTTAGGGATATGAGTTTTGACATGATAATCTATAAGTAAAAAGTATGCAAAGACCAGGAACTGAAACAATCAAAATCCAAATCCAGCCCTAAAACCATAGTTGGAAACAACTAAGATTACAAATAATCAAGATACAGAGAACATATGGCCAACCGAGTGAGCAGCTTGTTCCCAAAAGGTGGCCACTCAGCAACCCAAAACGAACCAAAAATAATAAGAACATACATAAGGTAAAACATCACAGAAACTCTGACACCAAAAACAGGCAACAGAGAACCAAAACAGAACTACCGCCTTGGAACGGTCAGTAATGAATTACTGGGGGGCTTAAATCGATTTTACAGGCCCAACCTCACCCTCAGTTTCTGAAGTGGTACAAAACATTTAGTTGGTTGTTCGGTTCGCATGATAACCCTCTAACTCGTCAATGAATCATCATGGTAAACACATAAATCAAATTTCAACACCATGAAGAAGCAAAGACGAGGACTCAACAGATACAACGGGCCGTCTGACAGGTGGAGATCCCTGTCCTGCCAAACAACCCCACTGGAAATCTGAAGCAAAAGAAGGTCACCAGTTGAGCCCCGGTGGACCAAGCAACAGACAAAAAGGCTCCGGTCCCAACCAACTAAAATATATAGCTTTAGGTCGGGGCCATCATAGAGTCTGACGACCGATCCCCCGGTGTGCAATTAAAGAGTGCAGAAAAGTTATCAACCGTGATTGGGTTAATCACTAAGCATGCAGACTGTCGCATAACATTTAAATTATACCTTGCCAAAAATATTCCGTTCAGAATATTAACAGATCAGACTGTTTGCTGTTTCTGATGCCTTCAATATTCTTCCTATATTTGAACAGCCAGTCCCTGACTCAGAAACTTGGATCAGTGACATTAAACCATACAAAATATTAAAGGTACCTTTAATAATGTAGATGATGGTGAACAATGGAGAAAACAGACTATTTCACCTGAGATAGCATATTTCTAGCAAAGGTAGTATAGCAAAACATAGTCATAGAAATCAAGGGACAAATTTTTACAGTGGTGTACCCTAGCCCATCCTTACCTACCACTGACGAACGACAATGCATCATATTGTCATTTTTGTATATCAAACGTAAAAAAGGTTCTCTTATTGTATTTTACGCATTTAAAATATTGCTGAACATGTATGACTAGCAACTGTGTGCCAAAATGCAATTCTCAATAATTTTGAGGAATACTGTATGTTGGTGCCGTGACTGATGTAATACATTTTCTTCTCGTTTATTCCCTCTTAATGCAAACTAGTGAACAAGCATATTGTATGTAGATTATTTAATCTTTCATGCACTTATGCAGATAGTAGTAACGAAGTTAACAGAGAAGAAATCGTACTGGCCAACTTAAAATTGCATGGAATTGAGAGCAGTCAGAGTGACCCCATGACAGGCAGAGTCTTAACGGAGGAGTCAACAGGCGAGGATAAAGTCACCGGTAATGAACTAGCAGGAGAAAAGAATCAGCCATTTCACATTGACAAGAGTAAGGATAAATAATTTCTTCTAATTCAATATTGTGAAGATTGTTTAATAACATAAAAAGTTGCATTTTCATGAAAATTGTTGGATTTTTTTTTTTTGCATTTTCATGAAAATAGTTGGATGAAAATTTTTATCCTTAGGAAAATATGTTACACACTTCCGGTCACATAAGAGTGTTGAATAAATACTTCCTGGCCTGTGAAAATACTGTAACCTACGGTTTTGTTTCACCATACTCTTCTTTCAGCTCAGTTCAAAATACTTTTCCCAGTGATGCTACAGGGACAGAATCACGCTTGCATGACAGATTTCTTCTTGCATGTCAAGAAATTCCTTACCATTATTATCACTGACATACATGTAATGCTTGTTCGTTAATTCCGTTTTCATATTTGGACAAGGGGGCCATGGAGCCTTGTATCACTCCTTAAGAACCCAGTTCAGCAAAAAAAACTTTAAATACGAATGCCCAGGCTGATCTGAGTCTGCGCTGGGCGTATAACCACATTGTTGGTTTTTTCGTGTCGCGGCTCAAATAAAGAATTAAAATCTTAAAAATTTCCTTCAAGAGCAGAGAATATATACAGTAGTAGGAACGTGGGCCAGACTACGTAGTTTCGGCTTATAAAGCCTCGTCAGTGACCCTGACAATATCTGGTGACGAAACCAGAAAAAAATCATACTGTAATTTCTTAATTTTAATTGGACAGTCGATTCAAAGACTGACTTATTTCAAAAAGATCCAAATAATATAAAAGACGATGATCTAGAATAATAGTCTAAATCGATCTCAAATTTAAGATTTCTCAGAATCTATCCTCTGATCTCAAAGGATGTAAATAAAATATAATCTGCACTATGGATGATGTACGGGGAGACGTTTTACGGCCGCCACACGGCACAACACCAGCTGCAGTGAGGTAAAATTAAAATCTTAAAAATTTCCTTCAAGAGCAGAGAATATATACAGTAGTAGGAACGTGGGCCAGACTACGTAGTTTCGGCTTATAAAGCCTCGTCAGTGACCCTGACAATATCTGGTGACGAAACCAGAAAAAAATCATACTGTAAACACAGTTGAGGATATTGTTGTCTTGTTTTTTTTTCAGCTAGGAAAAGGCGCCTAACAAAAGACATTGAAGCAGACTGCCTTGGGAAGGCTTTACAAGAAAATATTATAACACTGGTAGAAGACATCCAGTTTTCAAGCAGTGGGCTAGGGGATCTGTTAATCGGAAATGACTGTTTGACAGGAGATGAATGTGCTGTGTTATGTTCATTAACTCCTAAGGATCAAATACGAAATGCGGTGAGATTAATTAAAGGGCGTTCGTACGAAGTGATAAGGAAATTTTTAAAATGCGTACAGAGATTTCACCCCGAGGTTAGTGAAAAGATCTGGAAAACTTTTGAGGAGAAGAGAAAGAACTTTGTATGTGACAGACTGTGCGCTTATTGCAAGCTTAAAAGGTCGATCGATATAAGATATATCGCCGATTGTGTCTGGAGTATCAATGGGATAAGTGACGGTGTTTACGCGGATATTGTTTCTTACACGAGTTTTAATGTAACGGATGATTCCAAATGGGAAAGATTCGCTGCAGAGTGTAACAAATCTGAAAATAACAAAATCCTAAAAACTATTGTAAATGCTCTTGAACGGAAAGGTTATTATTCACACATAATTCCAAGTCTAAAACGAGAAACAAAATTAGCATGTCGATGTACTGATGTAAAAGAGATAAAAGTTGCATTTAGGAGTCCGCTTGAGAGCACAGATGATGATCGTTCCACGTTATCACCAATCAGCACACCGGACGACATGGAGTATCCGAGTTTGTCTGATGCCTTAGACCTATATTCTTCAGAGAACAGCGTCGAAATGGATGAGGAGACGAGATTTTCTGTTATAAGAATACATGTATCAAATATAGTTTCTGACGCACAGAACTGTTTAGCTCTAACAGCAAAAGCAAACGATGACACTTTGTACGGAAGACAACGCTCTTCTAGCTTTGTTAAGAGCAAACGGCTGCCTGCAATGGTACAAAGACGTGCATCGTGCTTTAACTTTTAACACTTTAAGCGCCAGAGACGATAAAAGCTGAAATTTGCAGACAGCGTAGATCTTGTGGGGCGGCTCATAATGAGCTGCTTCATCTAGATATACACTTTTTGCCCTCTAATCTTTGAATTCTCAATATGATATAGCTTGGACGAACTATTTTTTAAAATTTTTGCAGACTTGAATTTTGTCGTCTGTTTTTGGCGCTTTAAGGGATAAGATGATATAATAGGCACACATTCAGAAGAAGCAACTCTGTTTTTTTCTTCTTCTGTCTCGTATCTCAATGGTGTTAAGTCTTAAAGATACATGTAAGAATTTGCTCTCAAGAAGTTATTTCTTTCTTTTAAAACTAGGCTCTGTGTTGGAGCGGTTTCCCCCCTGGGAAGCAAACAGGAAGTCACAATAAACTATTTTACAAAATAACCTTAAGTTTGTGACTGTATCTGACTGTGAGTGAACTTCGCGGCCTAGCTGAAGACTTAATTGTACACTTTTGCAAAGGCTATGATCGCACACATTCTAAACTTCCGGTTTAAATGAGATCCTTTTAAAACAAGACTCTTCAAATCCTCATTATTCTTCTATGTGGACTGCTAAATGGATCTAAGTCAATAGTAGTATTTCAATTCTCATATCGACGCTGCCCCCGCACCTCAGCGGAACGAATCCATAGCCGCAGTAACGGGGCGCCGATCGTCCGTCCAAATCTAAGTCGATAGCAAAGTTTTTCCACTTTTAATTGCACCTTGAAAGAAAATCTTTGATCTAGGGTTATAAAACGACATGTTCAGCATAAATACTTGAGTAAAGTCGAGCAATACTCAGATATTCCTCGGAATACTCGGAGATATATAGCAATACCCACTTACATGTATCCAGGCCCCGAGGTTGTAAAACTTCTTTCGTGCTTAACTCAGCTGAGCCTGAAATTTTCTCTGCTGATAAATATGAAAATGCCAACTAATGTTGGCATTTTCATATTCATAAGCAGAGAAAATTTCATACTCAGCCAAACTGAGCAACAAAACCACTGTACTTATCAGTAATTTGCTATTTACAAGCAGGTAAAGTTTCACGCTCAACTCAGCTGAGCATGAAAATAATTTTATAACCTCGGGGCCTGGTATTCCTGGGGCAACTCGAAGATATGTATAATATATATCTTTGAGTAGCCCGATGGATACATGGGTTCTGCTCGGGTTTACTCTATTATACCGAACGTGCCCATATAGTAACAAATGTAGATTCCAAGTACAGGCGACAGTCACCAAGTTTTGCTTTTGAAAAAGCTTGAGAGGTTATCCCTTAGCAATGAGTCTATAGGATGCAAGTGGTTAAGTAGAAGATTGGCCGCTACACAAGTTAATTTTATTGTATTCTTGGGCTTTGTTGAATCTGTAGGTAAGGGGCGAGTTCGACAGCTTTTTCCTTTTGTCTAGTGATTGCTTGTAACAGGTGAGCTTCAGTGCTATTAACTTTTGTTAGGTGACCTGTACTGTTTAGTGACAGCTCTTCCTAAGTGGAATGTACTCTCTGGTTATTGCTTGTATTAGGTGAGATGCTTGTAGTATATGAGATGAAGTGTCAGGACAAGTTTCATAGCTCATGCCTTTGCAATGCTGGGAGGAGCCCTGCAGCTGGATGCGCCAAAATATGGGAGTAAATACCGGAAAATAGTGGGACCCGCATTTAGCGAAACAAAACGGCGCATAATCGAGTACAACTTATTGATCTGTACTCTTAAGCGACAACTCTTGGTAGCTGAACTGAACTCTCGGGTAATTGCTTGTATATGGTGAAATAAAGTGTTCAAGGTAAGCGATAAAGAGCATGCATTAGCGATGCTGGCGAGAATCATGCAGCAGGGTGCGCCAAATGTAGGAGTATCGGGAAGTAGTGGGGAACGGTGTACAATCGAGTACGAATTCCTAACTTAATATGGAGCCAACCAAGACGCCATTAGGAACAGGGCCTAGTTGCTCAAAGCATCGTTAGCCTAACGAGCTCGTTAACAGGTCAACTCGTTAAGTGTTTTGCGACTTCATAACCAAATGCACTCATATTTTTGTTGAAAATCTGTAAGAAGGTTTTGCAATGCAAAACCATTTTGCATTTTTTCAACCAAAGAAAAAATGGGGTATTTTAAGATTTTAATCTTGAAATTTTAGCCAAACGTTAACTCACGATGTCGTTAGTTTTGAACAACTCGCCCCTGTGAAACAACAAGGACAAAGCGGAACTGCACATTTTCGACAACAAATAGACAAAGTCTAATAAACTTTTCCTAGCCGCACCCAAATGTCACTTAACAGTCACCTGATAGTCTATAATCGACCAATGCAACGACAACTTAGCATCTGACATAGTCCTACGAACAAAATCGCACGTGTAAAATGTCCCACAAATAGTCCATGATTTTGCCTTACAGTTAAAGAAGAAATGAGCCGCGACACGACAAAACCAACAATGTGGTTATTCGCCCAGCGCAGACTCAGATCAGCCTGGGCATCCGCCCAGTCTGATCAAAGTCTTCGCTGTCCGCATGGTGGTAGCTTAGACTCTTAGCTACCTTTTGAGCACTTAACGAAGAGTCTGGTCAAACTTGGGGCATGCCCAGGCTGGTCTGAGTCTGCGCTGGGCGCAAAACCACATTGTTGGTTTTCTCGTGTCGCGGCTCAAATACTTGTTTAAAGTAGGTGTAGCTTCGGAAAGGTGGATAAAAAGGGGCTGGAGTCCCCAGTGATACATACCAAGTTTCAAGGTCATTGGTCTTTTGGTTCTAGAGCAGAATATTTTTAAAGGTTTTAAATATAAATGACCACTGCGGCTATCTTGGTCATGTGACCAAGACCACCTGAACAAACTTTTGTCCTCCAGACCAAGGAAGACTCCATATAAGATATGGCTTCAATCAACCTAGTGGTTTCATAGAAGATGTTTGAAATTGTTGACTGGCGACAGAATCTCAGTTAACTTGAACAAAGGTCAAACAATGACCATGACCTTTACCAACATAATAGCTTCATCTGGGAATTTATTACCTATATATGCCAAGTATTATACTCTAGAGTTAAAAAAGAAAACCACCAGTTGAATTCCCAAGCAACAGACAAAGCAAGCTCCGGCAAAAACCAGCTACACTAAAAAGATTTATGTCGGGTCCATTATTGAGTCTGATGCCCGACTAACCGGCGTGCTATTAAACACAGGGTATAATCGATTCCGCCAATTTTCGCTTCCTGCAGAGACTGTCCGTCATATTTGGCTTCCGCCGAGACTGTCCACGAACTCTTGCTTCCTGCAGAGACTATTGTCCTCGGAAAATGGCTTCCTGCCGAGACTGTCCGCGTGACACTGCTTCCTGCCGAGAGCCTCGGCAGGAAGCAGAATCACGCGGACAGTCTCTGCAGGAAGCCATTTATCATGTACAGAGGTCTCGGCAGGAAGCAAGAGTTCGCGGACAGTCTCGGCGGAAGCCAAATATAATGTACAGTCTCTGCAGGAAGCGAAAATTAGCGGAATCGATTATACCCTGTGTTAAAGAGGGAAGCAAAGTTATTAACCAAGACTGGGTTCACTACTAAACAGGCAGACTGCAGCATTACATTTATGTAATATGCAATACGTTTGTAACGTAAGATAATTTTTCTGAACTGATCAGAAAAAATTCGGCCTTTCTTACAATTTTTTTTTTTAGTTTATAGACTAAGTAACCACAAAATTCTGGTTCTGATAGCCCCTGCTACAAACGAGTTTTTTTAAATCTGACCTTGAATTTAGAGACCAGTTCATAGTGTCGGCGATACAATTTTGAAAAAGCTTTTCGAACTTAATGATACCGATAGCCCTGTTTGAGAAATTTAGCAATTAAATTTCATTACGGGCATTGAAGTCAATCACATGGCTAGGCACCCTAGCAAACCGAATAAAATCAGAAACGTAAATCCTGTAAAAGGTAGAACGGGGAACGACACCATCCAAACAGAAGCAAATTTGCGAACGACTGTGTGATACAAACGTATTGCAAATTACATAAATAGCATAATAATCTGGTCTGTCCATTATCTCCATTTATTCTTAGACCCCTGATACAGATATAATAACATATAATACTAACTTAACTCTGTATACAGAAACAAATATAAATCAAGTATGTCTCACACCTAGGCCACAGCGAGGGCTCAAAGGGGACATAATTTGGCAAATTTCAAAATGTGGAAAAACTGGGATTTTGCGGTTCTTTGGAACAAGTTTTGGTAAGTTTCGCAGATGTTCAGAAAGCCACTAATATATTATAACCAGTAATATACCAGATTATATATATAAACAAAAGATGAAATGCTCAATCTAAAAAAGTAACTCATCGGCCAGCATGAACGACTGTCTTATCAGAGTCTCCCTTATTCCTATTTGTGGACTTTGCATCTTGAAGACAATACCTCACCAGTGTCTGGTCCATACCTGTATCCTCTGCATCTAGAAACCTTGATTTTGATTAGAATGGTGATGTCTCTTTTATCGGTTAAGAAAGGAAGCAGACATCATTGTGGGACGATATATACGGTTTTGCCATTATTCGCTGTTTAACTCTATCAAAAGTTATCGATTAAGTAACTCATTCGGTCAAAGGTCAAATAATGGTGCCATTCTGATTAAGAAACTGTAAAGGTGTTAGTTGAACTTTGTAAATTCGGTTTTTCAGTGAGAAAAGTGAATAATTGCAAAAGAGTCTACTAGTTTTGATTTCCAATATTTGATTTTGATTTTTCTTCAGAATTTCCTGAAAGCCAGCAGTGTATGACCTGACTAGACGCTGTTTTCTGTGACGTCTGATCTTGGGATACACGAATTCCTCAAAACTTCTATTTGACGATATGCGTAAATGTTATGAGTGGTTTTAGCCCACTGCGCACAAGTTCAGTTACCGTAATGACCCGAAATGCTGAAACAGTCGGTGTAGACCAGATCTGAGCAGGGTGTTTTAGCCTACTCCGCACAAGTTCAGTTACCGTAATTACCCAAAATGCTGGAACAGCTGACGAAGACCTAGATTAAAGCAGGGTGTTTTAGCCTACTGCGCACAAGTTCAGTTACCGTAACGACAAAGAATGATGGAACAGCCGGTGTAGACCCATATCCCAGCAGACTGTGCATTTGTACATTGCTTTGGCAATATATCAGTGTAGACCTTCAAGGATCAGTCTGAAAGACAGCGGAGATCCAGATCAGGTTTCACGAAATGTAAACTCTAGAAGGCATTACACTTTATCCTCTGTTGAATCTTGTCTTTAGCGTATATTGAACACAGGGTAGTATATACGGCATTCAGTGTTATCAATAACTGGCGTAGTGATATACACAAATTCATGCCGTACTATATTTCAATGCGGATGTACATGTATACTTGGCGGTGAAAGCCAGTTCCAATATTTGGTCTACGACAGCTAGAAATGACAGATAGAATCTGTCATTAAAAAAGAAACTGGATGGAGAAATTAATATTTGAAGGTCAAGGTCAAATTAAGCAAAGCTCCTATTTCTAAACATTGAAAAACTTGGATTTTCTCATTTTTTGTCCTAATGTTTGTAAAGGTTAACTGAATATGATAAGAAAACCACTGCTACATTTGAAAAGAACAACATGTCATTTAATGAAGCAAAACATAAAACAGACCCAGAAATTCAAATATGAAGGTCAAGGTCAAGCACAAGCACAACAAAACTCCTATTTCAAAATGTAGAAAAACTGGTAATTTCTCATCTTATATGTCCCATTTTTTGTAAAGATTAACTGAATATGATAAGAAAACCATTGCTATATTTGAAAAGAGCAACATGTCATTTAATGAAGCAAAACATAAAATAGATCAACAAAATCAAAAATGAAGGTCAAGGTCATGCACAGCAAAGGTCCAGTTTCAAAATGTTGAAAATCTGGGAATTTCTCATTTTATGTTTCACTTTTTGTAAAGGTTAACTGAATATGATTAGAAAACCATTTCTGAATTTGAAAAGAACAATATATCATAGACTAAAGCTAAGCATAACACATATTGAAAAATTCAAATACAAAGATCAAGGTCAAAATAAGCAAAGCTCCTATTTGCAAACATAGCAGATTTTGGATTTTCTCATTTTTAGTCCTAATTTTTGTAGAGGTTAACTGAATATGATAAGAAAGCCATTGCTATATCTGAAAACAGCAATATATCGTTTAATGAAGCAAAACATAAAACAGATCGAGAAATTTAAATATGAAGGTCAAGGTCAAGCACAACAAAGCTCTAATTTCAAGATGTTGAAACTGGAAATTTCTCATTTTTTGTCACAATTTTTGTAAAGGCTAACTGACAATGATAAGAAAACTATTGCTATATTTGAAAAGTGCAATATATCATTTAATGAAGCAAAACAAAACAAAACAACAAAAAAAAAAACGATCAACAAATGCAAATAAGAAGGTCAAGGTCACCAACAACGCTCCGATTTCAAAATGTTGAAAAAATGGGAATTTCCTTTTTTGTCACAATTTTTGTATAGGTTTACTGCACATAGAAGCAAACCATTGCTATATCTGGCACATAGAAGCAAACCATTGCATATTTAATGTAGCAATACATAAAAAGATCAACAAATTCAAAAATAAAGGTCAAGCACATCAAAGCTCCAATTTTAAAATGTCGAAAAGTGGAATTTCTCATAATTTATTTATACCAATGTTTGTAAAGGTTAACTGAGTATGATAAAACTATTGCTATATTTGAAAAGAGTAATATATAATCTAATGAAGCACAAGATAAAACCGATTGTGAAATTCAAATACAAAGGTCAAGGTCATATCAAACTTTGGAGAAAAGGGAGATTTTGTCGTAATTTATATCAAGTTTTGTAAAGGTTTACTGAATATGATCAGAAAACCATCGCTTTATTTGAAAAGAGCGTCGAATCATGTAATAAAATACAACATAACATAGATCAAGAAATTTGAACATGAAGGTCAGGGTCATGATCACAAATGTTCCGATTTCAAAATGAGAATAAACTGGAATTTTCTAATACTTTGTACCAACTTTTGCAATTGATTTTTTTTGTATATGAGATAAAAAATTTACTGCATTTTAAAAAAGTCACATATCAATTAATGAAATATAACATAAAACAGATGAAGGAGTTTAAATATGGAGGCCAAGGTCAAATGACTTCAGATACCTTTTCAAAATGTTGAACCATCCGGATATCTTATAATGTACCAAACTTTGTAAAAGTTTTTGACCCCACATGACCCAGTTTCAAACTTTGTCTAGATTTCTTAGAGAGAAACATTCTGACAAAGTTTCATGGATATCGAACCAAAACTGTGCCTTCCAGAGTGAACACAAGGGTTCCTAAGATTTGAGCTAGTGACCTAGAGTTTGACTTGACTTAACCCACTTTCAAATTTGGTCTAGATTTCTTAGAGCTAAACATTCTGACAAAGATTCATGATTAATGAATCAAAACTGTGCCTTCTAGAGTTAACACAAGGTTTTCTAAGATTTGATTTAGTGACCTAGTTTTTGACCCGACATGACCCAGTTTCAGGCTCGGTCTAGATTTGTTGGAGATAAACATTATGATGAAGATTCGTTGGACTCAGTGCACTCAAAATTTTTCTAAGATTTGCCATAGTGACCTAGTTTTTGTCCTGACATAACCCAGTTTCAAACTTGGTCTAGAGCTGATAAAGATTAATCTTCTGACAAAATTTCATGAAGATTAGATCATAACAGTTTCCCCTAGAGTGTACACATGGTTTTTTCTAAGATTTCTTCTAGTGACCCAGGTTTTGACCCAACATTACCCAGTTTCTCTGACAAAGTTTCGTGAAGATTGGATCAAAACCGTGCCCTCTGTGTCATTCAAAGATTTATTTCTATTTTTGCGCTGGCGGACAATCTTGTTCAGTGGAGTGGAACCGTTTTAGCAATTTTGGTTCAGGGCTATGAGTGGTTCATGGCTATGAGTCGAACATTTCTGTGAAATTATTTTAAAATCGAGTCATTGGCTTGAGAGGAAATATAGTTTAAAGTTGTTTTTATTTCTATTTTAGCTCTGGCAGCCATTTTGTTTAGTGGAGTAAAACCATTTTTGCAATTTTGGTGCAGGGCTATAACAAAAACATTTGTGTGAAATTATTTACAAATTGGCTCACTGGTCTAGGAGGAGATGTCGTTTGAAGAAATTGTTGATGACGGACGGACGGACAGACAGACAACTGACAAATATCGATCACAATAGCTCATCCTGACCACGAAATGCTCAGGTGAGCCAATAACTTATCAAAGGGAGGCTACTCCAAAACTAAGTAAAGGGGAGCAGCCATTCTTATATGCGGCATAATGTCTAGTAATAATGCTATAAAGTTTCATTAAGATATTCCAAACAGTTACAAAGTTATGGTATGCTCATGGTTAGTATACACAAAAAAAGCCAAAAAACACTAACCAAAGGGATGTACTCTGAAACGAAGGGAGAGTAACAATTGTTATACACAGCACATTATTGGACCTTCATACATATTGCTATAAAGTGTCGGCAATATATCCAGAAGGGTTATCTAGTTATGACCCGCACAAAACTAGTTGGGGGAAAATCGTCAAAGGGGCGTAACTTGGAAATAAGGGGGAGCAACCATTTTTATATGTGACACATTGCCCCACCCTAATACATACTCCTAAAAAATTTCATGAAGATATCCCAAAGGATTACTGAGTTATGGTGCGCACAAGAATGTTGACGGACGGACAGCACCATGACATTATACGCCCGTTTCTTCAAAAGGGGCGTATAAAAACCATGTTTGATCCCTTAATAACTTAGAATATCTGAGTATTTCATATCTGCAATTTTGCAATTCTGGCAAGCCCTTATAAATCTTTTTGGAAAAAAATAGGGAAGAAGTGTTTATTTCAATGGGGGCTTTTAATAGGATTTTAACGGTATAGAAATTAACTATTGATCTGTAAGAAAGAGGATGCATGTGACATGTATATCTGGTTGGCTGTTAGAAATATGATGTAGCTGGTAATACAGTCAGGTCATGTACAACCTTGTATACGCCTTGCTGCTCAGCCTTCAATTTGACAACATTTTGAAAGTTCAAGATTCCCTGTTCTAGTATCACAACAAAAACTTTGTGGAATACTATGTTGCAACTGTCTGCACCTTTGTGGTATTAAGAACACAATAAAAGCATTCTGAAACATATTTGGTCAAAATACATTCGGCAGTGCATGATCTTTTTATCCCCTCACACAACGAAGTTTTTGAGGGGATATAGGGTCTGTCCAGTATGTTCGTTTGCACGTATGTCCGTACGTATGTTCACCTTTTGTCATCGCTCTAGTGACCTCATTTATTAACCGATTTTAATTTAAATTCAATCAAATATTGGGTATGACGTTACTTGGAATGAGTTCGCGTTTCAGCATGAGGGGGTCTAGGTCACAGTGGTTATTTTTAGAAAAAACTTTTATCATCACTCTAGTGCCTTCATTTATAGACCAAGTTCGATTTAACTTCACACAAGTGATTAGACTTATCATAAGTATGACAATATCTTGGACAAGTTCGCATTTCAGCCTTCTGGGGTCAAGGTCAGGGTCGCAGTGGCCACTTTCAGAAAAACCTTGTCATCGCTCTTGCGCCTTCATTTATAAACCGATTTCAATTTAACTTCACACAAGTGATACGTATGCCAAAATTCTTGGACAAGTTTGCGTTTCAGCATTCTGGAGACAAGGTCAATGTCTATGTGGCTATTTTAGAAAAACTTTGACATCACTCTAGCGCCTTCATTTATGGACTGATTTCGATTTAACTTCACACAAATGTATAGTATGACAATATCTTAAAAAATGGTGTTTCAATGTTCTACGGTCAAGGTCACAGTGGCTATTTTAGAAAAAACATTGTCATCGTTCTAGCGCCGTCATTTGTGGACCGATTTTGATTAAACTTCACACAATGTTTAGTATTACAATATCTTGGATAAGTTTACGTTTCAGCATTCTAAGGTCAAGGTCACGGTCACAGTGGCTACTTACAGAAAAATTTTGTCATTGCTCTAATGCCTTCATCCATGGACCGATTTTGATGTAACTTTATACAAATGTTTAGTATGACAATATCTTGGTCAAGTTTGCGTTTCAGCGTTCTTAGGTCAAGGTCACGATGGCTATTTTTTTTAATTGTGATCGCTCTAGCACCTTTATTTATGGACCGATTTAGATTTTACTTCATACAAATATTAACTATGACAATATCTTGGACAAGATTGCGTTTTATGGTTCAAAAGTCAAGGTCAAGGTCACAGTGGCTATTTACAGAAAAACTTTGACATCGCTCTAGCGCCTTCATTTATGGACTGATTTTGATTTAACTTCACCCAGATGTATAGTCTGACAATATCTTGGACAAATTTTAGGTTCAGCGTTATAAGGTCAAGGTGAAGGTCACAGAGGCTATCTTATAAAAACTTTGTCATCGCTCTAGTGCCTTTATTATTGGACCAATTTTGAGTTAACCACAGAAATGTTTTGTATGACAATACCTTGGACAAGTTTGCATTTCAGCATTCTAGGGCCAAGGTCAAGTTGGCTATTTTTAGAAAAACTTTGTCATCGCTCTAGCGCCTTCATTTATGGACCAATTTTGATTTGACTTCACATGCCTTTAATACTATGCGTCTTATGATACCAAGGGAGGGGGACTCTGACTCCTGGAGATCTCTTCATTGTTTTCTTTCACGGCTTCCTAAGTTTGGAGCTCTCCAAATGCCAACAACCATAATACATTTTGTGTACCTTGCTCTCAGACACTATGTCAAGTAATCCGTACATTTTGGCAAATATTGGGAAAAAATGATGGCAAAAATTAAGTAAATTAATAGAACTACAAGTATGTAAAAAAGTTCTTAATGGCGAGTGGTTGGTTTGATAAACATTGACAGGAATACTGTTGCTTTCTGATAATATGTATCAGAAAAAAATCTTTAACCAGTTTTTGCATACATTATGCTTGTATTTACAATAATATATAATGGGAATAAAATTTTATGTATACCCAGATATGTTGCACTAAAATTTGGTGGTGTTTTATTTTAAGAATGGGTGCTGGAGGTGTGTTTCGTATCATGCCGAGCGTAAAAATTTCTACTGGCTTGACCTAATGAAAGTTCTAAGTTTTGAACAATTAAAAGTTAATCTTCAGCCAATAAAATATCCTTAATAAATATACGTTGTTCAGGGTTCACCACAACAACCCATCTTTCTTTCTTTCTTTCATTCGTCAGACTGTTCAATTACTTTCGCTTTTTGTCTTAAAACTAAATCTGTCAGAAAAGACTTTTATACCATAAATATTTCATACAAACCCTCATATATATAGCATAAAAATCTAGAATAAAACTTTTATTTCTCAAAGGTCATCACTAAAATTTCCAGTGGTGGGTTTTTAGCATGGATGCGGGTGCGGGTGGTGAGATTCATACCCCTTCTTAAGTCATCAACTACCGGCTTTTCAAAAATTATACCAGAATGTTTAAAATAGGATTTACAGAGATCCTTTATTAAAAAAGTTAATTCTCACGGGTTATTTCTTTTCTCTATCTGCCATGCTGGATTAGAAAAAAAAATACATTCATGAAAACATTTCATTACATGTATTTCCAGTCTGACGATTAATGATGCAGCTATCTTATTTGAATTGACTTGTAGACACAAGAATCTCTTGATTTCTGATGGCCTTGGCCTCGACGAATCATTCAGTGCGAATGGTATGAATGGTAAACTGTTCACAAACGTTAAATGAATTGTTTACCCAGCAAGCTTCAGCAAACATTGTATAAAGCCTACGAAAATTGCCTATAATCGACAAAACTTCCTAGATATTGACAGAGAGCTCGGACTAAAAATAAGTGACCTTGACCTTGAATGGTCCCTCTGATTCAGATGATGTATCATAACATTAAATGCAATTTATGCATGACCAATTAATAATGAAATCATGAATTTTGTCTCAAAAACCGCCTCATGCTCAAGATTTAATTGGAAAAATTAGGGAATGCGGGGTTCCTTTCAACATCTGGACTGATAAGTAGTCTGGTGAAATTCAGTGGCTTTCTTTAAGTGGAAATGCCTATAAAAAGCTTTTCTCTGAACTGCCCGGTAAACTTTTATTTGTAATTAGCAACGATACACCGGAAGATGTGTGCAAAAAAATTTGGCGAGAATTTTCCGGCATTCATACATCGATAACATTCGAAACAGATGACTTTGACAAATATCGATTGTTTGAAAAAAATCAAATGCTGGTTGAAAATGTTCGAAAGTCTGTCAAAAAAGGACCGTCTTGGTTATGACAAGTGACACCATATATGCATTGTTTGCTTTATCATGTTGGTTTAAACACTATTTTATTTGCATAATATTCATATAATGTACAACAAATACTAGTACAAACAATACAAAAATCATACAAATGGGATTCAGAAGAAAGTTAAATCTGTATCCCAAACTGCAATAAAACAAATTTTCTACATAAACGTGATTGTCATATATGATTTATATACAATATTCTGTACAGTGATACCAAAAGCGGAAGGTAATGAAAAAAAGTAATTAATTAATTAATGGTTTTACAGAAAGAAATTGAGAAAGAAAGGAGGAAATACTCGAGTGTGTTATAGAATTTGATGTTTTGGTACATTAATGAAGAGTTAAGAAATAGTAGGAAAGCTTTATCATGTTCCTACAGTAATTGAAAATTATGGAATTTTATCAAAATTTTCTGGTCAAGGAATAGAAAAGCTCAATGATGAAATAAAAGTACTCCACCAGCAAAGAACAAATAAATCCAACCAAACAGTTGATGAATTGACCACGCGTAAGCGCCTAGAACTTCTTTTTTCCGAAATGAGGGCAAACAAAAATCTTGCGCAATGAAAAGAAAATTAATTGAAACTGAGATTGAGCAGATCAACAATGAGTTCGAGAAAAATTGGAGGCCAGAAATTCCTGAAAAGAATTTAGGTGATTTGTCTGAAAAAGAACTTATCTAAGGAAAAGCTAAAAAGTTTCGGTGTCACGACGAAAGTAAGGAAAAAAAGAAAAGCTGGTCATAATGCTACCCGAAGCAATGAAGTCATCACTTTAAAAATTCAATAGCGAAGGCTCTGATCAGACTACAGCACTAGAATGCGCAGACTGATCATACATATAAGGTTCTCGTTTTATGTACATAGCGAAAACTCTTATCAGACTACAGCACCGGGATGCGTAGACTGATCAGAGACTTTGCTGTTTACATATAAGGTTCTAATATATCGTTTTACATGTATGTACATAGCAAAAGCTCTGACCAGACTATATCACTGGGGAGCGTAGACTGATCAGAGACTTCGCTTTTTACATATTTATAGATTCTAATACCGTGTCATGTATAGTGAAAGCTCTGATACTTCGCTGTTTACAGGTTAGGTTCTTTTATCATTTATGTACATATTAGGTTTTAATATTTATTTTTTTTTGTACATAGCGAAGCATCTGATCAGAGACTTTGCTTTTAAAGGGAAAGGTAAAGTAAGCCAAAAAGTGAAACCACTCTATAATGGTTTGGAAATTACGAACAATAGTTTAAATAAGTGGAATTTGAACTTTTACACACACACACACACACACACACATTCACTATCTATCTGTGTATCCATTATCCATAAACCCTTTCACGAGTATTATTTGGCTTTTTTCTGACCACGCACAGTGTATTAGTAAGAGAAGTAAAAAGTGAGATAGTGCAGAATAAAAAGTTTAAAAGTAAGGCGAATAAAGATGATAGAGTTAATGTTAGTAAGAAGAGTTTAAAATCAGGATAAAAACGGTATATATACTTATCAGTCTGGGGACCTACGGTTTTCCATCACGCACATGTGTGATGGTCAGCCATCACTTTTACAGTTTTCAGTCCAACTCACTAAAATGGCAATTTAACCCACTGCCAGTGTTCAGTATGTCCTGTCTACACTTAAAATTGATATTTGGTCCAGCCATCACTTTTACAGTTTTCGGTCCAACTCACTAAAATGGCAATTTAACCCACTGCCAGTGTTCAGTATGACCTGTCTACACTTAAAATTGATATTTGGTCCAGCCCTTAACTATTCTCAGTATAAACAGTCTGTATTTTGGTTATTTCTGCAGAATTATGGTCAAAATTAGGTAAATTTTGGTGTGTAATTAGGCTTGTTTTATTTCTAAGAAAAATACAAGTTAACTTTCTATTTTTTTAATAAAGTGCTACGATCAAAATTGTCTTCAGTGCTTGCTTTTTTGTAACGGATGCTAACTGTACGAGTTACTCAGGGTTTGGCACCAGTTACTCGACAAAAAAGTACCTCGGGGTTTCTGGTTTTGTTATAGTCAGCTATATCACCAGATGAAACCAACGTTATGACATCATCACGTTTCATCCTTCGGACTTGTAGTGACATCTGGTGGTAATTTTTTTAGTAATTATGTAAATAACACACACACACACACACACACACACACACACACACACACGCTCTCTCTCTCTCTCTGTCTGTCCTTCAAAAATTTCATATATATCAACGAAATGAGCTTTTTAGACCACAACGATTTTCCCCATTTAGTGTCATGGATTGAGTATGTCCTCGTGTTCCACTTCATTCAAGGAGAGCGAAGTAGAAATAAAACAGTAGACCGTAAAATGATGGGGTCGGTAAGGGGAGCAGCAGCCAAAAAAAAAAAAAAAAAAAAATAGGCCATAGCAGAAAGTGGTAAATTTAAAGCTGTTCATAATTTTGCAACCAAAGAAAAAAATATTACAGCAATTGATTTTGTGAGTACTGAAAGACTTAAAGACTATCTAAACCCCATATTCCTTCGAGAATAAGGCTATAAACATGCCGGTATTAATTAAAGTTGGTCTCCAGCCACTGGTCTATCCTGTTTGCTTGAATTGCAGTCTTAGCTAACTTCCTTGCGTTTTTCATGATTTCAGAAATAATATTTTTACTAGCATTTCGTTTCAACAATGGAGCCATCGTTGTTGTTGTTGTTGTTGTTGTTGTTGTATAAATTCTGCCTTCAGATAGGCACACCTCTTCTTGAGTAGAATTGTAGTTGTTGATGTAGGAATGTCCATATACCAGTTTTAAAATGATGAATTCATCACCCTATTTACATCTTAAATAATATTTACAGTTAGGTCAGCGTGCTGAAGTGTGCGACGGCTTCCATATCAGAGAATAAGTTCTATTTTTCCTGGATCTTCTCGGGACCTGGGATAGTCTTTTGTAACGTTCAGTATGGAGGAAGTAACATAACTTTCTGGATAATTTTTCAATGCCACTGTATAGGTTGTCAGGTACTGCTTCACAGGCAGAGCAATCAATAAGTAATTGTAAAATGTCTAATATTATTGCGCCTACACAATTGCGCAATTTGAGTCAGAATAGGTTCTCTAACAGGATCCAAAGAGGAGCAATCAAGCAGAAAATGTTGCATCGTTTCATCTTGCATGTTGCATACCGAACATGTAGGTTTGACTGGGTTCTGGTTGAATGCCGCCCTTGTAGTCTGTAGAATGTAAGTACCGGTACCGGTACCGGTCAGTTTGGAAGCAAGACGGCATCATGGGTGAATATTTAACTACGGGAGTTTTCGTGTCCGGTAGTATTTTTTCAGTAATATTCCGTAACAAACTTCTGATTTTAGTATTATTTCATAGATATAGCATTTCTCTCATTACACTAAAAGTTTAAGTTACGCTGGATAGTAATAGTCTGGAAAAACTTAGGTGTCTAGAAAGTGTATCCTATACAACTCAATGTAACGGTAAATGTCCGAATTTCAAAATTCAAAATTGGATTCAATTTTTTTCATGAACCCATTCTACAAAATAGATTCTTTAAAACAGGTTATAAAAATTCTTCATCTATTTGTCCGTTTAAGGTTCTTTTTGAGCACAATTGATATGTTGAACACTAATAAAATCCAAGTTAAATGTCTGTCCGTAAATGTTATGTCCATACCGTTACGGCCTCATCTAGACCTTTTTTTAAAAGCCCCTACATATAAATTGGACATGGTTGAACATCCACTACACTTATATTACTTCATTATTCAGTTTATTGGTGGAAATACAGCCACGCAATATAACAATCTCCCGAAAAATGGAACAGGAATGGAATACTTCGCTAGATACATTTATTGTGTGTCCAATCCCGGTCTGGCCACATACTTTCGTTTCTCCTTCCGCTGATTCAAGAAGGGCAGTTGTCAGTTACTGGCGAAAGTATGTGCACTTAGTACTGGTTAACCGCTTAGGAGGTCTAAGCCTGCCCAGGAATAGTGTGGTTAGGTTAACTGACCGTCCCGATATGACCTTAGTTGTTTACCGTGGACGTTAAGCATCAAATCAACCAACCAACCAATACCGTTCATTTTAGTTCTCATGATAATTTTCAAAATATTCATATCTAAACTGGATGACCTGAAGTAGTATTGCATAAAATCAAGTTTGTTTACTACGGACACCACCATGTCTGTCGGGAAATGTGCGTGATTCACTTGAAAACACTAAAATGTCCATACCGTTACCGTCATTACCGTTACTTTTCACGTCCACACCGTTACTTTAATGTGTAACGGTGCAGACATTTTTAGTTTATTTGCCTGATTTTGTATTTTCTTGTAATCCTTTATTGCAGTTTTCATTTTCAACTGATTGCTTAGAGGTTATTTGACATAAAACACCAAAATTATGACATTATATCATGTATATTATCAGTATTTACTTATTAAATATCAATTTAGTGGGACCTACCAAGTTCTGTATGTGTTCCTTTAATGTTATTAGCTCAATCTTTTCTTATAAGCATGCATAAAATGTTTTGAAACCCTCTGTCTTTTGAAATAGTTTAGAATTTTTTTAATCATACACGTTTTAAATGCCAAAATGCCAGCTTGAAGGTATTAGAAAGTATTACCGTTACGGCTGTCTTGTACCGTTACTACTGTCCATTCCGTTACAAATGGAACTAAAAACGAATAATTTCAAGTAAAAATCTTCTCTATTAGGTTTTGTTTCATGATTAAACAGAAGTATGCGTAACAGCATATTGCCCACATCAACTGCGACTTTATAGGCATCTTTTTCAATATTGATAGAAAACTTTTGTGTCTAAATTTCACCAATTTACATATGTCCATACCGTTCATAGTTTTTGTCAAGAAAAACAATAAGTCAGAAATATTTAGTTCGATATTCAATAAGTATGAGAAATTCGCTGCAAAGTGAATGTATATTTATTCAGTGTAAATACAAGCTGAATAAAGAAACCCAACATTACGGGGCATTGAACACCCCGTAATGGTATGGACAAATTACCGTTACGAGGCATTTCCGGTTGCCATGGAAACCACAATTTTTGTCAGAAATTGTCTTTATATATAGATAAAAATAATATACTTCTAGTGTCAACATTTCATATTTCACACAGAAAATTTGGAAAGGAATATGTTTATTCTAAAGGTAAATATTGGTCAGAAAGCCCCGTAGTTAAATATTCACCCTCACAGAAATGGCTGGCATGTCCAATATTCCATGGAATTTCAGAAATGGAAATTGATCAAAATAAATGTGAGAAGAATTCAGTGTTCCAGATAAGAAGGGATATGAGGGGCATAATGTCGAGATTTCCCGTGGAAGAACAACAGGCAGATGTCAGTTAAAGTCACTCACCAGTAAGTTTCCTATCTTCCCGGTTGCCTTCCCAAAATTTTTAAAGTACCAAAAAGTCATAAAAAACTCAACAAAACTATTTATTTAATATTTAGATTAGAGAATCTTCTTTAAAGGTAGGTTCCTGTACTTTGGCATGCATCATAATTTTGATGATCGTTCATCCAAGTTGTTGGAAAGCAATTATAAGGTTCACTAAAAAGTGTAAATCAAAAAAGTTTTGCAAGGGATTTCCTAACTCTGCTTCGCACACCAGTTAGCGCTAATTTTAGTTCGCGCCAAAAAAACATAACGTGGCGCACGTCATGCTGCATTACATTTTGGGATAGTTTTAACCCATCCCCCATGCCAGGACCTCTAGGAGAGCTCACGGTAAGGGAAAATTGACCTTTGGAGAATGGCATCAGAAATCGCCACTTATACACATAATAAACATAGTTATTTTTAGAACTGGAATTCCAACGAAAGAAAATAAAGCAAAAGGGAAAACGACTATTTTCTTCAACATCTGACGAGTTTCTCAGTAGCAACAAATTCAGAAAAATAAGAAAATTCAATACTGCTCAGAAAAAGACGAAATTATCTTGTGGACATAATTGTTATCGCTAGTCCAGGAACCTACCTTTAAAATGGTGCCTAATTTGTTTAGATAACTTATACAGAAAGATAGCTATTAACTACACCATCTTCCCGGCTTTATCTTCTTGGCATTTCCCGGCAATAAGTGTGCACCGTGATATTGTACGAACAGACCTGCGCAAATGGACTAGGTACGAAACATCCAATGGCCGAAACGGCTGTGAAGAATCCGGGGGAAGGAATAGAAGCCGGGACCAGCGCCCGGGACCCGGGACCAAATTCCTGGACCAATTTTTGTTGGCCTCAAAATTGTACTAAACATGCCAAAAACTAGCTGAAAATTGGATCATAAGTGGTTTATAGGCTCTTCTGAGAAATGCATATTGACGATGTCAAGCAAATCTCATTTTTTTTTCTTACAGAAACACTTTAAACCCAAATTATTTTACATCTCATCATATGTTAACATACTAAAGAAGATTAAATTTTTAAAAAATGCGAAATTTATCTATTATTTTTGCGAAAAATTTGACCCGGGACCAACCCGGGACCAAAATCGTCATGATGTGAAGGAAATTTCAGTTTTTCTCTCTATAAATGTTTAAAGTCCCATTAATTTTACATTTACTCGTATGTAGAGATGCAAAAAAAAAAATAGAAATGAAAAAAAAAAAAACATTTTAATGTGAGCCTCTATCATATTCAAATCTAATTAGTTAATAATTAATTATATACAATTATGTGCAATTCTTTTTAAGCCCAATATTAACTTGGGCAAACATGTTTCCAGTCTCGTTAATGATTTTAAGTGCTTTAAATTAAAATACGCCGTCCTTTTTTCTTTTTTCTTAATTTGGCCCCATAATTTATTTTAGAAGCTGATCAATTTCTGCTTTTGTGGAATGTTCAGATTCTATGGCAACGTACCAAGACAATGTCTAAACCGCAGAAAATGACCATTTGGTCCCAGGTAGGTTTTGTCTTAAAATAAGGGATATATTTTAGGAAATTTTTGCATTTTCGTCTTTTGTGGCATCTTTAGATATGACACAAAGTAAAACAATGAGATTTTAAACGATAATGTAGAAGAAAATTGAAAATTCATTGACATCGTTTACATCGCACAATAGATAAATGGCAATTTTGGTCCCGGGTTGGTCCCGGGTGGAATTTTTAGCGAAAATCACAGATAAACTTCACAATTTTTTAAATTTTATCTTCTTTGGTATGTTTACAGATGACGAAATGTGGAAAAAATGGGGTTTAAAATGTTTCTGTATGAAAACATTGAGATTTGCTTGACATCATCAATCCCGCAAAAACTGGTCCCGGGTCGAAAAAGCTCGACGTGGTCCTGTATTTTTGTTAAAATTTCAATAAATATTGAAAGTCTTATAAAATCTTTATAAGCATTTTTGAGGAGAGACTATAATCTACTTATGGTCCAATTTTCAGCTCGTTATTTGCATGTTTAGTACAATTTTAATGCCAACAAAAATTGGTCCCGGATTTTGATCCCGGAATTTGGTCCCGGGTCCCGGCTTCTATTCCTTCCCGAATCCGGTAGGTGGCGCTGGTACCACGTGACTTTGCTGCGGTGTGGACGTGCAAACAGACATCCTTCAACATGAGTGGCGACTACCACAGACCCGACACAAAAACTTTACAATGTTTAAAAGATATTGCTAATAAATTGAGAATTGATAGCATAAATGCTACACAGGCGAGCAATTCTGGGTAAGTGACATTCCTTATTTCGTTTGTGGTAGGAAGCCGGCCTATTTTCGGTGTATCTGTAAAATTTATCAACGTAATTTCATCCGGACCTAATTAAAAAATTTGTCAATACTGACACAGGAGCCCAGTTGCTGATAAACTTAATATCCTGGAATTCCCGGAAATGAATCCATCTCCTGCACCTCCGAAAGTCTGCAGAATCTCTCGCTACCATATTTTTTTCTGAATCGTCCATTTTGCTGTATCTGGCAGCAAGTCAAAAGGAATTAACTAACCTGATTACCTGACAGGGTGCAATATTGGTCGTGTCATTCCAAGGGGTATTCTCTAATAACACTGTAGATTTCAATGGATTAGCTGTTACAGGCAAGTTTTTGCTGCAAATCTTTGCATCCTCTGGATGCACATCTTCCAAAATCGAAAATGTTGCATCTTAGCAAATTATATACATCTGGGATGCAGGATGCTGAGGTAAAAAAATCACTGAATGCATGCTAGAACTAGATTATTGCCCATTTTGGGACTTGTTTCAGAATCAGAGCTCTAGATTAGAGGGAGTATTTGATGATAATTAAGGATAATTTTTTCTTAATTCTCATCGAAACCATATGTTGTGACCCCTCATCTGAACTGTCTCGACGAGATTGTCCCTGAATTATCATCAAATACCCCTCTTATCTAGAGCTCTCAGGGCTCTCGAAATTTGGGGCCGAAATTCGGCCCCATTCCCAATGCCAAAAAGTATGTTTATTTCCCAATTCCAGATGAAAAATTCCCAATCTGACTAAGTCTGTTTGGTCCAAGAAGACTGCAGTTGTATCAATGCAAAATGTATTAAAAACCAACCAAAACTAAAGATGTTAACATAATTTATAACTTTAAAAATCAGGAAGCGATTACATTTTCAATCACGATCATCATCTTTTGTTACTGGAAACCGGTACCGGGTTTTATCATGTACTGTTAGAGTTACTTCCCTTTCAATGGAGGGTGAATAGCCTAGCGATTTTGGCTGCAATATGTCAGTATTTTCTTTGCTTCAAGGGCCAATATTGTTGTGGTGAGCAACATTTTGACTTATTCTTTAAATTTAAGCCTTCCTATGCTAAAATTTGGTCAGAGTTTTCTCCAATGGTGGATGATTCAGCCGTTTTTGCGTTTCGTACCTGAATAGATTTTCACAGACATTTTCGGCCATATCCAAAACCACAAACAGGATTAACAGGACATCCAAGAGTTATTATAGTGATAGTGACATACCATGGAGGTTTTGTACTGGCAGGGCTTAAAGTATAATCACGTTCTGCTGTGTGAAAGTTCACACGAGTCCCAGTCTTATCTTCAATTTGAGAGTGGCAAGATAGGGAAGTTGTCATAAGTTCAAAGGAAAGAAAGAAAAACTCAACACACACAAATAGTTTTGTCATTATCTAATACCCCAACTATTTGATAAAATTTATTATGATTCACTATCTGCTTATTGACTGGATTCCTCTGAAAAATGTAAATTGTGTTGGTCTGACAATGATAACTTCACACATAAAACAATGTAAATTTTCCCAATTTTAGACAAAACGACGCTATTTTTCCCAATTCTAAAGGCCCCGGCCCCATTCCCAAAAAGGGGTGTGAGAGCCCTGGCTCTGACCAACTACACTTTTCTTTACAGGCACCCAACATCATGTTGTTCTGCAGCAGAAATTATGTCTGTGCTGTTCTTCAACACAATGCGCTACAGTGCAGAGAATCCGAGGGACCCGGCTAGTGACCGATTTGTGATGTCCAAGGTATGCAAGTCGGAACTATTTTCTTACAGTACTTTAGGATGAATAGCTTAGCCTACATTCTCACTGGTTCATAGTCACAGGGTCAAAGGGCTAGGCTGGTTTAGATAATGTGTATTGTATGCATGTAGTCAGTCAGCCAAGCAGTTATCCTTTGACTTCACATCTTATTAACTGTTGAAGCTTCAAACCCATCTGTAGTCACTTTTATTCTATTGGTTTCTGCATCTGTTTCCATCCTATTGTTGTATCCTATTTCAGTTGGTTTACAGCTTAAATTTATTGATGCTTATTATGCTTGATGCTTGATTATTTTGATGCTTATACACCCAAATCAGCCTAAAAATGGCTTATTTCATTTTATCTCTGATAGTAATTTTACAAAAGAAATATAATCATATCCTGTACTCCCTATATTAGTCATGTCAAGGATGTAAATTTGACATTTTACTAGTATATGTATGATGGAAATCAGTAAATGTGTAAATATTGAAACATTTCAGTAAAATCTCATACATTAGAATACTTGTCATACTGTAATTTCCACACTATTCATGCACCCAGACTAGGGGGTGCCCAGGCTGAGCTGAGTCGTTGCTGGGCGCACAGGCCACTTTGTTGGTTTTGTCATGTTGAGGCTCAAATATGTAACAAAAATTGCAGGGCAGTAGATTATGATGCAGTCTCATCCGAGTACACACTGTTGTTCACTAAGGCACTTCTCTGTCCAAGTGTTTAGGGCTCAGTGACACATTGTTTATTTTACATACTGCTCAAGGCTAAATAAAAACAATTTCAGTTTTTATAAACTTTCATAAATTTATGGACCATTTATAGTTGACACTCTGTATTTAACCTTAAGTATACAGGCATGGATTGGTCCTCCTTTAAAAAATTAGTGGGACAGGCCGATTTTCTGTATAGGGGAAGATTTTTCCTAAACCTAATGACAAACAGTGGAGACTCTGATGAGATATAGCAGCAGTGTCTGGGTCTGCACTGTTTGCTGAGGTGCTCCATCCAAATAAGGGTAAATATGGTACAGTAAGCCTTGTTTTGAGGACAGAACAACCTGGCAAATGGTCATACCATAAACACGCTAAAAATTGGGACACCTAGATTATCATAGTAACTTTGTCATAGTTATCCTAAAAATTGAATAGTTTGGTTTTACAATGCAATAATGTGTCCAGTCTGTGTAGTTTATGGGCTTTCAAATTTTTTTTAAAACCGAACAGATGGGAAAATTGCTAATGAGGAGCAGCTCTATTCAACTATACACATGGTGTCCAAAAGTTGTGCATAGCAAACAGTGAGGCTGAAGACCCTGATCAGGAGCAGTCTGATCTGGGTCTGCACTGTTTGCTCATACCTATCTGTCTCAATATTAAGAATTTTTACTGTAAGCTGTCAGAAGGAATTTGAGCAGTTTAAGGAGGACCTTAGCTGATTCAGTAATGTATTTGAACATGTTAGAACAGGCTTAAGGCTGGTTTATATCAGTGTCTTCACTATACTAGTGACTGTACTTCTCCCCTACAAATCTACATTGTTACATGATGTAGCAAAAACCTCAAGTTCCTGGTGGTAACTCTAAACAGTATATATTGGGTCACCTTGATAGGCACGTACGATGTAACAAAAGTTCGGACATGGTTAAACAGGGATCATTAATTTTAGCATGTTTAGAGATACTTTTCCATATTTCTCCATAAAAATACATTTTGTGATCACTCATCTTCATTATAACTGTCTTGCCAAGAGGATTCTAATGAGGGGTCACAACATATGTTTTCATTGAGAAGTAAGAAAAATGATCTTTGAATTATCCTCATTTCCTTCACTTATCTGGAGCTCTGTAATGTGAATCCATGGATACTATTTCAGGGAAGCAACTCTACGATTTTCAATTTTGCCTACCTCCTCACTGGTGGAAGACATTGGTATAAAAGTTAGTCTGTACCCCCAACTGAGTACCTGAAGGTTTCATAGCACCAAAGGTCAAGGTCATTCTTTGACCTACGACGAAGGTCACATCATATTTCAACAATTTCACTCGTTTTCTCCTCCAAAGCCACAGAGCTGATCAGAACAAAATTTTACAAGGAGCCTCCAGGGCTCAGAGGAATGAAAGTACATGAGTGTCAAACAGTGCTGGTCACCTGACTAAGGTGGCTGCCTCATTATAAATGGTAAAAGCCTTTAAAAATCTTCTAGTGGAATATGTCTTTGACTTTGTGGGTCAGGGAGTCTCATCACTTTGAATTGTAAACTAATTAATTAGGGTTGCTGAGGTCAGGAAAAAACATCTGGAAAAAAAATGAATTTTTTCAAGGTCTGCAGGGAAGTCAGGGAATTTTGTTTGGTCAGGGAACCTTTGGAAAGGACTTGAAAAGTCAGGGAAACTTTCTGTTTGTGGGGACAGAATATACTTTATAGAGAGATAGTCCAAGTAGGTCTCCCTCCTCATTGGAGGCTAGGCTACTCTTAAAGGAAAGAATTTGCTCCTTGGGGGAGAAAATTCTTACCCAGAGCTCTAGATAAGAGGAAGTATTTGATGATAATTAGGGATAATTTTTGTTATTTTTGCATAAAAACATATGTTGTGACCCCTCATCTGAACCGTCTCAATGAGACGGTTCAGATGAGGGGTCACAACATATGGTTTCAATGAGAAATAAAAAAGATTATCCTTCAATTATCATCAAATACCCCTCTTATCTAGAGCTCTGTTACCTTTAAAAGTAGCCCCCAGTTTTCTTGCGATATGGTTAGCACTGTTAAAGTAAAGAGTAAAATTGATCTTTGAATCGATAATGGAAAACTGTTAAATGTCAGGGAAAAGTCGGCGAATTTGGAAGTGGAGGATAAGTATTAAGCCTGTTATGTTTTTGTACCATTGCAGGGTCATGCAGCTCCAATTCTGTATGCAGCTTGGGGTGAAGCAGGAGCATTTGATGTCAGTGATATCCTTAATCTTAGGAAGCTGGACTCTGACCTTGAGGGCCATCCTACACCCGTAAGTATTATAGTTTGGAGGAAAAAAATTTGCACATATTTCTTTCCTGCTGGTAAAAAAGCCAGAACCTCTGATCGATGACTAGGCAGTTTTATAACTTTCCAACAGTATTTCAGTCATACCAGGGTGATGGGAGGATGATTATGAAGGACTCTGTGCCATGAAGTACAGTTTAGGTTTGAAGAAGGTCATGTCTAGTAGATTTCAAACCCTTGCCCCATTGTCCAAAGTCTGTAGTTAGGGATGGGTATTGCCAGAATTTTCGTATTGCGATATATTGCAATACACTCACACTGTATTGCAATACGTATCACAATATATTGTGACATTTGTTTTCTACATGTAAAGTACACTGGAGGGTTCAGGGTTTTGCATGCTTTGCATGGAAGTAGATATAAGATAATAAAGATGTAAATGTTTAACTTTGTTGTTTTCATTTATCCTTCATAAAGTGTGACTTGAACTGGACAAGGGAATGACTAGTGGAACTCCTCTAAATAAACTGTCTGGCTTAGATTTTGGTTAAAGGCTTAGTCTGAAAAAGAAGGGCAATCCTATATCTAGCGTTTTATGCATTTTCCTAAAGGTAGCTGTTTATCAGCAGGAAAACTTTGTAGTTACTTATTATACCGTTTATTTTCATGAATGTTTGACAACCATATCGCATTTGCGGCACACTGCAACATTTTCAGTAATGGTAGAAAGGCATGTACTACCCGCAGAATTATGCCTCAGATTTTAGGACTGAAATAGCGGCGTGGCTTATACAGCAGAACAAGTGTTTTGAGGGAACATTTTCTCGGAGAAATTCACTGTTTGAAACGCCCAGTTGGTGTTTCATCTTTCGATAACTTGCAACGTTCAATCTAGATATATCTAGCCCATATAAGGCATCATACCTATCAGCCAATGTACGGCTGATCCAACAATCAAAGTCAATTTTCATCTTAAGAAACAGAGAAATACATTTTCAACACGTTTTTCAAATACTGCGAAAGTTTACCAAGTCACGCGCCCTTCCTGTCAATCAATCTATTTTTAGCCCTGACTGGTTACGGTATAATTTGTGAAACGAATTCGGGTATATTGCGAAGCTGATGCCGAATTTGATGCGTGATAGTTCCCTTTTGTAACACATTGCTCTCGTAAAGCCGAATCCGGATTCGGCTAATTTGACAAATCTTTAAACGAAGACGGAAGAATCCATTTAGGATGTGTCTGGGCGATAAGAGACCGTATGCCATGTGCGTATAGAGAATATAAACCTGCGCAACTGTGCTTGGCAAACAGCGTCATCAATTTTTACTAGTTAGAGTCCCCAGGATTCATAATATGCGAACAAGGAAGTCTATGGCCAGACAGAGATCATGCGCAGGCTGATCTTTGTTTTTCCGATACTTGCTTTATCTTGCGAAGCCAATCACACTAAACCTCGTTGTCCATGTGAGTTCTTAAACTACTCAATTAACGCTTATTACCGCTGATTGTGCAATTATGAAAGTCTTTAAGCCAATCAATTTTTAATAATCTTTTCATGCCCTGCGGTCAAGCGATATACATTTTTTCCAGTGACTGGTTTAAACCGGTTGATCAAAGCACCGCCATTAGGTCAGAATCGTTAGGCGTGAAATATAAATTATGATTTTGATTTTGTAAATGATCTTTTCAGTAACGTTTTAAGGAATAAGAAAAATGTTTATATAACAATAAAATACGTTATGGCTTTTATATCATGTAGGAGCTAAAATACCGTCAGCGTATAGATACGGGCGGACCGTATCGCAATACGTATTTTTTTCTGCACGTATTGCGATATACCGATATATCGATATTATTGCGCATCCCTATCTGTAGTGCTAATCACTTGGCCTTGCAGACATTTTGTAAAATCAGGGCTACTATGCAAGTTACTGCCTATTAGGTATTCATTATAGAGAATATTAGGGACTGGAATACAGTCCCTGGGGGAGCAAATTCTTTCTTTTAAGAGTAATCCCTAATTTTCAAGTAGCACTGTAACAGTAAAGAGTAAAATCAACTTTTTATACCCCGCCACACTTTAGTGGCAGGGTATTATGTTATATCTTTCGGTGTCCGTCCGTCCGTCCGTGCTCACCGTTTCCGATCGATAACTTGAGTATTTATACACAGAATTTTTTCAAATTTTGCATACACATTGTTTTTGGGGATGAGTGGTATGGGATTGTTAATGGGCAAAATCCGACCATTTTTAACGGAGTTACTGCCCTTTCTCCCTTTGAAAAAATGGTTTCTGGCCTGTTATTCTTTTACTGTTTATGATATCTGAATGAAACTGCACAGATATGTTGAACAGCAAAGGTTACATATTACAACGAAGGACCATCACTCTTACCTTTCCAGTTCATGAGTTATCTGCCCTTGATTAATCTGGAAAATGGTTTTTGACCTGTAGTTCCTTTACTATATGAAATATCTGAATGAAACTTTACAGATATGTTGACCATCAAAGGTTACATATTGTGACTAAGGATACTCACTCTTACCTTTCAAGATTGTGAGTTATCCACCCTTGATTGATCTGAAAAATGGTTTTTGACCTGTAGTTCATTTACTATATGGAATATCTGAATGAAACTTCACAGATATGTTGACCATCAATGGTTACATATTTTGACTAAGGATCGTCACTCTTACCTTTCCAGTTCATGAGTTATCTGCCCTTGATTGACCTGTAGTTCATTTACTATATGGAATATCTGAATGAAACTCCACAGATATGTTGATCATCAAAGGTTACATATTGTGACTAAGGATCGTCACTCTTACCTTTCCAGATTGTGAGTTATCCACCCTTGATTGATCTGAGAATTGGTTTTTAGGCATTATATATCTCACAAAATAACTTTTGGTGCCCCCAGCGGTGGGGGGGTATTATGCAGTGCTTGCGGTGCTTTTATTGATCCATAAAAAGGTATGAAAAATTGTAAAATGTTGGGGAAAAACAGGGTAAAATCAGGGAAATTTGAAGTGAAAGAAGAATGGTAACCCAGGTGGAGATGTACCCATTCATCTCCACAAACATACCAAAAGCCATTTCTCACTGTGCAGCTCCATAGTACAAAATTATGATGTATTGCAGAAACTGAGTTTCGTAGATGTCGCCACAGGTTCTTTGGGTCAGGGTCTGAGCTGTGCAGCTGGGATGGCGTATACAGGGAAATATTTTGACAGATCAGAGTAAGTAAAGAAAAACTGAAAATGACATGACGTCCTGATTTTCTCCTTTAACTAGTATTGGTAAGGGGATAAAATATTTCCCAAAGGGAGATAATTAAAGTGTTAGAAAATATTTTCTTCCCTTGCCTTTACAGTCAAACCTGTCATATGGGACCACCCACTGGTAGCACAAAAAGTGACTGCTCAAGATAGGTGACCCCTTAATACTGCTCAAGATAGGTGACCCCTTAATACAGGTCCAATTGCGTTGTATATAGGTTAAAGGGACCCCTAAAAGGTGGCTATTTAAGAAAGGTGATCCCTTAACACAGGCGACCTCATTGTTTGGTTTTTGCTGTTACAAAATACCTGAAAATACTTTTCTTTAGCTAGAATCCCATTATATAGTTTGTTTACATAACAGTTAAAACTGCTACACTATTTGAAGAGGTGCACTATAAATTATTTTACATAGATTGTATTTTCATTCAGAGGACTTACACAAATAGAAATATGTACTTTACAAGATAAACTATGAAGAAGCTATTTACACATGACGCACAGTCTTGACAGACTTTCCTGGCCATTGATTCATTATTGCTATCTTTCTGACTGGCTGGGAGATTAAGCTAGGAAACCAATCAGCAGTGCTCATAACTGGGGTAATTTTGGGATAGTTTTTAGCTCACCTGAGCCATAGGCTCAGGGTGAGCTATTGTGATCACCCAGTGTCCGTCGTCCGTCGTCAGTTGTGCGTCGTCCGTCGTGCATCGTCAACAATTTGCTTTAAATGACTTCTTCTCTGAAACCACAAGGCCTAGGGCTTTGATATTTGGTATGAAGCATTGTCTAGTGGACCTCTACCAAGTTTGTTCAAATGATGGCCCCAGGGTCCAAAATGGCCCTGGGGCAGGGGGTCTTGGGTTCAAAACTAAAACATACTTAAAAATCTTCTTCTCCAGAACTGCTTTGCTCAGATGCTTGAAATTTGGTATGTAGCATTGCCTAGTGGTCCTCTACCAAGTTTGTTCAAATGGTGGCCCCAGGGTCCAAATGGCCCTGGGGCAGGGAATCCCAGTTTGAACCATAGAAATACACAGAAAAATATTCAGAAATCTTCTTCTTCAGAACTGCAAGGCTCAGATGCTTGAAATTTGGTATGTAGCATTGCCTAGTGGTCCACTACTAATTTTGTTCAAATGGTGGCCCCAGGGTCCAAAATGGCCCAGCCCCAGGGGGTCCCAGGTTTGAACCATTGAAATACATTAAAAAATATTCAAAAATCTTCTTCTTCAGAACTACAAGGGTCAGATGCTTGAAATATTGTATATAGCATTGCCTAGTGGTCCTTTACCAAGTTTGTTCAAATGATGTCCCCAGGGTCCAAAATGGCCCCGACCCAGGGGGTCCAGGGTATGAACCATAGAAATACATAGAAAAATATTCAAAAATCTTCTTCTTCAGACCTGCAAGGTTTAAATGCTTGAAATTTGGTATGTAGCATTGCCAAATAGTCCTTCGCCAAGTTTGTTCAAATGGTGGCCCCAGGGTCCAAAATGGACCCTTGGCAGGGAGTCCTAGGTTTGAAACATAGAAATGCAAAGAAAACTATTAAAAAATCTTCTTCTTCAGAACCCCCAGGCTTAGATGCTTGAAAGGACTTCTTCGATTAAGGCGTGGATTTTCCCCATTAGACCGGCGCGACAGGTCCGAATTTTCAAAAGTATAAAGTGTGCAAATTTTTCTTAGCGGAGCTTCCACAAATATGTTAGCCGTATGAAATCAGATCATTTGTGATTCAGACCCAAAGACATGGGGAGATAATCCAGTCCAGTCTGACCCTACCTACCCTTAATTCAAGGTTTTCGCATACCTCAATTTTTGAGGTAATAAAAATATTGAAATCAGTCATTCATTTCATACATTTCTGTCATAAATGCATGCTAAATACATGCATATCACAATACAAAGCAATGGTTTTCTTCTTGTTACGCCTGACTGGCATTTAAACATGCAAAACCACAGTTATACTTCCGGTCAAAGCGGCCAAAAGAGAACGCTTCACTATAACTAAAATACAAGTACTTTCCCCCCCCGTGACCCAGCATTTCCTTCATGCAGCAGACTTATGCGATGGAAGTACGCAATATATATGAGTGGGAAGCTGGGTCACGGGGGGGAACGATACTCTATAAGCCAAAGAAGAAGAATGATCAACAGTAGCACTGTGATCTTCAAGGATTTTATTGTGTACCATGACCTTGAAATGAGATCAAGGTCACATACATATAGTCAAAACTATCCAGTGATGTCTGTAATGTAAGTAATGTAAGTAAAAAAGGGTGAAATGTATACAATAAATCATTATTTCAACGATCAGTTTGAGGATAATTTACAATTTTTCTCAACAATGACGTCAACGTGAACGTATGTTTAACGTACTTTACATAGACACAAACACTTGAAAATTCATTTGTCATGCAAGTTACAAGTCATAGTTATAAATGCAAAGCAAAAGTCAGTGATCCGTATAACTTTTAAATCATGGGGAAAATCCTCGCCTTAATCGAAGAAGTCCTTTTGTATGATGCATTGTCTAGAAGTCCATTATCAAATTTGTTCAAATGCACCGATAAGAACCACTGTACTCTGAAATTGCAGTAGTTAAGGGCTGTACCAATCGAAGGGGGCTTTATTAGCTGTTGTTTATGTTCTACTGGATAATCAAAATGGTATGTATTCTTACATACTTTTCTTTGAAATATTTTTTACGGCATGGTACCTTAACTGATATACCCATCCATTGTCTGGCCAATTTGCAGGTATGAAAATTAAAGCATTACCGCTGCGTCGTACATTTTATGTAAGCGTATGACATTTCTTTGAACAAAATACCGCTAAAACATGTTTTTTGTTCATTTATGGTAATGTCAGGAAAATTTCCTAGGTGAAAATTAAACAGAATATCGATGAACATAACATCTATAAGTTAGAAATTTGCGGGATGTGTAATAAGAAAGTTATTCAATTTTTTCATACTGTACGCCTAGAAATATTTATTGGGGGCACTGGCCCAATAGTCGGGATGGCACTGTACCCATTAGTCGAGTATCAGCAAACTACCACTGTACCCATAAGTTGGGTATTTTGTATTCATATGTCGGGTACGTTGTTATTATTCGTCTTGTTTTTACCCATAAGTCGGGTATTTTTGTGTGACTTGCACTTTAAAGTAAATAAGACACAAGTCAACCATAATTTAAAGAGTAAAAACGGATCGTCAATAGAGCCACATCAGTTGAGAGTGTACAGCAACGAATATAAAAAATGCACAATCTCACAACAGTGTATATCGAATTCTAGCTTTCTTTCCTTCTTATGACCCCCTTCTTTTATGTATTTCAGCCAAAGGGGATGGAGGAGGCCAGTCATATTTCAGCATACCGGTGTTACCATTGTGTTTTCAGTGGCAGTTTTGAAAGTGTTATCACGCATTTAGTAGACACACACACAGACCAGCCTTTAAAGTGTATGCTCAAAACATACAGGGTATCAAATATTTTAGAGAAATTGCTCATTAATTACTGTTAACTTTAAAAATAGCGCAGGAAACTGAGTTAAATCTTCATAAGTTGACACTTTGGCTTGCCCCTGCAATTGTAAAAATCAAAACACAGCCCAATGAACAGATAGTGGTTCTTAACCTTCAAATTAAGTGTGTCCCTTACGTAAGATTTTAAACAGATAACTTCTCAAAACTCAGTTTCAAAATTTTCTCATTTTCAAAATATGATGATTTTATATAACTGTCAAGATAGTGAGACAAACCAGCTTTTGCTTTTGCTTTTCTGCTTTTGTCGCAAGCCAGTGGCATATATGGGGTGTAAAAAATTCATAGCTGAAAGATCAAAATTGTTTCTAATATAGAAATACAGTATCCCTCTGTGGACTTTATAATTTCAAGGGGGTCCTTTGCTGTTTTGAACTTGAACACGTAGCAGATATCCTTAGATGTTTAAAAGACAAGCTTTTGTACTTGCATTGAAAATTCCATGCAAACAATACAGTATGTCATAATCTTACCTATGGGACAGGATGTATTTTAGCATTAAAGTTTCCTTTACTGAGCTAAAACCACGTAATTCTCAGCTGGAAATGATATACCTAACATGCAATAACAGATACAAGTTAATATACAAAGTTGTCCTTAACAAACTTCTGAAAAATTTACCGTAGACCCAAACAATCTGTGTCCCATACCTAAGATACTTTAGCTTTCAACTTTAAAGGCTACAGTGAATGTTTGCAGTAACATATCAAAATCTGTGCTACTAAAAAGAAAGTAAATTTAAGTTAAAACATGTTAGTAAACCCTAATTTTTCGAAATTGCATCTTTGATAACTCTTACGTATGGGACAAAGCATAAATTTTGAAAATAAATATTTTGAAATGAAAAACAAAAACTAGAGATAGAAGACATATCTTGTATTTATTTTATAGTCTATTTTGTATTGCATGGCAAATTAAATAGCTTGTGATGATATATACCGGTTAATTCTTTTTAGAATTTTGGTTGCGAAGCAGAATATAAAGTTTATAATTTTGCTGGCTTTTATATGTCAATACATGCATGTTTTATGGCAGATCATAAGTCAAATATTGCCGGGGAAGCCACAATAAGTGGTTACCTGCAAATTAAAATGCTTTCCACTGGAATAGATGACCTGACTGAAACATGAAGTAACTTTTTTAGTTGCAAACAAAAATCATATGTATGGGACAGAAATGTTTTGTCCATAGTATTTTCTCATCAGTCCCAGCGACATTGATATAGAAGCTTTTTTTCTCTCTACCACCCTATTTAATCCACAGAATCTAAATGCCATGCTAATTTCTTGATGTTAAATCATTTAACTGAAATATTGATATTTCAGCTTGATTTTGATACTTTGCCTCAGAATGATTCTTTCTTAATCTTAAAAGTTGTCCACTAGAAAAAAAGCCTCTTTTAAGCATGTAACCAGCATATAAAATGCTGCTTGCTCAAAAAATTAACCACACTTTAGCTTTGCCGTTAAAGTCATGAAATGCTTGTGAATGGTCTGTACATTCGGGAAAAATAAATTTTACGCATGGGACGTTTCAACTGCCTTTAGTATTTCCTAGCGCATAGCACATAGACATTTTTCAATCACTGCCCAATTATTGACCATGTATGGCAGTGTATCTTTGATATTAAGCTATAATTTCTCTGCCAAGTGCCTGTCTCTGATTGCCGTCTGCCTTACGTACGGGACAGCATTTGTTTCGAAAATTTGGGTATGTAACTATAAGCTCGTAGCAGGAAAATATTTCCATCTGTAGCCAAGTTTATTGTCCCTAAGTCTGAAAAGGGGATATGAACGTGTAAAATAGGTACAAAAAATATCAAAGAATAACAATATATCAGTTATTTCAAAGGTTGTTTTTCAGTGCATTACCAAGTTACTGTAAAAAATTACATTGCTATAATGTTTTTAAATGGCTAGGTAGTCAAGGATATGCATACAATATATAAGTTATATGCATCACTGCAACGGTAAAACATTACTGTTTCACACTGTCACCTCTAATGAGGGATTTTAGTCATCCCAAAACAGAAAAATACATTTGAAAAGCAGTAAAATTATGGTTGGCCGCAAATTACAGCACTTTTTGGCAATTTTTCACTGTTTGTATGCTAATAAAATTTAAAAAAAAATCATCTGGACACCTGAATGTTATCTATATTTTGAAACCCACTGTGTCCTTTGTAAAATCTTAGTTTTGTGAGTTCTGAAGCCATTTATGTTTATTTTGGGGACCATTACACGCAAAATCACACCTTAGCTTGCACAGGTCCATTTATGACAAAAGCTGTAGATCAGCTGGCTAATCCGCATTCCGTTTCCACTTCGGTACCTCGTTCCACTCCATGACCAGGAGATGTCTAACGAAACACCGACGGGAACATCCCGTTTACATAAGCTGCAGTAGTGACTTTAAACACACAGAGAAGGACCCTTTCTAAGTCAATTTGGTAAAAACATATGTTTTGCACCCAACTACTGCATCCAGCTGTACCCCGACGACTGGATACACATCCAATATTACGGTACTCAACAATTGGGACAGTGCCCCCGACATTCGAAAATCGGCGTACAGAGATAAAATTGCAAATAAATTGGCTGTCGCTGAACAGAAATATGCCATAATTTGTTCATTTTATCTTTGTTGCATTAGCCAATGCTTGCAATCGTAAAATACAACACATTCGACATTGAGATGGAGGAATCGATTGTGTAAACACACTTTCTACACGCTACGTAACAACATACACAGTAAAATGGGACGCAATTCAGGTAATTTTGCTATTTGAGCGTTGTCATTTAACAAGGCCAATAAAGAATAGGTGTTTTACAAGATCCACTTGGAAAATAATGTCAAAATGTAAAATAAAGATTACTTACTGCCTTAAACTATGCACAGGTCAACAATGTGTCAACACAAACTTGCCCTCGTGGATTGGTACAGCCCCCAACGAATGAATTTTCAGAGTACAGTGGTTCTTATCGGTGAAATGGTGGCCCCAGGGTCCAAAATGGCCCTGGGACAGGGAGTCGTAGGTTTGAACCATAGAAAAATATTCAAAAATCTTCTTCTTCAGAACCACTTGGCTCAGATGCTTGAAATTTGGTATGTAGCATTGACTAGTGGTCCTTTACCAAGTTGGTTCAATGGATGACCCCAAGGTCTAAAATGGCTCCGCTGCAGGGGGTCCTGTGTTTGAACCATAGAAGTACATAGAAATATATTTAAAAAATCTTCTTCAGAACCACTTGGCTCAGATGCTTGAAATGTGGTATGAAGCATTGCCTTGTAGTTCTTTATAAAGTATGTTCAAATGATGGCCCCAGGGTCCAAAATGGCCCCGCAGCAGGGAGTCCTGAGCTTGCCTAGTGATCCTTTACCAAGTTTGTTCAAATGATGGTGCAGGGATCAAAAGTGCCCCTCCCCTCTCCCAGGGGGTGCTGGGTTTGAACAATAGAAATACATAGAAAAATATTCAAAAATCTTCTTCTTCAGAACTACTTGGCCCAGATGCTTGGAATTTAGTGTGTAGCATTGCCTAGTGGTCCTTTACCAAGATTATTCAAATGATGGCCCCAGGGTCCAAAATGGCCCTGCCCCAGGGGGTCCTGGATTTGAACCATAGCAATACATAAAAATATTCAAAAATCTTCTTCTTCAGAACCATATTGAAATTGTTGCAAACTTTCAGGTTTGTTCAAATGATGAACCTAGTTTGACCTGTAGCCTTTTTGCTCAGGTGAGCGATTCAGGGCCATTTGGCCCTCTTGTTAACAATTCTGCATTATAACATATACAGTGGCCCCTCATTAGAACCATCCTGTCGGGATTGTTCTAATCATGAGGGGTCATAACATAAGTTTTCAAATGAGAAACGAAAAAAAAAATATCTCAGAATTATCCTTATCTGGAGCTCTGGCAGCCCAAGGTTAAGAGTATTCAGTTTTGAGGCAAAAGTGCCTGAGCAGTAGACCCAGTCCAGATTAGACTGCTCAAATTTTGGGCAGGGTCTGTACTCTATGCTGTTCTGCTGGCATATAGCCACACAGTAAAATTGAAATGGTTCCAGTTGGTTAAAGAGAACATAAATAGGTAGATATTCATGGAAAAGTGGAAAACTGCTTATAGCTAATTTTATATTGCCTGTCAACCCTTAAAGTAAACAAATAGAGCAAATTCTTAATAAGAGTAGACCTGATTTTTTTTGGTCCAAGGAAGAAACAAACATGATCTCAAAAAATTGTCTCCCTTTGAAAAGAAATACATGTTGGTAAAAAAATGTTGGTAAAAAAATCTGTAGACACAAATTATATGCAAAGCAGTTCTGTACTTTATTTCTGAGTTGCGTATAGAGAAAACACATTGAGACATTTACAAACTGAATGCCGAGACAAGCATGTGCATGTACAATAAAGTACAACACAGGTGAGTAAGTGAACTCTAGTTTTATGTCCCACCAACACGTCATATGGAGATGGGACCTTAGTTTAAAGTCGCATCTGAAAGATCAGGGAAGGGGGTATTGAATCTGCAACCCCTGTATTGGTAGTTCAGCACATTATCTACTACACTATGTCCACTCCTAGTACAATACATGTACATAGTTTAAATATGCAGTCCAGTGTTACAACATATAAAACCTTAACCATAAACTGAACACCAAGTAGTGATGGTGCATCTAAGGTTAAAGCTACAGCAGTAATCAAGCATATAAGATACAGTTTATCATGTAGCATGTAGCTTATCTTAAACTGTAATGAAAATAAAGATTACAATTAGAGCTGCAACGATTCACCCAACGACCGATTCGATTCGATTTCGATTTCAGACACCTCGATTCGATTAATTCGATTCGATTCATGATTGATTTTATGCTACCTTAATTCATCATGTTTATCACTTTATTTTGTTATATTTACACTTCTATTTATCTTTGGGTGCATCTTTGAGCACAGGTTTCTGCGAGTCATCGTTAGACGCCATTTTGATAACCCTACCGATAAGGAAACGAAACACCTGTATTGATTGGATGACCTAATTATTACTGACCAATCGTACGTTACGTTATAAACAGCGTTATAATTATTAAGAGTGGGTCTAAAACACGGACTTCCGTTTTAATTGAGGGCCCATGCGGGGGATTGTGAATCGAATCGAAATTAGTGGAGTTGTTATCGGAATCGAATCGGCCCTTGTGAACCGGTTTTTCCGATGCATCGAAGTGAATCGTTGCACCTCTAATTACAATCCACAAAAACATAACATTAGGATAAAAGCATATGATTACTAAGAGCAAACACAAACATTAAAAACATCATAAATAAAAACAACTTCCAAAACTCAGCATGTCTGGTAGAACAGTCTTGTGTTAAAAGCAGAGCTCTAGATAAGACGGCGTATTTGATGATAATTAAGGATAATTTTTCTTATTTCTCATCGAAACCATATGTTGTGACCCCTCATCTGAACCGTCTCGACGAGTTCAGATGAGGGGTCACGACGAGACGGTTCAGATGAGGGGTCACAACATATGTTTTTATGCAGAATTAACAAAAATTATCTCTAATTATCACCAAATACGCCCTCTTATCTAGAGCTCTGTAAAAGTGTAGAACATAAAGCCACATGGTAATGAAAAAAAGGTAACAAAAGATAAGAGGCAAAGACAGACATGACAGAAATCAAAAGAACTTGCTTTAACATACAAAACAGTAAGACAGACAGCTAGGGGTATAAACACCAATAGAGAAAACAAAAACAAAGGAAAAAGTCAATTGAAGCACATTAAACAAAGAATATAAAGGAAAGCATCCATATAGAGGATCTTACATGAGTGCTCATGTATTATTGAATTTATTAAACGAGTTGGGGAAAAAGATAAGATGCGAGGCTTTGCCGAGCATCTTATCAGTTTCCCCAACGAGTTTAATAAATTCGGTAATGCAGGAGCACGAATGCAAGATTCTATTTATCATATGACACTAAAATCGCATTTTATCAGCAGAATTTGTACTAAAACGTCACAATTTCGCCATTAGAAAACGCGACGTTTTTATGGACGTCAACGTATAACGTTACGACGTAATTTGCATAATTAATCCACTAGTGGATTATCACATTTAATGCATGGCTTTATTACACTCTCAGATGCGACGTCATATGATAAAAAAATGTATGCATGTACAAAAGATAATTAACCATCAGAACAGAAAGTAAAGTACAGCTTTCCCAGTTTCACATATAATTATAAATTTAACTTTCGATAACATTATTATGTTGAGTTGAATAACTTTGCAGCAATGTAACAGAAAGAGCTGAGGCTACATCTAGATAATTTAGCCTGCATATGGGATTCCAGCCATCGTTGTATGTCTTAAGAGAGTTGCTGTTTATTTTAAAACCAAATAAACAGGATCTTTTTTATTTAAAAGCTAATTTGTAATCCTCTAAGCTCTCTGGTGAGCTTTTGCACAGAGTGCTTCTCTGACCAGTCTAGACAAATGTTGTTTACATAACTGTGATGGGCCTATAAGTTGGTGCACTGCCATGTTCTTCCAAATGTCGTATATGCATGAAGGAAAGCATTTTCTCCTCAGTGAACAAATTCCTTTTGGTTAAGAGTTGACACCATTGATAATGGAGAAGGGAAAAGAAAATAGACATGTTTCATCCCCTGAAATTGTACCCATTCAGCTTAAACTGTAAAGACTCCCCCCCCCCCCCCCCCCCCCCCCCCCCCAACCCCACCATTTCGATAGGGTTTTCCCTCGGCAGAACAGCCTTCTTAAACATATACAATCAGACTCTTCAGTAGAACAGCCCTGTTGAGGCTGTCCCATTGATGGTAACAACTTGAAGTTGTTTTTATGGGAAATGAGCAGGCATTATCTCAGAATTATCCTGAAAATGCCATCCTGTCTTTTGCTGATGCACTAAATGGCAGTTGATTCTGTTTTCAGCTACCGTGTATATTGCCTAATTGGTGATGGAGAGAGTGCCGAAGGTTCAATATGGGAAGCCTTGTCTTTCAGTAGTTTCTACAAACTTGACAATCTCGTAGCTATATTTGATGTAAACAGACTTGGACAGAGTGACCCAGCTATGTTACAGCATGATATGAACACATATGAAGCCAGAATGAAGGCATTTGGGTAAGAAGATAGGTTGAATAGTGTGCATGGTGAAAGTTTTCAGGATTATTCCTGATTTCAGGATTTTTGAGGCCAACTGTCCATATATAAAGTATAGGAAAACTCCTCATTTCAGGACTTTAAACCATTGATTTCAGGATTTTGATATTTCTGAACTTTCGTCCACGTGTGTACATGATTGACATTACAAGAAAATGTATTATGCAGTAGGTGAGAACAGGGAAGACTCAGATCAGCCTGCACATCTGCAGTTTGATCAGAGTTTTCCCTTGATGCGTGTACCGTAAAAATTGTTAAAATTAGGACATCTAAGATAATTATCGTAATTGTCCTAAAAGATAGAACAGTTTGGTTTGGAATGCAGTAATGCCTCCAAAAGATGCAGTTGGAATGGCAAAATGTGTAGACCCTGATCAGACTGCTGCATTGGGAAAGCCTCGCATCTTACCTTTTTCCCCAACTCGTTTGATAAATTCAGTAATACATGAGCACTCATGTAAGATCCTCTATTTAATTCTTTATGGAGCTGTAGAAACATGGATTATAGTTAGTCTGAAGGCCTGTGAAAAATGAAAGTTAGAAAGAAGCCAAAGCTGGGTTTATTTAATAGTTCTGCTTTCCTGATACACTCTAGTGATGCCTGACATCACAGGTTTGTTATGCTACAGAGTGTTGTGGTATATACCTGTATATTGATATTCTCTGTGAAACATATATTGTTCCCCAACATTAATGATTAGAGCTACCTTGGCAGGCAGTTCTAAAGAGGGATAAGGCTATATGGTTTAAAAACTATGCTAGAACCATCAAATATTCCACCTATTTGGTACTCTGACAAGAACATATGAGCCGTGATAAGGGAAAACCAACAAAGTGGTTCTGTGCCCAGACTCAGATCAGCCTGGACATCCACCAAGTCTGATCAGACTATTTCCTAAGCGCTTAAAGGGTAGCTTAGGGTCTAAGCTACCTCCATGCCTACAACGAAGACTCTGATCAGACTAGGCTGATCTGAGTCTGCGCTGGGCACACAACCACTTCGTTATCCCCCGCCGAAGGCGGAGGGATATAGTTTTCTCCATGTCCGTCCGTCCGTCCCTCCGGAGCCATTACTAAGTATCCACTGAACAGAATTTTATGAAACTTATAATAAATGTATATCACTATATGGCGCTGATGCAGGTGAAGTTTTGTCAGACTGGCTTCAGAAATGCATGAGTTATTGCCCTTGAATTGCTTTCAAAATGATAAAATGAGCCATAACTAAGTAACCAAATATAAGAATTTCAAAATGTGTATCACTATTAAACAGTTGTGCACATAAAGTTTTGTCAGAATTACATCAGTAGTGCATGAGTTATTGCTCTTGAATCAAATTAAATTCAACAAATTTAGCCATAACTATTTAAGTAATCAATGAATAGAATTCTATGAACCTTATACTAAATATGTATTATTATAACAGGGTGATGCATTTTAAGTTTTGTTGGACTTTCTTCAGTAATGCATGAGTTAATGCCCTTAAATTGCTTTGAAATAGACAAATTGAGTCGTAACTAAATAACCAGTGAACGGATTTCACGAAGCTTAAAACAATTATGTATCATCATTCTAACATGACAGTTAACGTCAAGTTTTGTCATGATGGCATCAGTTATGCATGAGTTACTGTCCTTGATTTGATTAAAAATACACAATAAGCCATAACTAAGTTGCAATTGAACAGAATTTCTTGAAACTTGATATAAATATATATCATCACAGGGAGATGATGCTGAAGCAAGTTGTGAAGAATTGCCTCACTTATACATGGGTTATTGCCCCTTGATTTAAAGCCCACAGCTTCAGTCAGAACTAAATAACCAGTGAACAAAATTTTATCAAACTGAAAATAAGCCATAGACAAATCAGCCATTTTGGCGGGGGATATAAATTCAATGAATTTACTTGTTGGTTTTGGTATGTCCAACTCATATACTTTTATGTCATACCCATTTCCAGATGGAACACCTATGTAATAGATGGTCATGATGTAGAAGCCCTGTGCAAGACGTTTCATGTTGGGTCCACGGTCAAGGGTCAACCTACATGTATACTGGCTAAAACATTCAAGGGCAAAGGGTGTCCAGGTAACTCATTAAATGATGATTTCTGGAATGGCTATCAGTCACGTGATTGACTAATTGAGCCGCGACGCAAGAAAACCAACAATGTGGTTGTGCGCCCAGCGCAGACTCAGATCAGCCTGGGCATCCGCCCAGCCTTATCAGACTCTCCGCTTGGCGCTCAAAGGGTAGCTAAGGGTCTAAGCTACCTTCATGCTGACAGCGAAGATTCTGATCAGACTGGGCGGATGCCCAGGCTGATCTGAGTCTGCGCTGGGCGCACAACCACATTGTTGGTTTTGTCGTGTCGCGGCTCAATTATAAATCAGTTTCTAGCCTCTTTTGCTATTTTATTGGTGACACATTTTCTGAATTACAAAATGGTTTCTCCATATAAAAATATTGATGCCCATGGATGAAGTTTGCATGTGCATAGTCAGTAGTGTAGATAGTGCAAGCCTATGACTTAGCAGTCTAAACTCAGACTTAAGTGCATACTAGCTATAGATGGATGGAGAGATGGATGACGTGGGATTTAATGTCCTTTTCTACAGTATTTCAGTCAAATCAAGATGATGGGAGGGTGATAATGAGCTACTGGGGCCCACCAGCTATAGATATATCTGACAGAAACTGAGCAGTGATGGCAAACTTTGTACTGAAAATGTAGGTAAACCTATCAGACATGTTTGAAAACACTTTGAGTTCATCAGTTTCAGTAGATGATTGAAGACAATTTGAGTTCACTGAGCCAAACGATGGACAAGGTTCTTCGATCAGGCCCAGAGGTTATAAAACTTGAGTACATTCTCAAACTCAAAATAAAGCACACTGATTGGCTGCTTCCAAGCACATGCTCGGAAGCAGCCAATCAGTGTGCTTTATTTTGAGTTTGAGATTATTCTCAAGTTTTATAACCTTGAACCCAGTCATTTTTCTCCTGTATATATATAATCCTCAGTTTTAAACAAGAATATTTTTGAATGATTCATGACCCATTTTAACCAAATATCATTATAAATGTGGCATGTATGGGTGTGTTCACAATAATTCTTCTTTTTCAATAAATACTTAGGTTGGCAGATCTTAAAATCACCTCTGTTGAGTGCATTCTCCTCTCTGACACGTTTCTATTGAGATACCACAACATGATTTTGAAAGTGATCTTATCAAATTTGTTCCAAATTAATCATATAAGTGGCTCAAAACTAGTCTGAAGCCTGGATGGATGGCTGATGTGTGATTTTACAGAGCTTTAGATAAGAGGGAGTATTTGGTGATAATTAGGGATAATTTTTGTTAATTTCCAATAAAAACATATGTTGTGACCCCTCATCAGAACCGTCTCGACGAGACGGTTCAGATGAGGGGTCACAACATATGGTTTTGATGAGAAATAAGAAAAATTATCTCTAATTATCATCAAATACGCCCTCTTATCTAGAGCTCTGATTTTACGTCCTTTTCTACAATATTTCAGTTATATCAGGATGATGGAAGGGTGATAATGAAAGGCTCTTTGCAATGGAACCCAAATTACGATTGAAAAGATTTCTGCCTCTGTGCAGAGGCCTTGATAAGAAGAGCATTTGACAATCTATAATACTTATAATACTTGAAAACTTTTCTTATTTCTTCATAAAAACCTGTGTTGTAACTCTTAATAAGAGCTGTCAAGGTGAGACAGTTCTAATGAGAGGTCACAGCGTAAGTTTTTATGGAGAATTAACAGACAGCATCTTAAAAATTTCCGCAAATACCTGAACTGGGCCTCTGCTAGTGAAAAGTGATTGTATCTTACTGTGTTACAGGAATTGAGGATGAGATGAACTGGCATGGTAAACCATTAGCAGCTAAAGCAGATGAAACTGTGAAGGCTATCTCTGCCTGCATGTCTAGTCAAGGATCATGGGGCTTACGACCTCAGCCAATCACAACTGCAGTCCCAGCTGTAGATATTACTAATATTAAACTCTCAGAACCTCCAAACTACAACAAAGGTCAACAGGTATGAAAAATGAGCTCAGGGATCTCCCCAGACCATTAAGGCATGTCACTTGCAACATGCCTTCCTCTTCAAATTACCATTGCAACATGCCTTAATTTCCAATGAAAATTTAGTAAAGTGCTATTATTTTCATTTTTTAGCCAGTAAAGTTGTTGTATATGCATTAAGGACTATCAATAAATTATTTATAATGTAAATTTAGGCTAATTTGACAAAACATTGCTATATTATGCAGTGCTCCAGATAGCGTCCGTATCGCCGTATATTACGGATCATTTCTGCCCGATACGGAACAATTGGAAATTTTATCTGTACCCGGTACGGACACTTTCAAGACGTTACGGATCATTTTTTCCGGTAATCCGTACCACCTGGATGAGTTCCCACAGACGCTTGCATTATAATATCATCAAGAAGACTGAGCTTCCTTATGCGTCGCAGTCACCGAGAAGCTGACTGGTTCTAAATATTTACTCATGAAATCAGAATTTCTAATGCATAGAAATCAGTTGAATTGTAAACCAGTCGATTCAAAACTGAAAGTAGAAAGCATGGCCTTGAGTAATGAAAGCAGGCCTCAATTCTACATATTCTTTGAGCTTTTAGATTTTGCCTTCTGCGGAAAATCGTTGATGCATGGACGAGATTTGAAATGTTGTTATCTCAGATGCGGTTAGCACCGCACCTTGAAAAGGAAGAAAACATACTGGTGGGTAGAAAATTGCAATTTAAATACGGTTGGCACGAGCCGAGTTCTTACCTGTGTAGCACTGTACAATTGACATTTTAACACAAAAATATGAGGCACAGAATATGTTTGGATTCCTTTGGAACATCTTGAAGATTCTGCTGAGACAGGTATCAAGCAAACTCATTCTTGATCATATGATGCAATTGTTTGGGCATACTGTAGAACAGATGTACTTCAGGACTGTCATAGCCACTCAAACCAATGACTTAAATGGATACAGAAACCAACAGGAGAAGAACTAAATAAGCATTTATGCTTTCGTTCTGATCCAATTGTTTGTATCATGTTTATATTGTGATCATGTACAGTTTATGATACAATAAATATGTTTAAACTAAACCAACTGATAGTCTGTTGACTTAAGTCTTGATGGACATTGGTTTCTTACCAGATATTTTGAGTTCATATTTTAAGGCTTTGGTTCTTGTTACTAGAGAATTTTCTTCGTATGTGTCATTCAGATGCATAGCAGCATGACACAGCATACTGGCAGTATAAATTAAAATTTGTACAACAGTTTCAGTTTGAGATTTACATTTTGTGAAGCAGTCAGAAGGAGCTTTCACAAGGTTAAGTCGTGATAGAATGGTTTGATAAATCGGACTTTGATTTTGCGTTATTTTGTATATAAAAGAGTATATTTCCTAAGTATAAAAGCAGAAATAGTATTTTACAACTTCAAGAAAAGTCATTTAGACAGTACCACTGAAATACTGTTGAAATTGAATCTGTTTGCATGTTACATCAATCCATTCAGTGCAAATACTGGAGCAGAATCGTGGATACTGATCCAAGAAAATTTTGATCAGTACGGTACTGATTGAAACAAAAATTATCTGGAGCACTGATTATGGATTTTAAAAATCTATCAACAAGTCAAAATCTGATTTTTGTGCTAAAAGTGACAGGCCTTCTGAAATTTCTGGGGAGAACACTGGAGCTGTGACACAACAAAACCAACAAAGTGGTTTGTATGTCCAGCAGAACTCAGATCACTGGGTTTACCCATTACCCCAGTCTTATCAGTCTTTGCTATACACTTTAAGGGTAGCTTAGGGTTAAGTTAGCTACCTATAGACAGTAAAGACTCATCAGGCTGGGCAGATGCCCAGTCTGACCTGAATCATAACTGAGTGCAAATGCCACTTTGTTGGTTTTGTGGTGTCACGGCTCAAATATGTCATTATGGACTGAGGTATATATATATATTTACATTATCACTGCAAAGCTCTCTGTAAACCCAATTAAGTGATGCGGGAGTCAATGTTTTTACAAGTCAATAATTGCATTGTGTCACGCGCTTCAGAGTGACAGCACATCCCACTAACTAGCACGTGAAATCTACAACATGCCATGTATTTGAATGGCTAGTAAACATTGAGTGACAGCTCGCTACGCCTACTTGCACGTGCAATCTACAACAGGAGGTGGAATTTACTGGTAGGCAGTGACAATGCGGCTGTTCCAAACTATTGCAAAATTCGGCCGGTAATGTTTTTAAAACGATTCTTATATATGTATTTCTTATTTTTGTTTATTTTTTTTATTGATCAAAAGCATCGTTTAATAATATAAATATAAGGAATGAATGTTATTTTTTGAACGTTTACTGAAGTATAAACTACATCGAGTCTCGAGCAAAGTTTACGTAAACCCCTTCGGGGTTCACTTACTTTGCTCGTGACCCGATGTAGTTTATACTTCAGTAAACGTTCAAAAAATAACATTCATTTCTTAAATAAACTTCCAAACAAAAGTGTGTGGAAAAAAGTATTCCATATAAATATTTATATGTTAATTCAGTATGGCTGATTATTAAAGATTGAATGGAAAGCAAGCTATACATGCCGTTAAATCTTCAAGTCCTTACATTATGAACTACTTGAGTCTACTCTATGATCAGAGCTCTAGATAAGAGGGAGTATTTGGTGATAATTAGGGATAATTTTTGTTAATTCTGCACAAAAACATATGTTGTGACCCCTCATCTGAACCGTCTCGACGAGACGGTTCAGATGAGTGGTCACAACATATGGTTTCGATGAGAAATAAGAAAAATTATCCTTAATTATCATCAAATACTCCCTCTTATCTAGAGCTCTGTATGATCATGGTTTCTCAGATAATCAGATCAGCTAAAATCTTATATGACTGAGTTGGAACTATGAAGTAAAATTAACTTTAAATTTGTTGAATTTATTGTATTTGTGGATCCAGCAACTCACAATGTACATGTGACTATTTTTCATGCTTCAAAATTCTGATGATAAACAGCATTTTATTGGTTAATCTTGGGTGGAAAACAGGTTTTACATGTACATGTCAATGAATCAAGTAGGCCTAACAACTTGGAAATACTTAAGAACCATTTTCTTTTCCGTGGTATTTAAAGTTACCCGTATAGCTTACAGTTTAAGATATAGATGTCTGTGTTAGAATTTTAACACACTGAATATAAAACTTTTAAAAAATTTATGGAATTTATGTTAGCTCAATCACGTCACAATCTTCAGGCTGTATTTGGAGTGATAGTTTAAGACTTTTGTTATCTTAACTGTGGATTCTTTCCCTTGATCAGTCTGATCAGAGTCTTCGCTGTCCACATGGAGGTAGCGTAGACCCTTAGCCACCCTCTAAGCGCTTAGCGAAGATTTGATCTGACTTGGTGGATGCCCAGGCTAATCTGATGTGCAGGGCGCGCAACCACATGGTTGGTTTTCTCGTGTCGCGGCTCACAAGTCAACTTAAGCTTTCAGAGCTCTAGATAAGAGGGGTATTTGATGATAATTGAAGGATAATTTTCTTTATTTCTCATTGAAACCATATGTTGTGACCCCTCATCTGAACCGTCTCGTCGAGACGGTTCAGATGAGGGGTCACAACATATGTTTTCATCCAGATTTAACAAAAATTATCCCTAATTATCACCAGATACTCCCTCTTATCTAAGGCTCTGGCTTTTCAGTGGGACATATACATGTAGCAGGATTCTGTGGAAGTTTTAGTTGAATTAGGTTATGAGAGTTACCCTAATTACCCACAGGTTGCTACAAGACTTGCCTATGGTACAGCATTAACCAAACTAGGTCACAACAACCCTCGAGTTATAGCCTTGGATGGTGATACCAAAAACTCAACGTTTGCTGATAGATTCAAGGTAAGTTTTAGAGCTTACCATACAAATTCTAAGGTTTTGGACAGTCAACTCTGCGATAACATTGCAGACCCAGATCAGACTGTTTCTAAGAGAAGTCTGATCAGGATCTCCACTGTATGCCTTTCCATTGACATATTTTAGAACCATTACTGCATTGTAAAACTAAAGTGTTCCATTTTTTTATGCCCCCGAAGGAACTTCGGGTGGCATATTAAAATCGCACCGTCCGTCCGACTGTCCGTCCGACCGTCCGTCAGTCCGTCCGTCCGTTACAAATCGTGTCTCAGCGATAACTTTAAAAGTACTGAAGCAAATTTGATGAAACTTCACAGAAAGATAAAGCATAATGAGAAGATGTGTCGCGCGCAAGACTCAGGTCCCTACGCCCAAGGTCAAGGCCACAATTGGGTCAAAGGTCAAATTGTGTCTCAAAATCGTGTCTCAGCGATAATTTTAAAACTACTGAAGCAAATTTGATGAAACTTCACAGAAAGATAAAGCATAATGAGAAGGTGTGTCGCGCACAAGACTTAGGTCCCCACGCCCAAGGTCAAGGCCACAGTTGGGTCAAAAGTCAAATTGTGTCTCAAAATTGGGTCTCATTGATTACTTATAAACTACTGAAGCAAATTTAATGAAACTTCACAGAAAGATGAAACATAATGAGAAGGTATGTTGCACATAAGATTTGGGTTGCCAAGTTCAAGGTCAAGGTCACAATTAGGGGTCAAAGGTCAAATCTCGCCTCTGTGATAACTTAAAAGCTGCTGAAGTGAATGTCATCAAACTTCACAGAAAGGTAAATTATTATGAGAAGGTATGTTACACACAATATTTATGATCCCAGATCCAAGGTCAAGGTCACAATCTGGGGTCAGAGGTCAAATTATGTCTTGGCAATTATTCAGAAAAGTACCATAGCAAACTTTAAAGAAAGATAAAGCCTAATGAGAAGACATAGGTTCCCATACCCAAGGTCAAGGACGCAACACAGTTTGGTTAGTGGTTGAATTAAGTCCCCTCGAATCCCCTTAAACTTCCAAAGTGCATTTAAACATTACAGAAAAGTAAAACGAAATGAGAATGTATATCATGTGCAAGACCCAGGTTCTGTGCCCAAGGTCAAGGTCACAGCTAGGGTCAAAGGTCAGTTGAAGGGGCCTTCGGGGGCATTTGTTACACACTGTAACATTTCTTGTTTTTGACAATTATGGTAATTTTTTGAAATGTCCATTTTTGAAGTTTTATGGTGTATGTGAGAGACCTTATGTTGACAAAGCTCTGGAAACTGTATATGTACTAATCTTTGCTTTGTGCAAGTTTTGTTGCTTAAATAAATTCCAGCAAATATTTTATAGTGTCTGCTAAAGAAATATGACTGACATAATCCTCGCGAGGGGGTGCTGCAGTATAGAAAGATAGATAATATTGGAAAAATTAACAAAGTTACACCCATTTACAATATGTGTTTGAGGCTGTCATCATGCAAGTTGGATCAAAATAGCACATTTAGCCTCCTGTTAGTCTCGTACTTCTAACACACACAAAAAAAAAAAAAACATGAAAATTACGGATTGTAATAAAAGGTAAATCACACAAGCTAGACATGGTTTTATAGCTGATTATGCTTAAATATAACAAGAAACCAATGCCAAATTTGGCTGTTTGAGTCAGGAACACTATCACTCTGGAATTTAAAGTTTTTGATCCATGCTGACCAATATTGGCCAATCTATAAATCCTGTACATTGTCAGTCATCAATAAACATCATATTCTGCCTTTTGCCAATCTCTTATCCTCACTGAGCTGCCGGAGATCCTGTGTAAGAAAGTAGCAATGGCTCATTTGTTTTGGCAAGACAACGTAACCCCTTCTAAAGACACAAACAAAATAAAAAGAATAGCTACTTAAGACAGGTTACCCCTTAAAACAGGCTCATTACAGGCTCTTTTTATGCTCCCAACTTCGGAGAAGTTGAGGGGGCATATTGGTTTGGGCCTGTCCGTCCGTCTGTAACGCTTTTGGCAGCTGGGAAACTCAAGAACCGCATATGCTAGGATCTTGAAATTTTATATGTGGTATGTACATGAAAAATAAGCAGACCCGTATTTTTTCTTTTTTCTGCCAGTCACGTATTTCCAGAGTTATGCCCTTTTTTGACCTAGACTATGGAACCTTGTGAACAAAATATCTCAAGAACCCCTGATGCTAGGATCATGATTTTTTGCAGGATGACATTGCCCATGGTGTAGATGACCTGATTAACTTTTGAAAAAAAATATGAATTTTTGACCGAGTAATGCCCCTTTTCGACTTAGTGCATTATAAGCCCTATGGAACCTTGTGAACAAAATATCTCAAGAATTCCTGATGCTAGGATTGTGATTTTTTGCAGGGAGACATTGCCCAAGGTGTAGATTTTGAAAATCATTGGTGAATTTTTGACCAAGTTATGCCCCTTTTTCGACTTAGTGCATTATAAGCATATAGAATTTTGTGAACAAAATATCTAGAGAATCCCTGATGCTAGGATCCTGATTTTTTTGCAGGAAGACATTGCCCAAGGTGTAAATGAGCTGATTAACTTCTGAAAATCATTGGTGAATATTTGAAGGAGTTATGCCCCTTTTTCGGAAATAGACATTTTGTATACGAACAAGCTTGTGAACAAAATATCTGAGGAACTGCATAAGCTAGGATCCTTATATTTGGCATGCAGGTTTGGACTAAGGTGTAGATGGCTTGATTTACTTTTGAGCATATTTCATAAATTTTTGGTTGTATTTTTCCCATTATCGGACATAGGCATTTTGAATACAAAGAAGCTATATGAATAACTTTGTGAACAAAATGTCTGAAGAACCTCTAAGCTATGTTCCTTATATTTGGCATACAGTTACAGGCTAAGATGTAGATGAACTGATTAAAATCCCTTTCTGGCTTTAACATTATGGGATAAACCTTCTTTAGAGGCAAGCATACGGTTGGGGGCATAGTGTTTCATAAACACATTTTCTTGTTCACTGTATTTTGGTTCAAGGGACCCCAGTAATGTGACTGCTGAAGGCAGATGACTTCTTTATAGAGGTTTCAAGGTATTGAGGGCGGCTGTAGCATAGTGGATAACACTTCAGACTACCAATCCAGGGGTCGCAAGTTCGATCCCCCGCTTCTCCGGTCTTTCGGATGAGACTTTAAACCAAGGTCCCGTCTCCATATGACCTCGTTGTTGGTGGGACGTTAAACCCGAGTTCACTCACTCACTCACTTCAGGGTATTGAACAACCATGCCACGTAGCTCAATCGGTAGGGTGTCTGACTTATAAGCCAGAAGTCCTGGGTTTGATACCCGGTCTGGCCACTTACTTCCATTTCTCCTTCCCCTGATTCAAGAAGGGCATTTGTCAGTTACTGGTGAAAGTAAGTGCACTTAGTACTGGTTAACCGCTTAGGAGGTCTAAGCCTGCTCAGTAATAGTGTGGTTAGGTTAACTGATCATCCCGACATGACCATACCTGTTTTCCATTAACATAAACTATAACACAACAACAATGGTATTGGACAATTTGCCAATGCCAAAATGGACCTAAAACATTTAAATTTTGTAATTTCAGGCTGCTCATCCCGATAGATATATTGAATGTTTCATAGCTGAACAAAACTTGGTAGGTGTAGCCATTGGCTGTGCCACCAGAGGGAGGACGGTTCCCTTCTGCAGCACTTTTGCTGCTTTCTTTACTAGAGCATTTGACCAAATTAGGATGGGAGCCATCTCACAGACCAACTGTAATTTTGCTGGATCTCATGCTGGTATTTCTATAGGTAAGTTCCTTTGGTTGTTTTCAGTTTAACAGCACTTTGAGAGTGACTACAGAGCTCTAGATAAGAGGGAGTATTCAATGGTAATTAGAGATATTTTTTTTATTGAAACCATAAAATTATGTTGGTACCCCTCATCTGAACTGTCTCGTTGAGACAGTTCAGATGAGGGGTAACAACATATGTTTTTATGGAGAATTAACAAAAATTATCCCTATTTAACACCAACTACTCCCTTATATCTAGAGCTCTGTTGAGACATCATCTCAGTCTATATCAAGCTATTTCTCAGAGAAAAGGAGAAAGAACACAAAGATAGATAGACATGGACATTAGATTGCACCTCATACAAGCAGTGCTGCAGATAACATGGGGTTTTGAGGTTAATTAAGAGATAATTTTTCTTATTTATCAAGGAAAACATATGTTGTGACCCCTCATTAGAACCGTTCATGAGAATTATGGACAGTCATCCCTAAATTATCCCTATTACCCCTTCTTATCTGGAGCTCTGAACTGTCAAGCTCAGTAGTATCTTGTTGCATGGTAGGCCAATAACAGTGGGTTACCTGGTTACAAAAAGTTACACAATACTTTGCTGCTTTACCTCCTAGTAAGGCCCAAAGAAAAAAATATCTTGTTTCTGGTTACATCTCAAAAAATTTTAGTGTCGGTAGGTAGGCAAACTTTTTTTTTATAAAAACTTTTAAAACCCTTTAAAATAGCCTGAAAATAGACTTTAAAATCCCATAAGGCCATAAAAAGTTTGAGTAGGCCCCAAAAACATAGGGTGGGTAGGGTAACCGGAAACAAGAGATTTTTTTTTTTGGCCCTTTTTTTGGCCTAAGATCAAACTAATTGCTGTAACATAGATCTATGTAAAAGAAAAAGGCAGGCATAGAAGTTGTTTTCATATTATGTTCAAGTAATCGTGATAGTGCTAAAAAAGTGGATATGGCTTTTATGGAACTTGGAAATACATGTTTCTGGAGTTAATTGCAAAATCCATCTTCCCGTGTTGGCAGGGGGTCAATACGTTTCTAGTCCCAGGGAATGAAGTCTGGCCAAGAATGTGAATGATTCTTACCTAGCCTTGGATTATTCATCAAGACTCTAATTTTCTCCTCGACCTGAATTACTGCTGAAAGGCCCATACAGTTCTAAACCTTCCATATTACCATATTAATACCAATAAATGCCCCTGCTCTAATAAACTCTCCCGGCTTCTTTTCAGAAAATAATGTTATATTAACGCATGAATTCTTGTTTGCTTCTCTGGATGAGGTAGTTCTTTGAATGGGTTCTACTGTTAAAAAAAAAAAGTTTGCTCCTAGAGGAGCAAATTCTTACTGAGATGGGAGGAAAATAATAGAGTTACTTTCCCTGAAAATATATCTGTTCACCTTAATACTGTTTATTGGAGGTATTTTGGCAGTAGCTAATTTACTTCAGGTTAGGCTCTATATAATGCCCCCTTTTGTTAAGTGCAATTTCCCAGGGGCGTTTAATAGGATGTAAATGGCATTTGGACTATAATGTTTAAACAAGCATTTCATGAATTGTTTTATTCTACAGGATTTATTTGGCTATAAGACAGGAGTTAATCCTTCCACAGTTATTGCAAATATGTACATCAGTCTTGTGAAATTCAGTTATGAGATTTATAACAATTCCAATAATCTAGATTTTCTGTCTTATAAGATGGATCCAGATTCTTGGGATTATTTTGGAAAGCAAACAAAACCTGGGGTCGTATTCATAAAGCCACTTAAGTCGTTGCTATGCGGTTGCTAAGGCTAAATATCTATAAAGGAGATTCCCTACAACTATGAAATTTGGTCTGGAGGAACAGTCTTACAAAGACTGTTCCTCCAGACTAAATTTCATAATTGTAGGGAATCTCCTTCAAAGAAATTAAGCCTTAGCAACAGCATAGCAACGACTTAAGTCGCTTTATGAATACGGCCCCTGTCTTATAACCAAAGAAATATGGTACTTCAGGTGAAGATGGTCCCTCTCAGATGGCTTTAGAAGATCTAGCAATGTTCCGGTCTATTCCTGGCTCCACAGTGTTCTACCCGAGTGATGGGGTATCCTGTGAGAGGGCTGTAGAGCTAGCTGCCAACACCAAAGGGATCTGCTTCATCAGGACCAGCAGGCCAAACATAGCCACCATCTATGATAACAATGAGCCTTTTGAAGTAGGAAAGGCAAAGGTAAGATGGATAGATGACTTGTGATTTTATGTCCTACTTAGCTCCCCTGGACAAAGTCCAGTAAGAGCTATTGCACTACCCCTGGCATTGGTGTTGGGTGTCTTCATTTACGTTAAACTTTTTTAAGAACTTATGTTTTCCAAGAGCTTATATTTTCCAAGCCATTAATGATTTGGTTCATATTTGGTATGATGATAGAGTTAAGTCTAAAGTTTCTTTCAGCAATACCACCCCCTGGCTGAGGGTCGAGGTCACAGACTTTTGAATTTCACATAAAAGTTTTATGTTCAGGTTTTTTTAAGAGCTCATATTTTCCAAACCGGGTGATGGATTTGGTTCATATTTGGCATGATAGATACAGGTCCAGTTTCATTACCACACCCATGATCAAATCAAAAGGTCAAGGTTGTGACTAAGCACTAGCACTGCTCTTTCTCTCTCTCTCCCCCCCCCCCCCCCCCCCCCCTCCTTTTCAAATCCCCAACAATAAATTTTGAACAAACACCTTTCCAGGCAATATGTGCTGTCTGAAGACAGCTCTTGCCAACAGTATTTCAGTCATATCAGGATATCAGGGAAAGAAAGGTTGGTGATCAGAAAGGCTGTGTGCAATGAAAGCCTCTTATGATCGTAAAGATTCCCGTCTCCTGTGGATCTCGAATCCTGGACAGCTAGATCAGCAAGCCAGCGTTTAACCTACTGAGCTACCAGGCTTCTCCAAAGGTAAGATATGTTTCTGTATAACTGCAATTACCTTAAAGTTTTGGGTAGACCTGTATGTTTTTTGCCACAATATGCAAATTGACATGGCTTTAGTGACTTCCTGTTTGCTTCTTTGGATGATGAAGCCCCTTCAAAATTGGCCTCGAAAGAAATTGCTCTTCCTTAGCAAATTCTTTTCTTAAAGAAATGAAAATGTAAATGGCAGCATTGCTACTCATGAAATTGCACCCATCAAGACACCCTAACCTGCTGCTGTAATCATTCAAAATATTTAAATAGCTTTTCCCTGTTGATGTTGAAAGGTGACAGGCAAAATGGCAAAGTTTAACCTTTTTATTTTTCGTTTTTCTTTCTTTATAACAGTGTATTATTTTTTCATTTGATAATTATACAGATAGTTAAACAGTCCAATGATGACCAAGTTACTGTGATTGGGTGCTGTGTTACTCTGGTAGAGGCTCTTCGTGCGGCAGAGAAACTGGCTATTGATGGAGTCAACATTAGAGTGATAGATCCTTTTACCCTGAAGCCCCTTGACAAAGACACAATCATTGCCAGTGCTAGAGCCACAGGGGGCAAGATTATAACTGTAGAAGACCATTATGAATGGGGTTAGTATATTTTTATAGAATGTCTGTCAAATAAGGTTGTTAACTCATGAAAAACCTTCATTTTACTGTTTTTACCCTATTGCACTCAGAACAGCCCAGCCATTAGAGTTTTGGCTGTTGTGAGTGCAGTAGGGTAAAGTGTATGGATGAAAGAAAGAGCACTCCTAACAGTCTTGTTTTACTGCCAGTTATAGAAAAGAGTGACTTTTGAGACTTCTTGTTTGCTTCCGTGAATACCCAAACCTTTCCAAATAGATGTATCCTTAAAGTAAAGGAAGGAAATTGCTTCTTGGGAAGTGAGTTGTTTAAGAGTTGAACCTCATTGGGAAGATGGGAAAATGCCCCCCCCCCCCCCCCCCCCCCCCAAAAAAAAAAGAAAGAAATAGGTTGCCCCTCCTAACTGAAACAAAAGAGCACCCATTCATCTTATTTGAAAAATTGTGTACCTCTTTTTGGAAGGGAGGAAAGTCTTGCAAAAGAGAACTTGTTTCCATGGTGATTGAAGTCCTTTAGACTAATACCAGTTGTATCAGGTCAGAGTAATATTCCTTGGGGATATATCAGTTCACCATAAGGCACACCCCGAGAGTTGCCATGGTCAGGGAGAAACTTCTGGAAAATGAATATTTTTCCAGGTTGGGGAAAAGTCAGGGAATTTATGGTTGGTCAGGAAAATTTGGGAAGGACTTGAAAAGTCCGGGAAAAGTAAGGGAAGTTGAAAATTAGTGAATATGGCAGTCTACAGAAAATATTATTGTGTTTAAGGGGAAAGGATGTACCTTCTAATGAAATAGCTCAGGCACATCTCCTTCCTCATCAAGGGTTACTCAAAAGGGAAGAATTTGCTCCCTGGGGGAGCAAATTTTTCCCTTTAAGAGCAACCCCCAATTTTTTAAATGATATGGTTAGCACTGTTAAAGTAAAGAGTACATGTAGAATCAGCTTTTAGATCTGTAAAAGGGTCTTGAAAACTGTAAGATGTCAGTGAAAAATCAGGAAGAGTCGGGGAATTTTGAAGTGGAGGATAATTAGCAGCCCTATACAAAGCCCATGTTATTCCGCCATCTTATTTAAAGGGAGATAATTATTGTAACTGCCTGTTTGCTTCTATCCGTCCAAATAGAGGATCTTACATTAGTGCTCATGTATTATTCAATTTATTAAACGAGCTTGGGAAAAAGATAAGATGCGAGGCTATGCTGAGCATCTTATCCGTTTTTCCCAATGAGTTTAATAAATTCAATAATACAGGAGCACGAATGCAAAATTCTATTTATCATATTACTAAAATCGCATTTTATTAGCAAATTTTGCAATAAAATGTCACGATTTCGCTACTAGAAAAGCGACATTTTAATGGATGTCAAAGCTTAAAGTTACGACGTTATTTGCATTTTTAATCCATTACTTGATTATTGTGTTTAATGTATGGCTTTATTACACTCTCAGATGCAACGTCATATGATAAAATGGAGTCTGCTCTTAAAAGAGAGAATTTGCACTTAGAGGATTGAATTCTTTCCTTTAATAGTTGACCCCATTCTGAAACACTACAGAAATGCAAATGAGCCGCGACACGACAAAACCAACAATGTGGTTGTGCGCCCAGCGCAGACTCAGATCAGCCTGGGCATCCGCCCAGTCTGATCAGAGTCTTCACTGTCCGCATGGAGGTAGCTTAGATCATAAGTTACCCTTTGAGCTCTTAACGAAGAGTCTGATTTAACTTGGCAGATGCCCAGGCTGATTTGAGTCAGCGCAGGGCGCACAACCACATTGTTGGTTTTCTCGTGTTGCGGCTCAAATGTATATCTGCAGTTCACCGTAAAATTGGCTAGATTTGTTCTAAAATGATCTGAAAAAGCATTCAATATAATGAAATTTTATGTTGCAGGAGGTTTAGGAGATTGTGTGGCTGGTGCGGTCTCAGAGTGTCCCGATATCTGTGTGAAGAAGCTTGCCGTTACCAAGGTCCCAAGAAGCGGAAAACCTACCGAGTTGATGGACATGTTTGGAATTAGCGCCAACTGCATTGTGAAGGCTGTCCATAACATGCTTAATGTTCAACAAGCAAAAAAATAATTTTTCATGATATCTCGCCGCCAGTGATAATTTGAGACTTAACGACTTAGACTGAAACTTTCTTCCTGTGATGGCACAAAATGGAGGGTCATCAGTGTCTTAGCCTCTGTATGATTTAACCCTTTTTTGACCAGTGGACTTGTCCATCCTTATTTGGATAAATCCATTTCTAGTTTTAGGGGTTTCTTGTGACTTTTCTCACTATTATAGAAAATATTTCTATAGAAAATAGTTCTATAGAAATTCCTGTCAGCAAACTGTTGACCCAGATCAGATGCCATGTTCTGTGGCATCTGAACTGGGTCTGCACTGTTTGCATATGTCCCTAAAACGAGTTTCTACTCTAAAAAGGGTTAAATAATGTTTTTTTGTCCTTATTTAATCAGAATTAGTTTACAGTTTTAGTTTAATAGATGCTAGGTAAAATAGTATCTTTTTTGGCGTCAAAGAATTGACAGCCTGCTAGTACATAGTGTTACGACACATATCATGGTATCTGCTGTTACCAGTTTTAGAATGTTATCAGTTAAAACCATTGCAGACAGTGCAAATTCCTTCTCATCTGATTTTACACTGTTTGCAGCTTTTTTCTGATAATTGGATCAAATACTCCTGATCGAATTAATGGACTTTCCAGGTTTCCAATTTGGAATTCTTTGTCAAATTTAAAAATACCCTGCTTCTTCGGTTATAAGATGAGTGTTTTCCCTTCCAAAACAGTTCCAGAAATGTAAGACAGAGCATGTTTTATTTTAGGGACTGTGTTAGAAAGGGAAAAACCCATCTCACAGCTGAGTTTCATAAAACTGAGGCATTTGGGGCCATTCTAAAGTCGGAAAATCTTTGGCGCAGATGCAACTATGTTTGTTCTGTTGTGTTGTGGCTCAAATTATTATGGTGTGGGAATCGAGCCTTCCCTTGGCATTGGTAAATTGCTGAGCCCTAGATACATTAAAGTTTGGGTTAAAAAAATGTTACCGCACAACACCATTGATATAAGGCAGATAACAGTGTAGTATTTGCCCCCTACTGGGTTAAGTACGACTGCTCTTAAAGGGAAGAATTTGCTCCAAAGAAAGAAGAATTTCTTTCCATAAAGGGTAGCCCTATTGAGAAGAGTAATTTTCTTTGCAGATGTATTTGTTTGCTTCAGGCTTCCAGATTTGTGGAAAGAAACATGTCTTGCGATCTTCTGAGGACCACTTGGGTTAATGTGGTCCTCGTGGGATCCATTGAATAAGTTTCTATGAAGAATTTTCACTTAAGAAATTTGCCTTATCGTGTTCTATATGTTATAATATGCCCATATAGACTTAGAGAAAGTCTTTTGATTATGCCCTTGACATCGAAGTATGTCGGGGTATATACTTTTTGTCATGCTGTCTGTTTGTCTGTCTGTTCATCTGCTCGTTCTTTCATTCACCTGTAGTCAACTTAAATCTTAAATGTCAAAGTTTTCAATTGAAACCTGCGTAGCATCACTTCAATGTGATCCCCCCTCCCCCTTCCCCACCTTAGGTGGAGTCGGGGTCAGTAACTAGAACATGCATCCTTGTTTTATGGTTACAGTTCTGCTGTACTTGAAGGGAGCCTGTTGATGCATGAGTATGTTTATTTCATACAAGTTAACATCATCTGGGTACTGCTTTTGCTTAAGGTTAAGGTCACAGACATTGAAATTTGTACATGCATTACATTTGCATTAAAGTTTTGTTTTAAGTTTGCTTTCATAAGGCAGTGGCACTGGTCGGGGATATATGTGAGCCCCTGCTGAAGTTGTATGTGTTTTTGAAATGTTAAGCTTTTAACTGTTTTGGATTTTAACCCGGCAAACGCACAATGCTGAAACACCCTTTGAACTGTCAACAGAGAATATATTAATTTGAAATTGAATTATAGGTTTGCGACAATCACACTCTTCCATTATAAGAATTTCAGGTGGCATTTCACTTCTAATTCGAGAGGAGCATGGCATACATTGTATTCCATGCTCCTCTCAAATTAGAAGTGAGATGATGCCATAGATCTGTTACCATAGCATCTGTGGAATTACCAGCTGGTGTGCTTGGTACCTTTGCAGAGCGATGTCCTGATGACATCACTTTGACATCAATATAAACTCTTAGTAAATATAGTAACAACAGATCTATGATGTCATTGGTATCAGAGCATGGCAAACAGTGTATGCCATGCAGCAGACAGTGTTTGTAGTGTACAGCATACAGTGTATGTAATGCTCAGCCAGTTTTTCAATAACATTACAAAGTGAAATTCTTGAAGCAGAAACTTCAGATTTTCTCAAACAAATAGTTATTCTCAAGTCATTCAATTCCATGTTTGTCATTTCCTGGTCATCAAATGAAATTGGCATTTTCTGATGCCATGTCTCTTATACCAAGGTTACAGCTATATTCCAGCTGTATGAGCTGTATCATTTGAGGGAGAACCAGCAAAATAAGACAGCTGAACCAACGTCAATAAACAAGATGTTATGCATTTCTGGGTTTTTGCCTGACATTTGTATACCTGTGAATATTGTGGTAATCACAGAAGCATAACATGTCTGGGCATTAGTGAAACTGTATACAAAGGTATAAATGGAAGAGCAGATCTACCTTGTTTTATAATAACTGTAGTCAAGTCTAAGTCAAATCTTTAGGATGTCAAAGACAAAATAATTAAAGATATTTATGAAGAATTCTTTGGAGATTTTCAGAAACTGGTCAGTGAGAGGATAAAAAGGATTGAGTCATTAAGTTAAAACTGATTTAACAACTAAAGTTAAAACTGATATTTAAAAGTTCTGAAAGGTGAAGTGATCAATGAAGTTAAACCGGTCCGGCCACATACTTTAGTTTCTCCTTCCGCTGATTCAAGAAGGGCAGGTGTCAGTTACTGGAGAAAGTATGTGCACTTAGTACTGGTTAACCGCTTAGGAGGTCTAAGCCTGCCTAGGAATAGTGTGGTTAGGGTAACTGTCTCGACATGACCATAGCTGTTGACGTTTATTGATGTAAAACAATAAAACAACTACAACAGTGAAGTGAGAAAGTCTATAGCTGAGGCAAAAGACACTGGATTGACTTCAGAATCATCAGATGGTAAGCCTGTTGTGAACACTGAATTGATTGTGAAGCAAGCTACAAATGAAATGCAAGCTAGGTTTGAGAAGAGATATAGTATTGTATTTTACAATGTGTGGAATTGACAGGTAACATAAAAGATGACTTAGTGCTTCAGGATAGATATTGCTTATGTGATAGGCATTGATATGACTCCCGTAGATATTTTAAATGTGAAGAGGGTCACAGGGTATAATCGATTCCGCTAATTTTCGCTTCCTGCAGAGACTGTACATCATATTTGGCTTCCGCCGAGACTGTCCGCGAACTCTTGCTTCCTGCCAGGACTTCTGTACATGATAAATGGCTTCCTGCAGAGACTGTCCGCGTGATTCTGCTTCCTGCCAAGGCTCTCGGCAGGAAGCAGAATCACGCGGACAGTCTCTCGGCAGGAAGCAGAATCACGCGGACAGTCTCAGCAGGAAGCCAATTTTACGAGGACAGTAGTCTCTGCAGGAAGCAAGAGTTCTCGGACAGTCTTGGCGGAAGCCAAATATGATGTACAGTCTCTGCAGAAAGCAAAAATTGGCGGAATTGATTATACCCTGTGATGGTAGGCAAGAAAAACCAAAAAAGGAAAGTACATGGGGTTAAAATTGAAGTTCCACGGTTGCTAATAGCTACATTTAATGAGGTAATGAAAGTGAAAATTCATGCGGAATGCATATAAACTTATTGAGTCAAACTCAGATAACATGAGTAAAGCCTGACATGACCAAAGAAGAGCAAAAAAATGATATGAAACTGAAAAAAGGAAGCAAAGTCAAGAATCTGAAGGAGGGCAGTTTTTCTTTCTTTTTTATGGTCATGGGCCTCCCATGGGAGAGGCGTATAATATAAGTAAAAAGGAAAGGGGGCACCTCTCAAGGAAACACAGCCCCAGCATAAGGAGAAAACGATGACCAGAACAAAAATGTAAACAGTGTTAATATTGTAAATAACTTCACTGTTCTGTTTTCAAATGTGGATGTTTTATCATTTGGTAAATGCACCAACTTGGAGTCAGATTACAGTTTATGGAACAGAAACCAAGCATTATATCATGGTTCAAAATAAAGCCGAAGAATTTCAAACATGAAAGAACATTAGCAGAATACAATTTAGAAGGGTATGGCATTATACCATTAAATATCAATAAGAATGATGTGGTAGAGGTCAGAGGTCCTGGTTCAAAACCCGGTCTGGCCACTTACTTTAGTTCTCCTTCCGCTGATTCAAGAAGGGCAGTTGTCAGTTACTGGCGAAAGTATGTGCACTTAGTACTGGTTAACAGCTTAGGAGGTCTAAGCCTGCCCAGGAATAGTGTGGTTAGGTTAACTGACCGTCCCTACATGACCACAGCTGTTTACCGTGGATGTAAAGCAACAAATCATTCATTCATTCAACTGTAGCCTTGCCCAAGGCTTAGAAATATACACGTTTGGATTTTTCATAGATTTTCTTGAATATACATTCTTTCTTCTTTGTGCTAGTCTATAGTTATGGGGCTGATTTCTAAGCCTTGTTACAAGCAAGGATGGACCCTCAGATTCCTGAGGGCATACCAGCAGAGCTATAGTGGTTTTATTGAAAGGTTTATGAGCTTGTGTTTAGACAGATAATTGATAACATCTTGCAGCTGATAAGAACTGGTTCCTGAATTTTACAGTTTTAAAGTAATATCTGTCAGTTTGACCTGGTCATTTAACCCTGTGAAAAAGAATGTGAATCAGAAATAAAACCTTGAAGAACTTATTCCAGGCGTAAACAAATCAAAGGACCGATAGCTCTGAAAAAAAAAACAAGAAAAAAAAGAAACAAGAAAAATCTTTAAAAAAAGATATCCCCGGTAATTGGCGCAGATTAAACGGAAGTGTGTTTTGTAATATGTCTTTAATTGAAGAGTTGACAATAACATTCCTGAATATGACTCATGTGAGCTATGTCGGTAGGCACCCACAACCGTAATTTTGACACTGGGTAGCGACAATGACCTATCTCAAAATTGGGCTGTCCTATTTGGAATTCAAAAATGGATCGCGGTCAGTTTTGAAAACGACCCGATTTCAAAATAGTTACGAACATGGTACACTGTTTATTTGTGTGTATAAAACTGAAAGTAGAAATCAAAAGTAAATCTACATGAAAAAAAAGAAAGTTTTGAATATCTGCGTCTGATTTCGATAACATTTCTATTGTAAAATTACAAACAAGAGAATACACTGTTTATTTGTGCGTATTAAACCGAAATTGGAAATCAAAAGTAGATCTACATCGAAAAAAAAGAAAGTTTTGAATATCTGCGTCTGATTTCGATAACATTTCTATTGTAAAATTACAAACAAGAGAAACATTTTGAATTAATATATGACTGAGTGCTAGTATTCACAGTGCATGCGACGGGAAAAAATTATTATTCATTGACCTTTGATATTATTGGATTAATTTTGACCGCGAAAAAAAACAGATTCTATGAAAATAGAGCTGGTCACTAGATCTGAGACAAATTTTACTGTATTCTGTGTAACTCTAATACATAAAATAGATTTTTGTAAATAAGCCTTTAACGCACATCAATTCATATCATACATCTGCCAAAATGCTATATCCTGTATGTACGTAGTGTGTGAATCCTGACAACAATAAGTAGTTTTCACTGACTTTTAAGTACAAATATCGTTGCCTGCATTCATATTTACCATGGACAAGTACAAGATGGTACCCATTTCAGGGCCTGGGTTGGTCGACAGCAAGTCTCAGGTCAAGACCAGTCTTCTCAATCGGAATGTCTCATTGACATTTCACCTTAATCATTCAGATTCAGGCTTACATGTAAAACTTTTTTTCAGGCTAGGGGGATATCTGTTTCCACAAAGTGCAAAAAAGAGATATCTGTATTTCAATCTTAAAAGCAGATATCTTATCTTCAATACAGATATCAAAACTAGAAATCCACATGATATATATTAAAGATGAAATAGATAGCTGTATTTGAAATAGAGGTATCTATATTTTAATTAGAGATATCTATATTTTCAATAGAGTATTACAATGTATAATTATGTTGAGATAACTATATAATTATAGAGACATCTCTGATTTAAATACAGATATCTATATTTAAAATGTAGATATGTCTATCTTCATATTAGAGAGAGAATCTCTAATTAAAATTTCGATATCTATATTTTAGTTAGAAATATCTGTAGTGAAATTAGAGATATCACTAAATGAAATAAAGATATCGACATTTATACTTAAATACAGATATTTCTATTTATAAATAGAGATATCTGTGTTTCAGATAAAGACATCTCTATTTAACGGGTACAAACCCAAATTGATTGCCATATTTAATGGATAAACACTAATGGCGACCGAGAGGTAAGTAAAGATTGTAGCATGTGAAATGGAAATGTCTGTATTGCCAAAGGAGATATCATGAGATGTCAGTATTGCAAAAGGAGATATCCCCATGCTTGAATACTGGTATCTACTAGATATCTACAATCAGGAGGAATACAGCTGTATATCTCATTTAAATGCATGCAACTACATGTATGTCTGAGAATGATATAGTGATGTCGCTTTTTAAATAAAATGCCGATATTTCTACAATAAATTTAAAAAGACACCTCTAGTTCACTTATATCCCGAATTCGAAATATCTGTAGTTGAAGTTTAGATATTTAAACAAGGTACAAAGCACAACCATTTTTACACCAGTAAATGGTATTTCTGAAGGGGAATTATTTTTCTCCAAGCTTGAAACACATGAATAAACTCAAATCCAAAATACACAGACTGCCTATATTGCTTCTGTAACCATAAAATAAAAATTTACCATGAGGAAACACTTCTGCAGTGGAATAATTTTATCAGCTTAATACTCAGGGTTGTGGGGCTTTTAAACAATTAATGAATAGTTATGTAAACAAATTGATGCTGAGTTCTATAATCTGATTATCTAAAGATTAGCTACAGTCAATTTAATAGCCATAAACTGTCAATGACCTCTCCTAGAACATTTCGCTTAGCACAAGTCGGATATATCTGAGACAAACCCACAAGAGAAAATTTCATTTCTAGACTAGCCAAGCATCGACCATAAAAAGAAGAAAGAAGTGAAATATCAAGTATAATGAAAAAAAATATATATGTGACAATTTAATATATCCGACTGGAGCAAGTCTAATTCAACTGCTACAAGATGCCTTTACGGGATGTCATAGATACAAAATATTTAAGGAAAGGTCCAGGCTAAATGTAAGAAAATATTCATTCTGTGTATGAGCAGTGGAACTGTGCAATGGGTGACTGGATAGAGTGGTGGAGGCAAACAGTCAAAACATTTGAAGCTAGACTCGACAAGTTATGGAAAGACCAGTCATTAAGATTTGAATACAGAAAGGACATCAAAGCACTGACCGGACATGACCTAAAACAATATAATGAATAGAGCTGGTCCAACAAGCCCATGAGCAGGGCCTTCTACCAGAAGAGGATCTCTAAGAATCTGAAAGTATCTAACTTCAATAAATAAGAAAATAATGGACATTAAATTGGACTGGCAGGCATATTATAAACATATTACCACAGTAACTTGATCTGATCTTGTGTATAACATCTCATGGGTTTTCCAGATCTCCACAGGGTATAAACCAGTCCACCAAAATCCACCATATTTTCACTTCCTGCTAAGACGCTGGGGTATCTTGCTTTATTCTGAGACTGCTGTCCACAAAAATGACTTCATGCGGAGACTGTCTGCATGATTCTGCTGCCTGCCGAGAGTCTTGGCAGGGAGTAGAATCACGTGGACAGTCATGGCAGGAAGCCATGTATCATGTACTGCAGTCTCGGCAAGAGATTATGGACAGTCTCGGCAGAAGCAAATTATGAAGGACAGTCTCAGCAGGAAGTGAAAACTGGCGGACTAATTTATACCCTGTGATCTCTGGTTCATATGAGACAAAGCGTCAAGTGTAATCCTGTCATCTGGGGACAGCCACTTTATACATAGGTCAGGTCAAGTTACAGTGGTAATATAGTTCTGTATCAACCCCTATGCACCATCATGTTTCATTGACACTGATAGGGGTGTTTCAGTATTGGGTGATTGCTGGGCATGCTTTGCCACATAAATCATGTGCCCACCAAGATCTGATTGTTGCTTAAAGCCTTAATGTATGTTTAGAAATTTTGACTGTTTCTGTTATGTTATATAAAATTATGTGTAAGAGCAATCAAGTGCTTTAATAGCCCAAGTGCTAGTTTCTTTTATAATCAATTTATTTGCAGAAAATTTGTTGGATTTTAAAAATTTTAGAAATGTAATAAACTAGCTACAAGAAACCTGGTTTGTATTTTTTGCCATGCACCTGTTGCTGTTACTATAGAAATGATGATCCTTGGATGATTCTTTTGTGAAAATATACCTTGAGGAGCTTAGGACTGGTGGCAGAGTGGGTTATGCTCCGACCTACTAAGCTAGCAGTCTGTCATTGAGTCCTGCTACAGGCAGATTTCCATTTAACTGCTAGATGGGTTCCATTGCTTTCAGCGTTTCAGTATCTCACTTCTGTCTATTTGATATGACAACTACTGTTCAGAGAGTTAAGCTCTGATCTGCTATTAGATTAGTTCTGCTGGAAGCAGATTTTATTTTAACTACTAAATGGATGCCATTTCACTCAGCTTGTCAGTATTACCCCTCTGTCTGCGATATGACTCAACCCTGGTTAACTTTGTATATACAAGGGCTGTTACGAAACGAAAAAAGAGCTGTTACGAAACAAAAAAGTCATAGTTACCAAATGACTGTATAGTCATTTGGTAACTATGACTTGTTCGTTTTGTATTAGCTCTTTTTCGTTTTGTAACATCCTTGAAAACATAGTTAACCTGGTGTGTGACTGGACTACTGTTAAATTGTGATACTGAAATATTGTACCCCATTAAGTTGTCCATCCATGTTAAGGTGCATTAATGTATCTCTGAATGATAATCAAAACCACTGTTCCACCAAAATCACGAAAACCATTTTTACAGACCTTTGTATACATTTGTAGCTCACCGAGAAGAAGTCTCAATACAGCTATTATGATCACACTTTGTTCATTGTCCATCTGTAAACTCGCGTTTGGCTTGATGGATTTTGTCCACACATGGTATGAAGCAACCTTGTATAAGTGTCAAGGTTGCGAAAATGTTATGTGTTGATGCACAGGTAGGACATACACCCCTGGTTAACTATGTATATACAATGGCTGTTAAGAAATGAAGAAGAACTGTTATGAAACAACAAAGTCATAGTTACCAAATGACAGGTAGTTTGGTAACTTCGACTCCTTTTCATTTCATAAAAGCTCTTTTTAGTTTCATAACATCCTTAAAAACATAGTTAACCAGGTGTGACATGGTCAAAATAATGAAATTTTGAACAAAAAGTCACCAGCTGAATTGATTTTAACCAGTCTTGAAACCTTTGCATTTCAATTATCTCGAGTTTGCAAAAAGAAATTCCATTCTGATTCACAGGTTATATAACCAACATCATACAAATCTTTTAACGGCTTCCCATGAAAGACTAAAATGGTATGAAGATTTGTGAGATATTTCCAATTCTTTGTATATTAATGTAGGCCATAAATGATGAGACTTCATGACAATCTTGAAATATTTTGATTTCTCATGAATGGCTGTATGGATTTCGACTAATCTTATGTAACATCCTTGCACCATTGTCTCAAATTTGCAAAGAAAATTTAGGATGGGTTTTAAATTAAACTTGGTATGAATCATCCTAATATTAATGCCTCTCAAGTTTTCAATAAAAAAATGCTTTGATGCAAAAGTAGTTCATATCGGCCAAAATCATGATCTTTTATAAGTAACCTTTTCTCATAAACAGCTTGATCCATTTGACCACTTGGTATGAAGCATCCTTACATTAATGTCTCTCTAAGTTGGCTATTTGATTTTGGCTGTGATGCATGAGTAAGCAATAATGGCCTACATAGTGACTGCTTGTCATGAAAGCTAGGATGGATTTTGACCAAACTTGGCATGAAGCTGCCATGCATCAACGTTGAGGAAAATAGACACTCTAATGCTTAAGTAGGTCATATTGAAGTGTTGAATTTTCATGACATGGGTCATGTCATGTAAATTGTTTAATGACTCTTACGAATGGCCAGCTGGATTTTGACCAAAATTTATATGAAGCACTTGTGTATCATTGTCTCTCACTTAGATGCACAAATGTGTCATATGTCCATTATTGTCAAAACTTTTAAAAAATGGCTGGATGGATTTTGACCAAACGTGTTAAGACGTGTCCAACATCAGGCATGATCAATGGTTCATTCCATAGAAGGCCTAACATTCTCACTTTGTGTTCAGTGAGGCAGTAAAGTCCTTTTAGACCAAATGTTTCAGACATATGGCTACAAGAGATCCAACTACACACTTACCCTGCCAATTTTGCACTAAGGCAGTGCAGAGTAGAGATAATGACATATTTGGCTACACAATCAGAATGCTTTTGAAGTTGAATGTTTGTACATACAAACTTTAATACATCCAAACAGATGTGAATTAAATGTAGAAAATCATAAATGGCTTCAGGAAACAGTTTTCATTTTCCTATGTCTTAATATAGAAGGATACATGTATACTCAACAGCAAAAGAAACGCATATTTTTAGTGTCTTGTTTTGCCTCATTTAATGCAATGATATTTTACTTTTAACTTAGTACTGGGATTTGCCTATACGTGGCCATAAGTTCTGCAACATTTTCTTGTCACAGTGCAATTCTTCGAAAAAGATTATGAAGATTTTTGTCAAAAAGGCAAAAATCACAAAATTCTGGCTCATAACGGCAAAAAAAAAAAATATATATCAATACGATTTTGCTGCACGTGAGTTCAACACGATGTAACCAACCGGAAAATGGTATAAAACTTTTAAAAGATTGATTCTTATACAATAAAATCGCACATGCAAAAATCTGCATTTTTTTCAATTTTTTTTCCGAAGTTTTTGAAATACGTCTGAATCATTAAATTATAAGAAACATCTGGTAATTTGTGATTCAAAATGAGTGAGGCTATGGAAAAGGATTCGTTCAAAACACATTTTGGTTTGAAATGAGCACGTATTTCGCTCACTTCCGGTTTGAGTCACGAAATTTAAAAGCCAATAAAAATGTTTTCCTGGACAAAAATCTTGTCTTCCGATTCGCTTACCATAGACTGCCCTCTATGATAAAGATGCTGTATGATTTTCGTTCAATTTTGCCCAGTGATTTCAAGGATCTGGCGCCCAAAAGTTCAATCTGTGGTTGCATTATTGGAAGGACGTACAGAGTTACTTCCCTTTGTTACATACTCCAATTGATTGTGACCACTTACCCTTTTATTTAACCCGAATTGGAATCCATTTCCAATTCGGTTTGCTGAAAAATCAACAAAATGTTTTTTCCTATCGCAAAACTTGCCTACTTTACGGGATTTGCATAAAGGGGCATAACTTTGTTTGTAACGAGTAACCAATGCTGAAAATTCTTGATGATGTTTCTGAGACATTTTAGCGTCCTAGATAAAAAGGGCATCAGTTTTGGAGCCAGGCACAACTCAGCTCAAGACACTGAAATAACTGATCAGTATTTGTGAATTTTGATATTGACCCTTTGATTGTTTACGCTTTCGTTACGCATGAATAAACAAATAAAATTTCAACAAGTCTGCGACGAAGTGTACTTCATGCGTTGATAATATCTTCCCTGTTTTGCCAATTTCAGCAGATTTTATTTTGACTTAAAAACACCAAAAAGAAAAATATGCGTTATTTTTGCTTTTGAGTATATAATGCAATTCAAATAACTACTATAAAATTCTGTTTTGTAATGGTAGCAAGAATACACCACAAAACTTCCAAATAATTACCAATGGAACAGTTTGGTTTTACAATGCCCTAATGCATTCTAAAGATGCAAATAGAATGGCAAATGCTGTAGAACTTGATCAGGCTGCTCCAATCTTGGTGTTCAATGTTTTATCAAACCGATCTGTCCCAGTAGACAGAATTTTTATGCTCAATTAAATATGGGTAAAAGTTTATTTCATGGACTGACTGGATGAATGTAACTTTCATCTTCAGTCAAAGTTTTAGTCACTTTCTTATGTTGTACTGGTGGTGATGCAGGAGTTTTTGTATCCTTTGGTAGTTTAGTTGATTTTGGTGGCTTCTGTGGCACTTTAGGACTGGAACCAGTAGGCTTTGGAACCATCTTCAGACCTGAGCCCTCTGCATGCTGGATCTTTGGTGGTGCTGCTGGAACAAAACTAAAGCATTTATTCACAGAGCTCAAGTTTACATATATTCATCTGATGATAATTTGGAGAAAATATTTCTCTTTTCTCCATTAAAAACATTTATTGCACCTGAAAATGTTACACACTGTCACGACTGAAACGATCATTAGCCAACAATAAGAAATGAAAGTCCTTCCAGTATTCATTTCTGGCTAAGGTGAATAAGAAAACCTCCATTTAACACCAGGAAACACTTTTTGTGACTTGGCAAATTCTTATGTTAAACAAGTGTCCCTTATTTAAAAGTGAGACAAAAATATGAATTACAGAGTTGCTCCCCGTGGAAGCGTACCCATTCACCTTAAGACTTCGTGATAATTGAGCTGCGACACGATGAACCAACAGTGTGGCATGAGCGCCCAGCGAAGACTTTGATCAGCCTGGACAACCGCCCAGTCTGATCAGAGTCTTTGCTGTGTGCTAAAAGGATAGCTAAGGTGCGGACAGCGAATACTCTGATCAGACTGGGCGGATGCGCAGGCTGATCGAATACTCTGATCAGACTCGGGGGATGCCCGGGCTGAACTGAGTCTTCGTCAGCGCACAATGCCATTTTGGTTTTGTCGTGCCGCGGCTCATAATTAGCTGTATTGAAGTAGTGACTTTTTGCACAAAGTAAAACATTTCACCCATTTATCCAAAGCTTCCTATTTCAGTGTAGATCTTGGTCAGATGTGGCGAAATATGGTACATGTATCTGATTCTGTTCAATAACGGTTGCATTTAAAACTGCATTTTTGCACAAACATGATAATTTTTTAGCGCCAAAAACCAAAATAGTTCAAACTGCAAACAGCATAGATCATTATAAGCCGCATCATATGAGTCTCTCCTCCATATACCATCTACTCTTTGAATTCTCAATATGATAGCTTGGACAAAACATTTCTTGAAATTTTGCGGAAGTAAATTTTGTTGTCAGCTATTTTAGCTCTTCTAGGGGTATAACTCGATTGACGCGAGCTTGAAGAGTCCAGTTTAGAATGCAGATTATGAATGTATGAAAATGAACAAGTCAAGTCTTTCAGCAAAACATGGCAAAGTCCCAAAGATAAGCAGTCTGCACTGCCAGAGCAAAGCCGTAACTGTTAGATGTAAAGCATTCTCTGTAGTATACTAACCGTTTCCAATTCCAGTGCTTTTTCCCACAGTCTCAGACTCTCTAATTTCACTACTTGTTGGCTCGACTTTCTTAGAGACTAGAGCATGTGGAGGCTTTCTAGGAGGATGTGGAGTAGGTTTATTACACGACAGGGCCTCGGGCGTTGGTGGTAGATTTGCTGAATTGCCGCCTCTGACTTCTGGAGCCATATAGCCATCCTAAATGCAAATTCAGAAGAATAAACATGATCCATTAGATCAATATGGAATCAACGTTGATTCAACTTTAATGTTGAATCAACGTTTATTCAATGTTGATTCAAAGCTGTGTGCCCAGTGGGAAACTGCACATACTGGGAAGCGTTATAGTGAATGGCTTTATTTTCAAGGGAAGCAGCTCTGCCATTTTCAGTTTTGCCTATTTTCGAGGGAAGAAACTCTGCCATTTTCAGTTTTGCCTATTTTCAAGGGAAGCAACTCTGCCATTTTCAGTTTTGCCTCTTCTCAATTAGGATCGACTCTAAACCCAGCAGGCACACAACGTTGATTCAGCATTGAACAAACGTTGATTCAAAGTCACTAGTGTTGGATCAACTTTATGTTCCCAGTGGGAAGGAAATTATTTCTCTGACGACAAATTCAGAATAGTAATCATTAATACAATAATGATTACTATTCTTTATCCCTTTGGATAATTATTTACGGACAAATTCAGAGTATACCAATTTTTGTCCTGGAGAGCAAGCAGGAAATCACCAAAATTTTCTCCCTTTAGTTAAGATGATGGAATAATTGCAAGTGCATACATATACGTAGACTTATACAAATTCAAATTCAAATTTATACAAGTCTCCTATTTAAAGCATATTTTAGGTTTCTGAATATTGACAATCGTTATCAAGCTGCTCGAATTCAGCTGCCCTAAAACGGGACCAGAGAGGCATATTGCTGAATACGAGACTGAATATCAGTCTAACACACTTCTTGAAGCAGTAACTGTAATTTCCACAAAATTTGAATGTGATCTGACAGGATTGCTAACAGTCATGTTCCTTAGAAGTAGTCTGATCTGGGTCTTTGCTGTCCAGTTGATAGCTCTGTCTCAGTATTCAAGCTCATTACTTGAAATGTTATGTCGAGGAATATGAACATTGCGCATGCTTAGACCAGCCGTTGCTTCTGCCAACTTTCATGGCCTGTGAGGTTTTCAGACAACAGTAGCCTTGCAGAACGTGGACGCCACATCCGTGCAAAACTTTTGTCCGTGAGTATACATACATGAACAAGTAAGACATCAGTACAAGCTATGGGATTAGAACGGAAGCTATACGCTAATCGAGTTCTCCCTCGACACTGCACAACGTCTATATACATGTATGTTACTTCGTTCCACTAAGATCTTCCTACCATTGAGTGGTGTTGCATGTAAAGGCATAGACTATATGAACCTATTTTTCCTCTTATCTGCGCAAATTGATCAGTGTTGCACCAACCATGACCAGTTCGTGATAATTTTATTTTTGCGATTCTGAGAGTGATACTTTCTCGACCATATCTCCATTTGTTAGCTCACCTGAACGAAAGTTCAGGAAGAGCTATTGTTGTCATCCTGGCGTCGGCGTCCGCATGGATTTTGGATAAAGTTTTTAAAGACATATATCTCCTTAACCCTTGGATGGATTCGTTTGATATTTGCACTGTAGTTAGATATTGGTCCAAAGTTTTACAAGATACCACGTTCACTCCACTCAGTGACTTTTATGTCAAGGTCATGGACTAAGAAAATTGGGGGTTTTCGGATTGGATGTTTTCGTTAAAAGACCTGTATCTCCGTAACCCATGGACGGATGCTTTTGATACTCGCACTGTAGTTAGATATTGGTCCAAAGTTTTACAAGGCGCTAGCTCCACCCCATTCAGTGACCTTGATGTCAAGGTCATGGACTTAGAAAATTGGGAGTTTTCGGATTGGATTCTTTGGTTAAAGTTTTTTAAAGACCCATTTCTACCTAACCCATGGATAATTTCTTTTGATACTTGCACTGTAGTTAGATATTGGTTCAAAGTTTTACAGAGTACTACCCCGACCCCGCTCAGAGGACACGTACTTAGGAAATTTGGTTCCGTTAAATTTTCCCTAATTGCATGCTGATTCATAATGCTTGGATAGATTTAGTTTGTACTTGAACTTGTTTGAGTTTTTACAAAATACTATACCAACCCCACTGGGCGACTTTGAAGTCAAGGTCATTGACTTAGAATTTTGTCTTAAAGATTTTGGTTAGACCTTCATAAAGACATAATTTACAGTGCCACAATGGATTCAGTTGATACTAATACTTGGGCTGATGTTAGATAATGGTCCAGAGTTTTGATAAATCCAGCCTCCCCATATACCTAAGTATCTTGAGCTCATCGTCATGGACTTTGATTTTTTTTTCTTTTTTTAAAAAACTTATTTCTCAGATCGCATTCGTTTATCTGTTGACATGTCATACATAGACTGATTGCCTGAAGTTTTATACTGTGCAAGCCACACCCCCGTAGCGACTGTGCGATGGGCAAGCACCAATTCAGGCGAGCTATGCTGTCAGGCGACAGGTCTCGTTAAGCATTAACCCTGACATACACACACGTTCCCCAACCCTCAACTCCTCCCTGTGTTGATTCTCTCCTACCTCTTCTTCATCAATATCCTCATAAACAACAGAAACATTGTCTCCCCCAGTGACCGTAGGGAGGGGTTTCTCTGTTTTCTCTTTCTTCTGTCGATCTTTGAGGAGTGTCCACAGCTTTATTGGCATTCTGTAAAATAATGCATGCATACTGAACTGGCCTGGGCATGTATTGTGCGCATATCCAATTAGACTATCATGCACAATCTGCTAAATGCATGCACAGTTTGCGCTGTTAGATTTATTGTCTTGGTTGAGCGCGAATTTTTCGGCCGATACAACAGAAACATAAAATATACATGTAATAAGAAAAGTAATAATGATAGATTTCGACCTCTTCGAAGGCCTCATTAGATCTTCATGCAAAGATTAAGCCTGAGCCGGATGTCCCGACGCCCCCGCCCAACCAGTCCCCTATAGTTTATTTATGTTTTTGTTTTTCCTTTGGCCCCCACCCATAAATATATTGACTGCCTGGTGCCTCTTCGGCAGAGCTGCTAATAACTATAGCAGGACCTGAGTGTCTTTAATCGCTGGTCGGATGAAAGTCGTACATATTTGGAAGTAACGTCTCGACATGACTGAAGTATCGCCAAACCGAAGAAGTCAGTGCCCTATGCACGCAAACAGATGCACGCACGCATACTCACACACACAAGCACACACATACCTCATTGTCTGCCTGTTACAAAATGTCCAAATAATTGCCACCAGCATCAGAGTTATCACAGAGCCTGCTACCATAGACGTCATTGCTAGTTCTAAGTTGGCTTGTTGAGCACTGGGGGAGAGTGTTACGGACATAGCAGTGGATGATGACATATTGAACAACCTCTCTGATATGCAAACATGCTTCACTGCACCTGAAATACAAATATTAGAGTCATTTATAAAATATATTCAGACTGTTTCCTTTGACATTTTACAAGTGAAAACCGCCAGTATTACCTAGATCATATTCGTCCGGAAGGATGTACATAATTATTTGAGCCGCGACACGACAAAAGAAAGTGGCGTGTGCGCCCAGCGAAGACTCAGATCAGCCTGGACATTCTTTCAGTGTGATTACGGTCTTTGTTAGCGTAGCTTAGACCCATAGCTACCCTCTAAGCGCACAGTGAATTCTCTGATCAGACTGAGCGGATGCCCAGGCTGATCTGAGTCTTCGCTGGGCACATATGCCTCCTTGTTGGTTTTGTCGATCTAAATGTATCGATAACCAATCCAAATGAAGGACCACTTTGAATTTCAAGACGGACACTTCCATTACATTAAGGCCATATACCTATGACGGACCGCTTCGAATTTCGATTCCATTATATAAACGTCAAAAAAGAAAAAAAATGACGGACCTCTTCGAATTTCGATTTCATTATACGAGTATAAACGCCTAACAAAATGACAGGATTCTTTGAATTTCAATACAGAAATTTCTATATGTAGTAGAGAATAAAAAAAGTACTCATTGGGCGCCATGGATTCGAGCCAAGCCATACAAAGACACCAGTCTTGCCGATATAGCCAAAATGCTGAAAAATATTCAGCTTGATAACCCTGCATGAACCCGGGCTCACACATTTCGGTTGTGCGAACACAATCAGGTTATGTACAAGGAATATCTTTCCTTTCAGAAAAAGAAAGTAAACAAGAAGTCATGAACTTGTTTCCGTTTGTTAAAAATGGCGGAAAACACGAAGATTTACCCACACATCTAGTCTAAGTATCGGGTCCAACCTGCCCGAGCAAACTGAATATGCTACGACGGCTTAGACAATGATGCCCCGATATACAGGGTACGTATTTATAAAACGAATTAAATGGTTGCTGCACTGTTGCTAAGGCTGAATTTCTATGAAGGAGCTTTCCAACAACTATGTAATTTGCTCTGGAGGAACAGTCTTTTTCAGACTGTTCCTCCAAAGCAAATTTCAAAGTTGTAAGGAATCTCCAACACAGACATTTAGCCTTAGCAACAGCACAGCAACGACTTAAGTGGTTTTATAAATACATGTATGACCCAAGGTTTTACTCACCGCTTGAATCCATACATCTCTCCCAAGGCTTTTCCGGATCGCAGATACCGCCTTTAACAATTGCATCCTTTTGCTGACACTCGGATATCTTGTGGTTCCATAGCAACCCGAAATCGCACACATGGAGTTCTTTTGTAAGCGGGACAGCGTCTGGCATGAGCTTGAAATACGTTGAGCAATTACATGGATTTAACACTACCTGGCTTAAAACATTATTCAGCTCAACTTTACAACCCACTGAAATAATAGAAGATAGCAACGTAACTTGATCCTCACCCATATTTTTGTTTCCCGGCGTAGGCGAAGGAACCATTGAAATTAGTTCTGTCCGTTTGCACTTTCAAGCGATTTTATAATTTATAAATATTCAGCATAAGATTGCTTCACCATCTGATTCTAGTACGTCGGGGTTTTCCAGATAGGGTTACATCCCTTGTTTTTCGCCAGCCATACGATTCTTGTCAACTTTCAACAGAATGTATGTTATCAGTTGAGAGGTGCCGTGGTCGAGTGGGTAGAGACGCTCGGTTATGATGCAGAAGGTCGCGGGACGATCCGGGTTGGGCCTGCCAACCACTAAAAAATAGCAACGAGGCAGTAAATGGGTACCTTCTTCCAATCGGGAAAGGGTTAGGCACACTGTAAAAAACTTCTGTAGATTTTACGGTAGAATACCTGGCAACCAGCTGCCAGTCCATTTCCCGTTCTTTTTACGGGCACCCGTAAACATTGGTGGAATCATCACGCAGAGTAGGGTAGAACAAGACAGGTATTATTTTAGTCATATAGCCCTTCAACACTATCGAAAGTTATTTTCGAGTGCGGTCAGTTAGCATAACTTTACCATATCGAGATTTCTAAAAATATTTTACAGGCAGATGCCTGTAAAAATAACGGGAAATGGACTGGCAGCTGGTTTCCATGTACTCTACCGTAAAATCTACGGAATTTTTTTACAGTGCAGCGAAAGGAGAGGAAAGGGCTCGCGTTACCTTTTTGTATCATTATCGCCATCGGAATATGATTATACTTGTATCTGCCCGCGGTCATAATTAGATCATTTCTGCAGAATTTCTGCTCATGATTCAAACAATTTCTGTCTTCGCAACTCCCTCAGTTTCATCATGTTTCCTGAAATTTCAGGACATTATCACTGAGTTATGGTGCCCCTTTACCAAATGAAGCAATTTACCAGTAGTTAGTTACAACCTTGTGAACAAAATAACAGGAAACCTTTATATGCCATAAGTTTCTTGTTTGGCATACTAGTCTGAACCGAGGTGTATCTATAGAGACTATAGAGCGAATTACATTGATATCTGGTTGAGTTTACCGTAACATGAACCCCTTTTCCGGGTAGAATCGTCTTTAGAGGCAAGTATATTGCTCGGGGACATAGCGTTTAACAAATGCTTTTTCTAGCCATAAAACTTTCAGAATAAGTTGTTGTGGTCATCTGGGTTCGAGGTTATAAAACATGAGAATAATTTCAAACTCAAAATAAAGCACACTGATTGGCTGCTTCCGAGCACATATCTCAAACTCAAAATAAAGCACACTGATTGGCTGCTTCCGAGCATGCGCTCGGAAACAGCCAATCAGTGTGCTTTATTTTGAGTTTGAGAATGTACTTATAACCTCGGGGCCTGATGTTGCTCATATTTTATAGGAGTCATGATGAACGCTTTCCACCAGAGTTACAGCCATCGACTTGTCCAGAGACACAAATTTGTTGGCCATATTTTCAATCGATTTTCAAAAATGAATTTTAACTGAATAGATATATCTTATCCGCAAGAGACAAGCACACTCCTGTTGCCACCACTTTACTTTCCACCACTCCACTTTCAGATTTCAGCCAGCCAAGTTTAATAAAATTTGCATCTATAATTTTCGCAATCAGAAGTGGATCATATTTCAGTGGGATAATGATTAGATTCTTTCCGCAAGTTTCATTTGTATCCAGTAAAACTTCTTAGCTAAAGTCCAAAGTAATAAATTACTGACCGTTCCAAGGAGGTACTTCTGTTGTGGTTCATAAATGTTACGTGTTCTTATGTCCGCTTGTCTGTGATCTTCTAACAATACGGTCACATATATAGCTGCCCATTTGTTATTTTTGTAATTTATGATGTAAAAGAGCCAACAATAGACGTTACTTTAGTTTTCAGTCGGGGTAGCTGAATGATCACCTGTCAGGAAAAGAGCTGCGCATTCGGTTTACCGTGCGTGTCTTTTGGGGAACTGTTGTCAGTGTACGTATACTTCTTTCCCGGTCGGTTTTAAGGGCGGGGTGTGGGATCTGATTGTATTAGTTCCTGATCATTGCCTATCGTTTTACTTTTCTATATCTGTCCAGTGAAATCAGTTTTGTTGCTGCAGCTCCTGTTACTTTCAACCTATTTTCATGAAATTTCCAAGATATTTTCCTAATCATCTAGAGTTGCTCTTATTGTCAGGGTCATGTTCGGACCCTATGAGCCAGAATGTCACCTCTTGATCTCTTCCCAGTAGCGCAGATCATGCGACTGCTATACATCTTTTAGCTTTAACCGACTTTCATGAAATTTTGAAGTGGATCATATCTCATCACGATTATGATCCGATGCTTTCCGTCAGAGTTTCCATCTTTTATCATTACGTTGCTGCACATCGTGTTCACAATTCCTTCAGTAGCCACCTCTAATGAAAGTGTCGAGTAACAGGTATAGTCCGTTTGCTCCCAAATGCAAACGGCATCCCCAATATTTTCTCAAAATTGGTAAGAGGTAAAAGAATTTCGAATCGCTCATTCTTAATTTTCAACCTATACATAACAAAATCATAATTTTGCAGAAATGTGAGGTTTTGCATAAAAAAGTTTCTATATAACAACAGGACCTAAAATATGTCATTTTCACCTCTCAATTACAAGGGAGTAAAAGTTGGCTGTTGGAATCCCCGTTTAGTTTTACGTGTTAGAATATGTGACCAATGTATGCTATCCCTAGAACAAAATTTGCATAATTAATTGAAATTTTATTCTAAATCCATTTTTTTTTCTACTTTTTGTTTCACCCATATATTATCAAATTTTAAAACATACAATTTTTACTCGCAAAATAATATAATAGTTCAATATTTATTTACAACATAGTATCACCTGACCAGTGATACCATGCGTTACGCGTGCGGACAGGTGAATTCATTTTACTATTTCATTCATATACGCCCACACCTGTAGTAAACAATGAGCTTACGCTATTGCCTATCAACAATATTTTGGCTGTTCTAACAAGCATACGATGCCCTTTAGTGAAACTGCTCAGTTTTTGCATTATGGTCAATGGAAAATATTTTACAAAAGCATCCAAAAATTTGGCCTTTCCGTATTCTGTTATGTATAGTTATAGGAATCATTAGGACATTGGAACATTTGATGGAACTTTCATCGTTTACGAGAAAAGAAGCAAAACCCCGTTTGCACTTGGGAGCAAACGGACTATAACACTTTCATGTTTTGCCACTTATCAGACCTTCCAACGTAGATCGCATTCCAATATGGTTATAATCACAGACTTTCACCACAGTTACGACCCTTTTCATCGGCTCTGAGCTTGTAAAAAATCGTGCAGCTTGTTAGTTACATGCACATTACCAATATACTGTTAAGTGGCAAAACAGAGCTCCAGGTGTTTGCATCGATCAGATTATACAATTTGTATTGCACTTAAGCATAGGGATCAGACACAATTTATAAACAAAAACGAATCTAAAAGATGGTATAATAGTTTTTCATACATCTTAAATGTCCTAGAGCTTAGGACCCTTAACTTAAATTGTTGGACTGAAAGGAAGAACAAAACGGAAACTTGACTTACTTATGGAAATATGTGCTTTCATAGTTGCCAGTGCAATCCATACAACTTTGACAGCCAGGGAAAAACGTAGCCGGCAAATCAGCGTTTTACAAACTGTCCTGTTCGTGGTATTATGTATTTAAACTGAGCCGTTTCAAGAGTAAATTTTACTAAATGCGTCCGTGCAGTCTGATCAGGCTCTTTCCTATTACCAACAGAGGCGCACCAGGATCAAAATGTTATTGAAGCATATAAAATGAATGTAAAAGTGATCAGAGGCTGCGCGGATGTGCAGGCTAGGGTTAGTCTTCGTTGGTCACATAGTCTATAGGGTACCTATTCTCGTGGCCGAAACTGTATCAATGGGATGCTTCCTGTTGTTGTACTTTTCAAATCTATGCACTGGACATATATAGTAAGATTAAGTACCAATCGAAAAGTGAAAAACTATTGATGAGAGGAAGCTTAAGTTAGATAATACACTGACTCACTGACTTTAGACACTGCTAGTCATCTTTTTACTTAAAACTGCCGCATTGTGCTAAGAAATTTGCTGATGCATAATGAAGGCTACATGATGTCATAAAACATCGCCTGATAGCACGGCTATTTTGTTCATTGATGTACTGCTCAAACTGATTAAATTAGCACTGTATATAATTACTTAAGTTTGTATAAAAACTCTTCACCATCAAAACTAACAAACAGGCGTGGCATCAATGTCTACAAGTAGACATTAATGTCTCACCTATTCATTAGCTTCGATAATGCAGAGTTTTATAAAAAGACATATGAAAAAGATTATAAAGTTCTCCATTACTATACGTCCTCATTTATTTTAATAAGTTTCAAATTTCTAAGGAAAAATTATATCCGATGCAAGATTATGATCGACATTGAAGGTCTGCCAAAACTGATATGACGTAAACAGGATACACCAAGGCAGGGTAATAAATTTAACCCCTTTCTTTCTTTACCTTAGACAAGAACTCGTGTGCACACTTAGGGATTATTACTATTCTGAAGTTATTGATTTCACTATTCGTAAAATTTAAAATGTGTGTGCGTGTGTATTTCAATTCTCGTAACGATGTCCCCCCACCCCACCTCCCCCCACCTCAGTTCAACGTATCCATGGCCGCAGTATCCGCGCATCTGTCCATATCTAAAATATGGTAGTACCATGCATCCGTCCATATTCAAAATATATGGTAGTACCGTGCATCCGTCGATATTTAAAATATAGTAGTACCGTGCATCCGTCGATATTTAAAATATAGTAGTACCGTGCATCCGTCGATATTTAAAATATAGTAGTACCGTGCATCCGTCCATATTCAAAATATATGGTAGTACCGTGCATCTGTCGATATTTAAAATATAGTAGTACCGTGCATCCGTCCATATTTAAAATATAGTAGTACCGTGCATCCGTCCATATTTAAAATATAGTAGTACCGTGCATCCGTCCATATTTAAAATATAGTAGTACCGTGCATCCGTCGATATTTAAAATATAGTAGTACCGTGCATCCGTCCATATTCAAAATATAGTAGTACCGTGCATCTGTCGATATATAAAATATGGTAGTACCGTGCATCCGTCCATATTTAAAATATGGTGGCATCGTGCATCTGTTCATAATTATATGGTAGTACCGTGCATCCATCCACATTTGTACTGTGCATCCGTCCATATTAAAATTATGGTAGTGGACACGCCTTTTAATATTCGTGTCGGGAGTAAATCAATTTATGACGACAAAATCATTCGTGAATATTCAAGCAGAGTATGAACTGATATAATCGTCTTTGCCTCCGTAACAAAGATGTTTTCGCTGAAGATGATTTGCACAAGTCTTAATTTAGCTAGGCTACATACTTTGAGCATTTTTTATTCTTTTATGTTTTGTTTCATTTTGAAATACGCAGGAGTTGCCCTTTAAACATTTTCAGCAGTACATGTCTATAAGTTTCACTCTATGTATACTTTACGTTGGTAAACTGTGGTTTTCATTTCACATCTATGAGGATTAGGTGTATAGACCATTATGATTTAATAATGCCTTTTCGTCGCAATTGTCTTACTTATAACCGACCGTTCCACATGTCCCAAACGATGCTTCTGTCTGTTGTGGATTACTATCAGTGTCGTTATTTACGGTTTTCTATCAGTCTGACATTTTTTACATGGGCCGCGACACGAGAAAACCAACAAAGTGGTTGTGAGCCCAGCGCAGACTCAGATCAGCCTCGGTATCTGCACGGTCTGATCTGAGTCTTCGCTTTGGGCTTAAAGGGTAGCTAAGGGTCTAAGCTAGCTCCAGGCGGACAGCGAAGACTCTGATCAGACTGGGCGGCCCAGGCTGATCTGAGTCTTCACTGGGCGCACAACCAGTGTTTTAGTTTTCTTGTGTCGCGGCTCAGTCATAATTATTGGTAGCTTCACGGACATATGCTGGGGAAAAGCTGGCCGCTTGGCTTTTGGCTTGTCTTGTTTTGCTTTGTGTGCCGATTTTTGTTGTTTTCCTTTCACATTTGGTGTTTATAGCAGAACGTGAAAAACCAACTATGTCTTGAGATGGACCCAGCAATTAATTCAGTCAATATAGGATCGCTATTCCTGTATTGTATAGTACGACTCTGTTGCAAGAACTCATGAAATGCATGGACAATCATAAAAATCGATGTGTTGTGAGATCAGAGGATATATTCTGAGAATATATTTTATTATTTGGACCCTTTTTAATACTAGTCAGACTTTGAATCGACTGCCCAATTAAAATTAAGAAATTTCAGTATGCTTTCTCTGGTTTCGCCACCAGATATTGTCAGGGTCACTGACGAGGCTTTATTAGCCGAAACTACGTACTCTGGCCCATGTTCCTTCTTCTGAATGTATTCTATGCTTTTCAAGGAACTCTTTAAGATTTTAATTATATCGTCAGAGTCAGCCCCAAACGACACTTTTATTTCCTAAATGACGAGTTTTTGTTGAGTAAATCGACATCATATGACTCCCATTGTCTTTTAAAACTGTTTGGAGTTTCTGTTTACTTCCGAAACCACCCTACCCCATATTTGTAGGTCCGAAAGCCTTGCTCTCACCTTGAACCTCTGCACAGTAGATAGGTTGCCACCATTTTTGGAATACTCAACATTAACAGATAATATACATGCCAAGGTGCCACATAAAGAACAAAAGTCAGTGAATATAAAGCAGAATCTAATATTTGCATCCATAATGGTTTTATTAGTATAAAGTATTTTTACTCTTAGTAGTAACATCCGTTGTTTATGAAAGCTTAATAATATCCGGCGTTAATGATAACTTTTAAAAGAACTGACGACCAAGTTCTACGAAAACTTTTACGATGAAATACCTGTAAGATGCTAAAATGTTACAAGCTGTTTGAAAGCTAATATTGTTAACACGTATACAGAGCTTGTACACAATGACTTCCGCCCCAGCTTCCTTCTTTCCAGAAACCGTGGGTTACATTTTTCCTCCCTGCATACTCTGATGCGATCAAATCTGATCATCATACCAGAAGAGTGCTTTCTGGTGAGCGAGCAGTAGTTCTCAGTTGCATAGGGATCAGAAAATGCTCTAAGAAACCTCCGCATTCATACTTGCCAGCCCCCATGGTCTTACTGGATTAAAGTGAATGAACCTGGGTTTAATGTTCCATCAGCACACAGATTATATGGAAACGGGTATTGGACTCGAACCCATGCAACAGAGGTATGTTGACAAACCTCGCTACCGACTGTGCTATTCTGGTGCCTACTGAGATATCCGGGGTTCTATGTATGAACAGACCAGAAAGGTTTAGTGTTTTATATTTGAGCCGCGACACAACAAATCAAACAAAGTGGTTGTCCGCCCAGTTGAGACTCAGATCAGCCTGTGCATCCACCCAGTCTGATAAACGCTCAAAGAGTAGCTAAGGGTTTAAGCTACCTCCATGCGGACAGCGAAGACTCTGATCAGACTGGGTGGATGCCCAGGCTGATCTGAGTCTGCACTGAACGCACAGCCACTTTGTTGGTTTTCTTGTGTCGCGGATCATGTATGAAATAGATCAGCTCCAACAGTGATTTGTTCGGTGATGAATCATTGTTTGGAGATCAGCCAGGTCATATCTCGAGGGTGGACTTTCACTACCCTCAGACTCGTTTGAACACATTGTACAGTATTCCTAATGGTCGGAGACCACGATAAGAGTCAGCTCTCAATATCTCAAAGTCGAAGCTCATCTCAGACTACTGGGGCCGTATTCATAAAGCCACTTAAGGTAGACGAATACTGAATAGAAATATTGGCGGGGCATTCAAAACATTATACCGTCTAAATAACCCAAAGAGCCATAAAACATTTGGGTAAGAAAAAAACAATTTTCACCGTTTTGTTTTCCTAAAAAACAATATTTTGTATTTCTACATACTTTTTTTACACATTTTCCATTAAAATTCATATCTCTAGCACATGAATGCACTTTCATTTCAGCAAATCATATAATCTGTAATATAGGATATTTGAAACAAACTGATAACAAAAAATTGCAGTTTTCTTGTTAATAAGTATATTTTTACATTCTTTGAAAAAATGCAAGAAAATTGAATTTCCTGAAAAACGTCATGAAAAATATCATCAATCGATGGGGCATGCTTATGCATATTATTTTAGTAAAACTTACATCGTATGTTAAAGAATAAAACAAAAAAACAAACATTTCACCGTTTTGTTTCCTAGAAAAACAATGTTTAAGTTCAAAATATCCCCAAAACAGACTGCCCAAATTCTGCACCTGCTGCAAGCACAGCCGGTCCTTGCCCTATTATTTATTTTCCTGTTATTGGTTCTACCACAGAGTAATGTCGACAAAAATGCGCAGATGGAATGGAAAGTGTGAAGATCTTGATCATTCTGTTTCCTAAGGAACAGTCTGATCTCAGTGTCCACTGTTTGTACAGGCCTATGTGCCCGAAAACTTAGGATCTTTACGGTAGATATTGTAAGTGTATATTATAACTGTATATACTCCACAGTTAGTCGAAGCAAGAACAGAGTTCTTCCGGGATCGTCCTCCTTAAGTCATTGCTATGCGGTTGCTAAGGCTAAATATCTATAAAGGAGATTCCCTACAACTATGAAATTTGGTCTGGAGGAACAGTCTTTGTAAGACTGTTCCTCCAGAGCAAATTGCATAGTTGTAGGGAATCTCCTTCAAAGAAATTTAGCCTTAGCAACAGCATAGCAACCACTTAAGTCGTTTTATGAATACGGCCCCTGGTCCCAGAAAATTTACTTTGAGATATATAAGTAGTATGAGATAACAGGAATTAGAATTTAATAGATTGATATAATAGAGTTTTTTGAAATATCAGTGTCTGAGATAACGAGAGACAACTGCGTCCTTAAAATGTTTGATACTGATTAGAGTGCAAACTCTGATTGTAAATGATCGTATAAACTTAAAGTTGGAAGAAACACCATGAAGCACAGAGACGACTGCTAGAACGCAATCGGAAACCACTATGAAAGTTACACTAAAATAGGCGTACACTACGTGTAAAATTTTAAAATGTAAGTATGACATGTCATCATATCAGAAACAGGGAAATAAACTCTTGTGCAAACAGAAGAGATATATGTCTATATGCTGTTATATAGACACTTAGCAAATGGATGACAACTATTAGGACATCAAGATATTAACTATACTAGTCAAAAGTTCTAACCGGCCACTTATTTTTATCATTTTTCCTCAGTGCTATTAGCAATCTCACAGTTCAGTTTACAGCCACAGATAGGCGAATGTGTCGGTAAACCATGCCACTAAAAGGTTTAGCAATATTCAGTACATTGTATCCAGGAGGCACAGATGAATACGGGTACCCCCATTTTCAAAATTAACAAGAAGTTGCATTGTATGGTGGGGTAAGTTTTAACATTTTGACCCAAAGCGACCACCGTCATGCAGGAAGAGTGTTCATTTCTGCATAAATCTGTTTCTTTAGTCATTTGCTTTAGTAATAAAGTGGTTTTGCTCAGGTAAATTGGATATTTCAAAAAGTGACTTTTCACAAATTGTGAAGAAATGCTGGATTTTGTGAATTGTAAAAATGGGGGTACTTGTGTTCATCGGCGCATCCAGGATGTGACGTTAAGATTTTTTTTCAAATCTTTTATAGGCTAAGTTGACTGACACATCTGCCTATTTGGGGATTTAAATGTTTGGGGCTTTGAAGAAAATCGATAAAATGTAAGTTGCCGGTTAGAACTTTTGGCTAGTATATTTTAAACTCGAACGCCATTTGATAGCCTAAGAAATGACAAATCTGGCAGAGAGAAGCATGTGCACGTGTGTATGCCACATGCATTGTTGTAGCCATTCATTTTGGTCCATTGCTTTCTGTTAAATACTAAAAACACGTGTTCAATTGCTTAAAAGCTTAACAGATGTGAAAAAAGACAAATAGTTATTTAATTTGAAAATATCACATTAAAGTTACTATATACAACAGAAAACGGCAATACTTTGCTTTGTCGTCTGAAATTAAGAAGGACCTGCTATGATTTGGGCCGCTTTAGGCCCCATTCAAATTTATTTAAAATTACGTTAGAGACGCTAACCAAAAAAACTTCGACGGATCAAAATCAAATGTGTACCAAATGATTTCTTGTCTTCTAAGAAAATGTATATCCACAACATATGTTTGTTTGTCTTTGAGCGGCGATATAGGGATTTTTATGTTGAGATCACTGGTAAAATGTCTAGGAAACTGCAAGCCGTTTTGAAAAAAAAGTATAAAATTAAGTGTCAGAGCAGTCAAGTGCACAACTGAATTTTTCACAATGTGTTGACATTATTAAAATGCATCGTTGTGCAAAAAATTATCTGTGCACTTGCCCATGCTGACATATCTTATAGCCTAAATGCAGTCGAAAAAATGGTCGAAAATGTAAAAAATCAGCTGCTTAGGGTGCAACTAGACGCGCATAAAACCATAAAAGTCGCAAAAACGTAGAAAATTTGAATAATAATAGATAGCTAAAGGTTTCACCGTCATAAATCATTAACAGAGGTTTAAAGATACAATTCTGAAAATTCATAAATGTGGGGGCCAAATATGGCCCAAAACATACCAGGCCCTTTCGAATGCACTTTATTGATACCATACTGAAGCGTAGAAGACTGGCACAAAATAATAGATATTAAATCATGGCAACATCTTTGAAATATCATACTAGGCACACAATGTTAAATCAAAATTGATTCAACGTCATGACGTCAAATCAATGGTGATTCAATGTTGGTTCAGCCTTGTGTGCGTTGTGTGTGTGCTGCAATCAAATCTGTCATGGAGCATATTTGCACCTGAACCTCTCATTTTTAATGATGGAACCTCGTATATTATTTTGAAGTCATCAAAATTTGTTACTTCCTCATATCAACTAGTTTTCAAATTTCTAAAATTCAAATAAGTTTTATCAAAATTTACTAGCAGTGTTTCTGATAACTGGTGCTGATGCATCTCACTGGTCCCTCAATGTTAAACAACGTTGATATAACGTCATAACGTTGAAACAACATTGATTCAAAATTGTGTGCCTGGCCCGAGGTTACATTTTCTTCGTTTTTTACTCAGCCGACGATGAAATTTTCTTTGCTGATAAATACGAAAATGCCAACTACTGTTGGCATTTTCTTATCTATTAGCTGAGAAACTTTCATACTCAGTCAAACTGAGCAAGAAAACTTCTGTACTTATCAGTAATTTGCTACTTATTAGCGGATAAAATTTCATGGTCAGCTGAGTTGAGCACGAAAAAAGTTTTATAATCTCGGGACCAGCTTGGATTTTTCTCAGTATCCCTGGACATCTACGCCACACAGCTGATAAGGTGATGCTGGTGTTTCCTCCTTGTGCAGCATGAAGACAGACATTGAGCTGCAACCTGATCCTGTACAGGCACAGCTGTAGCTACAGGATCTCATGGCATCATCCCCTTCTTCAGCAGAGAATGTGCATATCCCCATATATCCAGTTACCCCAGTGAGTGGCGTGTCCTTCGCGAACATTGGCTGAAATTGACAAAAAACATTTTTTAGCTGTATTCTTTGTTTCACACATTAGCATCACCAAAGTTTCACCGCCAGTGACCCCACAGTATTATTATCTTGATCCCTACAATTTGGCCGTTTCTAAACTAATTTTCGATTTGATGGCCTCAGCCGAAGCTTAGTTAAACTTTCAAATACCGGATTTTTTCCACTGATACACAGATATGGCGGATGTATTACAATAGGCAGGTGATGCTTACTGCTCGCGAGCACCTGATCACACCTCTATTTTGGGGTCCATGTCTGTGTACCTAGAATGTTCCGAAATTGTCAACGTGAAAATGGCTTACGAATTTTGGACTTATGAGTTTAGTACTTCGACCACTTTCACTTGTATATAATTCGTAGTTTTACTTTTGGTCGTCGGAATTGAGGGTTACCAGAGCCAAAGGCGCCAGAGAAACTTATGGGCGAAGCAGTGCAAGAATTTTTTTATATATAAGACGGTGGGCTTCCCTTTCAAACCAATCTAAAAAACCTAGATCCGTCTTGTAAGACTGACCTAGAAGTTTGAAATTGTTTTGGAAGGGAAAAATGTTTAGCTGTCAATCAAACCAAAACTGTATGAATTGACAAGGCCATTAACCACCCAGGTAGAAAACATCTGAGAAAAGGTTTATTTATATATGATAACTAATTAAGCAATATTGAAGCTGATTTTGTACTCTGCATCGCTGAATTATGTTCAGCTCCGCACTTTTTACTGCCGTGTCAGTATAGCTGTGTTAGATTGATATGAATTGAGATCCCAATTTCTGTAGACTGTGTATGATAAAGTCTCTGATTATCTCTGTCAAAAACGATCCTAGGTGAGCGACTGAATAAATTCTTAAATACCTACCACAGTCACTTGTGGTCCGCTGCGTGTGTTGCAAGAAATCGACTTGCCAGTAATGGTCAGTGTATAAGTCTCGGTCACAGTGAGAGTATTCAGCACGAACCATAGAACTGGCGGTGTAGTAAGGTCAGACTGAAACAAAATTGAGAAACTTAAAAAACTGTGAAGAAATATGCTATGCTTTGCATAGCAAAAGTAGAAATGAAAATGGTCGAGAACGACCTACGCACAACAAACATTGGAAGGAGCAAAACAAAGCGGTTAATGTTGGTCATAGTCACCTGACTAAGTATAAAAAGTTTACATTTGACATGCAAATTACCTTGAACCGGAGATGAAAAGTAATTTTGTCTCTTAAACTGATATCTCAATGTACCCTCTAATATCTAAGAATGTAGTTTTGATAGATTTCCAATTTTTCTTTACATTTCAAATACTGTAATCTCAAACTACTGTCATATCTAAGAAATTTGTTGAAACGTTCCGCAAAACAATCTGGTGTGTGTAAATTTCCATTCATACGCCTCAGTATTAAAGCTGGGCAAAACCTGTGGGATAAATTTTTTACATAAAAACAATACAAACTGAATTAACCAAAAATATCAACAAATAGAATTCAAGACTTTTCAAACAGTTATCCAGAATATAACAATAACATTAAACGCATGTAGGTGTTAATCAAATTAGCACAAATCTTAGGTTTGTAAATGAAAACCTGGCCCCGAGGTTATAAAACTTTTTTCATGCTCAGCTGAGTTGAGCATGAAATTTTACCTGCTAATAAATAGCAAATTACTAATAAGTACGGTTGTTTTCTTGCTCAGTTTGGCTGAGTATGAAATTTTCTCTGCTTATGAATATGAAAATGCCAACATTAGTTGGCATTTTCATATTTATCAGCAGAGAAAATTTCATGCTCAGCTGAGTTGAGCACGAAAAAAGTTTTATAACCTCGGGGCCAGGTTCTTACTAATTTTCTGAAAGTGGCAAAACCGAAATTTTGGTTTTGGCTACTTTCATGAATTATCTAATTTCTCCACTACGAGGGTCATCCAATAAGTCCTGCAAATGGCATAGTTTCAGACATGAGATAATAAATAGCGAGGCAAGCGAGCCATAATTCTCAAATTCATCGTCTCTTCTTTCCGAGCAACTATTTCCAAGAACTTCATGATCTTGTAAGTACCGTTGCTAGGCAACCAAACGATACTAACATTAGCTATGCGGCGGCGGCTTCTGGTGGTCCATTTAAGGTCCCTTGGGTTAGGTAGAAACGCTAGTATATATTTGAATTTTGTTAGGAGACACGAAAAAGGACACTGAATTAAGTATCCAGTACCAAAGTTACGATATTATCGTCAGTTATAATGTAATTATTGTACCAAGTAAAAACACAATATATTTTGGGGGGAGGGGGGGGGGGATTTGAGTTTCATAGAAAATTGGGGCTTCAAGAATATATAAGCTCAACAGATGAAGTTGTTCCTTATTTGTGTTTAAAAAATATCCAGGAGATGCTAGTTTATAAACAGTAAAGAAAATATGAATGGCAGGATTCTTTCCATATCATTTGCAGGCTTTCAAAACCAGAGGCAAACGCCCAAAATAGAAATTTATTGAAATTCTGTAATATTTTATGTTGCCTAACGACCGCATTGTTTTGGTAACATGAACTGATAAGTGTGTCTTAATTTGGTTTTTAAATAAAAGACAATGGTTTTAGAACACGAACTGACGTCATTTCAAAGAACTCTGTATAGATATACAGGAATTTTCTTTCCCTTACCACTCGTTTAAGACGTCATGTTTGTGCAATTCTACCGCCGGCATAGCCTACACCTTTGCATTCAAAACCCTCTAATTTCTCAGAAAAGTATGTCACATATATCATATTTAGCACATTTGGTTACATAATGAATGACCTGGTTATAGTATAATTTGATCATCCTTGTTTAATTATTTACAAGACTATGGCGGCGTTTGCAAGAGTCTCGTATTTTTTCATTAATGGCTAAAATGTGAGCATATATTCTTTTTGTACATAAGAGTCTAACAACAGCATTGTTATTTTTTAGCTAAATAGTTTCAGAAGTTTGAATTTTTAATTTTCAGGTGGAAATGTAATTGCGAATTTACCAGCTTGTTTTATATCACGGTAAACTAAGCAGGTTTCTACTAAACTGTACACAATTTTATGACCTTCTAAGAAAAACAAAATAAAATATGCTGATCATAAAATATTGTTTAACGCATATAAGTACCTTTATTGGCAAGTCAAAGCAGGTAGTGTTGTCTCCGTCTAAAGCAAACATCAACTGGGCTCGAACCTTGTTACTCTTGACGGCTGTTCCGTAAGCATGAACGGCATCATCCCCTACATAATATATTAATACTGTAAAGATTCTAAAACTTGGGAAACCTAAAATATTTTCTGCAATTATTGTTCTAAAAATGTAACAGTTTGCTTTACAATGCAGTAAAATGCGCCCAAAAGAACAGTGTAGACCCTTATTAGACTGCTCCTTATGGAGCAGTCTGATGATGGTCTGCACTGTTAGCTCAGACCTACATGTATGTCAAAATACTTAGAGTTTTCCCGGGAATAATTATCACCACAACAGTGGGTGCTTATCATGCATCCGCTGCAAACTTCCCCTGATAACAGGAGTATGATAAACACAACATGATACGTATCATATCACTTTAGAACTGTGCTTGCGCAAATGATACATGTACATGTACTAGGCAGTGCCACCAAAAGCCACTCTTAACTCGAATACGACTGGCTACATACTGACGTTGGACGTATAACAACATTCGATTGGTTAAATGACCTCACCGAATTATGTCACTAAGTTAACCATTCACGGCGCCAAGACGTTCAGTCAAAGCTGCACTCACTTTTCGTTCGTTTGACGCTCTTAACGCCTTAAACTTTTCTGATGATGCACCATAATTAGAAAACATTGTTAGTGTCTTTTGAGATCTGCGTAATTGCTCTATAGCAGTTTGAACCAGGTCTGCAATATTTGCTCAAACCTATCTGTCGCAATAATAAGAATTTTAGTTGTCTGTATGAACAATAATACCGTGTTTTTGAACACGCGTTGTTAAATGACTCGGCAAAGGGGCCCAACAGTCCAAATGCGGTTTGACCTTGAACCTTAGCCTGGCTCCAGACGATTCTGGATATTACTATGCTAGTCAGATTCTATGTTCCTTTTCAGGGGATATATTGAACATAGGGTCTGTAGCCAGACTACTTGAACCTTTGCAGTTCACTGACACATTATACCTGATTCTGTGACAAACGAATGAGAAGGTCGACATCCGGCTTTGCCTGTCTTGTCAGTCAGCCTCACATACTTTGTTATTAGCGGTTTCTCTAGCTGGAACTTTGTGTTCGCGCCTGTAGTCGTAGGACTCTCGAACTGGAAATATTTAAACATAATAACTATCAATATTTGTTCACGGGTACATGAATTAGATCAGGCAGAGGTGCAGATGGGAGAAATTAAATAATAGCACAATGATGACACGCTGTTGTGTATAGGAAACAAATCAGGGGTTTTATCCCCAAGATGTTTCATACTGTCGTGACTGTTGACAGTTGCTACTGACATTTCGTCTAGTTTACAAAATTTCAACTCAGTCGAAAATACGCTTGTGCGTGTTGACCCTTCTATTGTCTATTTGACAAAATTTCAATATGCACCTGCCTTTTTTTCGTACAAGCAAAAACGTCCTTTTAAAAGCACACAAAACGTGAAATAATCGAAATTTGGTCTGAGTTTGCACGGTCAATTTTGTGAGAACAACGGATGTCTTGATTATCTTCCATATCTGCGTAGTTCAGTTTGTAATAGGCCTTCCAGTTAAAATTATGCCACAAAGACTCTCACCTGTATTCATGTTCTGGGGCCATATTTATAAAACGACTTAAGTGGTTGCCATGCTGTTGCTTAGGCTGAATTTCTATGAAGGAGATTCCCTACAACTATGAAATTCGCTCTGGAGGAACAGTTTGAGACTGTTCCTCCAGAGCAATTTTCATAGTTGTAGGGAATCTCCGTCATAGAATGTCAGCCTTAGCAACACCATAGCAACGATTTAAGTCGTTTTATAAATACGGCCCCTGTATTTTAAAATTTACTCAACCGAACGTGTATAAAAGAAAACTATCAACAGGTCTCCGGATAAAAGGTAAACAAAGTCTGGTGATAATTTTGATATTTACAGATACCGTATACGCGGTAATTTTCGCGGGTTCAAATTTTCGCGGTTAAGGGTCGAAAACATAAACAAAAATTTTCGCGATTTTTAATTTTCGCGGTGAGCAACATGCGCGAAAAGCAAAACTATTTCTTTTTCACTTGAGTCAGTTTTTTCATTAACCTGCGACAACCCTGCCGCAGGTTAATGAAAGAACTGACTCAAGTGAAAAATACCAGCAACTGCCGAAGCAAACAGAAACAAAATATATGAACACTGTGTCTGCAGAAGAAACCTTGTAATACACTGGAAATCATTCGCGATTTTAATATTCGCGGTTTCTAAGTGATCGCGAAATACCGCGAAAAATGGAACGCCGCGAAAATTACCTAGTATACGGTATACCTAAAGTGGTACATGTGCGTCATAAGCCCTCATTAGAAATAATTCAGTGTGGTGGCGGTTCTACTGAGGATCACAATAAAGGCTTTATGAAAATGAAACTTGGCAGTAAGTATACCGTACTTAATACCACCCCTTCCCCTACCACCCCTTCCCCCATAATAAAGTATAAACAGATTTACACTGTACTTAATACCACCCCCTCCCCCCATAAAAAGTAGTAACAGATTTACCTTAAGCTTATTAGGGGAGCTATTATAACACATTTGAATACTAATAATCTTTTGGCTGACAGCAAGTATGGGTTTAGACAAAATAGGGGCTGTATTTTACAGTTACTGAAAATAGTTGATAAATGGTCACAGGATATTGACAGAAATAATCAGATTGACTGTGTTTACCGTGATTTCCAAAAATCTTTAGATACCGTGCCCCATAGATAGATTTAATAAAGAAACTGGAATCTTTTGGAATGAATGGAAATATTTTGAATTGGATAAGAAATTTCCTGTCCAACAGAAGGCAGAGAGTAGTGTTGGATGGGACATTCTCAGAATAGAAACCTGTTATATCTGGAATCTCCCAAGGGAGTGTCTTGTGACTGGTGCTTTTCATGATATATACTAGTCAAAATATGTTTCGCCGCATTGACTGTAGCATCTCCTTGCTGAAAAAGGTACCATGATAGATGAAGTTAAACAGTCATTGAGGTACTAAAATGCCATTTTTGTATTGCTAGACAGACAGTTTTTAAATTTTAATGTTAACCGACAGTTTGCGCAACTTTCAGTTTTAGTGGGGATTATTTCTAATTTTCTGAGATTTCTGACGAAACAAACTCGCATCTTCTTTAAGTTGTATTCTCATTTTCCCATCTGTTTCTCTTAGATACAGTTTTGGAATTCTAATTGTCCTACATACTGAAGAAAACTGGCATTCAAGTAGGTAAATTGAATTGTAGGGGTTCTCGTGACTTAAACAAGATAACTATAATGGTACTGCGCCTGTGCAGTAAACTCCTAGTCTCAATTTCTCTTAATTACTATTTATGCGAGGTAGCTCTGTACATGCAAGCAGGAAACTAAAACGTTAAAATCTTTTCCTTGGACAAACGTTTGGGCATCAAATACTTTGAAAATATTATATCTGAAATCGTCAGTATCACAATTAAAATTGCGGCGGAACTTATTTTGGCGAGTATATATTAACGATCTTACTGATTTAGTGAAATGTTTCTGTAAACTTTTTGCAGATGATACAAAAATAAATAAACCTATAGGATCTGTTCAGGACCAAACTTTACTTCTAGAAGACTTATTTTCAGTTCGTGACTGGTCTGATGACTGGCTGCTACTTTTTAATATACAGAAATACAAATATATCCAGTTTGGGAATGTTAAATTCGAATACGATTACAAAATGAGAGATTCTAAAGGAGATATTCGCTCATTACAGAGAGATGTTCAGGAAAAATACTTGGGTATACTTTTTCAAGAAAACCTTAAATTTGATTCGCTCATTACAGAGAGATGTTCAGGAAAAATACTTGGGTATACTTTTTCAAGAAAACCTTAAATTTGATAAACAAATTTCACAGTCAGTAGGGAATGCCAACCAGAAACTTGGATTGTGTTACGCAGAAGGTTTTACACACGGTTGACACGGTTGTAGAGCCTTATGCGTCGCCAGGACGGCGGAGGGTGACTTCCGGTTAAGGGTTATCGACCAGTGTATTACATTAACAAGGAAACTCTAACAACCCTACCATGGGCCAGTCCATATATTATGGGAAGCACCCACTTATATCATTTCGTGTACGTACTTATATACTGGTCGCTCCCTGAATCGTACCAGGGACCAGTCTATATATAATAAGAAACACTTTAGTGGACGAACACTGTCCCACTTTCTCCTCCGCAGTAATCACATCGACGTAACCGGCCGACTTCGCCTATATTTTGTGCTTCCCGCCTCGGCTAGCAAACATGCACAAGCGGCGTTGTAACTGCCTCTATCCGGGTTAGTATTAACCTGGAGATGTATATAGAATCTCCAGGTGAGACGTGGCTCTAAGCCCTAACAGCTGACTGCCGGACTTGATGTGCCCCTCAGGTCTTAACACTGAACCTAGGCACACGACAATATAACATCCTTCGTCTTAGAATTAAAAAGCCACGTCTAATGTTTCAATAATAAATACGAGTATAAATACTATGCGTCTCACTTTTAAATCATGCGACTCGAATTTAAGCGTGCAGGTATTCACCTTAAAATCATGCAACACGCTGTCCAGTGAAAACTGCCACGTGAGGTATTCACCAATAACCCATGCATGACGTAGCCACAAGTTCCGTAAATGTTTTATTACCACAGTTACCCTAAAAACTGTAGCGCTACTGATTGAAAGGATTAAAATGATTTCGACGACATAGTCGACGATCCGATTCATTTCGTAACAGATTGATCAGGAGATCTTTTACATATTTGGATAGTAGTTTATTCCTGAGGTTGTATTATCATTAGTACGTCCTATTATTGACGATGGAAGTGTCACATGGTACCCATTTACTAAAAAGAACAAACAACTCATAGAAAATGTCCAAAGACGAGCTACGCGATTAGTTTTAGAATTATATGGTCCGTCTTATACAGAAAGATTATCTGGGGCCGTATTCATAAAACGACTTAAGTCGTTGCTATGCTGTTGCTAAGGCTAAATTTCTTTGAAGGAGATTCCATACAACTATGAAATTTGGTCTGGAGGAACAGTCTTTGTAAGACTGTTCCTCCAGACCAAATTTCATAGTTGTAGGGAATCTCCTTTATAGATATTTAGCCTTAGCAACCGCATAGCAACGACTTAAGTGGCTTTATGAATACGGCTCCAGCTTTGAAATTATTCTCATTGGAGTACAGGCGTAAATGAGGGGACATGCTTCAGTCATTCAAGAGTTTGAATGGAACTGAAGATATTCAGGCAAAGTGTATATTGACAGTTTCTTCTCAAACAATGAGGGGTCATTCTAAAAAGCTATTCAAGCCAAGATGTGTTAAAGGACTTCGACAGCATTCTTTTTGTGTCAGATGTATTGATCATTTGAATAGTTTGCCTTCAAAAGTAGTAAATTCTGAAACAGTGACGGAATTCAAGAATCAACTGGATATAACCTGGAAACATCAATATGACGACGTTAGTGAAGTTTACTAGGGGCTCGTAACTGTTGGCTAGCAATCCTGTGTTAAGAAATGAGCAACAATATCTCTACATAATTATGAGCATGAACCTGAAGTGATTGATTACACTAAGTTTTACCAATATTGGCGGTGAAGACAAGCCGAAAGGGCTTAAAGATTCACCGTTGGATCAAGTACGTATCAAGCACTATATAAATATCTGAAAAGTGTTGAAAACATATAATAAATTGACGTCACAAAGTATGCACTTCAATCATAATTTTCAAAATGCAGTCGACTGATATATGGCTAAGTTCTAAACCGAGTCACTTTGACAAAAGTTACTTTTTCATTATCTAACTTCTTCATGCACATCTTCAATGTGTCTGCAACATATCTGCAATGTATACTTAAGGACAAAAGTTCTGCATGGATGTTAATCTAACATCCGTGCAGAACTTTTGTCCTTAAGTATATTAAACTTTCAAGTAGCCCAAAGGGCAACAATTGCTCACCTGAGAGACATTGTAAACCTATAGGGATATTTAAGATGCTCAAGGGCAGCTAACTCCACAGTCAGTGGTCCAATCAGGCTGAAAATTAAACTCATCCAAAACATTATGTATGCCCTCATTTAATATATGCAAGTTTAAAAAGTATCCGATCAAGAGCACAATAGACAGAGCTGTCAAGGGCAGCTAACTTCATAGTGGTTGGCCTGATCTGGCCAAAATTTGAACTCGTTTAAGATATTATGCATTTCCTCATTACCTGCAAGTCTGAAAAGGATCGGATCAGAAGAAACAAAGAAAAAGTGGCGACATTGATTTTTTGGATGCTCAGGGCAGGTACTCCATAATCAGTGGTGGGATCTAGCCGAAATGCTAACTAATCCAAGCTTTTATGCATATCCTCATTACCTGCAAGTATGAAGAGGATCCGATGAAAAATGAAAATGTGATGACGTTGTTTTCTCTATTATAAGACTATGGGATTTTTTTCAAACGCTCAAGGGCAGCTAACTCCGTAGTCTGTGCTCGAATCCGGCCGAATTTCGAACTCATCCAAGCTCTTATGTATGTCATCATTATCTGCAAGTATGATAAGGATCTAATCAAAACCCTTGATTGCAGCACCCTGAAAGTCAAACTTGCTCGAGATATTGTCATGCCCTACATTTGTGTGAATTTATTTTAAAATCCGTTGAGAAATGTAGGTGCTAGAGCGATGACAAAGTTTTTCTAAAAATAGCCACCTTGACCTTGGGCACAGCATCTTGAAAGTCAAACTTGCTAGAGATATTGTCATACCCTACATTTGTGTCAAGTTATTTCAAAATCCATGGAGAAATGAAGGTGCTAGGGCGATGACAAAGTTTTTCTAAAAATAGCCACAGTGAACTTGACCTTAGGCACAGCACCCTGAAAGTCAAACTTGCTCAAGATATTGTCATGCCTTACATTTGTGTGAATTTATTTTAAAATCCATTGAGAAATGTAGGTGCTAGAGCGCTGACAAAGTTTTTCTAAAAATAGCCACAGTGACCTAGACTTTGGGCGCAGCACCCTGGAAGTCAAACTTGTTTGAGATATTATCATGCCCTACATTTGTGTGAAGTTGATTTAAAATCCATTGAGAAATGTAGGCGCTAGAGCGATGACCAAGTTTTTCTAAAAATAGCCACAGTGACCTTGACCTTGGTTGCAGCACCCTGAAATATCAAACTTGCTCGAGATATTGTCATCTCCTACATTTGTGTGAAGTTATTTTAAAATCTGCTGAGAAATGTAGGTACTAGAGCGCTGACAAAGTTTTTCTAAAAATAGCCACAGTGACCTTGACCTTGGGCGCAGCATCCTGAAAGTCGAACTTGCTCGAGATATTGTCATGCCCTCATTTGTGTGAAGTTATTTTAAAATCTGCTGAGAAATGTAGGTGCTAGAGCGCTGACAAAGTTTTTCTAAAAATAGCCACAGTGACCTAGACTTAGGGCGCAGCATCCTGAAATTCGAACTTGCTCGAGATATTGTCATGCCCTACATTTGTATGAAGTTATTTCAAAATCCGTTGAGAAATGTAGGCAATAGAGCGATGACAAAGTTTTTCTGAAAATATGTGATGACGTTGTTTTCTCCAATATAACACTATGGGATTTTTTTTCAAACGCTCAAGGGCAGCTAACTCCGTAGTCTGTGCTTGAATCCGGCCAAATTTCGAACTCATCCAAGCTCTTATGTATGTCATCATTACCTGCAAGTATGATAAGGATCTAAGCAAAAACAGTTGAGAAAACGTGATGACGCCATTTTCCCTATTATAACCCTATGGGATTTTTTTTCAAACGCTCAGGGGCAGCTAACTCCGTAGTCTGTGCTCGAATCCAGCCAATATTTCGAACTCATCCAAGCTCTAGTGTATGTCATCATTACCTGCAAGTATGATAAAAATCTAATCAAAAGCAGTCGAGAAAACGTGATGACGCCATTTTCCCCATTATAACCCTATGGGGGGTATCTGTAGCCATGGAAACCAGAGTTCTTAGCTGATCGGCACCAAAACCTAATGCAGCCTTTCCCCTACCCAAATGATGCTTCAGATAAAATTTGATTGCATTCGGCCCACTGGTCTCTGAGATATTTATGTTTGAAAGTGTTGACGCACCCACCCACGCACGGACGGACGACGGCTCGACTCCCATCCTATAAGCTCACCTCTGAGCTTTCGGCTCAGGTGAGCTAAAAAGCCCACGAAAAAGAGTTGAACACTACCAACCATCTTTTTAAATGGAAAATGACTAAGTTAAAAGCCTGTCATTCTGTCAAAATATTTTTAAACATCTAACTTCTTCATTCACCTTTTCAATAAGGCCTTAACACAGCTGCACAGAACTGAAAAGATCAAATGAGGTCGAAAGTGGCTGAATTGATTTCACAAAGTATGCACTTTCAAACATTATTTAATTTCTGCAATAGTTTGAAAATATTTACATGTAAGTTCAAAACCCTGTCAATTTGTGAAATAAAAGAGGAGTTGATTTCACAAATTTTGCACAGTGCAATCAACCATTAGAGGTGGGAATAAGGCTAAGCTTAAAAGCCTGTCAGCTTGTTAAAGACTGCTTTTCCAGCTTCAAACTTCTTCATGCACACATATATATGGATGTATTAGTTAAAAATCAAGGAGGTAAAATAGAAACAGATATTTTCTACAAAGAAACTGATAGATAACAATACTTATCATTTCATTCTTGCCACCCGAGACATACTAAGGTCAATGTTCCATATAATTTAGCACGCCGAGTTAGAACAATCGTATCAGAAAAGCATGTTCTAAAATATCGTATGCAAGAATTAAAATCTTTTTTGATTAAACAGAATTATCCCGCACAAATAATTGATTATGGCTTTGAGAAAGCAATGGCGTTAAATAAGCACAGTTTTCGCACAGTTAGAGCAAGAACAACAGAGCGAATCATTCCTTACGTTTCAACATACAATCCGAAAGATCCGGAAATGTTTCGCGTGATTGTTGATAACGTACCAATTTTACAGGAAGACGAAAATATTCGAGGTATAAAACCGGAATGACCTCTCAGCATTATCACCGCTACCCTACGCCTTCTTATCTTCCTTCTCATTAGACTGTTTCACTGCTATATCTTAAATTTTATAATTGAGCCGCGACACGAGAAAACCAACAATGTGGTTGTGCGCCCAGCGCGGACTCAGATCAGCCTGGGCATCCGCCCAGTCTGATCAGAGTCTTTGCTGCCCGCATGGAGGTAGCTTAGACCCTTAGCTACCCCATAAGCGCAAAACGAAGAGTCTGCTCAGACTGGGCGGATGCCCATGCTGATCTGAGTCTGTGCTGGGCGCACAACCACATTGTTGGTTTTCTCGCGTCGCGGCTCATATTGTAAGGCTGTGAAAGAGTCTACCTTCTTATTTCTTGAGTGCTGAGTGTGATTACCTGAAATGGTGAGTCATGGAAATTGATTCCGTCTGGACTCCATTGCAGAACCAATGTAGAGGGAAAAGAGCTGGTTCCATCCTGGGTACATCCGGTACATTCGGAGGGTAAATCGTCCGTTGCAATCTCTACGGCTGTTACCAGCATGATGTGTTCGTATTCAGTCTGTAAATCAGATGATAAAATATTTAGTCATGCCTCATAGTAAAATACAGGAGTAGACTATATAAAGAGGATTAACTTCAACAATGTCATTCATGGACGGACGAACGGTGCCCCGTTACTGCGGCTATGTATACGTTCCGATGATGGGGGGGGGGGGGGGGGGGGGGGATAATGTCGCTACGAGAATCGAAATCCACAGAATGTCATTCTGTCTCTTGACCACATAGTGTCAACACATCCAAGCAGCCAATGAAATTATTATAACTGGTACATGTAATTCTGGTCCACTGATTGGTCGATTAAATTTTCACGCCTTTACCTGTACAGGTAAATTATGCAATTGCTCGGAAAATGACTCCGCGGCAGAGAATTCCTGCCTTTAATCAAAGGTTCGATTTGGTGGAAAAAAACAAACTGAACCGAATTTCGAATCTGCGTCGTTCTATGCACATATAGCTGCTTTATCTTCCCATTATGATTGCTTTAGGGTCAAGTCAGGTAGATTCAGACAGCAGGTAAATTCGGACAGTGACATTGTTACATGTACCTTATATGTCAGTTGTTTGGAATTAAAACAAAGTTAACTGGACAAACAGTGAAAATCCTGATGAGACGGCTCATGATGAGCCATCTCATATGGATTTTCATTGTTTGCCATGTGCAATGGTATGTCCGAATTTACCCGCTGTCCGAAGTTAAAAGACTCGACCCCATATCATACAGAACATTGTATGAGATACAACATTCCGTCTACATGTAAGTCGTAAATCTCTATTCTTAATGGTGCACTCAGAGGGTCAAGGTCAAAGGCATTCAGACGGATCGACCCGTCTCTCTGAAATACCGGTCGACCCCTATCGGTGCTTCTGACTCATTTGGTACACCTCTGCTTATGCTAGTTCTGTGTCTCTGCTAGTTCACTTTCTATGTCAACTTTTCAGAGAAACGTCTAACAAACATTTATTATTTGCTAAAAAGAATAATTCTAGGTTGAGAGCTGTTTTCTGATCCTTTTGTGTCATTTCCTTATATGAGACGGTATTTCTTCTGATGAAATAGTAATGTCTGTGGGCTCTTTCAAACCTTCAACTGTTTTAGAGTTACCGAGCGGACACGACTCGTGATGGACAGACAGACAAAAATATGAAAAAAAAACCAATATATTTTTCTTCCCAAAATGCGAGATGACATTTCAAAAACATTATAGAAAGAAGTATTAATGCTGTCTTTGCGAATTAAAAGTTCAAAGACGCATTAAAAACATTATTATCAGGAAAAGTAATACGAATTGTGATCCATTAATCATTCATTTGCTGCAAACGAGAATTGGTCGAATATCTTTATCAATCGGCCAACGACATGTGTTGAGTCATTAAATGTTAAAAACTGTTCTATTATATTATGTTATGTTATGTTACGTTATGTTATGTAATGTTATAATGTCGTGTCAAAATATTTTATAACAATAATCTTGATGCACAAAGGAAAAAAGTAATTTTAAATCGCTCGAAGTGTTCAATAAAGCAGCGTATACGATTTAAAACGTGTCCTGTGTTACTCTGGATTATTTAACGCCTATTTACGCCTGAAACAATACGAGAAAACCTACCGGCGGGAGTATCCAAACGTCGTGGCTGCCAACATAAAGCTGGGTTTGTGAGAAAGTAACCCCAAACCCACCGGTCGTGTTTAAACCACCATTCAATATTTCTTCTACGTCTCTAACTTGAAGTATTATCTCTATGGTAAATTTGTCTTCTTGGACATCATCCACAACTTCCACATTGCATATCGTGTCAAACGTAAAGGACGCATGATCTTCTACTCCGTCATTCAGCCTGAATCAACAGATTAAACATAGAGTTACATGTAATAACCTTTTTATCATATGACTTCGCCCTTATTCAGTGGATATCGTATGATGACCACATGTGTAATAACACTTTTGCGCATATACATGTAACGTCATTGACAACGTCCGTGTTAACAATGCGTTTTCTTATTGAAATAATGTTCATCTTGAAGGAAACAAAATCCCATTTTTAAGGGGCATGTGATAAACAGAATGTTACACTCGTGGTCATTTCATATGAAATTTATGAAACTCGCCGTAAGATCCTCTATATCATCATTTGCATGCAGTTCTCGCAGCCTGGATATAGAGAATACCATGTTAGTGTCTTTTGATATCAAGTTTATCAGGCGAGACCAGAAATAGCGTAGGAATGGCGAGGCTTGCCGAGCCAGTCCGACGTTTTTCTGTCGAGCCTGATAAACTTGATATCAAAAGACACTAACATGGTTTTCTATTTATCATGCATCATAAGAAGATTTTAAGGCGCAAGAGCGGCAAACAAGTGATACGCCAACGCAGTTTTGTTCGAACTTGCTGACGTCGCGAATGCTTTATGACGTAAGTCGGTGACGTCAGTTAACCAATCGAACGCTGATATCACGGCCAGCGTCAGTATGTAGCCAATCGTCTTCAGAGATCACTTCTTAAGGCATGTCCTGATAACATTCGCGCAGGCGCAGTTCTACAATGCCATGATATCACATTATGTTATCATACCCCTGTTATCAGGTGAAATTTGCAGCAGATGCATGATAAATCTGAATTCCTACTGTAATGGAGGTTTCGTTTGACCTAGTTTTGTCCAGTGGCCTCTTCTATCCTGATAAAATTGGATGATGCCATTTGTCACTTTAAGGGTGTTTTGTTTACTTTCTTTCTCATCAGTTCTACAGAACTTGCTGTAAGTCTTAGGCACACGCATAGAACCTGGCCAGATGCCGCGTGCTGTGGAGTCTTATCTTCATTTGCGTTGTTTACCTGTGTTTCTTGTAAGGAAAAAGTGTGCTCACCTATGGAAGCAAATTATTTTCTACAGTGGTAAGTGGCCTTCTGCGAGAACTGGGTCAAACACATATAGAATTCAGATTTTACCAAACTTGAGTTAATTATACATATACTGAACCTCCATCCATGTATGTAACGCACAAGTTACTGTTTAAACTTCAGAATATGAAACCTGTTTTTTTTACATTACAAAAGATGCACATATTTAAGATATATATTAATTGATCTCTTCAATTACATCTAATACATCAGCCAAGCGTGAAGAGGATGCTTGGACTGGTACCATTGAACAGCAAAATCACAAAGTATAGAAAACTGATATAACCTCCATTTCAAGGCCGTCGTGGGCGGTCCGGCCGGTCCGGCCATGGCCGGACCACTTTTTCGGCTAAATATGGTATTGGCCGTACTACTTTTTTCATTCGGCCGAATATGGATTGGCCAGACCACTTTTTCCCGTTATTCCTTCTTTGCCTTGGTCTCAAAATGCATTGAAATAGCTTCTAGAGACGTCCGGAATTCAAAAATTTTCTCGAGGGAAGTCCCCCGAACCCCCCTTATGAGAGAAAGGAAACCGCCTCTCGTTCTCTCCCCCATTCGTGCCTTCGGCACTCGGAGAACACCTTTGGCAGTTTTTAAAAGCTGGGGTAAGCATTTGAAATACAGCAAATACTCATAAAATAAATTGAGTTTCACAAGCAAAACAGTCTCAAAATTCATTAAAATCGCTTCTAGAGACGTCCTGAATTCAAAACTTTTCTCATGGGAGGTAAATACTAAAAAAAACAATTGAGTTTCACAAGTGAAATTGGTCTCATGATGCATTACAATCGCTTCTAGAGTCGTCCTGAATTCAAAAATCGGCACGGACTTCATATCGATAAGCATTTTATGGAACATGGACAAAACACCTAGGGGCCGGTTTCATGATCATATCTTAGATTTGTGCTTAAGTTACAACTTAAGTTATAACTTAAGTAGAAAAAGTAAGAATGTAACACTGTTTTTTTGGATTTGCAACATAATTAAAAATAGTTGGACAGTAAAACAATGCAAAAAGAAAGAATCCTCATACTATTGATACGTTACTGCGACATATATTTAAAAGTTCACTGTTCTTTTCCTAATATATTCAACATTATTAAGCCGCGACACGAGAAAACCAACAATGTGGTTGTGCGCCCAGCGCAGACTCAGATCAGCCTGGGCATCCGCCCAGTCTGATCAGACTCTTCGCTAGGCGCTTAAAGGATAGCTTATAGTCTAAGCTACCTTCATGCGGACAGCGAAGACTTTGATCAGACTGGGTGGATGCCCAGGCTGGTCTGAGTCTGCGTTGGGCGCACAACCACATTGTTGGTTTTCTCATGTCGCGGCTCATATGACTTTGCAAATGACGTCATACTTTTTGTAGCTCATTGTGACTTGTATTTCATGATCCATTGAATTAATGTTTTATTTCGAACTAATATTTAATATTTAATCTTCATCGGACTTGGAAAGTAAGTCACTTGATCGCTGCGTCTCATATGGTACTAGATGTAGGTCTCTTTGACCTATATTTCTTGGTTCACTGATTTTGTCTAATATTTTAAACATCTGTACCTGTGTAGCACCCATAAATGCGTAATATTTCATATGTGATTAATATTTGATATGATGAAGTTTTCATTATATGTATAAATAGTAAATAATGCTTAAGAAAAGAAGGTTGATGAACTTTTCATGCATTTGCCAGAACACAAGAATGCAAAAGCGTTTCGTCAAGAATACATTCAATGGCGTAACAATATTGGTATGTTATAATCGATATCCTGTTCATTTGTTTCACTATTTTCACAAAAGCAAACGCTTTACATGCTTATTATTGTGTTAATAAACACTTGTAAAATCTAATATTCTGAGGTTTCGTAAAATTTAAATAAAATTTCTCCTTACTAGATGGTTTGAGCAAAAATATCCCTTTTAGACTGTGAAAGGAACCAAAAGTATTATATAACTGTCAGTTTGGAGGGCTGATATGCCAGTGGAATTGCTGATTATATCGAAAAACCGCAGGTACTTAGTGTACCCCGTTTAGCACCCCATATTCAATAAACCGGAAGTCACGTGATTATTTATGAAACGCAAACTTAAAATTGTGCTTATATAAACTGCCAAATGCCAAGCTTTTGTAAACAAAAATTTTATTAGGATCGGTCGTGGGCACAAAAACTGCCAAAGTGTAATCCGTCCTTTTCAGTGTTTTGATTTGGTCAGTGATACGTGTCATATGTTACTAATTACAAGCACTTTCTGAAAACCATAGCCAGCAACTTTTGTTCGTTTTATTCATGTTTGAATTTAACAATATTTTCATTAACTTAACTATACTGATAAACACTCGATACTGTGGGTCAGATGAGAAAATAACTTCACACTGGACCCGAGGTTATAAAACTTTTTTCGTTCTCAACTCAGCTGAGCATGAAATGTTCTCTGCTGATAAGTATGAACATGCCAACTAATGTTGGCATTTTCATATTCATAAGCAGAGAAAATTTCATACTCAGCTAAACTGAGCAAGAAAACAAGTGAACTTATCAGTAATTTGCTATTTATTAGCAGGTAAAATTTCACGCTCAGCTGAGTTGAGCATGAGAAAAGTTTTATTACCTTGGGGCCAGGACTCGCTGTAGTTATCTCATATTCATTCTGATCTTCAACTTTCCTGTGTTAATCATGTGTTAATATACAGAAAGCAAAGTTTAATCTGCTCTCATAATTACATGTACCTTCTCATAGCAGAAGTTTCTAGTATAAGACTGATTTAGATACTTGGGGCGACCCCAACTATTTTCCTCACCCTGATATAGCCACTAACGGTTCTGAAAAATCAGTTTTTGGAAGTTTGATAGTAGTAATTTTGTTTGAAATAACCGCACTAACATTTCCTTGATTTTTATTAAAATGTATCAAAAGATTTGTAGCTTAGTGTAGAATATCAGGCACGACACGACATTTTTGACTCACTTGCGTTTCCAAAAACATGAAGAAAACTAAATGACTGTTTACCCATTTTCTCTATTTTCTCTATACATGTATACTATTAGAGAATGATGGTCTTGTAAATCAGAGCAAAAATGACCGCATTATATGTAAATTAAAAAGTTTGAAATAAAATCTTAGAGCAGATAAAAAGAGCACTGTACTGACCTAACACAACATTTTTATTTATGTAATACTATTTATTTTTTATTCAAAGAAGACAATAAAAGATGAAAAATATCAATGCCCTATATAATTAATGCTATTTCAAGTACACACGATATCGTCGTTTACAGGCAGATTATACGGGACTGAAAGCGAAAGTTGTCCATATTCAGAGACAGAAAAAACCCGTTTTATAGCCGAAAGAATACGGGCAGAATCTAAAGACCTGTCAATACAATATTCCTGTTACAATCCGAAGAAGAACACGACATTCTAACAATGCTGAGTCAATCTTGTTACAACGGTGTTCGCAAACTGCGGGGAAAGAAATCTTACCATGATGTCATAGTAGGTGTCACGTCTCCTTCCTGTGCGCAAGGAACGTTTTTCCCAACATCCTTGACCTTTGCCGAGCTAAACTGAAGGTAAGACACGTTCAGTGACGGCGGAAATGGCACCTGTACTGTCATTTCCCCGGCTACGACGCCACGCTCAGTCGTCACGACGATGTCAAACATCAGTGAGCTCCTAGACTCAAACACATTGGTAGGACAGCTGTTCGTCAAATCAAAGAAGTAGTCAACAGTGTCCTATAACATAAAACAAGGAGCTATAAACATACGAAATAAACACACACAGTCCTGTATTAGATAACAACTTTGAAACTGACAGAAAAATAGTAGAAGGTACATTATGGGACCCGTTTCGACATCACTTTTCACGCGGCGCCAGCCAAGCGACATTACTTTTAATTACACAACCTTTTAAGTACACTCGGCCAAACTAGAGTGTATCCACTAAATCTTCACATACCCAGGTGAGCAACACTGGGAAGACCTCACTGTTCAATATAGTTATGTAAACTTCGGTTATTTGACTATACTACAAGTGAGTCAGGTTTAGAATTACAGTAGAAAGATAGGCAATGATCAGTAATGCCTACAGTCTCGTCAGTGACAGCTTAAACACTGGAGGCTTATACACTGGACCGGTAGTTTTCTGATTTCACAGGTAAAACCAAGAACACTGATTCATTTCACAACATCAAAGTCTAACTAGAATTGTTTTCCTACGAAAAAACAGATGTCTCCCCCCTTTTTGATGTCAAAAGGATCAGCCATTAAGACGCCAAGGGAAAAACAATATGTTTCCCTACCCTGAAGCAGGGATTCATAATAAGTAAAAAGTATAAATGCAAGAGTTATAGTTGTTATGCTCTGCATGTCATGTAATGTTGACTGATATTCATATTTAGTTTTTGTCAAAAAATATAAATGCAAGAGTTACAGTGCTCTGCACGTCGTCAATTTATATGTTGACTGATATTTGTATGAAGTTTCATGAATATAGCTTAAACGGTTTTCAAGTTATAGAGCTTAGACGATTGAGACACGATTTTGTGAATGACAAAGTTCCAAGGGAAATAACTGAAATAGTATAAATGCTGTGCTCTGCAGGTTGTCTAGTGCTGACTGACATTTGTATGAAGTTTCGTGCATATAGCTTGTCCGGTTTTCAAGTAATAAAGCGATTGAGACACGATTTTGTGACTGACAAAGGTCCAAGGGAAATAACTCAAAAAGTATAAATGCAAGTATGGTTCTTGCACTATGCAATTCTTCTAATGTTGATTGATATTTGTATGAAGTTTCGTGAATATAGCTTGAATGGTTTTCAAGTTAAAGAGCAGACACAACTGAGACACGTTTTTGTGACTGACAAAATTCTCAGGGAAATAACTCAAATAGTATAAATGCTAAAGTTATGGTTTTTGCATTCTGCACGTCGTCTGATGTTGATTGATATTTGTATGAACTTTCATGAATATAGCTTGAATGATTTTAAAGTTATAGACGGACTCGACTGAGACGCAATTTTGTGATGGACAAAGTTCCAAGGGAAATAACTCAAAATAGTATAAACGCCAGAGTGCATTCTGCACGTCGTCTGATGTTGACTGATATTTGTATGAACTTTCATGAATATAGCTTGAATGGTTTTAAAGTTATAGAATGACTCGACTGAGACGCAATTTTGTGATGGACAAAGTTCCAAGGAAAATAACTCAAAAAGTATAAATGCCAGAGTTACCATTTGTGCACTCAGCACATCGCCTTATGTTGATTGATATTTGTATGAAGTTTCGTGAATAAAGCTTGAGCAGTTTTCAAGTTACAGAGCGGACACAATTGAAACACAATTTTGTGATGGACTAAGTTCCAAGGAAAATAACTCAAAAAGTATAAATGCAAGAGTTACCATTCTTGCACTCTGCACGTCGCCTCATGTTGATTGATATTTATATGAAGTTTCGCGAATATAGCTTGAGCGGTTTTCAAGTTATAGAATGGACACGATTGAAACACAATTTTGTGATGGACTAAGTTCCAAGGGGAATAACTCAAAAAGTATAAACGCCAGAGTTACCATTCTTGCACTCCGCACGTCACCTAATGTTGATTGATATTTATATGAAGTTTCGCGAATATAGCTTGAGCGGTTTTCAAGTTATAGAACGGACACGATTGAAACACAATTTTGTGATGGACTAAGTTCCAAGGGGAATAACTCAAAAAGTATAAACGCCAGAGTTACCATTCTTGCTTTCCGCACGTTGCCTCATGTTGATTGATATTTATATGAAGTTTCGCGAATATAGCTTGAGCGGTTTTCAAGTTATAGAACGGACACGATTGAAACACAATTTTGTGATGGACTAAGTTCCAAGGGGAATAACTCAAAAAGTATAAATGCCAGAGTTACCATTCTTGCACTCTGCACGTTGACTCATGTTGATTGATATTTATGTGAAGTTTGGCGAATATAGCTTGAGCGATTTTCAAGTTATAGAACGGACACGATTTGTGACGGACAGCCGGACAGACGGACAGACGGACGTACAGACGGACAGACGGACAGACGCCCGGGGAAAAACAATATGTCTCCCGACCCTGAAGGGGGGAGACATAATGAACTGTGAGGAATCGGCACAAATTTTGGCTCTCTACTGTAGTGGTTTGGGGTTCATCACACGTGACCGGTAAAATTTACTCATTGTCGCCAGATAAAAGACTTTTTAGACTACCACAAAAGAGGTAGACAATATTGAGCCGCGACACGACAAAACCAACAAAGTGGTTGTGCGCCCAGCGCAGACTCAGATCAGCCTTGACATCCGCCCAGTCTGATCAGAGTCTTCACTGCCCGCATGGAGGTAGCTTTGACCCTTAGCTACCCTTTAAGTGCCTTGCGAAGTGTCTGATCGGACTGGGCGGATGACCAGACTGATCTAAATCTGCGATGGGCGCACAACCACATTGTTGGTTTTCTGCTGTCGCGGCTCAATTATTATTATTTTTTACGCGCGCTTAATACATCAAACATGACTGGAAATTTCTTGCATTGTGAAAGCATAATTTTGTATTGGTTGGGTTATAAAACAATTATTTCATGTCAATGAAATCTGCGGGCAATATTCGAATCTATATGGTCTCTCGGTGCTTTGGATGGCCCGATACACTGTCGCTCTTGGCCAAGAGACCTAGGTCCAACAGTGCATCGGGTCATTAACAGCACCTCGGGACAGTCTATTTGGCTTTAATTGCCTAAAATGGCATAAAAAGGGACTCAATTTAAAACACAGTATATATGCATGTATAAGGAAAAAAGACAAGCAATGATTAGGAAAATACTATTTGCAGCTCAACTGATTTTCCTAGTGCCATTCAAACTTTTATATTTTCATCATCCTCTAGCATGGTATGACGCGCAAAGCCAATGCGCGCACTTTTCGTTTTTTACGTACTGTAATTCAATTACATTGTATTCCCAAACTCCATATTCTCGCGGCAATCATGTTCTCGCTGTAGATCCAAATAAAATCCGTGAGACAAACATGCCCCCTGATTTTTAAAGTGTCTCATAGGCATCAGGTATACAAATTATTAGAACACTTTCGATTTTAGTTCTGTCAGTTTTTGAAGGTGCTGTCACTTCTAAAAGCTAAATAGTGAAAAATGACCCAAACTTGGAACAAGCAACACTCCAAGATGATAAAAGTGGCTATGAAAAAATAATGCTGGTCCAGTCAGTCGGTTTCTTGCTTGAATCAATTTGGATATGGTTTTATTAAACATTTTAAATATGGAAACATTTCTGCATGCTTTTAATTTGTTAACAAGGAAGCAAATGTCAATATACCGTAAGAATATGGTGTCTGTACTTCTACCTAGCAATTATTGTGTAGTTCTAAATGCTGATAAAAATATAAAACACACCAGAAACCAGAAAGTACAAACATGCCTTGAGATTTAGATGAAATACTGTAGAGTTAAACTACATGCACTATTTTGGATTCTTGTTTCTCCGTATATGGTCAGACTTAGTTGTATCTTAAGTACAGTAAGAATAGGGAGCTCCAATCTACAAGAAATGCTTACTAAGTTTAAACCCAGTTGTATTACTGAAGAAAATCGTAAAATGTGGACATCAGTGTCCTAAATTAGTGTAAATGGAACACTATGAAACAAACATTGGATTTCTTCTCCAAATCAGAGTGTATGGGATCAGCACGAACCCGAGTCAGGTCAGCAAAACATCTCTAGTTTATTATGCCTTTACCATTGCACCGCTCGTTGTAATAAAGATCCTCTGGTGGTAATGAAAACATGCTTAAGAGACCCATGCAGCTGATGCAACATGATTGACATGTGAACTCAACTGGGGTAAACCAACTGACCTGTCGTCATCTGTCAGTCAAATTATGCATTGGCCAGTCAAATAAGATAAAAACCTCGGAAAAACAAATGCAAGCGTGCTCTTATGACTAATACAATCTATGATGGGGTTGAGGTCTCGACAAGGAAATCTCAGGCTAGTTTTCAGAATTAGTTAGTCTGATGCGAGTCTTGGCGAGCATAAGACTTAAAAAATCTGAAAACTAGCCGGAGGTTTCCTTGTCGAGGCCTCAACCCGATCACTGGGTCCCTTTCTCACCCATTATACGAAGTAAAACAGAAAAGCAGAAAAGCCATTCAATGTTTAAATGTTTGTTCAAACCATCACTATATATATCCTTCTAATTTACTATCAATAGTTCTATCCTGTTAATTTCACTTTGTGCATGCATTTTACATGACTGTCAGCTTATCAGGACTCTATAGTGACGTTTACTGTACAGCATGGCTGTTAGTTCCATGTTCTACATGCAATTTACATGACAGATAAAAGCGAGTTGTTGCAATGCACATGGTTATATTAGGCACTGATTGGCATTTTGAGACGGCTTTCAGAGCAAAGGCTGAAACAACAGGCCGGGATAGAAAAATCTCAGACAATTCTAGAAAGGAATATTTTTGTTCATTGAGTGAGAAAATAGTTTCATTTGTATAATATACTCAAACAAGTCTGAAAGGCGGAACGTAAAGCGCCCTTCGCGTTAGGTCAATTTTAGCTGCGTTTTTGAAAGAAGTGGCAGGCGTCCATTTGTCCACAGGAGTTTGAAATTCTGTCAATAGAATACCAAAAAAGGCATATTCTACAAAATCACACCCAGTTTTTAATATATACTATAATAAAGATACAGGAATGCAATGCCTTTTTACCCCACCCACCACAAAAATTCGTTCTCAACACGTTTTCAGGTAGTAAACAGCAAAAAGCGTTCCAATGTACGTAGCGGTAACTTGTAACTAAATGTTTTCTATCATCCGCCACCTACAATACATCAGTATGTATTTCAAGAAAGCCACAAAAGAAGATCAAATCTGGCGACTGACAGCGAATCTGTTTTCTGAGAAACCATGTCCACTTCACGCGGTCGCGTGCAACAAGATTGGATGTGGCTATCGGCAAGACGGTCGTGCGGTTTCGAATCCTTATCGGCAAGACGGTCGTTCGGTTGTCCGCACGACGGCAATTTGCTATTCTATGGGCGATCCATTGATCATCCTGAATATTATATTTTTTTTCGGTCCATAGAAATACCGAAACGCACAAAAACACCGAAACGCACCTGTAATTACCGGAACGCACTATAAAATAAAGGGTTTTCCACAAGATAATGGTTATTTGGGTTTAATACGAAGTTCTTATCTGGCTTATTTGGTGAAAAGCATTATTTGAGCCCTATATTGACATTTTGTATCAGAATAGCACAGATGATACCCTTTATTACATGTATCCATGTTTTTAAAGAAAATAACAAATGAGGAGCGGCTGTAGCGTAGTGGATAACACTCCAGACTACCAATCCAGGGGTCGCAGGTTCGATCCCCCGCTTCTCCGGTCTTTCGGATGAGACTTTAAACCGAGGTCCCGTCTCCATATGACCTCGTTGTTGGCGGGACGTTAAACCCGAGTTCACTCACTCACAAATAACAAATGTAGCTATAAGTAGATAAAATGGTTATAAGGCCTAAACAGATTAATACTCCGGTCCGCGGAAACACCCCTAACCACCCCAAAACATCCCAAACCACCTAAACCGCCTTCATAACACCCCAAACCAGCCTCCACGGATATAAATTAGTCGCCCCAACCAACACACCAACATCTCAGGTCAGTTGGCGAGTATTATACAACCTATAGTTTCTTTCTTTTTCTCTCTCATATCCCCTTCCGCCCCCCCCCCCCCCCCCCCCTAATTAAAATTATTTAACATTAAGGCTAATGTTTAAAACAGTTCCGTTTTCAGTAACTATCAAGACCGGAAAGCAGCCAATCATCGGAAAACGCCGAAAAACGCAGGAAAGCACTCATATTCTGCAGGAAAACACTGCCATGTGAAGTTGTGTGTGTGTATGTGTGTGTGTATGTGTGTGTGTCAGAGAGCGAGATAGAGAGCGAGACAGAGAGCGGGAGAGGGTCTGAACGGGTGTTGAGTACACAGAACACAGACCAGCGGAATAGGTTTTATTTTCGTCCACAGTTAAGTAGTATAAACAGAAAAAGTTATGGCAAGAACGTGCTGATATGCAGGCTTGCTTTAGAAATTTGTTGGAGTCTGTGACGAACTTAAAACGACAAAACATAGAAACGCAGAATCCTAGGGTAGCTGAATGACCACCTGTTTGGGAAAGGGTTGCTCATTCGGTTTACTGTGCGTGTCTTTTGTAAAAACAGTATTTTATTCTTCAATAAATACATACATACTGTGCGTGTCTTTCGTGAACTAGTGTCGATTTTTCCGTGGGTGGGTGCTTCTTTCCCTATTGGTTTTGAGAGCGGGATGTGTGATTTGATTGCATTAATTCCTGATCATTGTCTATCTTTTTACTTTTCATAGATGCGTCAAAACAAAAGGAAACAAATACAAGAAAAAAAAAAACAAAGAAAAAAAAATAAAAAAAAATAACAAAAACACAGCAATAATCTCTCTCTCTTTCTCTCTCTCAGATTTTTTACATCCGGGAATAAGTTATTGTTATAGGCATCACTCTTTAAAGTTCCAATTTTGTCATGTGTAGGGTCTACGGTTTTCCATTTTCTCTGTCATATTGTCCTGCCTCTGCATAGTATATTGGAACTTGTGTTGTAAGTTTTTTATGTGGGCTATTCATGCCCATTAGCATAGGTACAGTGAAATATAACAAACCGAGCAGACACAAAATCGTTGAAACAACGTTAATAATTATTATTATTATTATTATTATTATTATTAAATCAATGTCAAGTTCGGATCAACAGTGATTAAACAAACAAGATTTTACCATTTTGTGTCCATGGGTATCACTTTCTTTTTGTTGGCACATGTATCTTAGTAAATTATGCCGGCATGTACGCAGATTTTGTAAGAGAATGTGAAAATTTCAGGTATTTCTTACAGAGGTGAACGACTTGGGGGCCAATTTTAGCTGCGTAAACTCAGTTTCAACTGACAAACTGCATGATTTGAAATAATTTGGCCAATTGCAATACCCTGCTTTTCATCCCCCCCCCCTCTCTCACACCCCACCCCCAACACACACACCTCCCCCACCCCACCCCTGCCACTATATCTGCATTTGGTCGTGCTAAGTTTTCTTTTTTCTACTTTTAGTTGTTCAAAGAGAAATTTAAAGAGTAAATACACTTCAGGAACTGACTGAATCAGATTCCAAACCCTATCCCCAACATCAAAGGGAAAGATTGACAAGGACATTTCAACAAACAATAACTTACAAGTGATAAGCCGAGTCAGCAGCTCTTTCCCAAATAGGTGGCAACTCAGCTATCTTTACTGAACTAAATAATTTAGACCAACAGAAGGGTTAAAGAGAAAACACAATAAGTTAAACAGCACCGAATGCGACCGCAACGAAAGTATTGCCTTGGGACGGTCAGTAATAACTACTGGGGGTTTAAACCGGTTTTACTGGGTCCATACCTTCACCCTCACCCTCCGCCGTGGTGCGTTGGAAGGTTTTAAAATGGCCCACGCTAAAATTTTCTTCATACTTAATATTTTATTACCCACCAAGGTATCGTGGTTGCATCATATTACACTCTCAGAGAGGCATGGTCAGAAGAGGAATTTCTGTCTTTCTTACTTGTATACTGCCAAATGTGATAGGATTATATGTCATTTGTGTTTCATGTATGTTTGTTGAAGCAGCTGAATAAAAAAATATGATATAAAAATATTTTATTACCTGGGGTAAATCAATTAATAAAATGGAGGGCTTAATGCCACACCCTGCAGAACGCCTTATCAGACATGATGGGTAAAGCTAAGTTAAAACCTGTCAAATTAAAAGTAAAGTCTGAATGCATTCGCTGCCTACTGAAAAAAATTGCGGGTACCGTGAGAATTATAAATTTATATGTTGATTCATAGCAATTGTAATAGTATGCACTTGTTATGGAATAAGTGATAACACAATAAAGAACGACTTAAGTGTTCTAACTAATTTTAATGACTATCTCAATTCACAATACACGGTATAGCATTGGTGAAATATTTTAGAGAAGTGTCTATCAGAGAGGCAGCAAAGGCATTTATACGACCATTTTTATGATCAACCAAAATTTGAAAAATCTGTCAAAATAGGCTATAAATAATCAAGCCTGAAAACTAATTCTAATGTTTAGATCTGTTACTGTATTTGTCAAGCTATATTTTTTATTCAAAGTTAGGGTAAGTATGTCCCCTCTTTTTGCGCAATGTTTCAAAAGATTTTGAAACCAGTAAAATAGCTTTTGAAACTGAAATACATGTATGGTGATAGGTCAGGTTTTTCGGTGAATGTCTGATTCATAGTAAAGGTAGGATCTTTCGTTGCAGCACTTGTTTATCGGTGACGTTAATTATTAATGAGGTCCTACATCAATACCCATTCTGTTTGCCTGCAAATGTAAATATCAATTTATCTGGCTAAGATCTGGAAGCCGGGGATACTCCCCTGCCCCTCCCGCTCTCCCCACGCACACCTCTGCAAACTGATTTCAGTATTAACATATATTTTTCATGCTGGGGCGGTAGTCGGGCGATGGTGCTGGTTATAACTTCCAGTGCCGGGGCGTCCTACTTATTTGGGTATAAGTAGGGTAAGGGCCTACTGTGCTTGCAGTAGGTGCGGGCGGGGTTGTGTGAAATTTTTCTCTCTTCTATCATTTCTCTTTTCTTTCTCCCTCTCTCTGGGGGACGGCCCGATATAGACTGAAATACGGTCTCAAAGGGCCGTTACACCCAAAACCAACCAATCTTTTTTTTCATGCATCAGTACCCTGAGTTTTTTCTTTTTGAAAATAACTTTTGGTTTGTATCTGTATATTGCTTAGGTGTAAGGCAAGATGTTCCACTTTTTGTTCATAACTTCTGCCTGTATCAAGTGCCAGTGTTTTTGGCTTCTATCTTTACATTGCCTAGGTCACGGCAGGGTGATCCATTATTTTTATTGCAACTACTGAGTGCATCAAGTGTTAGTGCCCTAAATTTAATTTGTTTAAATCTTTGTCTTGTGCCTATACACTGAACAGGCGTAAAGCAAGACTTCAACACCTGACTGCATCAAATATCCATGCCCTGAAGAATCAAAACAAAAAACAATAAGAGGCGAATGATCCAAATCATCTGGGCACCACAGTTTATGATGGAGATAAGCTGACACTTAGCAAGCTTGGAAGCCTACTCAACCCAACATCAACATATTGACAGCAAACAGACCACTTATGTTGAGAAACAGCACCATAGAAATAAGTTTTCAATTGTGAAAAGGTGCAACTTATTTGGGGCTGACAATAAACTCACTTGTTGACTATCGGTATCGTTGGAACTGTCTACTTCAGAACTGTCAATCCATATGTATTCGTACGTTGTACACATGTAAGACAGGGTGATCTATTCTGTGATCTATTCTTGACATTCCTGTTGCTGACTGCAAGAAAGCATGAACTTTTCTCCTAGGTTGTGTTGAACTTGTCTTTACTGATTGCTCAAATATTTATTGGTCTTCAACTAGAAAGTCCTAGTATTAATGAAAAATGTTTTGAATAAGTTAATTATTTGCTCTATATTCTCCTCTACATTTTCATTTTAAAGTCTTTGGACAGGTAGTCCTTAGAGGTGAATAGACGTCAAGCGGTTATAGCTGTTAAATGTTTCGATTTGTAGGCCAACAAATGAAAATGGATGAATTTTGTACAAATTGATTAATTTCACTATCTATGCATTTATATCATCGTATAACTTGTTGCAGTTTTACCTTTGGTTATTTGTCTGACTCAAGAGCCAGAGGTCTCAGGCTCGATACTAAGTCAGGCCACATACTTTCGCGTCTCCTTCCGCTGATTCAAGAAGGGCAGTTGTCAGCTGCTGGCGAAAGACGAAAGTATGTGCACTTACTACTGGTTAACCGTTTGAGAGGTCTAAAAGTAAAAAGTATGCAAAGACCAGGAACTGAAACAATCAAAATCCAAATCCAGCCCTCAAACCATAGTTGGAAACAACTAAGATTACAAATAATCAAGATACAGAGAACATATGGCCAACCGAGTGAGCAGCTTGTTCCCAAAAGGTGGCCACTCAGCAACCCAAACCGAACCAAAAATAATAAGAACATACATAAGGTAAAACATCACAGAAACTCTGACACCAAAAACAGGCAACAGAGAACCACAACAGAACTACCGCCTTGGAACGGTCAGTAATGAACTACTGGGGGGCTTAAATCGATTTTACAGGCCCAACCTCACCCTCAGTTTCTGAAGTGGTACAAAACATTTTCGGTTCGCATGATAACCCTCTAACTCGTCAATGAATCATCACGGTAAACACATAAATCAAATTTCAAGACCATGAAGAAGCAAAGACGAGGACTCAACAGATACAACGGGCCGTCTGACAGGTGGAGATCCCTGTCCTGCCAAACAACCCCACTGGAAATCTGAAGCAAAAGAAGGTTACCAGTTGAGCCCCGGTGGACCAAGCAACAGACAAAAAGGCTCCGGTCCCAACCAACTAAAATATATAGCTTTAGGTCGGGGCCATCATAGAGTCTGACGACCGATCACCCGGTGTGCAATTAAAGAGTGCAGCAAAGTTATCAACCGTGATTGGGTTAATCACTAAGCATGCAGACTGTCGCATAACATTTAAATTATAGCCAATACGTTTGTGACGTATTATTATTTTTCGGAATTAAGCCTGCCTAGGAATAGTGTGGTTAGGGTAACTGACCGTACTTACATGACCATTGCTGTATACCGTGGACCTAAAGCAATAAATCAACAACAAAAACAACAACAGCATTTCGTTACTACACCGAGCCACAAATGAAACGATAAGACAAGAAACAAGATGGAAAATAAAATAGGACCATAACAGGGAGCAAAGCTCATGACATGTCTGATAAGAATCAGAATTGGGTTAGATCGAAATAAAGCTCCACCTTTGACATCAATCAGTTAGAAAATCAATGCTTAAAAAGTGAGTGTCAGTTAAAACTGCTAGGGCTCTAAAATAGTTCTGCTGGGCTCCAAATAAGATATGCTGTCAGTCTAGGTTAAGTAATTACAGGGTCAGTTTTGAAAAAAGAAAGAAAAGAAGCCCACCAAATCCGTCTCTCGATACTGAGACGACCATTTTCTGATCTTTACCTCAGGTGTGGTGGGTGGCTAAATTTAGAATTTAGCTCAAAGGGATAACTTTTCGGGGTGGGCCATTAAAACTATTTACAAGAAGCAGATCAATGGTATGCTAAAACACGAGCCTCTTGACTGATAATCTGAACAAGGGTCTTAAACTCCTCAGCGGGTTTGGCAGAAACCGCCGAAGAGGGGAGACTATTCCACATAGAAATAGTCCTAAAAAAAATCTTCAGGACATCACTATATGCAAGGTATCTAGTGTATTGTGAAACACGGGATGTCCTAGTTCTTCTCAAATGATTTGATCTGAAAATTTTCTGGTGTTTGCTGGGTTTCGACAAGGTGACATTTTCACTTATATGGTTTTAACTCTGAATTATGATAATACAGAGATTATAGTTCACTTTAATGTAACTTGAACATGGGGAATCAAGAACCAAACATACAGTTCAACAAGATAATGCTTTTTCTAATGCATTTGGGTCCCTGACGACCCACATTCAGAAGCACTGAAGTATAATTTACTGGGATCAGAATTTCTTTAATTTTATTATACCCATACTAGGGGTATACAGCCTGTTTTATGGTATGTATAAAATCTTGACAACAACTGGATCATACTTCAACTGATAATTAATTTTTGATATAGGTGTGGTTTTTACTGATTTTAAGGGGCTATACTAAACAAAAAATATTTTATACATAGCCCCTGCTTGAAACATGAATATACACATTTCTAAAATGTTCCACGCCAATTCACCGATTTAAGTTTATAAATGATTATAAAATATGAAAAATTGATTGTACTAGGGACTCATTTTCAGTTACTTAAATCAATCCTGTGCTATGCTATTGTCAATCTGTTAAATCAATCTATCTACATATACATCTACCAATAAAGTGCATGGCCAATATTGGCATAGTCGCACTGTGAACAACCTTAAAACATTTGTGCTGGGAGGTTCTTATGTACAGTTAAAACCAGATAAAAACATATTGTTCACAATCACGGTCTTAGGATACCGGCACTGACAAGGAGCTTGAAGTCATCCAAAGTCGGTGCTGATATGACATTGGCAGGCAGGCCATTCCAGAGACGGCTTGTTGATGGAAAGAAGGGTGCCTGGTAGGCGTTGATGGAGCAAAATATTGGAAGGAATAGTTCATAGTGTCCTCTAGTTGCTACTCCTGTGGCTGTCAGGTACTGGCCTGGAGGGATTTCAACGAGGTTAGTGACGATCCTTTACATCATTGTGACTTTGCTCTGGTGTCGCCTCGATTCAAGGTCCTCCCAACCAAGTTCTGGCCAAATTGAAGTGACACTGCAGGTTTGGCGTTAGTCGGTTAAGCAAAATCTGGCGGCACGCCTCTATACAGACTATGTTTGGCTATGTTGAATTTTGTCACTGGGTCCCATACCGTCGAAGCATACTCGAGCTGTGGTCGGCTTATGGACTTGTAGCATTCGGCCTTAACATCCTTTTGATGCCTCATCTTGACGGAATACCTTTTCTACATACACATATATAATTGATGCAACCTATTCATGTCGAACTGGAACATGCCAAAAATAAGATTGTGCCCCATAAAGGTACAGCTGGGATCCGGATATCAGATGTTTTAACAACAGAAAGTCGGTCATAAAATGTTTTTTACCAGTTTTTAGTTATTTTGAATACTCCATATGAATTACCGAAACTGTGTTGTATGAAACCATTTCTAAGAAAGGCCATGGCATCTATGATGGAATATATAATCGCCGGCGTGCGAATAAGGCCCGACCGTGTTGATGATAATGATTCTTATCCGCACGACCGTCGTGCCGATACCCTCGTCCAATTAAATGCGTCTCGTCCAATTAAATGCGCCCGCTCACGCGCTGCCAAATGTAAACAAGTGACGTCATACTGAAGTGGACATGGTTTCTCAGAAAACAGATTCGCTGTTAGCCGCCAAATTTTATCTTCTTTTGTGGCTTTCTTGAAATACATACTGATGGATTGTAGGTTGCGGATGATAGAAAACATTTTGTTACAAGTAACCGCTACGTATATTGGAACGCTTTTTGCTGTTTACTACTTGAAAACGTGTTGGGAACGAGTTTTCGTGGTGGGTGGGGTAAAAAAGGCATTGCATTCCTGTATTTTTATAATACATATATGTATAATCTGTAGAATGTGCATTTTTTTTTATTTTATTGACGAAATTTCAGACTCCTGTGATTTGTCCCGTTGGTAAGGAAAGGATGTTGTATGTCAGCAATAGAGCCATGCACTGGAACTGTTTCTTGATTCACATTCGCCGTTACGGTATGAATTGGGTCAGGTTGAACCAGGCTAGCGCTACGTGGGATATGATATGACTTCCGGCGGGGCGGGGATTGGGAAATGGGCTCATTTCACGTGACAACTATGTTCATGATTTCAAGGTTCTGTCGCATATGCAAAACTTTGGTCTGTTCTAGTAAATGTTTGATGAAAATTATTTATTGTTTCCTTTATGTAGGATATTTACTTCATATATATATACATGTATAGTGGTTTATTCTGTCTGCAAATTATCAACATTCTCTGATTCTTAAACAGAGCCATTAGACAAACGTTCATGTCCATTACGACCATTACATCCCACCTGGCGCACAACGTTGAATCAACATGGACTATACGTTGATTCAACGTCATGACGTTGACTCAGCGTATGTTCAATATAGGGATCAAACATGGTTTTTCATACATTAACGTTTGCCAGGTCCCGAGGGAGATGTTGGAAACCGAGACCGAAGGCCGAGGTTTTCAACATCTCCCGAGGGACCTGGCAAGTGTTAATGCATTGGAAACAAATGTTTGATCGCTGTTATTGCATAAATTCAACGAATTATTTGTTAAAAAATTGAGAAAAAACTTGGCACTATATTTTGTCAACGTTTGACAGCCAACGCGCTGGTGCATCTTTTTACTAATATTCATCTTCCGGGCCCGAGAGCATTCCTTCTATTCAAAATGGCTGCCATCATCCTATTCAACCTCAATATTTCGGAAAAGTGTCCAACATGGTCGTTGTAGTTGATGCAGAATAGATTGCAAATTAATCAACAAAAAGCAGATACCTTGAGCAATAATTTCCATGCAGAACAAGCCTGATCCATTCATATACCATCCTGCAGTTCTTGATTGCTGAAAGCTTGAGATGCATGTTTTCTTAAACAATTATTTGCTCTCCATTTGGCATCGTAAGAATGTAAACAACATCGCTGTAAACCTGAGTCTCGATGATGACGTCAGATTACAAATGCATGATGACGTCATAAAGGCATATATACATGTAGGTAGTGCACCACCAATTTTTGTAATTCGATCGAAACTGGAGAGACAAAGTTGCATGCCGTTTTTTTAATGACCCGGCACAAGCATAATGAAAGTTCTGTCATCGTGCATCAACAGCTCGTGAAAACCGTTGTTGAAACACGGCTTTTCGCCGGTTGATGCACGGCTGTTAATACCTCTCGGCACTGCTTTTTATGCAATAATGTTGATTTAACTGGGTATGCCTAGTGAGATGATTCTTACCGGTAAAGTTGCTGGTCCTCCTACGGTGATGTCGGCAGACTGCACGCCTACATTATTTATGTTAACTGTGAGTTGGTGCTGGTCGTTTTCATGCACATTAGTATGTGGTTTAATCATCATAACAACCGCTAAAGTGAGCTTGTTTCTGTCATTTCCCTCCGTATTGAAACCATAGTTACTTAGTCTGAAAATATAAAAAGGTAAAGGTTAGCCATGGACTTGTGGCCATCCAGGCAGTCGTGGTTAGAGGACAACTGTATCTTGAGCACAGCATATGACAGGCAGAGGAGCCCACACCTCTCTTTTCCCTGCCTAATTCTTCCCTGATTCGAAACAGATATCCGTTTTTTTTTGCTTGGTAGACAGAGAGAATTTTCCAATCGCCGGATGGCCCAACACGAGTTTGGAACCGCGTCCTTCCGGTGACACCTGCTTCATGACCAAGTCGGTCTAACCACTAGACCACAATCTCTAAAATATCTAAAATATACTGTAGTCATTTATGGATAATTGCCTTCAAAATATTCGATTGTTTCCTTAAAATTTAAACACGAGAAGTAGTGTATGCTAAAATAATTACCATGGGGGGGGGGGGGGGGGGGGGGGGGGCGGGGGGTGCAAATTATTTGGCACTCTGTGAAAAATATACAGACACGTGATACATCATCACGTTTTCCCCGCAAATTTTACAAATTATTTTCGTTTTGCGTTCCGGGATATAAAGCTCTTAAAAATGAAGTCTATTCTTACAGGAAAGAATTATTTGGTCCTATTGGACGCTGACTTAGAAGACAGGAAAAAGGAAAAATTACAGAGTGTACACCTTCATGATTGTGTTTCCGCCAATTTTACAACAGGCAACACCATCTGATATTATCAGATCAGTCTTATGTATTTTATAAATTCGGCCATGATATTTTTCTTTCTTTGCAAAACGATCTCAAATATTTAGATCCATCTTAAAAGACGGTTCTATCCCTTTCAAAACAATCTCAATGATATAGATCCGTCTTACAAGACGGATCTAGATCTTTGAAATTGTTTTCGACGAGAAAAATCTTGTCATATAAGTGCATAAATACGACATTCCAGCCAAAGTATCCCCATATCTCTTATAAATGTATTAAGATGTGTGTTCCAGCTTCAGCGGGCGTGTACACTAAAAAGCTTCGTTCTACTAGCGGGATGATCCGGGCTTTTCCAGAGAGCTCCGATTTTTGTACACCTCTGTTTAATCTTCGACTCAGTGTAAGTGCAATCTTCTTCGTAGGGCAATCCCAGCAGGCACATGACGTCAAAATAACGTCGTAATGACGTCGATGCGATGGCATTACGTCGCATCGACGTCATCATGACGTCATTTTAACGTCACGTGCCTGCTGGGATACAACTCATGTACAAGATTACTATGATTTCTTTTCTAGATTTAGATAAAAACTTGGTGCATTTGATTTTCCGAAAGTTTTTTTTTTTCTTGATTTTAATTATTTTCAAGTAATGTGTTCAAGGCCAATCTTTAATTATTTTCAAGTAATGTGTTCAAGGCCAATCTCGGCGATATGTATATGTAGGGAAAAGCCGCATTCTCTTGCTTGATTTTGAGTCTCTGACCTTGTCAGTCGCAAAGAAGTGAACAGAACTACTGTATGCGTGAATCCAAACGTTGGAAGTAAGCTTACCGTGATGGACATTTTAGAATTTAGAAAATATACGCAAAAACTTAGCATCGTCAGCCCGGTTCCGCATGAGATAATAGATAATAGAAGGAATTTTTATCAAACAAAAATGGCTTCTGAACAATAATTGGATCAAAACTAACATGAACTCTGTGATATATCATTATTTCATACATAGCACACGACTTTCTGGCTGTTTTAATCCCCGTTTGTCTGTTTTTGAGGCATGCAAGAGGGTTTGAAAAAGGGTTTGCAAAACGCCTTAAAAGACAAACGGGGAATAAAAACAGCTTGAAAGTCATCTGCAATGTATAAAATAATGATTTATCACAGAGTTCATGTTAGTTTTGATCCAATTATTGTTCAGAAGCTGTTTTTGTGTTTGATAAAAATTCCTTCTATTTTCTATTATCTCATGACGATTCCAAGTTTTTGCGTATATTTTCTAAATTCTAATTTTCCATCACGGACAGCTTTCTTCCAACGTTTTGATTCACTCATAGAGTAGTTCTGATCACTTCTTGGTGACTAACAAGGTCAAAGACTCAAAATCAAGCAAGAGAATGCGACTTTTCCCTACATGTATATATCGCCGAGATTGGCCTTGAACACATGCTCCGCCGTACTAAATGCATATCTGCAAAAATGCAAGACCTAATCCTTTCATGTGCCGAAGAAACAATCTATATGTGACAAAATAGCATTCTTATATTTTGCATAAATAGTTTTCAGAGAAAATAAACACCTCAAACCTTGTGCCGATGTCAAATTTGTTTACGATTTCGGCTCCCCTCCTGCAAAACCGGAAACTCCTCTCATGGATTGGCATTCTGAACCGTGGTTTCGCATGAGAGCGATTGGTAGGCGTGATGATGCATCCATGAAAGATTGGCCAAATTCCATTCATTGGTTCTAAAGATACTGCGGGTACAAGAAAATGTCATCTTAGTCCTCCAGTGACCTTTAAAATGAGGTCAAGGTCACCAAAATCTACACAGCTCATTAACATGCCCCAATCATGTATCCAGGAAATTTTAGAGAAATTCCATATATTGGTTCAGAAGATAAAGTGGGTATAAAAATTGTCATGTAAGTCCTCCGGTGACCATGAAAAGGGAGATATTGTGGTACGATGACTTGTCGTCTAAGTCCACCACTGACCTTGAAAATAAGGTTAAGGTTATTAAAATCTAATCAGCTCTTAAGTTTGTCCCAATTATATATCCATGCAGGTTTGGTGAAATCCCATCCATTGGTTCAAGAGATATTGCGCATACAAGAAATTGTCATCTAAGCCCTCCAGCGACCTTGAAAATGAGGTCAAGGTCACCAAAATCTAAATGGCTCTTAAGTTTATCCCAATGATATATCCATGCAAGTTTGGTGAAATTCCATTCATTTGATCAAGAGGTATCGCGCATACAAGAAAACAGGGACGCCGACGGGATCCGCACTGAAAACAATATGTCCCCCATCACCTTTGGTGTGTGTGTGTGTAGGGGGAAATAATCAAAAAAAAAAAAAAAAAAAAAAAAAGGTCAATGATGGTTCATGTTAGAATAAACCTTTCACACCTATGTACTTATCAAGCTTGTTCTTGTCCAACAATATTCTACGACTTCCAGACGTTACATGTATATCCATTGAAACAAAACCTTTCTTATATTAATGCATCTTGGCAAGGAAGACCGTATGTGACAATGTATTATGTTTATTGTGGAATAAAGAGATGACCCCAGCAGATAAACAACGTTGTATCAACGCTAATTTAAGAAATAGATTCTTGCTTACAGAAATTTGTTGCCCAATATATCACTGCTTGAAGGACAGTCGTGAAGTGGCTATATCACGGGCGCGAATATTGGCAAACAAATCACTTGTTAGCAAGAATCAATTTCGATTATAACAGGCAAGAAAGGGCGATAGCATGTTTTCTTCAGATTTTTTTCAGTTTTCCTCATGATAACATGAAGAAATCCTGCCAGAAACATTGACTTACATGTATTTCTTAAGCTTTGGATGCGAGAAAACGACATGACACCGTCTATCCTCATAGAGATATAAACATACGTCACCACACAAATCAAAATGACGTCCGTATGGCGCTAATATCACCACGCTAGTCCGCCGAGTGATTTGTCACGTACATGTAATTTTATCATTGGCTTTATACGCGACCAATGTTAGAATAAACGTTGCATCATGACTGAATCTATATTCTGTTAACAGGGAACTTACTTAAAGGTGTAGGTACCGGTGTCTTTCGGACCCTCAGTAGTCGAGGCTGTGTAGGCTGAAGACACATCAGATATCTCACATGCTAGGTTGCTGCCGTAGAAAGTTGCTCTGGCCGACAGAAGACTGAGGGCTGGATGAGCGCCTTCTGTAGGGGAGGTGGCCAGAATAACGTTGTAGGTTATCTCAGTTTTCTCTAGAAAAAACATGAAAATGATTATCAACTCTCTCTCTCTCTCGCTCTCTGCTTGTCAGCTTCTTCGTGTTTACTGCCTTCCGCACATTGACCTAACTCAGGAGCTTATACTTTCTCTCACTGGGAAATCGGGTCCCAAGGTTATAAAACTCTTTTTATGCTCAACTCAGCTGAGCATGAAATTTTACACGTAAATAAATAGCAAATTACTGATAAGTACAGTTGTTTTCTTGCTCAGTTTAGCTGAGTATGACATTTTCTCTGCCTATGAATACGAAAATGCCAACATCAGCTGAGCTGAGCACGAAAAAAGTTTTATAACCTCGGGGCCTGGTAGGGAACAACCTAGGAAGGATATTGTTTCATTGGCTGTTGCTGGCATTCACACAGTATGATTATTTAACCATGTCATGGGAACTTTGAAGGGCAGTGTATTTGTGCAGCTATAACAGACATTTTATAGGATAGAGTCTGGTAACTTCGGACAGCTGGTAAATTCGGACATACCATTGCCGTCTCATCAGGATTTTCACTGTTTGCCCAGTCATTTCTGTTTTAATTCAAAACGACTGACATATAAAGGAAACAATATCACTGTCCAAATTTACCTGCTGTCCGAAGTTACCCGACTTTACCCTACAACTTTCAAAATGTATAAATTCGTGACTCGAAGCCAGAAAAGACTGACTGTGTGATTTACAGATTTTCATTTAGCATTCCAATTTGTTTATGAAACAGGTACTTGTCAATGTGTTGCTTATACTCGAAATGGAATTTCCATATCCACATGTCTGCACAGATAAAACACTGATGACCTAGGAGTTGTGCCTGTAAGTTTACCATCACACTAGGCGATCGATCTATTTTACCATAGCAGACATAGATAGCCTCGTGATAGAAATAATTTGCTCCTGCCAGACTCAAGTGTGCTTATCGCTCCGCTTTCGAACTTATTCAAGTATATTTTACAAAAGATACCCTCTCATGGACGTTTTGGAGCTGGAGAAATTGACCATTTATTTTCAGAGAGCTGGGGAGCACAGGAGTAAGTAATTAATTTAGGAAGATGGATGGCATAAAACTGATGGTAAAGTTATTTCAACTGAAAGTGATCCCATTCGATTTAATCGATCTACCCAGTCTGATCAGGCTCTTCGTTAAGCGCTGAAAGGACAGCTGAGGGTCTAAGCTATCTCCATGCGGACAGCGAAGACTTTGATCAGACTGGGGGGATGCCCAGGCTGATTTGAGTCTGCACTGGGCGCACAACAACTTTGTTCGTTGTCTCGTGTCGCGGCTCATATTTTCTTTCAGGGTTTACACAATATACATGTAAGTGGTAGCCACAGCCGCTTAGCAGGCACACAAGGATGGATCAATATCGATTCAACGTTGAATCAACGTTGATTTAAAGTTGTGTGTCCCCAGTGGGAGAACGTACCTGGTATCTGTAAATCAAAGCTGATCTCTCCTATGAAGCCTGGTGAAATAGTCAAGGATTCGGGATCCAGCGGGCCAAATGTGGTCTGAAAAGTCCAGGGTTCATAACAATTTAAATTGGGTGGGGTTCAGTTGAGAAATGTTTAGCTAACTTTTAAATTAAGAAATAGATCAGCTCTAACAGTGAATTGTTGAGTACTAATTCACCTTTAGAGATCAGCTGTAAAGAAAATCATATCACGAGCGCGGAGCGCGAGTAATATACATGTATCTATTTACAACTGACCAAAAAACAGTGAATTATTACTCAACAATTCAATGTTAGAGCTGAACTACTTCGATTCTAACACTCAACAAGAGGACCATTGGTCCTGTAGCTCACCCGAGTCCATTCAGCCTCAGTACTCTAGGGTAAGTTACTCTAAGGCCATCGGTCAACTGGTTCTGGTGAAAAAGATTTTTAAAGGTTTTAACCATATATGGGCATGGAGGACATGTTGGTCATGTGACCTGGACATTTGAAAAAATTTTCTTTCCCTCAACCCCCTGGAGGATCTATATGAAGTTTGGTTTCAAAACTGGCCCAGGGGCTTTTGAGGAGATGGTTTGATATTGTCAAAATGACTGAGTTCTGGGTCAAAAGTCAAAGAATGACCTTGATCTCTTGTACTCATAAATCTTCATGTACTCATTAATCTTCATGTACTCATTAAGATGACTGTAGATATCAATTTTTAGGCATAAATCTTCAAAACTTTCCATAAAATCTTATGTTCTAGCATTTTCCCACATTTGACCTTGCCGAAAAAAAGTCAAGGTCAACCCAAGGTCATCATTTTGAACAATCTTGATGGTACTGGAGATCCCAATGCTACATACCAAGCTTCAGGGCCATCGGTCAATTGGTTCTGGAGAAGAAGATTTTTAAAGGTTTTTACCATATATGGGCCTGGCGGCCATGTTGGTCATGTAACCTGGACCGTTTGAACTAATTTTCATTTCCTCAAACCCCTGGAGGCTCTATATGAAATTTGGTTACAATTGGCCCAGGGGCTTTTGAGGAGATGGTTTGATATTGTCAAAATGACAGAGTTCTGGGTCAAAGGTCAAAGAATGACCTTGACCTCTTGTACTCCCAAATCTTAATGTACTCATTAAGATAACTGTATATACCAATTTTTAGGGATAAATCTTCAGAACTTTCCATGAAATCTTATGTTCTAGCATTTTCCCACATTTGACCTTGCCGTAAAAAAGATCAAGGTCAACCAAAGGTCATAATTTGAACAACCTTGATAGTACTTGAGTACCCAAAGCTACATACCAAGTTTCAAGGCCATCAGTCAATTGGTTCTGGAGAAGAAGATTTTCAAAGGTTTTTACCATATATGGGCGTGGCGGCCATATTGGTCATGTGACCTGGACCGTATGAATAAGTTTTTGTTCCCTCAACTCCTGGAGGCTCTATATGAAATTTGATTTCAATTGGCCCAGGGAATTTTGAGGAGATTGTTTGGAATTGTCAAAATATGAGAGTTCCGGGTCAAAGGTCAAAGAATGACCATGACCTCTTGTACTCATAAATCTTCATGTACTTATTAAGACGATACCAATTTTTAGCCCAAAACTTTCAACAGTTTCCAAGATATCTTATGTTCTAGCATTTTGCCATAGAAAAGGAAGAAAATTTGACCTTACCGTAGAAAAGGTCAAGGTCAACTTAAGGTCATAATTTGAACAATCTTGGTAGTACTCGCGTACCTGATGCTACATACCAAGTTTCAAGGCCATCGGCCTACTGGTTCTGGAGAAGAAGATTTTTTTAGGCTTTTACCATATATGGGCATGGCGGCCATGTTGGTCATGTGACCAGGACCGTTTGAACAACTTTTCGTTCCTAAGGTCCAAGGAGGCTACATATGAAATTTGGTTACAATTGGCCCAGTGGTTTCAGAGGAGAAGTCATTTGAAAATGTTGACGGACGGACGACGGACGGACGGACGGACGGACGGACGACGGACGACGACGGACGACGGAGCCTGACCATACTATAAGCTCCCCCGGAGCCTCTGGCTCAGGTGAGCTAAAAACACCGGAAGAGTATTCTTTTCATTCAAATTCTCCCAATCTCCCTGCCAGCGCATTTATGTTCCCACTAATATTTTTAACTGAATCTAAGATAAATGTACTATTTTATGGCGATTTTAGAAGGAAAAAGATACGTTACACCATCTGACGTCTCACCTTCTAACGTCTCACAACGTAACAAAATTATGTAAGTAGTTGCGGTGACGTGAAGCAATTAGACTCACGCGCCCCGAAACAGTGAATTGTTGCAGAATAAAACACGGAAACGTTCCACTGCTTCTATAGGCGCACTGTGTTAGAATATGCAATGACGCACTCTTTTAAAGTATAAGTCCACGGGTCAGACATCATTTCGGGACCCGTCAGAGGATGTAAAACAATTAAAAACGCCGTACAGACAGTATTCTTTAAGGTCATATTCTGTTATATTTTATGTATAGTTCTTTCATAAACATCATTTGTTTGTTCTGTCAATATTTTCTCCCTGTCCATGAGTTCATTAGATACGCTCGTAACTTAAGGAAAGAACGTGAAAAACACTGCATACAATTTAGACGTCAAAGTTGCCTAACAAAAACTAAAAGTTAAAGTGCTGATAAACAAAGGATCTTACACGAGTGGTATTTTCATATCAAACTTATGAAATGATCCTTTGGCGGGTTCATACATTTCATTTGAAATGACCACTCGTGTAAGATTCTTTTTATTTCATACGACCCTTTAAAAGAAGATTTCATCGCCTTTAAAGTGGACATTATTTAAATAAGAACCAATTGTTGACATGTTCTACACGTGTGGTCATACGATTTTTAGGCACAACGTTACCCAACGAAAACAGCGACGTCACATGATCAACAGAGGATCTTACACGAGTGGTCATTTCATATGAAATTTATGAAACGAGCCTTCGGCAAGTTTCATAAATTTCATATGAAATGAGCAAGAGTGTAAGATTCTGTTTATTATATGACCCTTTAAATGGAATTTTAACGCCTTCAAACTGAACATTATTTCAAGAAGCAATGCATTGTTGACATGGACGTTGTCAATGACGTTACGTGTACGCGCCAAAGTGTTATTACGCGTGTGGTCATACGATTTTTATGACCCGGCGTTATCCACTGTATAACAGCGACGTCATATGATAAATTGATTTATGCGTGTCTGTACGAGCTGAAATAGAAAAACTGCATGGCAGCTTACAAAATCAGGTAGAGTTGTAGTAACCGCGCTCAGGACAAATGACGTGACCCAGATTTCATCTGAACTGTTGTCAGCTGCGATTATGTGTACGCCAAGTCCGAGGCTGTAATCGTTGCCGATGATATCTGCAGATGCTCTTGTCAGGAAGGTCACCTCAGCAGTGATGGCATAGGAGGCTGCGTTAGGGGCGTCCGACAGGGATTCTAAAAATAAATATGGTAAAATATCATGCATAATGTTATGCATAATGTTACTCTCTCTCTCTCTCTTATAGCCAGCCTTCTCTCTATCTTTCTCTAACGTTCTAACGTTCACAGGGTTATTTGAAGAGTGATATAATGAAAAATATAGTGTGTGCGTGTGTGAGAGAGACAGAGACTGTCTGAGAGAAATAAGAGTTACATAGTTCAGGGGCACGTTCGCAGACGGGGGCAATGTGGCTGTTCTTGGGAGAGGACAGTTGTATTGCAGAGAGATATTGCTAGAAAAATGATAGTTTACCATATTTATTTTGAAAATAGAGTTCTGCTTCAGCCGGTTCTACGGGGCATGGTCGGTGATGTATATTTCATTACTGGTCATGAATACACACAGTTTAACAGTAAAGAATACACCAAAAGAAACGTAAAAAGCTGACTCAGCTTTTAACGTTTCTTTTGGTGTATTCTTTACTTCCAAAGGATCCAACTATTCAGAAATAATTCTATTCACAAATTTCTGACATGTGCACTGTTATAGTAACAATATTGAAGCAGAGAAATATGATTTTATGATTTTTCTACGAGTAATTTTAACTTATTTGATATCCACGATATATTAATTCTGTCTTATATGATTATACGCGTATTATTTGAAAATATCAGCACGCAAGCTCATCGGCTATTGTTGCCGTCTATTGTCATTCAAAGTTTATAAATCAATAAGCTTGTGGCCAAGATGCATACCTGCGTTGACGAGTGTTCCCACATCGAAAGTTAAGGAAGATTTTAAGGGACAATCTTTGTCTGTTTTCACAAGCTGACCAAGATTCATTTGAAAATCGAATGCTGAAAGCGCCTCTTTAATGCGGATATCGGTCACGAAGACGTCGTTCGTTTCGTTCAGAACAAGTGCCTCAACGGTGAGCGAAGCTTTCGGGTAGGGGATTCCAACTGTGACGTCAACAGTGAGGGGTTCCCCAATAGTGATGGTAGAAACGTCTTCTGCAGTGACTGTGGTCTCTTCGGATACAGACTAGAAAGTACAAGATAACCACTGGTACTATAAAAAAAGCTCTAAGGCCTAGTAACTTCGGACAGCGGGTAAATTCGGACATACCATTGCAAACAGTGAAAATCCAGATGAGACGGCTCATTATGAGCCGTCCCATAAGGATTTTCACTATTTGCCCAGTTAATTTTGTTTTAATTCCAAACAGCTGACATATAAAAGAAACAATGTCACTGTCCTTATTTAGGCCTACCAGTTGTCCGAATATACCCGACTTTACCCTAATAAATTGGCACTAAATAGTTACCGCTGGTAAACTAGATATCAAAAGACATAGGATTTTTCTATTTATCATGCAGCTTTAGGAAATTTTAAGGCCTAAAGAGCGCCAAACAAGTGAAAAAAAAACAAAAAAACACCAGAACTTTTATCCATCTTTTAAGTCGGTGACATCATTTACATGAAACCAATCGAACGTTGTTATCAGGGCCAACATCAGAAAGTAGAAAATCGTCTCCAGGAAACGCTTCTGAAGACATTGCCTGATATCATTTGCCCGATATCATATGTTATTATACAATCTAAACATTAAGATATTTCATTGGTACAGGAAGTGATTGATGCCTCTTGACATACTTCATGTCTACTGGCTGTTTCTTCCCATGCGACATACTTTCTAAAATTTGATTGTCTAGAATTTTCGTCGCCACAAGTCCGCAATATTTGACGTGTTTGTTTATGATATGTCACTGGTCCCGTTTCCCTGGTTCTCGTTTCTTCGATGCACGTTAAAATGACGCGCCTGAAGCTGGAGCTCAGATATAGCCAAGATTTGGGAGATATTGCTACGGATTCAGGAAACGTCAGTTCAATACGGCCTTTTGTATCAGATGGCCAGAAAATAGGCAGTTCTAAGGGTGTATCATTGATAGGTATATGATAAAAAACTAGCATGATATGCATAAGTCTTGACATTTTTTATTTCACTTTATTCATTTTTTATTTCTCTTTCTTTCCACCTAATATAATGTTCTAATGTCTTTATTTTACTATCATATACTTCCTTTACAGCCTTTTCACTCTTGTTGATACTGGCTCTACATTATGTTAGTCGGAAAATAGCTATTGTAGCTAATGTTATTTGTTTTATGTATTCCGACGTAAAATAAAGTTTCTTGTATCTTGTACTGCAATCTTTTATAGGAAGCAGACAATATGAATGACTTACAGGAATGGTCTCGTCCAGTAAGTAGCTAATCTGACTGATCCATATGTAGTCATATTCCATACCCGCGCTTGTCCAAAACTCAGCCCCGTTACTGTAACTTCCCATGGATACCATGACTACGTCGTAGACAATGACCACCTAAATTGATAGAGAGACAATTATAGAACAGGACAAAGTAAAGACATACTGACGAGTCCTCGCTCCCTAATATTATTCCTTATCATTGCATAAATATCGGTGTCACATGGTATTAATAGGCATGTTTTAACGAACACAAAACCATGTATTAACATGGGTTTTCACGCGCTGATAATGACCACCTTAGCGACTTTTCGTATGCAAGTTGCAGGGCAATACCCTATCATTACGGAAACGAGCAGCAAGACTGCAGTTGAAGATATCCATTTAAAGACTTTAACGGAAGAGTTATACAAATTCGGATATTGTAAAAATGAATGTGCAGACGACATTGAGTGAAGCCTTTGACGAAATTGATTATTATGAGTGAAATGCTGCAAAACGTTGCACAAAAATTTACGTTAGCTGACCCTGGCCTGGAACGAGGATTTTTATAGACATGGTACATGTACGTGTAGGAATCAGCAAGCTTATGGCAATGAGGCCGAAAAATAGTGCGACATTTTCGTTATTTTTATAGCATTGAAATTGAATTTATGCAATAATAGCGATCAAACATTTTTTCCGGTGCGTTAACGTTTGCAAGGTCCCTCGGGAGATATTGAACATCTCCCTCGGGACCTTGCAAACGTTAATTGAACATCTCCCGAGGGACCTTACAAACGTTAATGCATGAAAAACCGTGTTTAATCCCTATATTCTAATACAGCTATATTACCGTGGTTTAGTTTTGATGACGTTCGTTGACGTTAGACTGAGTAACGTCCCCTTTTTGTCTCTAAAATCGTTATATAAATGTATATCTTTCTTTCAAACAGTTAAGAAATTGGCGGGGTCATGAACGCCCGTACATCTTTGCCTTCGTCTAGAGTTTTACATAAAGTATAATAAATATTTTAAGCCAGTTTGATGAAAATTCAGAGTTTATTTCATGAGATATATTGCAGGCAAGCACAAGCCGATTGACAACAACTAAAGCCACACAGAAAACACTAATGCTTCCCTCCCCCACCCCCTCTTCACTTTTGTATGTCCTATAATTACCTGATAGTCCGTTTCCTCAGCGCTAGTACCCTCGACAAATGCTATATCTCCGAGATCATACACGACCCTTGTATTGTGCGCAACACCGTCCTGCAAGGAACACAGTATCAAATCCTAATAATTGCCCCTGCTCTAATAAACGCCCCACCTCTTTCCCCCGCCTCTTTTTTGAGATCATGTTATATTGACTAGCTTACCTCCGCGTTTTCCTTCAGCTGTTTTACAAAGGGGAATAACAGAAATCCCTGTTTGCTTCTCTGGAGGGCGCAGCTCTTCAAATAGGGTCCGCTCTTTTAGGAAAGAATATGCTCATAGAGTAGTATTTTCTTTTAATTAAGAGCTGACCTCTTTAGAAAACGGAGGCATAAAACGGGAAACTGTTGAATTACTTCGTCCTTCATAATGTTTATTACAAGTATTTTACCAAGTTTCGCAATGGCTTATCAACTACTCCTCGGGCTCTAAATAATACCCATTTTCATAAAATACAACGCCCCGGGGCGTTTGATAGGATTAATAAGGTAGTTTATTGAAATGTAACACCAAAGAAACAGTCACTTTTACAAGATATTATGTAATTCCGTTCCCCATTTATTACCTTAAACATTTTTAATCGTTTCGTATTATGTGGTGATTTGTGGTAAATACAAAAATCTGAATAAAATAATTAAATTTAACGTATCTCGACTTCTTATCTTTGTTGTTCTTTACAGTTTAGAATACAAAATGAACGACTTGCTTTTAACAGAAGTCGCCATCTGGTTTGTTGTAGATAGATAGATAGATACCGTGTCAGAGTATTCTGATCCCTTATGCTGGCTGTATAAATTCCACGCACTACCGGCAGTTATCTCGGCGCCTTTGTCCATAGATACAATTTGTTTCACGGCAAATACGGTGTCAGTCACCGACGGCAGCAGCTCAATCTTAACGTTACTGGTTGGCTCTGCGAACTTGGCTGTGAGAGTCAGTCTACTTGTCATCCCAATCTTCATCGTGTCTGGGTCTCCTCCATCACGGTCTAACGACAGGGTTGTCTCTGTGGGCTTCGCTGCTGCAATGAAGGAACTGATTCTAGGAATTCATGTAGACAAATATGTTCTTAAATTCATTTACTGCACGAATTTGGCGCAAAAAAATTAACAAGACTATTTTTGTAAGCTATACACATTTGGTTACTATTTGAGCAAGCTGCTCATGCAAAGATGCGACCGCACATCATGCGAAGATGTTCTTGTTGTTCTGCGAAATTCGCCAAAATCATGAGATGTGTACATAATTCAAACCAAATAAACACTTATTACGCATATGGCGGTAACTTGAACCAGCAGTAAAAGGGCATTCTAATGCACTTACGAATATAACGCGACGTCTGATTGGATAACGTCAAAAATTTGCGACAGTATATTCTGCGATATACTGTCGCAAACCCGACGTCATTAAGTAACGTCGCTTCTCATTGGCTGACGTTTGGTTATATGTTGCTGACGGCGCTTGTAATGGGTGCAAACTAGTATATTATGAAAGGTGAAAATGTGAAAAAGGGCATTAGAATGGGGATAGCTGTATTGAAAATTGTCATTTGGGGAGGTAAATCATCGGTTTTATGGTCGCAAATTGCGTTTTACGGCTCCGCTGGCGCGTCGCCGTAAAACGAAATTTCCGACCATAAAACCGATGATTTACCTCCCCAAATGACAATTTTCAAGACAGTTATCCCCTAATTCTGAGATCTCAGTGTTTGAGATAACGAAAATCAACGGTATCGTATCCGTTACTCTGAATGTGTGGACCCTGGACCATTCTCAATGTACATCTTCCTAGGTCCTAAATTGTCAATTTCGTATATGAACAATTTTATACGAGTGAGACATCGGACGAAGTTATGTTTGTAAATATAGAATTTTCATAATGACTTTCATACGTGTCATGGTGTGGCACAATCAAAATTCATAACTGATTTCGATGAAATCCCAACCCGAGTATCAGTCATGCCACTGGAATTAGTACGAAGTTTGCTGAGTTTAGTTTTCCACTTTAAATGGCGGACCTGATGGTGGGGATATCCCAGTCATTAAGGGGCAACCAGTTATTAATTCTTTTTCACACCTACATCTTCCAGGTAAGAATATTTTCAAAAGTCACTATATTAGCAAAACTGCACTACTGGCGTCATTAAAAATGCATAAATGACGTCAATTGTTTGACACTGCGCTATGTTTCGATATACAAATATCCAACAAAATGAATATTTAAAGTATATAAAACCAAGGACAGGACTAGATCATATTATAAATTTTATGAATTTTTGCCATATGTAGAGTACACCAATATCAAGCCAGTCAGATAACTGCACAAGAATTTCAGTGATATTTTCACATCTTCCTGACAACAGTTTATACAAATACATTTACATGTACATGTTCTTCGGCTGCAAGATTTAGTCTTTAATCACAAAAACACAGTTTCAAATACTTTAAAGGAAGTTGTTTTAATCACATATGCACCTAAATGTTATGACATAAATTTTAAACATCGGTCAACATTCCAAGGAATTGCAGACTGATTTACACTTTTTTCTGAAATGACCCTCGCATATGTGCCCGTTCAAGGCAAATTCATACCTGAGATTCAATGAAGGTTATATTCCGTTCTGTTCTGTAAGTCATCATAATTCTTTAATTCAACAAAGAGAGGAAGAAATTATGATAACTTACGGAACAGAACAGAGCAGAACAGAAGAGAATATAACCTTCATTGAATCTCAGGTATCAGTTTATTTGAACGGCCGAGTTCAGCAAGATACATATGCGAGGGTCATTTCAGAAAAAAGTGTAAATCAGTCTGTAATTCCTTGGAATGTTGACCGATGTTTAAAGGTTATGTCATAACATTTAGGTGAACATTTGATGAAAACAACTTCCGATAAAATATTTGAAACTGTTTTTCGTCCAACACTGAGTAGAACAAGCCATTTATTTATTTGAAGACCACTTCGTAACTTCTTAACTCTGATCACAAACAGCGAAGTGGAAGGATTGTTGGAATGTCAACTGCGGTGCCCTAACTGTCATGCAAATATATTCAACTGTATATATAACTGTCCCATCAAATATATTCAATCTAATACATTCTGAACTGCGCTTACCTATAAGATTTACCATGCAAAATATGTCTATCCGGGAACAATGTGCATTTCTTATAATGCCACTTAATGTGCAAAATTGAAATATATAGCAACCTGTTCCAAACAGGATTTTGAGGTCATATTATGTAATAGTGAGAATTTAATCAGAGATTTGAAGCAAACAATAGATTAATCTTAATTCGCCATGCTATTTTCTTTAACATGTAATCCTCAAAGGCAATTTATATAATGTTTTATCTGTAGCCTGTCCGATTTTTATGACTTTTTTCCGCCAACCATCAACATATTATGATGTCAGTATGTCATACAAACCAACAAGAGTTTCAGTATTTAAAAGTATAACTTTTATTTTAAATACATATATTTTGCTTATGACAACAGACAAAGACATGTGTCTTATTATAGGCAGATGATATAATTTTTACTTTAAATACTGGTGCTCTTTCAAACTGTGAATGCTTTTAATGCACACCATTCTAAAGCACTTGAATTCACCTTTTAAAAGATAAAAAAAATCATAATAACAAACACTATTTATTAGCAAATGAAAGGATACTGAGGGACCATTTACTTTATTTCTTAATACTCTCGTAAATGATACACATGGCTCAACTGAAATATTTCAAGGGTACGAGTACGTTTATACATCAGTTGGAAAACTATATGCAAGTGTTTCGACCCACTGGCACCCCTCGCGCCTGTTGTTTTATTAGGTGAATAACTGCAGCAGTAAATGTTATAAAATATAATAAACGAAAATAACCAAAAAAAGGTCAAAATCCCAAAAGCAAAATCCACCCAGAGACCCATAGAAAAGAGTGAAGCGCCAATGACGTAACGTCACTGTACGGCTTCGACAACACACCTACATGTACCAAATCTAACACAACGTCACCGCCTAGCAGACACAGAACGTTTAAATAACATTGAATCAACGTTATTGCATAAAAAGCAGTGCCGAGAGGTATAAACAGCCGTGCATCAACCGGCGAAAAGCCGTGTATCAACAAGGGTTTTCACGCGCTGTTGATGCACGTTGACAGAACTTTCATTATGCTTGTGCCGGGCCACTGAAAAAATCCGGCATGCAACTTTGTCTCTCCCGTTTAAGGTCGAATTACAAAAATTGGTGGTGCGCTACCTCATTCGGAACTCCTCGGCCAATTCTATGAATCAGACCTCGGGCGTATGTAAGGCGGAGCAATATGCAGCAAAATCCAACATTTTGTTGTTCGGTCGAAAGTATACGCCGAAGCCGTAGATCTCTAGGTCTACGAATGAATTAATTCTCGACCTGCGACCTTTTACAGCTGTTGCACGGACATTCATTTCATGCTTTGCTGTTGTTAAAACAAAATAGTCAATTATTAATGACGAGACAGAAAATACATTTGCTTCTTCTCATTTTATTATTTACTCGGTGCGACAGGGCGGCCATCTTTGTTTATATCGTTGTTCCTAACAACAGTCGTGTGACGTAAGTAGTCCCACGTCATACATCCGAGGTTGATTCACGGAATTGGCCGAGCGGTGTTCCGATTGGCGCTACCTATGTATGCATATATGACGTCATCATGCCTTTGTAATCTGACGTCATCGTCGAGCGATGTTGTTTACATTCTTACGATGCCAAATGGAGAATAAATAAGTGTTAAAGAAAACATGCATCTCAAGCTTTCAGCAATCAAGAACTGCAGGATGGTATATGAATGGATCAGGCTTGTTCTGCATAGACATTATTGCTGAAGGTATCTGCCTTGTTTTGATTCATTTGCAATCTATTTTGCATCAACTACAACAACCATCTTGGACAATTTTCCGAAATACTGAGGTTGAATAGGATGATGGCAGCCGTTTTGAATAGCTGAATGCTCTCGGGCCTGGAAGACTAATATTAGTTAAGGGATGCACCAGTACGTTGGCTGTCAAACGGTGACAAAATATAGAGCCATTTTTTTCTCTCAAATTTTAACGAATAATTCGTTGAATTTATGTAATAACAGCGATCAAACATTTGTTTCCAATGCATTAACATTTGCCAGGTCCCTCGGGAGATGTTGAAAACCTCGGCCTTCGGCCTCGGTTTGCATGAAAAAACCATGTAGGATCCTTACATTGATTGTATGTAAAGCATAATTTATGCACACTGTTGATGTGAAGTAAAAGAAATGGTAGAGTTGCCATGGACCTCCTGATTGTGGCCAACTCCAAATTTCGGTTAAAGCACTTTCAGGAGTTTTGTGAAAACTTTAGTTAATATTTTACAATGCTGAAAGTATTTTACAAATAACGTACATAAGCATTTACATACGGAGCGTCATGTTGGAATGGAATTGGGCGTTACCCGGAATGTAGATCTATACATACTTACCAAAGGTGAATTTACAAAGAAACAAGATAGTTATTCCGATGCTGACCGACATAGTGACGGCAGTCTCCTGCAAGTTCATTGAACAGAATTCAGACACCTGTCCTGAAATTGAAATATCATTTTTGAAAACAAACTTTTATTTACTTTAGGGTGAGTGAGAAGACCTCATTATGTTTGTGGCCATTTTACAAATGAGTCGCGACATAAGAAAACCAACATAGTGGTATGTATGCCCAACGAAGACTCAGATCAGCCTGGGCATCCGCTGTGCGCTTCAAGGGTAGCTATATGTCCAAGCTAGCTCCATGCAGACAGCGAAGACTCTGATCAGACTGGGTAGATTGCTAGCCTGTCTGAGTCTTTGCTGGGCTCACATGCCACTTAGTTGGTTTTGTCGGGTCACGGCATTATATCAAAAACATGCAGTTTTAGGCGTAGCGTTGACATTGGTTCTAAGTCAAAGCTGCATGTTTCTGCCTTCTAGTAACGCGAATGGGTAAACGTAGAGGAGGCTTATAACTACTCCGCTGGTAAACGTCCATGTCAACATTGGATCAACTGTTGAGAGAAGGTATAATTTGCTCCTTTAAGAGCAACTTGCTTTAAGAGTTAATCCTCGTTTAGGTGGTAGGAAAACTTTTAAGTTTTGTTTTGAAACAAAAAAACGGATGTCTCATCCGCCCCCTCCTCTCTCTCTCTCTCTCTCTCTCTCTCTCTCTCTCTCTCTCTCTCTCTCTCCTCATCCCTTCATAAAAATATAGACGAATTTATGGTCCTTATTCTCTGAACACATATTGGCTTGATATTTGTACCAACTTTCGTGAAAAAATATCTGCAAAAACTTTGAAGTCATAGAGAGGACGTTTCCAAATTAAAAATTACAAAGGGATATTGTCGTGTATTGGTCATGTCGGGACGGTCAGTTAACCTAACCACACTAGTCCTGGGCAGGCTTAGACCTCCTAAGCGGTTAACCAGTACTAAGTGCACATACTTTCGCCAGTAACTGACAACTGCCCTTCTTGAATCAGCGGAAGGAGAAACGAAAGTATGTGGCTAGACCGGGATTCGAACCCAGGACCTCTGACTTACGAGTCAGGTGCCCTACCGTTTGCGCTACCCGGCCCGGCGTGAAATAACCAACTGTTGTACTTAGTAACTTGGTAGAATGACTTTTGACTTTGACATCAATATGGACTCCGGGTTGCTATGGTATCAGATTTATTACGTCATTGGTATAGGAGCATGGCAAACATTGCTTCCATGTTCCATCAATGTTTCAATGACATTACAAATTAAAAATCTTTCGACAGGAACTTCAGAATTTCTCAAACAAATCATTATTCTTAAGTCATTTAATTCTGTGTTAATAATGTATCAAGTTATTCACTTTCAGGTCATAATACAAGAAACATAAATATTAACCCTTTTTAGACCTGATACTCGTTTCGCAAACAGTGCGAACCCACTTAGGACGCAGCAGAATGCGGCGTCTAAACAAGGTCTACACTTGTTAGTGACAGGAATTTCTATGCAAATACAATAATTATTAAACCATCCACCAGAAACTTCTAAATTTAGAAATGGACTCATCCAAAAAAATAAGGATGGACAAGCCCACAGGTCAAAACAAGGTTAAAAGGTTTACCTTTTTTAGTCTTTCCAAATGTATTTCTTCAGTGTCATGCGCAGGATATCAGCAAGTCTCAACTTTCGTCGTGAAGAAATGAACGTCTATTTGAATTAATTGCCTCTGCAAAACTGCGACAAATATTCCATAAACGGTCCGGTAGCTACGAAACCAGTTGAATTATTTAAATACTGCTAGCACAGCATTGTGTTTGAGATAATTCCCCAGAGATGGAAAAGTCTAAAATTTCAATTCATCGATATTGTTCAATTTATTGTCATGCTAAACGAACTTTTGTTTCGCTTTTTCAGATCAGAATTCGAACGCAGTTTGGAATAGCCATTGCTCTAATCGAAACAATATATACCTGTTATTCTCTGTTATACCATAAAGCACCGAAACGATAAGACAGATGTGTCTGCTTATGCTGTGTAGATCACGATCAAACTGCTCTACAGGAGCAGTATAATCAGGGTCCGAACTGTATAATTATATCGCTATGCTATAAATAGTCATCTACCAATCGCCGAGTTGTAAAGTCATATTTCACGAAAAGAAGTCACGTATGTCTCAACATCTGGGGACATCACGGTACAACAGCTATAATGAAATGCATATAGTCGTGTTTTGATAAAACGTATCTGAAGACACGCGCGAAGTGCAGTCACATAATTAGCCTGGTGAAATGCAACATCGGATCAGAGACTGCACAAATAATAAAAATAACCATATGAAAATCTTAAAAAAAAAAAAAAAAAATGAATAAAAGACACGAATAAAATTACCGGAATTGTACAAAAATGGAATACAGTAAAACTTCAGTGTCTAGAATAGCCTTGGGACCTTGAAAATTGGTTCTAGCCGAGGGTAGTTCTAGCCAGGCAGGGTTGACGAGCCATCAGGGTTTGAGCCATTGAAGTTCTATTGTAGTTCGGTTTTAAATTATAGCAATGCATTATCCTACAAATGCAGACGGAATGGCAAACAATGTAGACCCTGATCGGACCCTTGTTCAGGATGTCAATCAGTGCAGACTATGTTTAGAAAGTTATTCAGAATGGCAAATAGTATAGACCCTGATCAGAATTATCCTTCTGTTCGGTTTTACAATTTAATAGTGCATCGTCTAAACTATAATGCAGATGGATTTGCAAACAATGTAGACCCTGATCGGAATGCTCCTTCAGGATGGCAACCACTGTAGGCTCTGACTAGATCGCTCCCTAGGGATGGCAAACAGTATAGACCCTGAAAAGGCTGGTCCTTCGTCTGATCTGGGCCTGTGCTGTTTGCACAGTTCTACCGATATTAAGTTAGTGTCATGACACGGCACGACTGACAACGTGACATGTGCGCCCAGCATAGATTCAGATCAGCCCAGTCTGATCAGAGTCTTCGTTGTTGGTACTGAGTTAGGTAGCTTAAACCCTAAGCTACTCTTTAAGCGCACAGCAAAGACTGTGACCAGACTGGGCGGCTGCTAATGCTGATCTAAGTCTTCGCTAGACGCACATGCATCTTTGTTGGTTTTGTCATATCAGCGCTCATTTCAATTTTAACAAACTACAAATACCTTATGCCCTGATGAAGCAGCTGCTTATTTGCCGACTGGATAGTCAAAAATGTATATATGAAATGGCTTGCAATTATACGATTTGAGCCGCGACACGAGAAAACCAACGATGTGGTTGTGCACCCAACGCAGACTCAGACCAGCCTTGGATTCCGCCAAGTCTGCACAGACACTTCGCTAAGCGCTTAAAGGGCAGCTAAGGGTCCAAGCTACCTCCATGCGGACAGCGCAGACTCTGATCAGACTGGGCGGATGCCCAGGCTGATCTGAGTCTGCGCTGGGCGCACAACCACATTGTTGGTTTTCTCGTGTCGCGGCTCATTTCATTTTAAAGTATTTTAGTCATATGAAGACGATGGGAGGGTGATGACGAAAGATTGTGTGCAATGGAACCCGTTTACATTTGGAAAGATGTCCGCCTCCAGCGGGTCATGAAGCCGGGACCGCTGTACATGTAGATCAGCAGGTCAGCGCTTAACTGACTGAGTTAACGATGCTCCTCAATTTAGTCCAATATTTATGCTCCTGAGGGCTGTTATCTCATGTCGTAACACAGTTTTACTTTTGATAATTGTGATAATTGATCAATAGATTCTCTCATTAATTTTAATAGTTTATTTAGTCGAATGCTTCCCAGCTCCACTATTGGCTAATTAATACGGAAACCAGAAACAATATTGAATCATTGGAGTGAAACTGTCGCCATTTACTCAGGAGACATATGATATGCAGTTCAGAATTTCAGAGTATTTTATTGTTGGAAAATCAATGCCGTGCTTCTGTTCTCTTCATGCTGACATTTTTACTTTTGAATTATTGAGTTGGAAGTGTTATGCTACATAATTTCTATGACACAAGTCATCCTTCTTACTGAAAAAATCAATTAAGGTGGATGGCTAGACTTTCAAGAAAAGCAAATCAGGCAGTTTCATTTTTTTGGGGAAAACTCTCAAATGAAAATAGTAATAATAAAAAAATCCTTCCTGTAATTTTTAGAATAAATTCATTTTTAGGTACGATTGACGCCAATACTTAACCCAGAAAGAAATCCGTGGCTTCCGCTAAGCTCTTTTGTTATTGTACACTAGAGTGTATGGATGGATGGATAACTAGTGGTCCTTTTTAACAGTATGTTAGCTATAACAGGACTATGGGAGGCCGGTGCTTAAGGTAGACGAATACTGAATAGAAATATTGGCGGGGCATTCAAACCATTATACCGTCTAAATAACTCAAAGAGCTATAAAACATTTGGGTAAGAAAAAAACAATTTTCACCGTTTTGTTTTCCTAAAAAACAATATTTTGTATTTCTACATACTTTTTTTTACACATTTTCCATTAAAAGTCATATCTCTAGCACATGAATGCACTTTCATTTCAGCAAATCATATAATCTGTAATATAGGATATTTGAAACAAACTGATAACAAAAAATTGCAGTTTTCTTGTTAATAAGTATATTTTTACATTCTTTGAAAAAATGCAAGAAAATTGAATTTCATGAAAAACGTCATGAAAAATATCATCAATCGATGGGGCATGTATATGCATATTGTTTTTGTAAAACTTACATCGTATGTTAAAGAATAAAACGAAAAAACAAACATTTCACCGTTTTGTTTCCTAGAAAAACAATGTTTAAGTTCAGAATATCCCCAAAACAGACTGCCCAAATTCTGCACCTGCTGCAAGCACAGCCGGTCCTTGCCCTATTATTTATTTTCCTGTTATTCGGTTCTACCACAGAGTAATGTCGACAAAAATGCGCAGATGGAATGGAAACTGTGAAGATCTTGATCATTCTGGTTCCTAAGGAACAGTCTGATCTCAGTGTCCACTGTTTGTACAGACCTATGTGCCGCAAAACTTAGGATCTTTACGGTAGATATTGTAAGTGTATATTATAACTGTATATACTCCACAGTTAGTCGATTTGATGATGAACAATAACTCTGTTTGTTTTTTTAAACAAGCAAGAACAGAGTTCTTCCGGGATCGTCCACCTTAATCCACTGAGCTAAAGTGTATTTTCATAATGTTCGTGAAGTTGGCTGCCAGTTGCCAGTTGCCATTTGCCTATTCAATCGGCAACTGGCAAATGGCAGCTAACTTCACATTCTAGATGCCAATTCGCCAATTCTCGCGAATTGGCAACAGGCAACTGGCAGCTAGATGCCAATTCAATAGATGCGTTTAAGTTGAATAGGTAAATGGCAAACGGCAGCCACATGCCAATTCGCCAATCCCAGTGAATTGGCAACTGGCAGCCCGATGCCTATTCGACTCGAGACGGTTTTTGAGCATACCAGGTGAATAGGCAACTGGCAAACGGCAGTCAGATGCCAATTCGCAATTTCTTGTGAATTGGCAACTGCAAGCCAAGTGCCAATTCGATATGAGAGGATTTAAGCCGATTTAAGCTAAATAGGAAACCGGCAAACGGTAGCCAGATGCCAATTCGCTAATTCTTGCGAATTGGCAACTGGCAACTGGCAGCCAGATGCCAATTGGATTTGAGAGGGTTTAAGACGATTAAAGATACATAGAAAACCGGCAAACGGCAGCCAGATGACAATTCGCTAATTCTTCTGAACTGAAAACTGGCAACTGGCAGCCAGATGCCAATTAGATTCACGAGTGTTTAAGACGATTAAAGTCATGAAGAAAACCGCCAAACGGCAGCCAGATGCCAATTCACTAATTCTTGCGAATTGGCAACTGGCAACTGGAAGCCAAATGCCAATTCGATTCGAGAGGGTTTAAGACAATTGAAGCTACATAGGAAACAGGCAAACGGCAGCCAGATGCCAATTTGATTTTTTTTTATGAATCGGCATCTGGCAACTGGTAGCAAGATGCCAATTCGATTTGAGAGTATTTCAGGCGATTAAAGCAACACAGGAAACCGGAAAATTGGCAGCCAGATGCCAATTCGATTTTTTTATGAATTGGCAACTGGCAACTGGCAGCCAGATGCCAATTCGACTTGAGACTGTTTAAGACGAGTAAACCTACATAGGAAACCGGCAGACGGGAGCAAGATGCCGATTCGAAAAGTTTGTTTGAATTGGGAACTGGCAACCAGGTTCCAATTCGATTTGAGCGGGTTTCAGACGATTAAAGCTAAATAGGATATCGGCAAACGATATCCAGATGCCAATTCGCAAATTCATGTGAATTGGAAACTGGCAATTGGCAGCCAGTTGCCAATTCGATTTGAGAGGGTTTCAGACGATTTAAGCTACACAGAAAACCTGCAACCAGATGCCAATTCCCTGATTCTTGTGTACTGGCAACTGGCAACTGGCAGCCAGATGCCATATCGATTTGAGAGGGTTTAAGACGATTAAAGATACATAGGAAACCGGCAAACGTCAGCCAGATGACAATTCGCTAATTCTTCTGAACTGGAAACTGGCAACTGGCATCCAGATGCCAATTCGATTCATGCGTGTTTAAGACGATAAAAGTCATGAAGGAAACCGGCAAACAGCAGCCAGATGCCAATTCACTAATTCTTGCGAATTGGCAACTGACAACTGGAAGCCAGAAGCCAATTCGATTCGAGAGGGTTTAAGACAATTGAAGCTACAATAGAAACAGGCAAACGGCAGCCAGATGCCAATTTGATTTTTTTTTATGAATCAGCATCTGGCAACTGACAGCCAGATGCCGATTCGATTTGAAAGTGTGTAAGGCGATTAAAGCTACACAGAAACCGGAAAACGGAGGCCAGATGCCAATTCAAATCTTTATGAATTGACAACTGGCAGCCAGATGCCAATTCGATTTGAGACTGTTTAAGACGAGTAAGGCTACATAGGAGACCGGCAAACGGCAGCAAGATGCCGATTCGAAAAGTTTGTTTGAATTGGCAACTGGCAGCTAGGTGCCAATTCGATTTGAGAGGGTGTAAGACGATTAAAGCTGAATAAGAAACCGGCAAACGACATCCAGATGCCAATTCGCAAATTGAAATGAATTGGAAACTGGCAACTGGCAGCCAGTTGCCAATTCGATTTGAGAGGGTTTGAGACGATTTTAGCTACATAGAAAACCTGCAAACGGCAGCGAGATGCCAATTTGCCAATTCTTGTGAACTGGCAACTGGCAGCCATATGCCAATTCAATTCGAGAGGGTTTAAGACGATTAAAGCTAAATTGGAATTAGGCAACTGTCAGCCAGATGACAATTCGCTTTTTCTTCTGAACGGGAAACTGGCAACTGGCAGCCAGATTCCAATTCGATTCATGAGTGTTTAAGACCATTAAAGTCATGAAGGAAACCGGCAAACGGCAGCCAGATGCCAATTCACCAATTCTTGCAAATTGGCAACTGGCAACCGGAAGCCAGATGCCAATTCGATTCGAGAGGGTTTAAGACAATTGAAGCTACATAGGAAACAGGCAAACGGCAGCCAGATGCCAGTTCGATTTTTTTTTATGTATCGGCATCTGGTAACTGGTAGCCAGATGCCAATTCGATTTGAGAGTGTTTAAGGCGATTAAAGCTACATAGGAAACCGGAAAACGGCAGCCAGATGCCAATTTAATTTTTTTTATGAATTGACAACTGGCAACTGGCAGCCAGATGCCAATTCGATTTTTGAGTGTTTAAGGCGATAAAAGCTACATAGGAAACCGGAAAACGGCAGCCATATGCCAATTCAAAATTTTATATGAATTGACAACTGGCAACTGGCAGCCAGATGCCAATTCGATTTGAGACTGTTTAAGACGATTAAAGATACATAGGAGACCGGCAAACGGCAGCAAGATGCCGATTCGAAAAATTTGTTTGAATTGGCAACTGGCAGCCAGTTGCCAATTCGATTTGAGAGGGTTTCAGACGATTAAAGCTTAACAGGAAACTGGCAAACGACATCCAGATGCCAATTCGCAAATTCATATGAATTGGAAATTGGCAACTGGCAGCCAGTTGCCAATTCGATTTGAGAGTATTTAAGACCATTAATGATAAATAGGAAACCGACAAACGACATCCAGATGCCAATTCGCAAATTCACGTGAATTGGCAACTGACAACTGGCAGCCACATGCCAATTCGCTTTGAGACTGTTTAAGACGATTTAAGCTATATAGGAAACCGGCAAACGGCAGCCAGATGCCGATTCGAAAAGTTTTATGAATTGGCAACTGACTACTGGCAGCCAGGTGCCACTACGATTTGAGAGTGTTTAAGACGATTAAAGCTTCATAGGAAAACGGCAAACGACATCCAGATGCCAATTTGAAAATTTTTATTAATTGTCAACTGGCAACTCGCAGCCAGATGCTAATTCGATTTGGGAAGGTTTAAGACGATTAATGCGTCATGGGAAAACGGCAAACGACATCCAGATGCCAATTCGAAAAAGTGTATGAATTGACAACTGGCAACTGGCAGCCAGATGCCAATTCGATTTGACACTTTTAAGACTAGTAAGGCTACATAGGAGACCGGTAAACGGCACCAAGATGCTGATACGAAAAGTTTGTTTGAATTGGTAACTGGCAACCAGGTGCCAATTCGATTTGAGAGTGTTTAAGAAGATTAAATCTACATAGGAAACCGGAAAATGGCAGCCAGATGCCAATTCAATTTTTTAATGAATTGACAACTGGCAACTGTCAGCCAGATGCCAATTCGCTTTGAGACTGTTTAAGATGATTAAAGCTACACAGGAAACCGGCAAACGGCAGCCAGATGCCGATTCGAAAAGATTTATGAATTGGCAACTGGCTACTGGCAGCCAGGTGCCACTGCGATTTGAGAGTGTTTAAGACGATTAAAGCTTCATAGGAAAACGGCAAAACGACATCTAGATGCCAATTCGAAAAATTTTATTAATTGTCAACTGGCAACTCGCAGCCAGATGCCAATTCGATTTGGGAAGGCTTAAGACGATTAAAGATTCATAGGAAAACGGCAAATGACATCCAGATGCCAATTCGAAAAAGTTTTATTAATTGGCAACTGGCAACTCGCAGCCAGATGTCAATTCGATTCGGGAGGGTTTAAGACGATTAAAGCTACATAGAAAATTGGCAAACGGCAGCCAGATGACAATTTGCTAATTCTTCTGAACTGGAAACTGGCAACTGGCAGCCAGATGCCAATTCGATCATTCTTGTGAATTGGCAACTGTCAACTGGCAGCCAGATGCCAATTTGATTTGACAAGGTTCAAGACGATTAAAGCTACATAGGAAACCGGTAGAGCGCAGCCAGATGCCAATCTAATTTTTTTTAATGAATTGTTGACTGGAAACTGGCTTTCTATTATACGAGGGTCATTTCAGAAATAGTGTAAATGAGTCGGCCATTCCTAGGAATGTTGACCGATTTTTGAAATTTATGTTTTAACTTTCAGGTTTACATATCACCCAATGGCATTCACACAAAAAATTTTAGGCTCTGGTATTTTCTTCAAAATATGCCTTGACAATTGTTGTTAGGGTAAGGACACTGAGTAGAAACAGAAGGAATACTTATGTAAAGACAAATTCATACTTTCTAAACTCTGGATACAAGCAGCTCTGGATTGATACCTATAATACCTGTTATACTGAAAATATTCCAGTAAAAAAAAACATTGTATTGGCCTTGCTAACACACAAGACTTACCTTGCAAGATATGCTAATCATGGAACAATGCGCGTTTCTGATGACGTCACTTCCTGCGCTAAATTGAAATGTATAGTGAGTTGTTTAAACTTCGATTTTGAGGTCAAATTAAGTGAAAGTAATTGATGGTGATAGATATGAAACAAAAAATAAATAAGATTTAATTCGTCATGCTTGTTTTTGTTATAAATAATCTTTAATGGCACCTTATGCTCTTTTGTCAGTGGCCTACCTGATTTTTTACGATAAGTTTCCCCACCCACCCATATATTTCAATGTCAGTTTGTCATATTAAATAACAAGTCTTTCAAGTCTTTATATATGACTATTTCTATCAATATGTCCCTCTAATTTTTGACATTAAAGAAAGTTAAATATATTGAGCCTGTGTCTTTTTATTAGAAGATAATTTCATTTTATTGTTTTGTATTTAACATGAATTGCTGCTACTTTGCAACTTCCAGCACGGGGTCTGCACACGTATCATCCAGTTTCATCAGTGATTTGATGCCAGTCGCAACAAAATATAGTGACCTAATCATTTCAGTAATAAAATGTCTGTCATTTGTTGAAATTGGATGTGACTGAGTCAAAAATCACAATTTTATTGATAAAATGCATTTATAATAACTTTGCATTTATAACCACATAGCAGACAAAAAATCTCGTTTATTATGTTACTTGTGTAGAATCTGGAAACAATTTCTCTATAACTTTCTTATTTTACATTGAAAGGACAGTATTGCGTGTTTCTTCATTAAAATATATAATTTTCTCATTCAGCAAACAGCAATAGAAACGAGAGACTTTCAGTGCAAATGTATAGTTTCCAGTATCCACACCCTTATGACGTATAAGCACGTGCTGTCATGCATGGGTAACTTAGAAATTCTTTTAATGCATACCATTCTAAAGCACTTGAATTTAGCTTTCCGATGATATATAACACCACTGCTAAATATCAGCCAATAGGCTACCCTATGATCATTTACATTATTTCTGAAATGCCCCTCGTATTATATCCAATAACATTACTAAGTCGTTGGGGCACCACCAATGACTTCGAAACAATCCCTTTCCACCTTGTCCTGTCTTCAGCTGCCCTGGTTGAGCTGGCGAAATCCATTCCTGTCCACTCTTTGATATTGTCTTACCATCTCTTCTTCTGTCTATCTCTTCTTATTTTTTCTTTCACTGTGCCCTGAAGAATCGTCTTTGCTAAACCAGAAGACCTTGAGGTGTGGCCAAACCACCTAAGTTTCCGTTTCTCGACCAGTGTCAGGAGTTCATCATATTCTCCAAAGGCAACTAGCAGCCAGATGCCAGTTCGATATGAGAGCGTTTAAGACGATTAAAACTACATAGCAAAACGGCAAACGACTATCAGATGCCAAATCCCCAACTTCTTGTCAACTGGGAACTGGTAAACGGCAGACAGATGCCAATTCCCTAATTCTGTCGAAGTGGCAACTTGCCATTGGTAGCCAGATGCCAATTCGAGATGAAAGGGTTTAAGACGATTAAAGCTACATAGGAAACCGGCAAACGACATCCAGATGCCAATCCGAAAATTCTTGTGAACCGGCAAACGGCAGCCAGATACCAAATCGAAATTTTTTGTGAATTGGCAACTGGCAACAGTAAGCCAGATGCCAATTTGATTTGAGACGGTTTAAGACGATTAAAGCTACCTAGAAAACCGGCAAATGACATCAAGATGCCAATTCAAAAAGTTTTATGAATTGGCAACTGGCAGCCAGATGCCAATTCGATTTGAGAGTGTTTAAGGCGATTAAAGCAACATAGGAAACCGGAAAACGGCAGCCAGATGCCAATTCAAAATTTCTATCAATTGGCAACTGGCAACTGGCAGCCAGATGCCAATTCGATTTGAGACTGTTTAAGACGAGAAACACTACATAGCCAACCGGCAAACGGCAGCAAGATGCCGGTACGAAAAGTTTTATGAACTGGCAACTGGCAGCCAGATGTCATTTCCATTTGAGCGGGTTTAGGACGATTAAATCTTTATAGGAAGCCAGCAAACGACATCCAGATGCCAATTCGATTCGACAGGGTTTAAGACGATTTAAGCCAAGTAAAAAACGTCAAACGGGAGCCGAATGGCAGTTCGGAAATCTTGAGAATTGGCAACTCGCAACTGGCAGCCAGATGCCAATTCGATTTGAGAGGGTTTAAGACGAATAAAGCTACTTAGGAAACCGGCAAACGGCAGCCAGGTGCCAATTTGAAAATTTTTTTGAATTGGTAACTGGCAACTGGCTGCCGGATGCCTAGTCGATTCGAGAGGGTTTGAGACGTCTAAATCTATCTAGGAAAACGGCAAAAGACATTCGTCCATAATTCTTGTGAATTGGCAACTGGCAACTGGCAGCTAGATGCCAATTCGATTTGAGAGTGTTTAAGACGATTAAAGCAACATCGGAAATCGGCAAACAGCAGCCAGATGCCAATTCGAAAATCCTTATGAACTGGCAACTGGCAGCCAGATGTCAATTCCGTTCGAGGGGGTTTAAGAAAATTAAAGCCAAGTCAAAAACCGGCAAACGTCAGCTAGATGCCAGTTCGCTAATTCTTGTGCACTGGGAACTGGAAACTGGCAGCCAGATGCCAATTCGATTTGAGTGGGTTTAAGACGATTAAAGCTACTTAGGAAACTGGCAAACGGCAGCCAGATGCCAATATTTGAAATTTTTTATAAATTGGTAACTGGCAAGTAGCAGCCGGATGCCTTTTCGATTTGAGAGGGTTTGAGGCGACTAAATCTATCTAGAAAAACGGCAAACGACATTCATATGCCAATTTGCAAATTCTTGTCTATTGGCAACTGGCAGCCAGATGCCAATTCGATTTGAGAGGGTTTAAAACGACTAAAGCTACATAGGAAACCGGCAAACAGTAGCCAGATTCCAATTCGCTAATTCTTATGAACTGGCAAATGGCAGCCAGATGCAAATTCGATTTGAGAGGGTTGAAGACGATTAAAGCCAAGTCAAAAACCGGCAAACGTCAGCCAGATGCCAATTCGCTAATTCTTGTGAACTGGCAACTGTCAACTGGTAGCCAGATGCCAATTCGATTTGAGTGTGTTTAAGTCGATTTAAGCTATATAGTAAACCGTAAAACGGCAGCCAGATGCCAAATTTGAATTTTTTTTTGAATTGTTAACTCGCAACTGGCAGCCAGATTACAATTTGATTTGAGTCTGTTAAGACGATTAAAGCTACAAAGGAAACCGGCAAACGGCAGCCAGATGCCGATTCGAAATGTTTTATGAATTGGCAAGTGGCAACTTGCAGCCCGATGCCAATTCGATTTGAGCGCCGGGGTTTAAGACGATTAACGCTACATAGGAAACCGGCAAACGGCAGCAAGATGCACTTCGCTAATTCGTGTCAGTTGGCAACTGGCAATCAGATGCCAGTTGGAGTTGAGAGTATTTAAGAGGATTAAAGCTACATAGGATACCGGCAAACGGCAGCCAGATGCCAATTCGCAAATTCTTCTGAAACGGCAACTGGCAACTGTCAGCCAGATGCCAAATCTACCTGAGAGGGGTCAAGACGATTAAAGCTAAATAGGAAACCGGCAAACGACATCAAGATGCTAATTCGCAAATTCGCAACTTGCAGCCAGATGCTTATTCGATATGAGGCGGTTTGAGACGATTAAAACTACATAGGAAACCGGAAAACGGCAGCCAGATGCAATTTGCTAATTCTTGTTAATTGGCAACTGTCAACTGGCAGCCAGATGCCAATCCGATTTGAGAAGGTTAAATACCTGTGGAATCTGCATTTTAGAATACAGTTCACCTAGATATTACACGGTAGTAATACCAATTTCCCAACCTGTCGACCGAGCCGTTCAATTACCATACATGAAAAAGTGACTGTGGACCGAGGCAATAACAACAGTATCATCTCAGCTATTAACAAACGTGACATTTACCGTTAATGGCAATGCTTACGACTGAATTCTCGGTCGAAAGCCATTTTTATAGAACCGACTCGGTCGACAGCATAGGTGGCAAAATTGGTGTAACCACCGTGTCTTATGGACTCATAGATTCAATGTTTCCAGATACATTAAGTACCCTTTTTGCATGTTGCGGCTCATATGATGCTGTTATACAATAGAAGATGATATTTTCTTAGGCTCCTATTCTTCCCCTGCGATCCTTTATTTTTCAGTAAAATAGCGAACGAATATGTAGCTATTAGATGGTTCACTTTTAGACATTAGTCATAAAGGTTTGTGCCTGTAAAATCCTAAGGACCCATTTATGGTGTTTGTGAGCAGCAAAGACTCTGATCAGACTGCAAAGATGCAGACTGGTCTGAACCTTTGCTGTTCGCATTTTCCATAAGCACCATGCTGCGTGTCACGGCTCATAACAGCGCCTTGCACAGGTCGAGGCTCAAGCAAGCTAAATTGAGACGTTTAGTGATGGAGTTGCAAAAGTCTATACTCAGCCGAGGAACCCAGTGCGTGATCAGTGGTCCTCATCCCTGCCCGCACCCGTATATATAAGAGGCAGTCAAAATCACTGAGCCAGACGTAGACATAGATACAGGTTCGTTATTTGGAAACCATTCAGTTTTTGCCTGCCCATCTATATAAAGATGCAGGCATGTACAGGGACCTCACATCATGTATAATGGACTCTCGGCTTAACAACTACTTCGTCTACTAAAAGTTGAAGATTTCCAGAAATAATCAAGTTTACATTATTCATTTTTTTTTTCGTTTAATGATTCCAAAAGAAAAACAATACCCGTTTTATACCGTAGTCTTTCGAAAACACTAAGCCGCATTACTCCATTGCCAGACCCGTGTTATCCCGCAGCGCCCATTGAGGTATATTCGCAATTTATGTATGATTCTGGTCGGCTCAGCGTAGAGATTCTAGCTAACTGAAGATGCTGATGCATGAATAACATGCAAAAAATAGAATTGTCAAGAATATTGACTAAAAAGACCTGTTTGAAGGTAAAGTGGTGAGTTTGATTGTGGCAGCATATTTAAAAAAAATAGTGTAAGTTTTGCCAAACAAAAAACATCGTTAGCATATGAAAGATATATTGGTTGGAATTAAGAAGTGTTAGATAAAACTTACATCTTAATTTGTCTGTGAAATCTAACTTTTTCTGAAAAGTCACCTGTAAACAATCGCCGTGCTACGCCGTGTTTCTCCGTGCTATACGATTAACGAATACAATGGCCCGTGCTACACTTGGTTGAATACTATTAAAGCTAATAATAGTATTATGAGAGTGTCAAGGGTTGTAGTCCCCCGGAAAGGCAATGATGTTGACATGAGGGTAGCTCCGGGAAATTGTTTACCTTTTGCCTCCCAGGTAGAGAATTTTACCGATCTTTTTTGTGCGCGTTTGTTTTGTTTCCTTATACAAAATGGCCGAATCGGAGACACAATGAATACGTAATTGCGAGTGCAGAGCGCAAATGGCCACCACTGGTACGCGACCACCACTGGTCGCACGCCAGTACCAATCTTATGCAATTACATTTTAACACGATCGTTATTTTGCCCGATATAGACAAAAAAGAAAGTTGGCATGATAACTTTCACGTTAGATCCGGCCTGGCGTGCATGTGCAAATGACGTAGAATCAAAAGAAATAAAAGTATTTGCCTTGTGTTGTAATGTTATTAGAGTATGTTTAGTCGTTCAGATGCATGCCCGTTGGGTGAGTGATATAATTACTACGCATCTGAACCGCTAACCGTCCTATCTTATCAACGACAAAACACGGCAAAGGATCTATTATTTCTAAGGTCAAACACTTATGAACGTCACCCCAACGATTACAACATAGTTTTCCCCTTGTCAAAAGCGGAGGGATATTACTTTTCCCTTGTCCGGTCGTGTGTTCATCCATTCAGACATAGACCCAAACTCTTGTGAGTTGGACCAGATACTCTTTTATAATATGAAGTCTCTGTTAGTCAGTGGATAACGTCGTGTCATAAAAATTGTATGACTACACGTGTAATAACGCTTTGGCGCGTAGACGTAACATCACTGACGACGCCCATGTCAACAATGCATTTTCTTCTCGAAATATTGTCCATTTCGAAGGCGATAAAACCCAATTTTAGCCGTAGGCTCGTTTCATAAATTTCATATGAAATGACCATGTATAAAAATTGTAAAATTCGGTTTCTATAACACTGGTTCAAATAATATTGTTATTGACTCGAAAAGTTTAATTATTACTCTTTTATCATATGACGTCGCTACTGAGAGTGTAATAAAGCCATGCATTAAAAACGATAATCCACTAGTGGATTAAATATGCAAATTACGTCGTAACGTTATGCGTTGAATTCCATAAAACGTCACGTTTTCTATTGGCGAAATCGTAACGTTTTAGTGCAAAATTTGCTAATAAAATGCAATTTTAGTGTCATATGATAAATAGAATCTTGCATTCGTGCCCCTGTATTACTGAATTTATTAAACTCGTTGGTGAAAACGATAAGATGCTCGGCATAGCCTCGCATCTTATCTTTTTCCCCAACTCGTTTAATAAATTCAATAATACATGCGCACTCATGTAAGATCCTCTATTCATAAGTTCATCCCTACAACACCATCTAGAAAAACTACAATCCTGAAGATACTAATTTAGTGAGCAGTAACTATTGAACAGTTTATTTTCAGTTTATTTAAGAATTAAAGAATCGGGGGTATAAGTATTTATGTTGGAAACACGCCATTTGTATGCTAAACTCTAGCTTGCAATATAATTTTTAATGGTGGCGTCACATTGTCCCGATATTGACACCCGATGGCCATACGAATATGAAATTTTGAATTACGAGCAAAGTTGGTACCGAACTTGGTCAACATCCAATCAACAACCAAAGAAAGTACGATGCCTACAGAATGTCCTGCAGTGGCCCTCGAACCACACATGAAGGCTATGCGAAGGGTATACGAAGATGTGTATTTTTGATAAGATGTTTACCAGAAGTACACATCATGGTCACATGATGGTAACACGACGTCGGATTGAAAGTGCGATCCAAACAAACTAGGTTACGAAAGCGTCACGTGACCTCCCGATGGAATAAGCAAAACATATGGCAATCCTTTTAACTATTTTTTTCTGTTTTATAGGTATCTAATATGCTATAGGTTATCTTATTTCCTAATTAAGATATCTTGTATACTATATAAGATATCTAATATAACATAAGAGATGTCCAATATAGTATATAAGACATATAATATTGAATATTAGATTTCTAATATATTATATAGATAGATATCTTATTTAATATACAAGTTATCTTAAATGTGAAAATAGATATTTAACATATGGTATTATATATCTAATCTGTTATATATCTTATATACTATAAATGATATCTGATAAAATATTTAAGATATCGTGTGATTTTTTCAAGTAAATGAGATTAAGAATAAATAAGATATCTGAAAAATTAAATAAATTTATTTTATATACTTTACTAGATATCTATATAGAATACCAGATATCCTATATAGTATTTCAGATATCTACATTAAATGAGATATCTTATATAGGTATCTTATTTAACAAATAAGATACTTCTATATTAAAATATCTTATATACCGTATCAGATATGTGCTTTTTTTAGAAATGAGATATCTCATTTGCCATATTAGATATCTTATATTGCTTATAAGATATCTAACATATCATATACGATATCTAATATAATATATCAGATACCTGATACATTAAATAACATATCTTATATGTTTATATATATATGTTCTGCTCAAAGTTAGAAGCGGTACAATTCCGGAATCGTCCTGCGCAAAGTAGAAATTCTCACTTTGTATAAAAATTCCGGAATTGCACCGGTACAATTCTAGAATTGCGCAAGGGAGTCGGTTAGTTTATTGAATAGGTAAATGTCCCTGCGCAAAGTGAAGTGGGAATCTTCGGAACAAAGTGAGACTCGTATGTTTTATTCAAAGAGAAATACAAAATGTATGGAGATGATAAAAATATTACTAAAAAAAAACTGAGATGACATTTTTTTTTCTTTTTCTTTTAACTTTTTTTTCAAATATTTGCACTAGTGTATCGTTAAGAAATTAACTTAACAATCTTCCATTATCTTTTTTATCTACTTCTTTTCACCTGCTGTTTTTTTCTTTCCTTCGTTGTTATTGTTCTAATTCTCATAACGATGTTCTCCAAGGGAACAGATCCATAGTTGTCTAAAACTAAACATAATTCTCGCTTTGTCCCGATTCCCACATTGCGCATAGACAATTCTGGAATTGTCTTGCGCAAGGTAAGAATTCCCACTTTGCGCAACAAAGTGAGAATTACAACTTTGCGCGGTACAATTCCGGAATTCCGGAATTGTACCGATTCCTTCTTTGCGCAGAACATATATAAGATGCCTTTAACATAATAAATATCTAATTTATTATATAAGATATCTTCTTTCATAAATAAGGTATCTTCTTTCGTAAATAAGATCTCTTTATACCCATATAAGGTGTCTTCGTTTATAAATAAGATGTCTTTATTCAAATGCCAAAATGAGATATCTTGTATATCAGATATCTCTATATCTCATATGAGATATCTTAAATACGATATAAGATGTCTCATTTCTCAAAACATACCCGCTGTATTAAATATCTTATTTAACTTTTAAGTTATCTTACATTTTATCTTATGTGTTAAATAAGATATTTGATACAACTGAAACTTAAGTCTTCAAGGCGCGCTAAGTAGTGTACTCGGTTACCTGTTACCTGGAGCGAGTATTAATGTGAATGCAGTTATTTCCCTTAGACCCGCGAAGCGATAGGTATTAATCGATATTAGGAATGTCAAATCGATGACCATATCCCCGGATCTGTACAGGTGTTGAACTTCTCTGAAGCCGGTTTTTTGTCATCACTGTATTTGATATTTATCAGCATAATAACAATACGAAGGAGCTGGATGGATTTTAACAATATGGGTTTTCTTTTTCTTAGATCAAATCAATTTACTTTTCTCACTTGTTCACTTTTGTTCTAATAAGTCTTTTTTCCACATATTTAGGTCAATTTCGTAAGGATAGGCGAGAAAAATAGATCTTATTATTGGTCGTTTTAGTTTCTGAGAACAAAAACATAAAACAATAATACTTATAATAAATTATGATATTTCGATCCCTCTTTGACGGTCTCAGCTTTACGGAAGGATTAAGCCTGGTACAAACACCCATCCACCCACATGTTTTTTTTTTTTTTTTGCCCCGCCCATTGGGGCTCGAGAAATATATATAGGCTGTCTGATGCTTCTGCGGCAGCGGCTGCTAGACCTGGGTGCCATTTATAGCAGGCCGAGTTATTCTAGTAGTCCTACAAATTCAGAGGCATTATCTCGACATGACTAAAATATTATTTTCTGGGACGTTAAACCACCACTCAACAACTTTTTTCTTTTGACTTTCTGTTTTGACAAAACTGTTCAAAAGTTTTATGCACATGCCGTCTTTCGGCTTTCTGCTAAGCTGCGTTATTAAAAAATTAAGTTTAAACATTTACGATTAGTATTTAAAAGTTGCCTTACAAAACAAAAAGAAATGAGTCGCGACACGACAAAACAAACAAAATGGCATGTGCGCCCTGCGAACACTCAGATCAGCGTGGGTATCCGCCCAGTCTGATCAGAGTCTTCTCTGTCCGCGAAGAGGTAGCTTAGCCCATTGGTTATCCTGCCCAGGCTGATCTAAGACTTCGCAGGGCGCTATGGCACTGTGTTCGTTTTGTTGCGACGCTGCTAAAAGTACTATTTTCAGACGATCTTTAATATATATCGGATTGAATATCAATTTCTGACTTTCATTGCCCTTAGCGAGTGTAAATGTTTTGACAAGACATGTGACCGAATTTCACACCTTCCGACAGATGGCGTGTCGACAACAGCGGCTCAGTAGGCTTCTCAGTCGATGACTTAAGCAAACAATTAAATGAGCCTTGACATGACAAAATACAGCTGCATGAGCGCCCAGCGAAGACTCAGATCAGCCTAGCCATCCGCCTAATCTGATCAGAGGCTTCAATATCGGCATGGCATGGAGGTAGCTCAGAGTATTAGCTACCCTTTAATCGCACAGCAAAGACTGGGTGGCTGCTTTGGCTGATCTGCGTCTTCGCTGGGTGCGCATTCCACTTTGCTTGTTTATCGTGTCGCGGCTCGTATGAGGAAAATTATGAAAAATGACCAGAAAAAAGTGGCCCGGCCTTGGCCGGTGACTAGTGCCTTGTATCTTCGTATTTCTAACTGTTTTTAATTCTGACTAAATTTAATTGCAACATGAGAACAGCTTGCCCATTTTAAATGGTTTGCGCAGAGGCACAGCCTGATTTGATCACACATGTTTAAAATATTTTAATCAGAAATTCGGATCAGTTCGGTTTGTGCAGAAACATGTTTGGTTATACAAACATATACTAAAATTAACAAAAACAAAAATTATTAAGTGATCATAGACTCAGACCAGTGTTTCGCAAGTGCATAAGCTGGTCTGAGTTAGTTTGCATATTGATCAATCTATACTGTTTAAACTAAAATATATATTGTAAGTCATGCCCGAAACCGTGAATAACTAATTCCCGATAAATTGAATGTTGCAGCTTTATATTTTTTGGCATTTATCTTTGGTTGTTTCATGATGAGTTCATTTCAAACTTAAATGAGATGACAATTATTGTAACTGATAGGAGGTAATATCGGATTTTATGATCGATAATCGATTAATGCACGCGTAATAAACATGTTACTTATACTGTATACATAGCGTATTATCAACGTATTCCGATCAGCTTGCGCAAACTGTTCAGACACTGTTTGATCTTATCATTTTGCACATATCAGAGGCTGATAACATTGCGCAGATGCACAAGCCTATTATCGTAAGTACTCACTTTAGCAGAAATACCAAAAATAGCACAAAATTAATCCTTTCTAGCTTCACTTAAAACAGTCATATATTAAAGGGACGAAGTTTCATTATGGACAGAAATATTACCAATAAAGTGAAGCATAAAAACACAATATTTCTATAGCCTTGCAAGAAAAATGTTTCATAGCATTTTTTCCTTAGCTATGCGTACTATGCTATAGTAAGGTTCCTTACACAACGTTACGAGGAAATCTTCATCATTATTTAGTTTCTTACAGTCAACGGTTTTTCGACAATACTGTAATATCTAAAGAGAGCAATTATGATACATGTCTCCTAATAATAAATGAGCAAATTTACAAGTTAGCTAGTCAATAAAAATCTTCTAAGATCCTACCCTGTGACAGACAAAACATATTTCGGTTTCTTTGATAAATACGCACCACCACAGTAGTATATAAGATATCTCATTTAATATAGATATCTGATACATCATTTTAGATACTTTAAAAATTGTATATAAATAAGTATATAAGATGTCTTTTTTCTCAAAACATATCTGCTGGACATGATATCTTATTTTACTTTCAAGTTATCTTATATTTAACTTTTAAGTTATATTATATGTTAAATAAGACATCTAATATAGTATATAAGATATCTCATTTAATATAGATATCTGATACATCATTTTAGATACTTAAAAAAATTGTAGGTAAGTCTGATTTTTTTCTGATCAGTTTAGAAAAATTATCGTATGGGATATGATATAAATGTAATGCTACAGTTGGCGTGTTAAGTGATTAACCCAATTATGGTTAAAAAGTTTGCTTCCCTCTTTAATTGCACGCCGGTTGGTCAGGCATCAGACTCAATGATGGGCCCGACATAAAGCTGCTTAATTTAGTTGGTTGGGGCCGGAGTTTGCCTTGTCTGTTGCTTGGTTATTTGGGTTCAACTCATAGTTTTCTTTTGCTCCGTATTTCAGTGGTGTTGTCTGACTTCCCAGGAGTCTCCTGGTGTCGCAATACGTTCTTTTCGTTGAGTCCCCATCTCTGATTCATCTCAGGCCTTATCCGTGATTTGTTTGTTTCCGGTGACGATTCATTGGTGAGTTAGGAAACCTTCATGCGGACCAAAGAGCTAACTTAATGTTTCAAACCACTGCAGATGCAGAGGGCGAGGTTTGGTCCAGTAAAACTAGTTTAAGCCCCAAGTAATCTTGTGCTGACCGTTCCAAGGCGATACTTCTGTTGCTGTTCCTTGATATTATATTGTGGTGTGTCCGCTTGTCTATGGTCTCTGGCGGTTTGGTCACCTGTATTGCTGCCCAATCTGCCTTCTGTTTTGTTTTGTTTTGCAATTAAAATAAAAAAAATAAGTAAAAATAGATGTTGATGCTGTTATTGGGGTAGCTGAATGACCATCTGTTTGGGAAAGAGCTGCTCATTCAGTTTAATGTGCGTGTCTTTCGTAAACATGTGTCAGTTTCTGTGTGTATGTGCTTCTTTCCCTACTGGTTTTGAGAGCGGAATGTGGGATTTGATCGTATCATTTCCTGATCATTGCCTATCTTTTTACTTTATTATATCAGATCTCTTATGTATCTTATCATAGGTCTCTTAAACAGGATAAATGGTAAAATGGATTGCCATAAAAACAAGACAAGTACATAATTACTGTTATTTCAGCTTTGAGAGCTACACAAATGACGAGGAAGACGCTCTGACGCTGCCCTTATATATGTCCACGTTATCATGACACACAAGACTTAAACGCTTGAACTATTCAAATTCGGCTGACTTCGCCATATCGATGCCATCGTACTACACTTCTATGGCTACACACCGGTATAACGAGAGCTTTACGAAGTCGTGTTGCATTCCGAAGACAATCGGGCTGCTTTTGTTTCCTTCGTAATGTCTTCGTGAGGCGAAAAATGCCCGATGGCACCGATGATCACACGAAGTAAAGACGAAGATGACATGATTAGACAAGATGCCCTCACGATGGCCTTACGAAGGCAAAATGGACACACGAAGTCAACACAAAAATGAGCCTTCGCAATGTCATTCGGCAATTTTTTTTGCATGCCAAAGATTTTGCCACCGCTCACGAAGTTGCTGCCGAAGCAAGAGAAAATCATCCGGCGGTCATACGATGGTTTTAGATGCTCTCACGAATGATCCGATGTTATTACGATCAGAGCCGAATTTGAACATTTCCATTATCGTATGGCCATCAGGTGTCATTATCGGGACAGTGTGATGCCTGCATAATCGATTGCATGGCATCTTTCAAGCAGTATTTCTCCGAATCTCTTGTTCAGTTATAACACTCTATCCCACAGTCACCTGCTAACTATGAAAGACAGATTTACTCCGTGGTTAGAATAAAATAAAGCAAACAGTATTTGAAAATGTCATCGATGTATGTATTTACAGAGAGACCACAGCTTCCTAACTGCTGAAAGTGAAAGACCCACCTCCGTAGCCGAGTGGCTTAGGTCGTTTACTTCAAGTCACTGTAACCTCTAACTGATTGAGGGTCGTGGAATCGAGCTCTAGATACCGACCATGTGTCTTTATGTGAAAAAAAAGGCAGTTGCTTACGGGGGATGAGAGATTGGGACTGGTTCTTCCCAGTAACGAATTTATACTCCACGTTGCCAGTTGCCAATTCATTACAACTTCGGAATAGGCATTTGGTTACAGTTTGCCAGTTGCCTATTTAGATTTTGGCATTTGGCTGTCAGCTTCCAGTAACTGTTCCCTATTAATATTTTCTAGTCTGAAGCCCTCTCACTTAGAAATGCCAGCTGGCTGCCAGTTGCCACTTCACCAGGATTGACGAATCGACAACTAGCTGCTGTTTGCCGGTTGCCCATTTGAATACTTGTCTCTTTAACTGCCTCAATTTGAATTCGCATCTGACTGACAAATGCCAGTGCCAATTCACATTAATTTGCGAATCGGTATCTTGCTGCCATTTACAAGTTTTCTATTCACCCGCTAAGCTCTAACTGGCATCTGGCTGCCCATTAACAGTTGCCACTTCGCATGGACCGCGAATTTGCATCGTGCTGCATTTCGCCGGTTGCCTATTCACCTGTTATTCTCTATAACTGCATCAAAACTACCCGAAAACGAATTGGCTGCCAGTTGCCAGTTCATAAGAATTAGCGAATTGGCATCTGGCTACTGTTTGCCGGTTTCGCATGTAGCTTTAATCGTCTTAAACCCTCACAAATCGAATTGGCAACTGGCGGCCAGTGGCCATTTGCCAATTCACAAGAATTTGCGAATTGGCATCGGAATGTCGTTTGCCGTTTTCCTAGATAGATTTAGTCGTATCAAACCCTCTCGAATCGAATTGGCATCCGGCTGCCAGTTGCCAGTTACCAATTCATAAAATTTTTCGAATTGGCATCTGGCTGCCGTTTGCTGGTTTCCTTAGTAGCTTAAATCGTCTTAAACGCTCTCAAATCGAACTGGCATCTGGCTACCAGTAGCCACCCGCAAATTCGCGAGAATTAACGAACTGGTATCTGGCTGCCGTTTGCCGATTTTTTACTTGGCTTTAATTGGCTTAAAGCCTATCGAACGAATTGGCATCTGGCTGCCAGTTGCCAGTTCATAAGAATTAGCGAACTGGAATATGACTGCCGTTTGCCGGTTTCTCAGTAGCTTTAATCGTCTTTAACCCTCTCAAATCGAACTGGCATCTGGCTGCCAGTTGCCAGTAGCCAATTTACAAGAATTAGCGAAATGGCATCTGGCTGCCGTTTGCCTGTTTTTTACTTGGCTTTAATCATCTTAAACTCTCTGGAATCAAATTGGCATCTGACTGCTAGTTGCCAGTTGCCAGTTCATAAGAATTAGCGAATTGGCATCCGGCTGCCAGTTGCCAGTTACCAATTTATAAAAAAAATTCAAATTGGCATCTGGCTGCCGTTTGCTGGTTTCCTTAGTAGCTTTAATCGTCTTAAACGCTCTCAAATCGAACTGGCATCTGGCTACCAGTTGCCACTCGCCGATTCTCGGGAATTAACGAACTGGTATCTGGCTGCCGTTTGCCGATTTTTTACTTGGATTTAATTGGCTTAAAGCCTATCGAATCGAATTGGCATCTGGCTGCCAGTTGCCAGTTCATAAGAATTAGCGAACTGGAATATGACTGCCGTTTGCCGGTTTCTCAGTAGCTTTAATCGTCTTTAACCCTCTCAAATCGAACTGGCATCTGGCTGCCAGTTGCCAGTAGCCAATTCACAAGAATTAGCGAAATGGCATCTGGCTACCGTTTGCCTGTATTTTACTTGGCTTTAATCATCTTAAACCCTCTGGAATCAAATTGGCATCTGACTGCTAGTTGCCAGTTGCCAGTTCATAAGAATTAGCGAATTGGCATCCGGCTGCCAGTTGCCAGTTACCAATTTATAAAAAATTTCAAATTGGCATCTGGCTGCCGGTTGCTGGTTTCCTTAGTAGCTTTAATCGTCTTAAACGCTCTCAAATCGAACTGGCATCTGGCTACCAGTTGCCACTCGCCGATTCGCAGGAATTAACGAACTGGTATCTGGCTGCCGTTTGCCGATTTTTTACTTGGATTTAATTGGCTTAAAGCCTATCGAACCGAATTGGCATCTGGCTGCCAGTTGCCAGTTAATAAGAATTAGCGAACTGGAATATGGCTGCCGTTTGCCGGTTTCTCAGTAGCTTTTATCGTCTTTAACCCTCTCAAATCGAACTGGCATCTGGCTGCCAGTTGCCAGTAGCCAATTCACAAGAATTAGCTAAATGGCATCTGGCTGCCGTTTGCCGGTTTTTTACTTGGCTTTAATCATCTTAAACCCTCTGGAATCAAATTGACATCTGACTTCTAGTTGCCAGTTCATAAGAATTAGTTCATAGAATCAAATCGAATTGGCAACTGGCTGCCAGTTGCCTATTCACAAGAATTTGCGAATTGGCATCGGAATGTCGTTTGCCGTTTTCTTAGATAGATTTAATCGTATAAAATCTCTCGAATCGAATTGACATCCGGCTGCCAGTTGCCAGTTACCAATTCACGAAAAATTTCAAATTGGCATCTGGCTGCCGTTTGCTGGTTTCCTAAGTAGCTTAAAAGCTCATAAATCGAACTGGCATCTGGCTAACAGTTGCCACTTGCCAATTCGCGAGAATTCATGAAATGGTATTTGGCTGCCGTTTGACGGTTTTTTACTTGGCTTTAATCGTCATAAACCCAATCGAATCGAATTGGCATCTGGCTGCCAGTTGCCAGTTGCCAGTTCATAAGAAAAACCGAATTGGCATCTGGCTGCCGTTTGCAGGTTTCCTAAGTAGCTGTAATCGACTTAAACCCTCTCAAATCGAACTGGCATCTGGCTGCCAGTTGCCAGTAGCCAATTCACAAGAATTAGCGAAATGGCATCTGGCTGCCGTTTGCCTGTTTTTTACTTGGCTTTAATCATCTTAAACCCTCTGGAATCAAATTGGCACCTGCCTGCTAGTTGCCAGTTCATAAGAATTAGCGAATTGGCATCTGGCTGCTGTTCGCCGGTTTCCTATGTAGCTTTAATCGTCCCAAACCCTCTCAAATCGAATTGGCAACTGGCTGCCAATTGCCTATTCACAAAAATTTGCGAATTGGCATCGGAATGTCGTTTGCCATTTTCCTAGATAGATTTTGTAGTCTCAAACCCACTCGAACCGAATTTGCATCCGGCTGCCAGTAGCCAGTTACCAATTCATGAAAAATTTCAAATTGGTATCTGGCTGCCGTTTGCTGGTTTCCTAAGTAGCTTACATGGTCTAAAATGCTCTCAAATCGAACTGGCATCTGGCTAACAGTTGCCACTTGCCAATTCGAGAGAATTAATGAACTGGTATCTGGCTGCCGTTTGACGGTTTTTTTACTTGGCTTAATGGTCATACACCCAATCGAATCGAATTGGCATCTGGCTGCCAGTTGCCAGTTGCCAGTTCATAAGAAAAACCGAATTGGCAATTGGCTGCCGTTTGCAGGTTTCCTAAGTAATTTTAATCGACTTAAACACTCTCAAATCGAACTGGCATCTGGCTGCCAGTTGCCAGTAGCCAATTCGCGATAGTTAGCGAAATGGCATCTGGCTGCCGTTTGCCTTTTTTTTACTTGGCTTTAATCATCTTAAACCCTCTCGAATCAAATTGGCATCTGGCTGTCAGTTGCCAGTTGCCAGTTTATACGAATTAGCACATTGGCATCTGGCTGCCATTTGCAGGTTACCTAAAATCAACTGAAACCCTCTCAAATCGAAATGGCAACTGACTGCCACTTGCCAGTGTCCAATTCACAAGAATTTGCGAATTGGCATCGAGATGTCGTTTGCCTGTTTCCTATTTAGCTTTAATCGTCTAACACCCGCTCAAATCGAATTGGCCTCTGGCTGCCAGTTGCCTGTTATAAATTCATAAAAATTTTCGAATCAGCATCTGGCTGCCGTTTGCAGGTTTCCTATGTAGCTTTACTCGTCTTAAACAGTCTCAAATCGAATTGGCATCTGGCTGCCAGTTGCCAATTCATAAAAATTTATGAATTCGCATCTGGCTGCCGTTTTCCGGTTTCCTATGTAGCTTTAATGTTATTAAACACTCTCAAATCCAATTGATATCTGGCTGCCAGTTGCCAGTTGCCCATTCGTTAAAAACATTCGAATTGGCAACTGGATGTCGTTTGCCGGTTTCCTATGTAAGTCTAATCGTTTTAAACACTCTCAAATCGAATCGGCATCTGGTTGACAAGAATTTGCGAATTGGCATCTGGATGTCGTTTGCCGTTTTCCTAGATACATATAGTCGTTTCAAACCATTTCGAATCGAATTGGCATCCGGCTACCAGTTGCCAGTTACCAATTCATAAAAAAATTCGAATTGGCATCTGGCTCCTGTTTTCCGGTTTCCAAAGTAGCTTTAATAATCTTAAACCCTCTCAAATCGAATTGGCATTTGGCTGCCAGTTGCCAGTTGCACATTCGCAAGAATAAGCAAACTGGCATATGGCTGCCGTTTGCCGGTTTTTGAGTTGGCTTTTATCGTCTTTAACCCTCTCAAATCGAATTGGCATCTGGCTGCCAGTTGCCAGTGCATTTGAATTAGCGAATTGACATTTGACTGCTGTTTGACGGTTTCCTATGTTGCTTTAATCGTCTTAAACCCTCTCAAATCACATTGGCATCTGGCTACCAGTTGCCAGTTGCCAATTCACAAGAATTTGCGAACTGGCATCTGAATGTCGTTTGCCGTTTTCCTAGATAGATTTAGTCGTCTCAAAACCTCTCGAATCAAATTGGCATCCGGCTGCCAGTTGCCAGTTACCAATTCATGAAATTTTTCGATTTGGCATCTGGCTGTCGTTTTCCAGTTTCCTAAGTAGCTTTAATGGTCTTAAACCCTCTCAAATCGAATTGGCATCTGGCTGCGAGTTGCCAATTCGCAACTTGCTGCCATTTGCCGGTTATTTTACTTTGCTTTAATCGTCTTAAACCCTCTCGAATCAAATTGACATCTGACTGCCAGTTGCCAGTTTCCAGTTCAAAGAATTAGCGAATTGGCATCTTGCTGTTGTTTGCAGGTTTCCTATGTAGCTTAAATCGCCTGAAACCCTCTCAAATCGAATTGGCAACTGGCTGCCAGACTGCCTGTTTCAAATTCACAAGAATTTGAAAATTGACATGTGGATGTCGTTTGCCGGTTTCCTATTTAGCCTTAATCGTCTAAAACCCGCCCAAATCGAATTGGCATCTGGCTGCCAGTTGCCAGTTGCCAATTCATTAAACTTTTCTGGCATCTGACTGCCGTTAGCCGGTTTCCTATGTAGCTGTAATCGTCTTAAACACTTTCAAATCGAATTGACATTTGGCTGCTAGTTGCCAGTTGCCAATTCATAAAAAATTTCGAATTGGCATCTGGCTGCATTTTGCCGGTTTCCTATGTAGCTTTGATCGTCTTAAACCCTCACTAATCGAATTAGCATCTAGCTGCCTGTGGCTAAATGCCGTTTCACAAGAATTAGCGAACTGGCATCTGGCTGCCTTATGCCGGATACCTATTTAGCTTTAATCAACTTAAATGCCAGTTGTCATTTCACATGAATTAGCAAATTGGCATCTGGTTGCCTGTAGCCCGTTTCCTAAAACTTTTATCGTCTTAAGCCCTCTGAAATCAAATTGGCATCTGGCTGCCAGTTGCCACTTGCCAATTCACAAGAATAGCGAATCAGCATGTGGCTGCCGTGTCCCGGTTTCCTATTTAGGTTTAATCGTCTTAAATCCGCTGAAATCGAATTGGTATCTGATTGCCAGTTTCAATTCACAAGAATTTGCGAATTGCCATCTGTCTGCCTTTTGCCGATGTCTATTTAGCTTTGATCGTCTTAAGCCCTCCCAAATAGAATTACATCTGTCTGCCAGTTGCCAGGTGCAAATACATAAGAATTAGCGAACTGGCATCTGGCTGCCGTTTTCCGGTTTCCTATGTAGCTTTAATCGTCTTAAATTCTCGAAAATCGAGTTGGCATCTGGCTGCCAGTTGCCAGTTGCCAATTCGGAAAAATTAGCGAATTGGCATCTGGATGTCGTTTGCTTGTTTCCTATTTAGCTTTAATCGTCTTAAACCCTCTCGAATCGAATTGGCATCTGGCTGCCAGTTGCCAGTTGCCAGTTCACAAGAATTAGCGAATTGGCATCTGGCTGCCGTTTGCAGGTTTCCTATGTAGCTTACATCGTCTGAAACCCTCTCAGATCGAATTGGCAACTGGCTGCCAGTTGCCAGTTTCCAATTCATAAACCTTTTCGAATCGCCATCTTGCTGCCGTTTGCCGGTTTCCTATGTAGCTTCAATTTTCTTAACCCCTCTGGAATCGAATTGGCATCTGGCTTCCAGTTGCCAGTTGCCAATTCGCAAGAATTAGTGAATTGGCATCTGGCTGCCGTTTACCGGTTTCCTTCATGACTTTAATCGTCTTAAACACTCATGAATCGAATTGGTATCTGGCTGCCAGTTGCCAGTTTCCAGTTCAGAAGGACTAGTGAATTGTCATCTGGCTGTCGTTTGTCGGTTTCCTATGTAGATTTAATCGTCTTAAACCCTCTCAAATCCAATTGGCATCTGGCTGCCAGTTGCCAGTTTCCAATTCGCAAGAACTTGCGAATTGGCATCTGGCTGCCGTTTGCCGGTTTCCTATTTAGCTTAAATCGGCTTAAATCCTCTCAAATCGAATTGGCACTTGGCTGCCGTTTGCCAGTTGCCTATTCACCTGGAATGCTCAAAAACCTTCTCGAGTCGAATTGGCATCTGGCTGCCAGTTGCCAATTCACGCGAATTGGCATGTGGCTGCCGTTTGCCAGTTTCCTATTCAGCTGTAAAAGCATCTCAAATCGAATCGGCAACTAGCTGCCAGTTGCCTGTCGCCAATTCGCGAGAATTTGCGAATTGGCATCTAGAATGTGAAGTTAGCTGCCATTTGCCAGTTGCCGATTGAATTGGCAATTGGCAACTGGCAACTGGCAGCCAACTTCACGAACATATTTTCATACAGGTATATGATCACGTTCAGGAAATTAATGACAACATATATTTCCAATATTATCAAGCCATTTCGATTTTAGTTGCGAGTCAACGGCGTTCTTCATTGTTCTGAAAGATATACGGAAACATCGACCCCAATCCATTTCGGCCCCTAGCCAGATCGGCCCAAGCTAACTACGCCACACTCACTTAGCCCCACTCATCTCGACCCAAGTCATCTTATCCCCATAGGCTCTATAGCACCTTCCCCGCCATCTATGTTCCTAAGACATTCCTGTGATTTGCTCTCAATTGACCATTTCTTTTTACTTTATTAAATAAAACTAATTTAGACAGCTTTAATATCTAGAAACGGGGATCTGTGTATATATGTGAGTCGTGACATGACAGAACCAATATAGTGGCCTTTGCGCCAGCATCCACCCAGTCCGGTTAGAGTCTTTGCTGTCGGCACGGAGGTAGCTTAAACGCTTAGCTACCCTTTAAGCGCACAGCGAAGACTCTGATCAGACTTGGCGGCTGCCAGGCTGATCTGAGTCTGCGCTGGGCGCATATGCCGCTTTGTTGGTTTTGTCATGTCGCGGGTCATGTATGTTTGTAGTGCATTGAGTACTGCTGGATTTACAAAGAGAGTTTTCCAGTTGCCAGATGGCAAAGCCCGGGTTCGAAATCACGACATTCTGCACCATAACCGAATTGCTCTAATCACTCGTTCATGGCACCTCTCTACACAGTGTGTGTGTTGGGGGGGGGGGGGGGGGGTGGATGTGTGTGTGTGGTGGTTGGAGGATGCTGTTATACGGAGAGTCTTGGAACCGAGACTGATATTCCTTTCCATGTGTATATTTTGTTTGCAAAGGCAACCTTATAATATTTTGTTTGCATGTTTTTTGAGTCTAGGAATTCATTGAATACGAATTTCAATCCTTGTCCTCATTGAACAATCCTTTATGATTCCGGTCAGTCAGAAACTCCGCATATAAACAAGCACAAAAGTATACTTTTGCTCAGTCGTGAGCGTCAATGGGCTATGTGTTATTATACTTGCCAATAAACGTCTTTTTAAGCACGAACCATTGTGTAATGACCAAGGTCTACAAATAAAAGTTATACCATAGTTTGTCCGCCTGCACACAGGAGATAATTCACTCGCTAATGCCCCAGTCACACACACATATACGGATTCTGCGGATACTACGGATGGCCCGTCCGAATCTATTCGTATCTATCCATTTAATCCGTAATGGATCCGTATCGCATCCGCAGAGTCCGTTACTGTTCGTATCATATCCGCAGGGTCCGCAGGAGCCGCGTCGAAATTTTGAAAAGGTTCAAAAATCGGGCGCGGATGAGTAAACCGTAAAAGTCCGTAACTGAACGCATTTATCTGCATCTTTCCGTATCCAATCCGTTTCTCATCCGTATCTATTCCGTATCTTATCCGTAACTGAACCCATCATTCCGCAGTCCCAAGTTGAGGACTGATACGGTTTCATGCGGAGCTTTACCTTTAGTTACGGAAGTAATGGGTCATGTCAGGGTCATTGATGAGGCTCTAAAAATCGTAACCTCGAAGTATGGCACATGCTCCTTCTTTCGAATGTGTTTAGTATTCTGTGCTCATGAAGGATTAGATTTTTATTTAATACCTGGATTCAAACTAAAAATTGGGTAAAGGTAAAGGTTTCCTATAGCCTAATGACCGTAGGGGCGTTGGCTTTGGGGAGGAGGGGTGGGAGTAGGTGGTTAGGGTCAATGTATCTTGGACATAGCATATGAACGGCGAAGCCCATCTCTCTCCTTTCGCTGCCTTGTCCTTCCCCGATTCGAAAAAGGTACCCATTTACTGCTTGGTTGACATAGATATTCAGTCGGCAGTTGATAAAAGTAGATACTATTCTAATCCTTCAAGAACACTGCACACATTCGAAGGAAGGTACATGGACCATACTTCGAGAATTCGGCTACTCAAACCGCATCAGTGACCTCGACATGACTTGGTTACGAAAACCAGAGAAAGCATAATGTAAGGACTTCTGACAGTATAAATGCATATTTGCCTATTTTTCGACAAATTATTGCACCTTCCTCGGGCAGCAAAAGTTAAAATTTTGGGCATTAATATGTAGACGTGTGTACTATAAAGACATTTTAACAGTAATTTTGAAAAATTATCATGCCTCTAGACTAACTTAAACCGATTTTATCAAGAGGGGTAGGTGAATTTTTCAGTCCATTTTTTTCGGTTTTTTAATATACCGAAATTTTAATTGATAACTATGCTAAAACTGACGTACGCACTACTGTTACTGATATCATGCAACATTATTTTCAATAATAAGGGATTTGGCCTATTTTTAGATATAAAGGGTGTAAGTACCCCACCCACTTTTTCAGTTTTTCAGCCGCAGACTATCTTTCCCCCCGTGCCTCAGCAAGCCACTCACATATAATGTGTATTATGATAGTACACACATACATGCAAAGTGGCTAGCTGAGGCACGGGGGGGGGGGGGTAAAAATCTTTAAAAAACTTTTCCTGTTTCCATTACGTTTAATTATAAAAAATAGCTTTTTCCACTAAAAATTAAAGTCTATGTGCTAAAAAATCAGAAATTAAATTCATAGCCAGTTAGGGGAAGTTGAGAGCAACGAATTTCAAGAGAAATTCTTGGGTATATCAAAAATTTGATTTTGACTTATTTTATAGGCAAATTAACATTACAACCGTCAGAGGTCCTTTCTTAATTTTGATAAGGCAGTAAATTCAAAGACTGATTAGTATCATAAAAGATCTAAAAGGAAAAAAATCAATAATCTAGACTATAAATCTAAACCAAACGAAAATTTCTGATTTCTCAGAATATTTTCTTGACCTCAAAGGAAAAAAATTATATATAATCTGCACTATAGATGACGTACGGGGAGACGTTTTACGGTCGCCGCACGGCACGAAACCAGTGGCACTGAAGTAAAATAGAAATCTAAAAGAGTTCACATAAGAACACAGAACACAATCGAAAGAAGGAACATGGGCCAGCTTCGAAGTTTCGGCTACTTAAGCCTGACCAGTAGATATTTATTGCTTCATTTCACCATTAACCTTTGTCCTATATTGGACAACTAATTGTAATTAATAAAAGAATTACTTTGTCCTGTATTGGACAACTAATTCAAATTGATAAAAGTCAAAAAAGTTTATGAAATGATGGCCCTACTTTTGCTATTGGCAAGTTCATGAAAAGATGACCCCACTAGGCTGTTACAAATAAGAAACATAACATCGCACCATAACTCCACCATACGTCACTGCCATTGCACCGACCCGGCCTCTCTGTTGTAGTAGTCCTTGAGATACAGTCTCTGTCTCTTTGCCCCCCTACTGGTGTTGTTGCCGTACAGCCGATTCTCCAAACCATCCTGTAGGTATCTGTCAGTATTGGAACGCAACCTTTTTGTATTGAAACGTTACTGTAGAAAACAGTCCGTTACAGTACGCAGAACGAGACCCGTAACTTCCGTAACTAAAGGTAACGATCCGCTTGAAACCGTATCGGTCCTCAACATCGAGTGGGACTGCGGAATGATAGGTTCAATAACGGATAAGATACGGAATAGATACATATGCGACACGGATTAGATACGGATAGATGAGGATATATGCGTTTAGTAACGCACCATTACGGTTTTCTCATCCGCGCCCGAATTTTGAAACTTGTCAAAATTTCGACGCGGATCCTGCGGACTCTGCGGATATGATACAGACAGTTACGGACTCTGCGGATCTGATACGGATCCATTGCGGATAAAACGGATAGATACGGACGGGCCATCCGTAGTATCCGCACAATCCGTATGTGTGTGTGTGACTGGAGCATACAAGGAGTAGACACAGATGTTGACGTCGCAGTTAATCTTTTCTATTCCTCTATCCGCTAGGCATGCGCAACAGTCCGCATCTGAAGGTATTTATCCGCATCTAAAGGTTACAGAAGGTAACGGAGGGTTAGTAGTTCGTACCTATCCGTATCCATACGCATCTATTGGTAACTATATCCGTAAATTCATTAAACAAAATTAGGCCACGCCCACAAATTCTGCGGATAAACTGAGGATTTTATCCGCAACTATCCGCCCTATCCGTAATGTGTGTGTGTGACTGGGGCTTTAAGCTCGTGGATTTTCTCCTCGTACATGAATAGGCGGACAAACCATGGTATAATAATAGCAATTCAAATTCTTAGTCTCTGTTATCTGTTGAATGGAGCAAAAACACACGCATGAAGCTAATAAAAAATGTTAAAGATATACGCCCTCAATATTTCTATTAACTTTCAAATTTCTTATGAAAAACTATATCCTAGGCATGATAATGATCGCTTGTAAAAGTACTTTTATCTGTCTCATTAATGATCTGTGATGGTCACTGGAAGTAGGAGAATTTAAGAAAATAAATACATTGGCGGAATAGCGGTCCGCTATTCGCTCCAAAAATGAAGACTCGATACGTGTACGCCCAACAATCATAATTAATCAGGATAAAGTTATATCATAAAACATGAATTTGTGGACAAAGGGCACCTGTCTCGAATCAGGGAAGAAAATATAGCGAAAAGAGAAGATGGGCTCCGCCTTTCATACTATGTGCCCAAGATACGGTGCACCAAGTATCCCTACGGCTACTAGGCTATTGGAAATCTCTAGCTTTACTTTTTATACGCCCCCCCCTAGCGTCGGCTTATTTAAAAGTTACTGTCATGGGCACAATGATTCCAAAAGGAACAAAATGAGCCACGGCGGGACAAAACTAGCAAAGTGGCATGTGCGCCCAGCGAAGACTCGGATCAGCTTGGGCATCCACCCAGTCTGATCAGAGGATTTGCTGTGCGCTTAAAGGGTAGCTAAGGGTCTAACATACCCACATGCCGACAGCAAAGACTCTGATCTGACTGGGTGGATGCCCAAGCTGATCTGAGTCTTTGCTGGGCACACATGCCACCTGAGTGGTTTTATCGTGTCACGGCAGAAAAATGAAATGAGGAAGTCTTGGGAACTTTTTTTTCACAGCCACCATATAGCACTTTAAATGACCTGCAGAATGTTCAAGAACAAAGAAAACAAAACAAAAAAAATAAAATCTTTAGTTTATTTTTCTCTCAAGACAATGGCACGAGATAAGGGACTTCATTAAATTTGTGAAAACAAAGACACCCTGCGCATCCGCTCACTTTTTCTCAAGAGCCACAGATTATTTACATATATGTAAACAGGTAAGAACTGGAAAGCGGTGCAGGATAACCGGGAGTTCATGTTGTCCAGCTGTATAAATAAAGCTGCATGATTTGGGTTTTTTTTTTTTTTGCAATTTCGAGAAAGGGAACCAACTTTTGTTTTTTCCTGTTTGCTTTCCGGGGAAGCACACACACACATAAAAAACGCTTCCAAAATAGGTCTATCCTAAAAGGTCAATTTGTTTTCCTTTAAGAGATGACCCGTATTAAAACAAGAGGCAAACTGAAAATAACAGAGTTCCATCCCTGAAAGAGTACTCATCATTTCCCCTATAGACGTCTAATATGTAAAACCTGTTTCTATGGACAATATTCAATTTTTAAGCTAAACTAATTTGTTTTCATTTTGGCAAGTCATCTTCGCAAGCCGAGGGTACTAAGTCCACTTTGTTCCTTACGTACGTAAGGAACAAAGTGAACTAAGTATCCTTGGCTGGCGAAGATGTAGACAAGTGGGCACACTCATTAATGAAGACATTCAGCATCCTCGGACCTATGCCCATTTCATTTCCAAATTTTAGAAGTTTTTTTTATCGCTCTGTGACTGGTCTGTCTTTGAGATATTTGGCAATGTTTTTGTTCTCTTCTACTTTCTTTACACAGGCTGCTATTTTAGGAAATTTGGCAATTTGATCCTTCACTTGGAACATTTCTATATGAGACTGGATAGCTGTATCAGCTAATGTCAGCTGCAAGATAAGAAATAAATTAGGTGAATACATACATACATAAATACATACATAAATACATACATACATACATACATACATACATACATATATACATCTCGTATGTTAAATATAGAAAAATTATGAATATCTTATATAATTTGCTAGATCTTAGAATCGAGAAAATAGTTGAAAACCCCTTCACGTCGACTCATTTTATTGCTTGCCATCTTGCAAACTGACATCTTTTGTACCCTTGTTCATTTTCCCTACGCCCCAGGTTTTCTGCGAAATTAGCTCCCAATGGTAAAATCAGTGGAGCCCAATGGCAACCATCAGCAAATCATTAGTACAAACAGAAGTCAATGGCCATCAATAGCAAAGCTTCGAACTATAATGACAAACCATTGGTACCAGAACGAACTTATAATTTAAAAAATGTTGTGATCTGCTGAATAAAGTTAAGAATAATGGCTGACCTAACTTCAGACGATATATATCAAAATCTCAGTTATATAGAATCCATAAAAACGTAGCAGTCAGTGAAATATAAATCAAACTTACGCAGTTTGAGACAGCATAGCCATCTTTGCCGAATTGCCCTATGAGTTTCTCAACAAATCCAAGGTATTTTGGCACATCCTCGGTCATAAATTTCTTCATCATTTCAGCCTGAATTAAATACACAAGTATGGTGTATATATAATAATAAAATCAGCTTGATCTGTTATACAGTTTGCTCCAACATTGCTGTGCCAATATTCAGCATATACAGACTGGCTACGTGGAGAAGAGTATTATGCGACTTAGCGCGTTTAATTAAACTGCTTTCCCGACTGAATCGTTGCCGTCGCTGCCCTATCTAGAGTACTAATGCCATGGTTTCCGTTCAGACTTTTGACTGCGTTTCATCAATATATGAGCCGCGACACGACAAAACCAACAAAGTGACATGTGCACCCAGCGAAGACTCAGCTGGTTTTCTCAGGTCGCGGCTCATTTATACTTCTACTCGCGTCAATTTTGATTCAACGTTGATTCATGCTGATTCAATATGTGTACCTGCTAGACAAGCATTTATATGTTGACCCTACAGTCATTTGCCCAGATTAGTCTCAGATAGGACGATTCATTATTTCAAAGCAGAGCCCACTAAACACCGCAGCTAGACGCATACAAGTTACGAGTACACGTACATGTAGCCATTCGTAGGGGAATGATATCTGAGCCGCGACACGAGGAAACAAAATGTATGTGCGCCCAGTGAAGACTCAGATCAGCCTGGGCAGCGGCATAGTCAGGTCAGAATCTTCGCTGTGCGCATAAAGGGTAACTAACGGTATAAGCTAGCTCCATGCAAACAGCAAAGATTCTGATCGGACAGAGCAAATGCCCTGGCTGATTTAAGTCTCACTGGGCGCACATGCCACTTTGTTTCTTCAGCGAGTCGTGGCTCGTGTTTTGTGACCATATTTTTTATGGTCATTACTTTAAATGCTTTGTAAAGTACTCTAAGATTCAAACTAATAATGCCTAACGCCCAATAAAGATGACTAGGGCAACCAAATGCAAAACTAGATCTGACACAGAAGCAAATGTTTTATTAAAGAGAATTGAGCCGCGACACGACAAAACCAACAATGTGGTTGGGCGCCCAGTGCAGACTCAGATCAGCTTTGGCATCCACCCAGTTTGATCAGACTCTTTGTTAGGTGCCAAAGGGTAGCTATGGGTCTAAGCTACTTCCATGCGAACAGCGAAGACTCTGATCAGACTGGGCGGATGCCCAGGCTGATCTGAGTTTGCGCTCGGCGCACAACCACTTTGTTGGTTTTCTTGTGTCGCGGCTCAATTTTATAAAAGAGAAAGGAGCTCTTGTAGCTCCGTAGATCAAGCGTTGCCCTGCTAAGCTAAACTGATGAAAATACCCATCCGATTTATAAGGATAGACGAAACAAGAAGGCTTAAAAACGAGCAGTCTGATCTAGATCTTTACTGTTTGATAAGGGAGTTTGGTTGCAGTCAGGAGATTTAAAGAGGCGCCGTGATCCTGTGGTTTCAGCGCTAGAGTTTGCTGCAGAAGGTCGCGGTTTCGATACCCAAAGGAAACACGACTGAAACCTCTCTTTGTCGCCCCAGCAGCAAATGGATGATTCGAATCAGGAAATGAGAAAGGCAGCGACAGGAGACGTTAGGGTCCCGCTTTTTTATGTTAAAAACTACAGTCAGCTCTCGATATCTCGAAGTCGAAGTTCTTCCCAAACTACTGATATATCATTGTAAAATTTCTGGTACCTCCGGTACCAGAAAGTTTTCTGTGAAATATCAATAGTTTGAGATAACAAGAGTTGAAATATAAATAAAAATAGGAAAAGCGTCCTAACTATATTCTTTGACATAAGAAGATACTTTAATATATTAGAGTTCGAGATATCAAGGATAAACTGTTTGTATACCTTCTTAGTTTCGTCCTGTTCTCTGAACCCGGGGACCGCTGCATTTATCATATCTGTGATCGTTTCTAGAATCTGGTCAATCTGTGTGCTCTCTAAATTGTTCTTTCCATAAAAACCTGAGGTGCAAATAAAAGGTATACAAATACTTACTGCTACTTTGCTGACTTTGCAGAAAGAACTTCTGTCCCCGAGGTTAAAACTTTTTTGTGCTCAACTCAGCTGAGCATGAAATTTTCTCTGCTTATAAATATGAAAATGCCAACTCATGTTGGCATTTTCATACATGTATTCATAACCAGAGAAAAGTTCATACTCAGCTTAAATGAGCAAAAAAAAAAAAAAAGTACTTGTTAGTAATTTACTATTTATAGGCAGGTAAAATTTCTTGCTCAGCTGATTTGAGCATGTAAAGGACCATAAAAATTTGCCGATAAATGTGGCCGCAATAAAACTCTCGATATGCTCATGAATTATCCCTGACATTTGTTGCTCTCAATTCCACATGATAGACTTGACTCTCGCCATCTCACTGATATCTCAAAGTACCCTCTTATACCAAAGAGAATTATTACAGGATTTTCTTTGCTAAATACAATGAAAATGTATACATTCACCGGAACCCCTAATACTCGAATATTCTCATCGAAATGATAAGAGTGGCCTTAGAACAGAAAGAAAGAAATGTGTAATGCTGAGATGACTGTGACAAACGCCAATAAGTTTCTTGTCCTTTTTTCTGCTTTTTTCTTTGAGAAATTGACAAGGGACCGTTCTAGAAAAAAAACTGCCCCCCCCCCACATACACACACCCAAATTGCTTCTACTGGCGCGCAATATCTGAAATATAGTTAATAAATACTTAAATAGTTAATAACTATTACTCCAGCGTTATGATTTTGCAAAATTGCAAAATCTTATGTTAGTAAAGTTTCCCGAACATATTTTTGGCGAGGAGATTTAATAATTTCATCGTCTACAGCCCAGGGCCCAGTTGTTCAAAGCATCGTTAGCTTAACGAGCTCGATAAGACGTCAACTTGTTAAGTGTTTTGCAACTTTATAACCATATACACTGATATTTTTGTTGAAAATATGTGAGAAGCTTTTGCAGCTTCTCACATTTTTTCAACAAAATATATTGGCGTATTTGAGATATTAACATTTGAAATTTTAACGTCTCATTAAGTAACGACGTCGTTAGTTTTGAACAACTGGGCCCTGGTCTATATGAAAATAAACGCTGTCATACCTAGTTCTCTTGCAACATATCTAGCAATAGCTTGGCTCTGTACGATAGTGGTTCCATTCACCACCAAGACTGGTAACACATTCTGCGGCGTACCTGAAAATAGTGCAAATGAAATTACTGTTACCAGATACAGCTGGAAGAGTGGTTACTCTGATACGGAAACATTTTACATCTCTTCCCCTGACAGGTTTCCCCATTTCCCTTTTCGAAAGTATGTTCTTTCTAGAAGAAATTCACATGCACAGGTAACTTCTTATCCCTATGTGAAGGGACTCAAATTAAAGGAGAACAAATCACCGACATCACGTGGACAAGTAGCCTAAACGAATGTTCAAAAGCGGTAGACTTAGACCAGCCTGCGCATCTGCGCAGTCTGGTCAAAGTCTTTGCGTTTTGTTTGCATTCCTGAATCCTGGAAAATCTCTTGATCTTATCAACAAGAAAAAAAAGGAAATGCTATTATTAGAAGCTGAAGTGGAGGAATAAGCCCAGTATTGAGCATGGGATGAATCTGGGCTCATTAGTGTCAGCCGTACCATATTATATTTAGGTTGCTAAAATAATGATTGATTGATTGATTGATTTGATGCTTAACGTCCACGGTAAACAGCTATAGTCATGTCCTAACCACACTATTCCTGGGCAGGCCTTGACCTCCTAAGCGGTTAACCAGTACTAAGTGCACATACTTTCGCCAGTAACTGACAGCTGCCCTTTTTGAATCAGCGGAAGGAGAAACGAAAGCATGTGGCCTGACCGAATTTCGAACCCGGGACCTCTGACTTATGAGTCAGGTGCCCTACCGATTGCGCTACGCGGCCAGATGCTAAAATAATGAAAGCACTGCTATTCCTGTGGAGGGAATAAAGTCATTTGTAGATGGCAGCCCTACCGATACCTTTACAAAATGGACTGCCTTACAGACTGATGATTCATGCGCTATGAAGATGCAACGCATTGTATTAGGTGACAGATAATACTTATCAGGCACTGCACTATAAGTCGGATAATAATTGTATTACAAAGTTATACAACCTTACCAGAAAACGCCAACTTTAGCACGAAGTATTTCGCAATGAGCAAGGTCTACACTGGTAAATGTGGTATAAAATAGATATACCATGGCTTGTCCGCCATGATATAACTATTTAGCGAGTGGATTATCTCCCGTACAGGCGGACAAACCATGGTATAACGATTACATATCCTGCATTGTATTTGAAGACAGATAATTCTTAGCATGCACGGCAATATGACTGATTTTAATTGTATTACTTAAGTTCCCTTGACAGGTAATACCCATCAGACACTACACTGTAACACAGATGAAGATGCCCTGCATTGTATTAGAAGACAGACACTTCTTATAAGGCCGGATAATATTTGTATTACAAAGGTGTCCAGCATTGTATTAGAAGACAGAAAAGACTCATTCGGCACTTCACTATAAAACGGATAATAATTTCATAACAAATACCGGTATGCCTTTCATTGTATTAGAAGACAGATAATACTCATTAGGCACTTCACTATAAGATGGATAATAATTTCATAACAAATACCGGTATGCCTTTCATTGTATTAGAAGACAGATAATACTCATTAGGCACTTCACTATAAGACGGATAATAATTTCATAACAAATACCGGTATGCCTTTCATTGTATTAGAAGACAGATAATACTCATTAGGCACTTCACTATAAGACGGATAATAATTTCATAACAAATACCGGTATGCCTTTCATTGTATTAGGAGACAGATAATACTCATTAGGCACTTCACTATAAGACGGCTAATGATGCCCTGCATTGCATTAGATAGAAGACAGGTAATTCTTATTATGCACTGCACTTTAAGACGGATAATAATTATTTACATGTAACAAAGATGACCTGCATTGCATTAGAAGACAGATAATACTAAACATGCTCTGCAATATGAGACGAATATTAATGATATTACAAACGTGCCCTGCATTGACTGATGACATACATTTATACTTGTCATGCACTTCACTATAAGACGGATAATACAGACGGTATAAAAGTTTCCTGAAAAGTATTTTAAGACAGATAATTCCTTTCCACTGAATTATAAGATAGACAATATATGCATTAAAAGATGGGTTGCATAGAATTATACGACTGATGGTAAAATCTTTGTTGGAATAACAGTATATGAAATCGTGGCCACTCATTAACTTTAACGCTCGAATTGCGCAAATAGAAAGCAATCAGTCATTCATAAATGCATAAATGAGAGTACAACAATAAATTCAAAGAAGGAAGCTTGTTGATGAATAGAATTTGTCCTTCTTAGAACCAAAACTTAAAGAGCTTGCATTAGCGTTTCTAATGTTATTTACGCTGCTACAAGTCAACTGGCAATAAAGTCTGTAGGTGGAATCTTTATCACCAGTCGAATGGCAATAGCGATTTCAACGTAAAATGGCTATTACCAGTCAACTGTTAATAGCTATTTTAACTTAAAATGGCTATTGGCAGTCGACTGCCAATAGCCACTCCGATTCAAAATACTGCATCATAAGTAGGAAAGCATAGCAAAGAAACACATCAACACCTTTTACGAGTACATAAAGACTGGGTTATCATGTTTTAACATTTTGCACAGGTTTCAAGTAAAGGCACCTCTGTACTCTACCATAAAGCTGGCGGTTTTTATTTTTCGAGTCACTGATTTTGAGAAAAGTGACATAATTGCGTCATTCCCCGCGAAACATACGACAGACATTATAGATTTATCTAAACCAATATGTTCTTCTTTGTACAGTGAGATAATGAAACAGAAATGCTTTGCATTATACATTAAGAGAGAAAATACACGTGTTACAAAGAAAAACATCCACTTTATACTTTACATGTAAGACAGCTGATACTCTAATGCATGTACAAAAGTAACCTGCACTGAATAAAAGTTGGATAATATCAAACATTTCACTGCAAATATGCCTCGTACCACTGCATTGTAAGCAAAATAAATATATAAATGAATGATATATATATGCGTATATTGCTTATTGGCTATCAAACTTTCCAGTTTAAACTTTGGCAGCACCTTAAAAATGTGAAACCGCCTAAATGTTTTTTTTTTTTTTTTTGTTTTTTTTTTTTTCTATTTCAGACCTGTTTGAGTGACTTAGTCAGTCAGTTAGTGTTATGCAAACAAATGACGTAAAAGCACATAGAACAACTCACTTTCTTTGAGTTTCGGCCAGTCTTCTCTGTTTATTCGTTCGTCTTCGTACTTGACGCCAGCTGCCACGAACAGAAGTCGCGTCATCTCACCACGTCCTTTGACATTAAAATACGTCAACTTGTACTTTTTTGCCGACATGGTTTGTAGTATATGAGACCTATTTTATCAAATATGCAATGAAAGTAATATCCAAACTGCTTACAGACAAATCTTTATATACTGGGCTGTTACCTGCCAATGTCGCCAACTAGAACATTTTTTATTTATTTAACACTGTTTAAGGTCAAGTGTTATCATCTGGAGTCAGATAAAAGGACATAAATGGGTACGCATATGTTTTACGCGTATGAATATACATCCATATAGTTTGGCCGTCATTATAACAAGGGAGTAAACTTTTAAATAGCGTATGTTTGCTTCCCTGGGCAATGGGGGCTACTCTAAAAGGAAAGTATTACTAAATATAGTAACAAATATCTAGGTAGTCCAATATGGCTCGTGATTCCTTTCCCCATAAGCCCGCTCGTGAAAAGCCATACTGGCCCGCTCGTGTAGTCATATTGGACCGCTCGTGCATTAATTCTTTCATTAAAACTCCAGATTTTATGTCTCCGACAGTAAAGACAACTGAAACAGAGATAAAACTACAAAGCTTTTTTTCAATGTCTTTTATTTCCAGAACAGCCTGCTATGAGGGAGACTAATGCTTTCAAGTGCTCTCCCGTGTCGAAGAACTCCAGATAAGAAGTGGTACATGTAATAGGAATAGTTTAGGGGCATTTTTTTCTTAATTGTCATATGTTCTGACCCTTCATTAGAACTCTCCGCGAGACGGTTCCAATGAGGATAACAATGTATGTTGTTATGGAATATAAGACAAATTATCCCTGTTATCCCTTCTTCTCTGTAGTACTGGCTTCTTGGTGTATTCATACACACAATAGGCAAATTTTTTTAGCTATGTCTGTAGATAACATCGTTTGTAGCACGTGCAAAAGTGAAGCCACAGATAAGCCCATATATATTTGTGTAGTCTGATCAGAACTTTCCCCCCGTTTGCACTAGAAATTTACTAATATGCCGAAGAAACTTTACCAGGAAAATGAGGACTAAGACCATACTACAGGAAGGTTGTACACTGTTCACATCCCAGCAGGCACATGACTTCGAAATGACGTCGAATTGACGTCGATGCGACGTGACGACGTCGCATCGACGTCAGTGCGACGTTATTACGACGTCATGTGCCTGCTGGGATGTCCCGTATCTCGCTACATGGCTCTACTTTTGTTCACCAGTGAGCACATAAAATATGGATCTAGCATTTGCACATCACTTGATTAGATGCAGTAGCACGTTATGAAGAAGGTAGTGCGCATATCGGCGAGTTTTGGCTGTCCCACAAAATACATGAACGCTAGATGGGCTAAACGCAGTAGGTTTCTGTCGAATTATTTGTGTATACCGCATGAACCTTTGTCAGTGTTCAGCTAAATACTGTAAAACTTTTTAAATATCTGCGGTATCAAAATTTCGCGGTTTAATGAAACAACATATTGGCGCATTTAAATTTACCGTGACTCCAGATAAAGAAAAGTTGTAGATTTGCAACATTTTTTCTTGCTTTCTTATTAAAAAGACATTATGGCATCTATTAGACCCGCCTCATCGAGGCAATTCTAGTGCCATGCCACAATGTATAGTTTAATGGAACGGTATAGAAAGTCTCTAAAATACTCAGCCAGTTCTCCTTTTTAAATGAACCTCTGTTAAGCTATGTGCATTTAAGTTGTATGAAAATCAAATATTGGCGGATTTTATTTTAGCGGTCTTTGCCTTAACCGCTAATATCGCCAATATTTAGTAACCGCCAAGTATAAGTGTTTTACAGTACAGAATTGCAATAAGAATAGAGAACATATTATTAACTCTATACGGATTGGGACAGAATTGCTTGAACCAGGTTTATATATGCAGTCAGAAATTGTTTCTTGTAGCAGAGTAAAAGGGCTTGGTATGATTAGGACCTTATATGACCCTCAAGAAAACCCACAATACAAAAGCTCCTTTTTACAATACAAATGCTCAAACATATAAATTCTAATTCAGAATGTAACAGCAAGCACAAATTAAGTAAGTTCATGCATATGCTTAAAATATTTGAGTTTCTAATCGCGAACATACCCGTTCCCCACCTCCTCTCTTCCACGCCCTCACCCCGCAGCTGCTTTTGCCGAAAACGACGAATTTGGTCACCCTTGAGGATTTTTAAATATGTCAGCCCCGCCTCCTGCACATTCTATATTTTGCATTTAGACAAGGTTTGATAAGGCAGCGAAAGGAGAAAGATGGGCTGGCTCCACCTTTTATATGCTGTGCCCAAGATACAGTGGGCCTCTAACCCCCAATGCCCCTACGTCGACTAGTCTATGAGAAACTTACCATTTTAAGGGTCTTGCTGTTAGTGCAGGAAGATGTAATGAAAATAGTAGTTCACGTAGTGATACAAACACCAAATTTGGTATACAAGCTCCTTAGGAGACATGTTCACAAAAAAAAGTAACGTAAGATGGCCGCCGTTTAGAATGAAATACTATAGTTACGCAAACATGTTGCATGTATTTAAAGACTAAGCTACTAATATGCATAATGCTTATACCAGCTAATTATATGTTTTAGCATAGCCTTTATAACGAAACATAAATGGTTTTACTGTAGGTTGTGTAGTTACGACAGAGAAATTGCTGAATGTTGTTACCTGAAAAAAAATCTTTGCACTTTTTTCATACTGACAGCAGCTTTTGCTACTACAATACCTTTGATGGAGGTTATAATCAGTCAGCGCACTGATACAAGCCGTCAAACATTGAGGTCTGCTTGGTCTTTATTTTGCCAGTTCAGGCAATTAATGACCATTCTGCGATACAGTAACACTGTCCCACCCTGCTACAAGAGTTCTAAGAGAATACCTATACCAGGTTTGGCTACTCCAAGTCGTTATTAACCCTGTGGTGTCATTTTAGTATAACGTAAGACCTGTGTAGAAACACTGTTACTGTCTTAGGTTACTTCAAATCTATCTGCAGGCCATACCGCTTCTAGTTGTAAGGATATTACCATCTCAAGCTGTAGCAGCCTATAAAGCAAATATCAGAAGCTGAATTACCATGTTCATACCCATTATTATGGAAAGACAGAATTGGTAATGTATCTAACATTGAAATCAGATTCCAAATCAAAGGGAAAAGTAGTAAAGGCCAACACGTAAACTGAGAAAAATTCACGAAAGGCAAGCACGGTAAACCGAATGAACTGCTCGTCCGATACAGGTGGTAAATCTGCTGCTCCAACTAAATATACCGTTTATCCAACAGTGTTTTCAACTTATGAACCCTTTTACCTAGTATTTGCTGTGTTGCTCATTCTGATGATGGTTAGTTGGTCCTGCTGTGTTCATTATTTGCAAGGTTATTCCCCTTTTCAGGTGGTTGAAATTCCTGTCTTGTGTTTTCAACTCTTCCTACCTTGTCCCCTTAAATTATTTGCAATTATGCAAATTGTCTTTGTATAATTTGGAGGAGTTCATGTGGTTTTGGATATTTGATTTGACAGAAGTATTGCCCTTGCTGACTTAGGCATTGTTTTGCCAACACCTGCCACACTTTTAAATAACGAAGGTTGTATCACCATGACTTGACGATGAGTAGGAGGTTTCAGATGTTTCATAGTTTCATGTTTGTGAGCATTATCCCCTCTTTCGACTTCAGCCAAACGTTGGATGACATGTGGCTTATGAGCGTTTATGTTATGGGAAATCTGGAGAAATTCATTTTTATTGCTCGGCAGCTAGCCTAACTGACGTTGACACCATGTTGTTTCAACATAGTTGGCCCGCTTCATGGGTAGTTTCGGCATTATCAGTGTGCTAAAGAACATGAATGATGATGCCTAATATCAGTATCTTCAGTATTTTGTACTGCCATCATTATTCTAGTAATACGTATGCAAGATATGACTCACATGCAGCAAGAGCACGACAAGATGGGGTTTTGTCACGTAATTTTCTTTATTCCTCAGTTTGTAGCTGAGCCGTGACACGAGAAAACCAGCATAACGGCATGTGCGCCACGCGAAGTATCCAACCAGTCTGGCCACAGTTTTCCGCTGTGTGCTTAAAGAGTAGCTCAAAGTCTGAGATACCTTCATGCGAACAGCAAATATTCTGACCAGAGTGGGCAGATGCCCAGGCTGATTTGAACCTTCTCTGGGCGCCCATGCCGCTTTGTTTGTTTTGTCGTGTCGTGGCTCATCTGTCCAGTGACTCTTTAATTGTAACACTTCCATTCATCCCATATCTGTGTCAAGGTTTAAACTAGAACATGAAATGTAAAGAAACATCAAGATATTTTTATTATCAATCAATATATTGGCCTTGATAGAAAACTTTTTTATCTGTATGTTTGCATTAGGTTTTAAATATTTTGCTGAAATATAAAGGGAAAACCTAATCGCTGCTAACGATATTTTTCAGAGCATGCTTTCAAAGAAACAACTGTAGGAAACGACCGTAAAAATCAACACTTTAAAATCTTAATGATTAATATGAGCCGCGGCACGACAAAAACAAAGTGGCATGTGCGCCCAGTGAAGACTAAAATCAGCCAGGACATCCGCCCAGTCTGATCAGAGTATTCGCTGTGCGCTCAAGGGGTAGCCAAGGGCCTAAGCTACCTCCATGCAGACAGCGGAGACCCTAAGCTACCTCCATGCCGACAGCGAAGACTCTGATCAGACCTGCCGGATGTCCAGGCTGATCTGAGTCCTCGCTGGGCGCACATGCTACTGTTTTGGTCTTGTCGTGTCATGTCGCGGCTCAATTATATAGCGATTACAAAAGAGGAAGGGGACGAAGAATAGTCAGATATTATATTGTTTAATTCCAACGCATTTCACCACTCCTACGCATCATCTAGGAACGAACACACAGGGTATAATCGATTCTGCTCATTTTCGCTTCCTGCAAAGACTGTCCGTCGTATATTGCTTCCGCCGAGACTATAAGCTATATTTAGCTTGCTGCAGAGAACAACGGTTTCCGCCTAGGCAATTTTGAAGGGGTAGTGAGGCAAGCATTTGTCTAGAACATTCAGTAACAATTATATACCTTTCACTGTCATAAATTTAAGGTTGCATATCATTTTTATCATTCAAAGTTTGCAAAATATTTTTTCTGTGTTAGACAGTTATCGTTTATTTTGAATGTGTTTTCAGAAAAATGAAAATATGCATTTGTTCCATTTTATTTGTAAATGCTTTGCTAAAAACAATGATTTTCATATGCTGCTATCATATAATACTAACAAATCATGTGCTAGTTCCTTTAAATGTGAGAGTTACGAAATTACTGTATAAAACGGCAATAACAATTTGCATCGTACGGCGTCCGACTCTACCATATACGGCTTTCTTGCTTTTGTTAAGAAGCACTGTACGGTTTCCGCTGTCAAAATATCAGATCAATCAAATTTTTGCTTAAATATAATTGAATTTATTACCTTCTGGTCTGTAAAAGAAATGTAGAGATGTCTTCCCGGCATTTATTGTTTTCTGGATCATTTTCATGGCAAATATGCATTTCTATAATGCAGCAACCTGAGGGAGACTAGAACACCATTTGTTGATGTAGCAGACATGGTTTAAAGGCTGTGTAGAGATGTAAAAAATCATATATGTGTATATTTATGAATCACAATATATATAGCAAGACTACTTTGTTGCAATATGACTGCTAACCATATTGCCTCATAAAGTTCTCTATATGTATCATGCACTGTGCCAAGGAAATCTACTACCTGCAGACACTGAAATATCTTTTCCATCACTAAAATGTCAGCATGGCGTCGGCGGCACGTTTATATAAGGTTGTTCTTACGTGACGTCGGAGGGAGGGTCAGGTGATGGTGCTGCTTTTAAATTCTACTTATTTGGATAAGACTGGGGCAAGGGACTACTCTGGTTGCAGTAGGTGCGTGTGGGGGTTGTTTAAATATTTTTTCTCGTCTATCATTTCTCGAGACTGAAATACTGTCCAAAAGAGCCGTTAAACCCAAAACAACCAATCGACAATTGTGACGTCGGTGGCAAGTTGATATGACGCTGTGCTGAAGTTGTGACGTCGGTGGCTCGTTGATACGACGTTGTGCTGAATATGAAGTCGATGCCACGTTGATACGACGTTGTGCTGACGTTGTGACGTCGATGGCATATTGAAACGACGTTGTGCTGACGTGACGTCGGAGGCATGTTGATAAGACGTTGGGCTGACGTTGTCTCGTCGGAGGTACGTTGAGACGACATTTATACTGACGTTGTGAATTCGGTGGCATGTTGATAACGTTGTCACGTAGCTGGCGTTGTGTGTTTGATGGACTTAAGGTGTAGGGTACAGCTCCATGTTTTCTGCTGTTTTTACAAAGGGGAACAACTTATGTGACATTTGTTTTGATGTCCTGGAGTTTTTACTATTTAAGGAAGATATGCTGCTTGCCTGCAAGTTAATTTCTATAATACTTTACTCATATTAGCAATGACATTTGCAAAATTGCTTCCCCTGAAGGTGTACGAGGGTTGTTCAGAAAGTTCTGATTCTAGCCGCATAACTTTGTTTAGCGGCATGCTGGGGACAAATGCTAAGCATGTACTGAAAGCACTACCTTTCGTCTTCATAATGATACCTAACACTATCCAAAGATATATATTCTTATTGAGTTACAACGCATGTTATAAGGCCCCAGTCATACCACTGGGCTAATTTTATATGTGAATTTATTTTCAGTGTGTCATTCAATTGAAAAATCATCGTAAATACAAAATTAATTTTTATCAGCTTCTTGTCATTCGTTGTTTCATATATCCATCCAAAAATTAGAAGGGCAGCAAACGTTATCGATTTAGTCCTTGCAAAGCAATGCGTAGTTCTTATGACGTTAGTGAAAACAACGTCAACGTCATTTTCGAAAGCTCGTAGCGGCTTCGTTGTTTATATCAATTTAAATTTTTCGACGGTTTCGAATTGGCCCATACAAAGGCTCTTCTTATCAAGATTTTGAATGTTAAAACCGTTGTTTTTGTTACAAAATCATTATAACTTTAGCAGAAAGGGAGAATTAGCTACTATATAAAATGCTTGTAATCTAAATTGAAAGGACAGTACGGAACCTAGATTAATTTTTTTCCGCGATATTTACAGGTAACAGTTGCCTTGGGAATAAGTTTAAGTAGCAATGATGAAAACAATTCAAAGACTGCTCATATATGAACTATGGCCTATTTTAGTGAAAATCTGCAGTGCCTGTAGGGTAACCTCTTTCAAAAACGTTAAACAAATAGTCCTTTAGAAAATATGAACCACTTTTGCAGAGTTGTCCGGACATATCATGCCGTTATATATTTTCGCTATTAGAAGTTCTGTATTTATAATGGTTACTAAAATAGGACGTCACGATCAGAACTTTCTGAACATCCCTCGTATACATGCAGCTTAATATTCATTCCCTCTCCGAGAAAATACATGTACATATGGTGGCCAGGGCCACGGAAGTTATGGGAATTCATAAAAAATACGATGGAGAAGGGAAAAAAGATAATGTACAATATCGGTACTTTTATATCAGGTTTAAGTAATGGGTGAAGCCTGGCTTGCCAAACTGACATTCGGGCTTCAAATCTCGCTGATGGCGGCATTCTTTTTAACCGTAGACGCGATTCCATTGCACTCACTCATTTATTATCAACCTTCCGTTGGCCATTATGACTGAAATGGTGTTGCAAAGTCAGGAAATTTCAATCATTTATCCATCCATCTCTCGTTTCTGCAATTGATCAATGACATTGGTCTTCGGCAGACACAATCTGTTTAATTCATATGCACCGTAACGAGAAAATGCACAACCAGCAGATATTGAGAGATCTTTTGTGTGAACAAAGCATCGACATGATGTCATTGCCACATTGATACATTGTACGACGTTGTGTCTTGTGAGATTAAGTTAAGGTATATAGAGAATACTATGTTAGTGTCTGTTGATATCAAGTTTATCAGGCGAGACCAGAAACAGCGTAGGAATTGCGAGGCTTGCCGAGCCAGTCCGACGTGTTTCTGGTCGAGCCTGATAAACTTGATATCAAAAGGCACTTACAAATGTACATGATTTTCTATTTATCATGCATCATTAGAAGATTTTACGACGTAAAGAGCGGCAAACAAATAAGCAAACGCAGTTTTATTCGAACTTGCTGACGTCGCGAATGCGTTATGACGTAAGTCGGTGACGTCAATTAACCAATCGAACGCTGATATCACGGCCAAGGTTAGTGTGTAGCCAATCGTCTCCAGAGATCGCTTCTTAAGGCATGACCTGATAACATTCGCGCAAGCGCAGTTCTATAGTGACATGATATCACATCATGTTATCATACCCCTGTTATCAGGTGAATTATGCAGCAGATGCATGATAAATATGTATCCCACCATGCTTTTCCGCAATTATTAAATAGGGAAACAACTTCTGTGACTGCCAAACAAATTAACCGACAAGAACCACTAGATACTCCCTCTTATTTATCACCTCTGAACCAAAATGACTCATGGTAGGCTACCAAAGCTATACATGTTTTAAAGTGTTGTGCAGTTGTTGGGTTTGGGTTTACCCGGCTCTCTTAAATGCAACATAAGGTATTGTTTATCTTTGCTTGTTTAAATTTTGAGTCCACTAACTAGAAGGAGCTATGGTCTAAAGTAGCCATGATTCGCAGGAAAGGTGGTGTATTTTCCAAAATGTTTGTATTGCGGTCTATGGGAAATGAATTGGTACCGTCACACCATATGTTTTTACTTGTACAGGATTTTCCAGATTCCTAATTGGACACTTCTATCGAGGAAGAAAATAGACTCATTAGGATACTTTTATCATTTATCATAAAACAAGTATAAGCTTTCCTATAACAACAGCTCTGCTGTGCTTAGCACACAAATATTGTGGAAGCACTCAGTAATATGCTGTGTGCATGTTTTTCGGATTTCAAGTAAAACAGCAGACAAATCCCAAGGAACTCAGCCTGCTTTCAAAAACATGTTTCGAATATTTTATCCTAGAAACCTGTCACAGATGGCATCAATGGTACACAGAAACAACAGGAAAGAACTATTTCAGAATTTTAAATATGCGGTGCAAAAGATACATGTCAGTAAATTCATTTTACTTTGTAACAAATCATTTAAGCCACATCATGTGATTTTAATTTATGTGGCATTGGTGACAAGCAAAGGCTCTGATCAGACTGCACTTGAGTGCAGTCTGATCAATGCCTGCTCTTGTCACATCAGTGATCTATGGCATAGGCCCAAACCATGCAGCCAACTGCGAGACCTCTGTAAGACCCGGTGTAAATGATGAGGTTGATCTGTATATCACATGACCAAAGTGTCACATTCTTGGAAATTACATGATGTGGCTCAATTTTCCTTCAGACCGAAGGGTACTTAGCTATGTTTAACAATTTTTTTATTATAATAATTACCATGATTGTTTTCAACAAATGTACAGGTGTAAAGGACCTGGGCCCGAGGTTATAAAACTTTTTTCATGCTCAACTCAGCTGAGCATGAAATTTTCTCTGCTGATAAATATGGAAATTTTCATATTCATAAGCAGAAAAAATTTCACACTCAGCTAAACTGAGCAAGAAAACAACTGTACTTGCCAATAATTTGTTATTTATTAGCAGGTAAAATTTCATGCTCAGCTGAGTTGAGCATGAAAAAAGTTTTATAACCTCGGGGCCTGGTATGATAAAACACATATTGCCCAAAGAAAATTCTTTCACAAAAGTTCTATTTCGCTGATAAAAAGGCAAACATAGAAAAGTTCCAATTTTTGAACAGCAACGAAAAATTAACCAATTCTTACATAAAATTAATGTGTTTCTTCTGTTGAACATTTCTATACTCCAGCTAATTTTGACAAAAATAACGAATTTGGTCTCTTTTTCGGCTTTCAAAATGTAAGGGCCTGGCCTCCAGCACAATTTTATATATTATACACACAAGATTTTGAAATGTTAACATACCATGAAGATATTAAATGTGCTGGAAGCAGGACTTTATGTTTGTTTTTAACTTTTGTTACCAAACTTGCAGCTTTTGGAATGTTTTACCGTTTTACCTCAGCATAAAATAACGTATGTCATTTACTTAGCTTTCATTTTAAGCTGTAAGAATTTCAGGTTTGGTCAGCATCTATGCACAAATTTGAGTGGATGGGGTACCTGGACAGGCCTTATGCAGTGCTCAGGTAGTAAGCAGTGCTGTTCAACGCATATATTCCTGATATTAGCAAAGCATTATAGGCATATCAGAATGCTGAGAAATTCACAAAAATGAAACATTTTTGTTTCTACTCATATGCACGGATAATAAACAACAGAAACGATGCAATTTTAAGAGAAATAGAATGGAAACGAATGTCAGCCCTTATCATACCACGTCTTTTTCGAATATTTATAGCTACATGTATGTCATTCTGACAAGTTAGTTAAAACGGTATTTTATTCATCATATAGATATATAAACATATACAATCAATTCATACAACAGTCATGATATGCTCAATTCTGATATGTTCAATATGAATTGCTGAAAAGTTCTTCTTTCCGATAATTAGTAAAGCATGAGCTCTGATACCTGTATTATAGTTTTAAACTGAAGCAAAATAACATAATTTATGTAAACTTACGTACATTAGTTAAAATTCAAACTTGATTGTCTTGACAACCAAAGCACCAGATTTCATCATGGAAACAGTTTTAGAAACCTTAGAATGTCTTCATTTGGACCTACATATAACCTTAATTTCAATTATCATACCAAATATTATTTAAATCTTTGCATGCACATTTTTTATGCAAACTACGTGATTTCACAACATCCTGTCCAACTTTGGCGATCCCCTAACCATGATCAAGAAAAGGACACTAAGGTGGTTTGGCAACATTTAGACATACATACGAGTATAACCAAAAAAATATTTATCATACCAAATAATATTTAAAAATTTTCCACATACACTTTTTATGCAAACTACATTTTGTCTAACCTTGGCGATCTCCTAACCATGATCACGAAACGGAAACTGAGGTAGTTTGGCCACATCTCAGTTCTTCTGGCTCAGCAAAGACGATTCTACAGGACACAGTGAAAGAAAAACGAAGAAGAGGTAGACAGAAGAAGAGGTGGGATGATACATGTAACATCAAAAAGTGGAAAGGGATGGACTTTGCTTGCACAACGGGCCACTGAAGACAAGAGTAGAATCAATGGATGGCTTTAAAGTTGTCTGTGGTGCCACGACGACGTTGCAAGGTTATGGGATAGACTAGACTAGATTTGTCTGACTACAATACATTACCTACTATTTAAAAGAGATGTATAATGTAAGTTTCAGAGCACTAGATAAGAGGGAGTATTTGGTGATAATTAAGGATAATTTTTGTTAATTCTGAATAAAAACATATGTTGTGACCCCTCATCTGAACCGTCTCGACGAGACGGTTCAGATGAGGGGTCACAACATATGGTTTCAATGAGAAATAAAAAAAATATCCCTCAGTTATGATCAAATACCCCTCTTATCTAGAGCTCTGAGTTTGTATCTTCAATTGTTCGAAAATAACGTAATTTTGACATATTAAGGATCATTTTACTGCGACGCGCATCGTATGGGTTTACATAATAAATCAAAAGTTGCTTTTGAAGAAAACTAAAACCACCCTGTTAAACCTTCTTAACCCATTTTACGGTGGACTATTATATCCTTATAGAATTGATGTGTCTGGTTTAATTTATTTTTATTACTTTTATTTCATTTTTAGGAGAAATACCAATTTGTTTTATGCGTGGGTAGTGTAGACTCTGATCAGACGCCACAAATGGACACAAACATAAGAACAATGAAACAACAACGCTGCTTCTAATACTATCAGGAGCCTGGTAGCTCAATGGGTTAAGCGCTGGCCTGCTGAACTAGTGGTCCAGAGTTTGATTTCGGGAGGCGGAAATCGTTTCAATCGTAAAAACGGTTCCATTGCATATAGCTTATTAACATCACCGATCTGTCGTCCTGATATGACCGAAATACTGTTGAAAAGAACGTAGTAAACTCGCAAGTCATCCATCCATCCAGCCAGCCAGCCATCCATCCATCTAATACTATCAAAATATAAAGATTATTCTCAAATTTACAGAGTCTATCACCCAGAAGTTTCTTGTAAACAGAATCCAGAATTATCACATTCTTTGACTGTTACAATAGCATTGCTCGACTTTTCACCTTGTGTTGATTCACGTCGTACATGTATACCAGAATCTTCTCTAAGACTTTCATATTTACTTTGAACAGTAAACAAGGTGTCTTTATTGTTTTCAAAAGTAATGCTAACACGTCGCCTGTTGTCCCTTTTCTTTTTAATAACCACTCGAAAACTATTCTCGATTTCCGGTATCGTTTCCATGGCTGGCTCACCTTTATCTCTTTTCTTTTGTTCCTTGTCAGCTGGAGAATCAGCGTCTCCCAAAGAACTTATAGAAAGCCGCGCTGCAATGACAAAATCACTGCAAGAAAGTTTTGATTTAAGTTTCAGTTCATGTATTTGAGCCTTGTCTTCAAACTTTTTCTTCCATGCCTCCTTTATCTTCTTGAACTTCAACACATGACGTGTCCGTCTGTCCATTACAAATGCTAGGGTAATCACAGCGCCATCTAAAGGATCCGTCAAAGAATGCAATAAAACGAGTTCAAATACATATGCGTCGTGTCCTTGAGAACCATGAAGGATATTCTGTATTCGGTTTATAGTTGGAAATAAGATAACAAGGAAATATGCTATCGGATACACTCGAAGTGTCCGAACGGCTTCCTTTATAAGTTTATGCCTCATAGCATACTCAGAGTCAAATGTTCCTACCACTGATTTTTCATGTTGTCGCAGTTTATAAGTTATAACAATTATTGAAACAAAAATGAAAACAAAAGAACAAAGTGACCAAATATACCATGAACCAAATCGCCATCCCCATGTATTCTTTAGCCAACACCAAGCCCCTGCGGGGGCATATGCGTCATCCACGAATGGAAGGGCTGCAATTAAAACAGGAACAAACCAGCAGAAAATAGATAGTTGTATTTCATATTTGCCCAATCGTTTTCCTCGTATGACTTGAGATAGCAAATTGATAATGATCGCCAATATCCACAGAAGTATTACCCAGGCAACGAACTGCATCAGTGCTCCCTGAATTATACAAAGAAGAGTCGCTTCTGACACGAAGTCAACTAAAAGATAACTCACAGCTTGTAGAAGAGTGGCCACACTGAGATGTATGATCATTCTCTGGGTGAACTCAGTGTACTTATGGAACAGCCATATGATGAAGATGGTGAAGAGGCATCCAATTATAGACAATGATGCCGATATGCTCTTACAACGTATCAGCCAATCACAGTACTCCGGATGTTCGGGAAACATCAGACAATCGCCACCTCCGGCACCCATTCTTGTCCGTGTCTTTGCCGATGTCTTTCTTTGATATTAATTTCCGTATCCTCTTTCTCGCTAAAAGGTGATTTGCTTTCTAGTCCAAGTATGTTTCAATTAAATAACTTGAATGATGAAATACTGTCAAGGTTTCCAAATTTTTGGATGACCCTTTATTATACGCATTAACATATAATTTGCACCTTTTTGTTTTCTTGGAGAATTTGTTGATATTTAAGCCGTTTTTGAAATGAGCATCATATACTGTTGTATATTTCCATTCACTCCCGATCGTTAGTCGTCAGTTCCTTTTACTGAAACAATTTGAACAACTGATCCACTGTCCATTTCTTCCTTCTTCATAACAGATGCACAGCAGCAGCACTGTCCATTTGCTTTCTACTTGCTTAGGAAAACATAAAGAGCGGTTATTTAATTGCAGTTTATTATCCTTCATTGAACTTATTTTATTCACGCGTTGAGCAATGACAAAGAATCATATAATACGTCTCAAATTCAGCTTCTCAATTTGGAATTTGACACCTTACCTGAACACGAGTGCATTAAAACAGTCCTGTATGATCAAATGCGATACTGCTACGTCATTGTTGCTGTAATATGAAACTGAGACAATGAACATGCACCCAAAGTAGTAATATACTCGAGGACATTAAAATGCGTCACTGGAAAAAAAATAAATAATACCATTTTCTACCAGCACCAGGGGAACGTAGGGGCGGGCAATGATCTGGTGTCCCTCTGTCGTAAACATGTCTGAAACTAAGGCTCTATGTGGAATGGAATAAGTCTATGTATTGTAACCATATGTCAATTGCTCTATTACCTGGGATGTAATCATGGCAACTTCAGTTAGTAACTGACTGTTAAACAAAAAACAAGAGCTGTCGCCTGACAGCATAGCTCGCCTGAATAGGTGCTTGCCCATCACACAGTCGTTATGGTGGTGTGGACTGCTGTGCATAAAACTTCAGGCAAGCATGTCCATAATGACAACACATTCATAAACAAAAGCTATCTCAGAAATGCGTTTTAAAATGAAATTAAAATAAAGAAAATCCACATGAAACTTCAAAGTCCACGAGCTAGAGCTCAAAGAAGTAAGGGGGGGGGGGGGGGGGGGAATGGGGCTATGATGTATCAAAACTTTGAACCATTATCTAACATCAGTCCAAATATTAGTATCAACTGAGTCCATCGGGGCACTGTGAAATTATGTCTTCATAAATATAAAACTTTAACCAAAATCTTTAAGACAAGTTCATCCAGTGGGGTAAGTATATAGTGTTTTGTAAAAGCTCAAAAAAGTGTCTAACATCAGTTCAAGTGTAAACTAAATCTCTGCCAGGCATTATGAATCGGTATGCAATTAGAAAACTTTAATAAAGACCAAATTTCCTAAGTCCCTGACCTTGACATCAAGGTCACTGAGCGGGGTTGGGGTAGTACTCTGTAAAACTTTGGACTAATATCTAGGTACAGTGCAAATATAAAAAGAATTCATCTATGGGTTCAGGAGATATGTGTCTTTAAAAAACTTTAACCAAAACATCCAATCAATAAAAAGACAATTCTCTAAGTCCATGACCTTGACATCAAGGTCACTGAGGGGGGGGGGGGGGGTAGTACCTTGGAAAACTTTGGACCAATATCTAACTACAATGCAAGTATCAAAGGAATTCATCAATGGGTTAAGGAGATATTGGGCTTTATAAAACTTTAACCAAAACATCCAGTACTAAAAACTCCCAATTTTCTAAGTCCATGACCTTGACAGCAAGGTCACGGAGTGGGGTGGGGTGGTACCCTGTTAAACCTTGGACCAATATCTAACTACAGTGCAAGTATCAAAAGAATCCATCCATGGGTTAAGGAGATATAGGTCTTTAAAAAACTTTAACCAAAACATCCAATCCGGACGCCGACGCGGACGCGGACGCCGACGCCAGGGTGACAACAATAGCTCTTCCTGAACTTTCGTTCAGGCGAGCTAATAAAAAAATGACTCTTACTGCCTATACAATGCATTTTATACATTAATCTCACGTTTGATGACGTGGTGTGGATAATGATTGCATCAGTACCAGTAACACTACAGTTTGTGTCAACTAATAAATCGACCCTGAAAAACAATAGCAACAACGATGACCAAAGAGAAAGAAAAAAATGCATTATATGCGTATTTGCAGACAATAACAATACATAAACATAACAGGTGTAACTTTTCAGGACCTTAAAAAAATAAAAAAAAATAAAAAGAAATAAATAAAAAGGAAGTAAAACACAAGTAAACAAGAAGTTCTTATTACAAGTGAGGCCAGACTGGCTCCAGTCCTTAAATCCCACGGTTGAACATACAAAAAGAGAAATAAATCTGTCAGAATAATTTTTACATTACACTATTTTTATGTTATCTTTATGACGTTAGTCAAATTAAAAAGGCTAATTAGTGACTTGTACCACGATTTTGAAGTATAACCATTTAGCTGAAGCTAGTGTAGGTTGGGAAATTGCCACAATTAAAATGTATTTTGAAATGTATTTATTTATTTTTTATCAGACTCATTTATGTGTTTACCTTTCTTCTATTTACACAAAAAACTCAACTACTCGAAACGTCACCTGAAGGGTGGTTGTGGTTTTATTTGTTTCATTTTTATTCAATTTATTTGTTTATTAGATTTCAATAAAGATTGGGTTTTTTAACTAAACAATCAAATACTGACGTAATCATCTAGAGACGTACTTCTTTTTGTGTTCTTATATCAGCGGAGGTCAAGCAATATACTGATCTTCAAAAGTTAAGCATAATGTTAAAGTAATTGTTACAATATGAAACAACTTGGTCTACCATAAATAGTTGATGTTCATCAAATGAACCATTATAACCATAATAACCCAGAATAAAATGTTTGTTTAATAATATGAGCTGCGACACGAGAAAACAAACAATGTGGTTGTGCACCCAGTGCAGACTCAGATAAGCCTGGGCATTCGCCCAGGCTGAACAGAGTCTTCTCTGTCCGCATGGAGGTAGCTTAGACCCTTAGCTACCCTTTGAGCACTAAACGAAGAGTCTGGTCAAGCCGACACCAAAGTCTCCAATGGTGAAATTCAAACATGGGTGCAGAGGCAGGTGGAGGGTTTCATATGACTGCGACCAACTTACGCTTTTAAATGCCGAAAAAAACATATCGTAAGAACTGCTGTACTGTTGTTTACCCTTAAAGCGGCTGCTTAAAAGACCAATGTACCAATGCATAATGACTCAGCCTAATGAACCCAAAATCAAAAAGACCAAGAGTCAGATTTCAACATAATTCAATCCAGCAATTGTCAACAATTTGGGGATAACCAATTAATATATCATGCATTTGAGCCGCGACACGACAAAACAAACAACGTGGTTGTGCACCCAGTGCAGACTCAGATAAGCCTGGGCATTCGCCCAGGCTGAACAGAGTCTTCGCTGTCCGCATGGAGGTAGTTTAGACCCTTAGCTACCCTTTGAGCACTTACTCAAGAGTCTGATCAAACTGGGCGGATGCCCAGGCTAATCTGAGTCTGCGCTGGGCGCACAACCACATTGTTGGTTTTCTTACGTCGCGGCTCATTTATTTTTAATGCTTACCTTGCAGTTTGTGGAGTCTCATTAGTTCCGTAGGCTAAAGTACTGGCCTGGTAAGCTACTGTTCAGGCGAATCCTGCAAACTTTCTCCAAACTGCAAACGGGGTTCTACTGAGCACAGCTTTCATAATCGCCCTTCCATGGTTTATATACTGTTTCAAAGGCCGTAAAACTGCAAGCCGCCTTTGCATATGTACCATTAGGTACATTATTTAAACATTTTGGTACCGTAAGCAGTTCTGTGGTATTTCTGTGCGAAAAGCGTCTTTGTCAGTGAAGCTCTCTAAATTGTGAAGACAGTACGGATGCATGACAAGGTCACGGCAGGTCACTTCAAATCACTAGAAGTGTACTGTAAACGGGCTCCACTGCATACAGCTTTCATCATCACTCTTGCATGATTTTTAAAATACTGTTGAAAACGGCGTAAATCTGCAAGTCATACATTCATATGTACCGTTCGGTATATTGTTTTTACCTCGTGGTACCGTATGCAGTTATATGCGTTTTTTCATACGACTGCTCACGGCATCTATGCGAACTGCGTTTGGTCATTGAAGCTCTCTATATTGTCACGACATCTGTGCATGGGGGTAGACAATTAGAAATCACACAATTTTATTCGAACTTTCTGGGAGAATGCATTCTGTCGCCAATTGTTTCAGTATGAAATGAGCAGAGCAAGCGCAGACGTACATATACATATAAATGTCAATGCGCATTATAATGAGAAATAAGCCGCGACACGAGAAAACCAACAAAGTGGCATGTGCGCCCAGCGAAGATTCAGATCAGCCTGGGCAGCGCCCAGCCTGATCAGAGTCTTCACTGTGCGCTTAAAGTGTAGCCAAGGGTCTAAGGTAGCTCCATGCGGGCAGTGAAGACTCTGATCAGACTGAGCGGATACCCAGGCTGATCTGAGTCTAGGCTGGGCACACATGCCACTTTGTTGGTTTTGTCGTGTCCCGGCTCATTAATGAAATGCTGTTACTTTTTACGAAAGCAGTAACTTCGTGTGCACCAAACTCTTTTAACGTTATGAAAATGTTCCATTGCATTCCAACCACTTAAAAAATGATTACACGCTGTGTTCGCTGGAGCGGATGTTGCTGAAAATTAATTCAGCCTCCTTAAACGACCGCTAACCCTTAGAGTTGGTGACTGAATGTTTGAATCTCCACAAAAAGTAAAAATTGAAATATTTTTCAAATGCTTTTATTCTCTTATTTTTTGGAGCCCCTGTAGCTCTGTGGGTTAAGCGCTGGCCTACTGATCTAGTGGACCGGGTTCGAGTCCGGCTTGAGGTGAGAGTCTTCCCTACCGTAAACGGGGTTCCATTGCACACAGCCTTTTATTATCACCGTCCGATCGTCCTGATATGACTGAAATACTGTTGAAAAGGACGCGAAATCGCAAGTCATTCATCCATCCATCTCTTATTTTTTTTTATGTTAGGTTCAACTTTTGGAAGACAGCATATTTACGACATTAAATACCATAAGATTAGTTTACAGAGACATAAGCTTACATTTCAGAGTCACATCATATAGAGTATCATTGACTCATGGTTTGAAACTAGTACACATAATGACAATTGATAAAAGTCACGAAAGAATTGCTTTTTGCGCATTGACTTGTAGTAGAATAACATACACAATTAGAACATTTAATTCAATCACATATTCTGTAACATTCCCGAAATTTAAACTTTTCAGGTTACAGGGCCGTCGTCGGCTTTTGAAAAGTGATACGGCCATGGAACGCTAAAGACTTTCCCTGAGTGCCGAATGCACGAGGGCTTCTAGGGATCTCCCCCGAGAAAGTTTTTGAATTCAGTACGTTTCTAGAAGCGATTTTAATTTATTTTGAGACGAGTTTTGCTTGTGAAACTCAATTGATTTTAAGAGTATTTACCTCCCATGAGAAACATTTTGAATTCAGGACGTCTCTAGAAGCGATTTTAATGCATTCTGAGACCATTTTGCTTGTGAAACTCAATTGATTTTATGAATATTTGCTGTATTTCAAACGCTTTTTCTAGCATTAAAAGACTGCCTCACCACGTCCCCATAACATAACATAACATAACATAACATAACATAACATAACATAACATAACATAACCTTTATTTTCACTCTGGTCAAATAACATACGAGGATAATATACATATACATTAAGCATGGCAGCTGTATATACATTTCAAGTGTAGTTATATAAAGAACCTAACTGTTAATGAGAATACTTACAAGGAAATCAACTCAGTGAATCTGCTTTTATAATTTTTACCTTCTTTCTAAATGGGATCGACTCCCAGGAGGAAGAAAGTGCTAAAAAATGGATTTGAGCTGCGACACGAGAAAACCAACGAAGCATCCGCCCAGACTGATCAGAGTCTTCGCTGCCCGCATGGAGGTAGCATAGCCCCTAAGATATCCATTGAGCGCTTAGCAAAGACTGTTCAGTCTTGGTGGATTCCCAGGCTGATCTGAGTCTGCGCTGGGCGCACGACTACTTTGTAGGTATTCTCGTGTCGCGGCTCAGTCATGATTTAACCCCTAGCAAAGAAAATTTCCTTTTAAAAGTTGCCCATTTTTGAAGAGTTCAATCGCTCATGGAAGCAAACAGGGGTCGTATTTATAAAACGACTTAAGTGGTTGCTATGCTGTTGCTAAGGCTGAATGTTTGAAAAGATTCCCGACAACTATGAAATTTGCTCTGGAGGAACTGTCTGAAAAAGACTGTTCCTCCAGAGCAAATTTCATAGTTGTAGGGAATCTCCTTCATAGAAATTGAGCCTTAGCAACAGCATAGCAACGAAGTGATTTTATGAGTACGACGAAAGGAAGTCACAAGAGATGTCCCCCGTTGTGGCAAATTTGTGTTACTGATAGTTTAACAGTTTTCATATGTATTCCTCCCCCAATTTCGAAGCAGCACGGAGAATTCAAGGCAACAATTTCAGTTACAGGGGGAGGATTAAATGCAAAAATTATATATAGAAAGATATGGGGCAAAACACTTATCTTGCGCCTGGACTTAAAAAAAGTTTGCGACCGCGAGAACGACGTAGCTATGTTCAGTCTTTATTCAGCAAAATATATTAAACACACCGCTACAAATCAAATTCAAGAGCGCATGGAACCAAACGTTTGGCAAACCAGAATATGGCCCAAATGAAATTTTGATAAACACACCACTGTAATTTGAAGGTTGATTGGTTTGTTGTTTAGGGTTTAACGACCCTTTGAGACAGTATTCCAGTCTACATCGGGCTGTCTCTCAGAAGAGAAGAGAACAGGAGAGCAATGATAGTCGAAAAAAAAGTCCAAACAGTCCCATCCCGCACCTGCTGCAAGCACAGCAGGCCCCTGCTCTACTACTATTCAAATTAGTAGGAGGTCCCGGTACTGAAAGTTACCCAGCACCATAGCCCGAACTGCCAACCTCACAATGCGAAGTCAAGCTGTGCTTGCAGAAGGTGCGGGTAGGAACTTTTTGGCCATTTCTTTTTTCTTCTTTTTCCCGACTATCATTGTTCTGGTCAGAATAAATACGACCTGATTCGCAAACTTATTGGCCGTTTGAAGATCTTACCACGAGCTAAAGTACGATCAGATGCTAGGATCATGTCACATGTTCCCCAAACCAAGACAAGACAATGTAATACTTCATTGGGGGGACGGGATTCCGGGTTCGAGTCCTGCTTGAGATGAGCGTCTATCGCACCGTTCCTGCTATGTAGAACTGGCACCATTTACTGATATACGAGGGATGATCAAAAAGTTTCTGGAAAAGTGCTGCAGTTTCTTTATTTTTCAACCGATTTTTGACGTACTTACAAATTTAAAATCTTTATTCTATACTTTATAGATTTCAAATAGAATTTAAATCATATTTTAAACAAGTTTCGTGGATTCGTTTGTCTTCGTAACGTCAGGCAACATCACCCGGCGCACCTTTAATTTACGCAAACAAAAAATGTAGTGTCGATCTTTTCTTATCATAAGTTTTTCCTGATCTACAAAAATACTGATGTCATTCTTACTCGGAATATTCCCTTGACATGAAATACACTTATTTGAACGATCCACCCAGGAAACAAAGCTCTCTTTGAATGATTCCTTTAGAATTTCTGAGATCGCATGCTGGATGGCATCCGAAGATTCATTAACGTCATTGAAATGCCGTCCTTTCAAGACACTTTTGACTAGAGGAAATAGGAAAAAATAACAGGGGGCCAAGTCTGGAGAATACGGGGGATGCTCTAGAATCTCAGACCGAAGCCCAGCGATCGTCCTCTGAGTTGTTGCTGCTCTGTGGGCTGGCGCATTATCATGTTGCAGGATCATCGTAGACAACTATGTTGGTCGCTTCTTTCTCATAGCTCTAACAAAATCCGTCTTAGAACCTGAAAGAAAATGAGTATTTCTTAAGTACATGTAACTTGTTCTATTGATATAATGAGCAGTGTTTTATTTTAATTTGTAATTTCAAGTAAAGTATAGTTACCTTTGAGTAGTAGGCTGCAGTGACTGGTTTCCCCTCAGGTACGGCATGACAGAGAATAACAACCCGCACGTCAAAGAATATGACAAACAGCTTCTTTTTTGTCGACCCTTGAACTTCTTGGAAGAAGGGGACCCTGGCGTCTTCCACATCATTGACTGCTGTTTTGTTTCCGGTTCGTAAAGACTAACCCATGTTTCATCTACTGTCACAACTAGATTTAGGAAATGGAGTGCTTGCTTGGTAACTCGTGACAAGAACGATTTAGACGACTCCACTCTTTTTCTCTTTTGCTCTTCAGTCAACATATGCGGAATCCATCTTGGGCAAATTCTTCTCATCCCAAGCTCATTGTGAATAATATTAAATACTGTCCCGTAACTGGTGTCAGTTCTATCCACTATATCACGAATGGCGATACATGTACGCCGATCAGAGTCCAGCATCTCCTTGGTGTCCCCTACCAGAGCTGACGTTGCGCAAACAGGGCGCCCAGAACGTTCATTACCCAGCACTGTTTCTTACCCTAGCTGAAACCTGCTATACCAGTCATACACGGCTGTCTTTTTCAATAACCTTTCTCCAAATGCTGTATATAGCATTTCTAAAGTTTCTTTCCGCCATTTTGTATTCAAAACACAAAATTTTATCGCAAATCTTTGCTCCGTATCCATTTTCTTCTTTTCACACCGCATGGAAGATAGACCGCATAACGCAACAAAATGAAGTCATTTTTTATTCGACGTCACAGCCGTCACGTAGACAACGCGCTTTCATTCAGTGTGATTGAATACTCAAGCCTTTAATCATTTGGATGACCCGGGTCAGCGTTTGAATTCTTCGTAAAAATGTTAAATTAGAACGTAATGTCAAGTGGGCCGCATCACGGTACATGGCGTTGCGTTGGCAACGATTGTTGATAAAGCGGAGAACCGAAATGCTTTATTTTGTTTCAGTTCAATTCAGTATACATGTAGTCTATTGTTTCAAATACTACAGTATTTTTACAGTCGATGGGTAAATAAAAATGTTACAGCACGTTTCCGGAAACTTTTTGATCACCCCTCGTATATTTGTGGAAAGGCGACGCAAGCCTGTGATATTCATTGTTTTAGGATTCATTTAATTTTTTTTATTTATTTTTTTGTATTTTCATAAAATACTTTGGTCAGTTTGTTACTGGAATTCAAAAGAAACAATATTTTGATGTTTCTGATATTTTCTAATTATTTGTTTAGGAATTACAACTGGAAATCGCTATTATTTAACAAAAAATGGCCTTTAATGGAACAATTCCCTTTACTGTAATAAGACATGTTGAATAAGACATGTTGTTCTTTTCAAAACAGAAACACTTCAGTTTAGTTCAAAGTACACAACACGTGTCAAATAATTTTTGATCTGTTTCCGTATACGCGACAGGGCGACAGCGGAAAAATCAGAGAAAAGAACGATGTCCGCAGTTCAATTTTTCATAAAAGTATCTGGTTTGCAGTCATTCGAAATCAGCATTGTTTCTCAATCGCTGAGAAAGCTATAAGTAAATGAAAATCATGTGTGCTCAATATTCAGTATTGTTTCTAGGTCTCAGAATGTTAAGGTTCTCAGAGAAACTTATTAGTAAATGAAGTTCATATGTGCTCAATTAAAAGCATCAGCCTCCTTAAGACATCAGAGGACAGTAAAATATAGTAGTTCTCGTGCCGCCCTCTGCTACCCGCCCCCCCTCCCGCCCACCCCCACCCTACTTACATTAGTTTAACTTAAATAGCATGTACCTGTATCAGTCAGGGCATGTGATTACTGTCACTAAGTGCTTTCGTGATGAGCAAAAGCTAAATTTGACACAAAGAAACCATCTACAGCCGTGCATGAACTACCAGTCATAAGATAGCGTGTACCCAACTACTATTTTTAATACGAAAAAGACCCAGGCTGCAAATCAATTTGTCACAATACAAACTTTGTGGGTAAAACACCAGGATCGTCTACATATTTGGTCAGGCACCTTCACCATAAAATTAGAATCATCATGAGAAACACATCATTTATCATCTAACTAAACATTGACTTTGTTCTTTTCAGCAATTAATTTCCATCGGAGGAGTTTGGTAAGATAAGTAACACCTATGTCTAGCGCGTCTGATTCAAGAGCCAGAGGTCCCGGATTCGATACCCTGTACTGCCACTTACTTTCGTGGAGATTGACTCTTCCCCTGTCGCTGATTCAAGAAGGGCAGTTGTCAGTTACTGGCGAAAGTATGTGCACTTCGTACTGGTTAACCGCTTAGGTCTAAGCCTGCCCAAGAGGTTGAGGTAAACTGGCCGTCCCGAAATGACCATAGATGTTTACCGCAAAACAACGGTAAAACAACAGCAATTACATGTATTACATGTACCGCTGCTCACCAGCAACTAGATAATGACTTAATTAGATGTGCCTAACTAATTTTCACTAGCCATACCGATTATAGTAAAACTCATAATTCTCAACGCAGATCAATGATTCAAAGACTACCTCCATCCTTTTTTTTTTTTTTTTTGCTTCATAATATTCTGATCTCTGAAATTACTTCTGAACGCTATGAGTGAATTTTTTCTTTGATGACTTTTTAATTAATGTAACTAGGATACCAATAAGGCAAATTTGGATATCATATCATCTTACTTAAGATATCCTAGCCTTCTTCAAGATTATCTCAAGAACCAACCGATATCACAGGGGGAGATGCCATGAACGAACAAACCCGACTTAACCCACTTAAGGCCTATTAAGTGAGTTCATTCGGATACACTTTTCCTAAAGCAAACATGCTCACAACAAAGTAACTTTTTCAGTTACCTAACGGAACAAAATTCAAACCCGGAAAGCATACACGGTTCAAACCGCCGTGAACTTGACCTGCCAAGGAAAATTGGAGCTAGAATGTTAGTCGCGAACTTCACTTTCGCCAGCAAAACTGTTTATTCTAAAACTCAAAATTGGTATAAAATTTTCATAGATTTCATTTCATAACAGCAACCATTCCTTTTTGGACCCCTGTACTGAAATATTTTATTCATCGTTCACTGCCACATTCGAATCTGTCCGCTGATGCCTTAACAAAAAGTCAGGCTATGAACTGACAGGAACAAAGTCATTTCCGAACACCAGCAACATTGATATGCACGGCGTTGATGTTATAAATACCGGTAACCAGGTTAGCGTTTCAGGACCATAATAAGCCCTTGTTTTATACATGCGTTTTACCAAAGGGGCCAAAATATTATCAAATGTAATTTATTCTCGACCCCTGAGGAAAAGGAAGTGACCTCTAAAGCATAAATATGTTGATAATATAAGCCGCGACACGACAAAACCAACAAAGTAGTTGTGTGCCCAGCGCAGACTCTGATCAGCCTGGGCATCTGCCCAGTCTGACCAGAGTCTGCGCTTTGCGCTTAAAGGGTAATTAAGGGTCTAAGCTAGCTCCATTGGGACAGCAAAGACTCTGATCAGACTGGGCGGATGTCTGGGCTGATCTGAATCTTAGCTGCGCGCACATGCCACTTTGTTGGTTTTGTCGTATCGCGGCTCAATTATAACTGTGCGTCTTAAGGTGAAAATTGCCGTCTAGTATTGCAAACCGGGAAGTCTCGGTTCAGAGGCTTTCCTTTTCGCATAACTAACCTGTGAGCTTAAAATGAGCCGCGTTGCGAGAAATCCAACAAAGTGGTTGTGCGCCCAGCGCAGACTCAGATCAGCCTGGGCATCCGCCCAGTCTGATCAGAGTCTTCGCTGCCCGCATGGAAGTAGCTTAGACCCTTTGCTACCATTTAAAAGCTTAGCAAAGAGTCTGATCAGACTTGGCGGATGCCCAGGCTGATCTTAGTCTGCACTGGGCGCACGACCACTTCGTTGTTTTTCTCGTGTCGCGGCTCAAATACTCTTGAGAAATAATTATTTCACTCAGGTGAAGCGGCAGATGTATGCGCAAGGCCAGTAGTCTTTTTTACCACCTTGCCACCTATTCAAACAGTGCAAAACCCAGTTCAGATGCAACAGAACGAGGCGACTGTTTTGGGTTTTCATTGTCTGCTTACAGGATTTTTTTGCAAAATAAAATAAAAATGAAAGCCCTAAAACTAGAAATTGACTCATCCATATAATAACGATGGACAAGCCCACTAGTTAATATAAGGGTTAAACTGTCTACTGTCACATGCAACTAAATGTACATAAATTAACATTAGTTTGCGAACATGCTCATGATTAACACAATTTTGTCAGATTTCTTTTTTTTTTCTTTTTCCAGAGCAAAGGTTTTCCATTGAGTGTTTTCTTACTCACTTACAGTACCAGAGAAACAGGAGTGTTGTATGCGTCTAAATTGGTCTTAAGCTATTGATTATGTGCATTACGCATTCTCTGCGCAGTCCGGTCAGGGCAGCGCTACAGTTTGACTAGCAACTTAATTAAGACATTTTCGTGACAAGGCTCATACAAATAGTATATTTGTATGCATGTACAAATGAAAATAAAATAAAATAATGCGTTAAACAGAAAGTGTACGTGTCAAACATATTTGGGCGGTAAAAAGGATAAATAGGGTTGGAAATGTTTATGAAAACAACGTGCATGAAATGTTATGTTATATTGATTGTTTTATGTATACTGTTATTCCTGGCATATCTGAAAGACCTATCCATTTTTTCTGCTGGTGAGTGCTTTGTTACACACTATATTCACTTGTCATCTGAACGCGACATTTCTTATACAAACGTCTAAACAGAAATTGTTATAAAAAGCGGTTCTACTTTGGTTTCAATACAATCTATTTCATGTAAATTACATGGCATAATATTTACATACATGTACTACAAACAACCTGATAGTTTGAAACTGTCAAAATATGGGAGACATTGGTTGAAGGTCGAAGAATGGAATTACCTTGACCTCTATTGCTAAAAAGTGTTCATGTACTAATTTATTTGTCTGTAGTAAATAACTTTGCACCAAAATTTCATACAAGTTCCAAAGATTTTTACCTTAAACAGGGATTAGGCCCAAGCCCGCTACATCAGCAGGCCAGCGCTTAACCTACTGAGCTACCTGGGCTCATACTCCTGGTAGTACTCAGGTACCCAGTGCTACAAGTTTCAAGGCCATCTGTCAATAGGTTCTGGAGAAGAAGAATTTTATTTTTTTAACCGTGTATGGGCACGGCGGCAATGTTGGCCATGTGACCTGGACCGTTTGAACAATTTTCGTTCGCTCAGCCCCTGGAGGCTATTTATGAATTTAGTTGTCATTGGCCCAGTGGCTTTTGAGGAGATGTTTCAAACTGTAAAAAAGGCATAGAATGATCTTGAACTCTTGTACTCACAAATCTTCAGGCACTCTTAAAGAAGACTGAATAAACCAATTTTTAGGCCAAAATCTTAAAAAACAAAATCCATGAAATCTTATGTTCTAGCATTTTCCCATATTTGACCTTGCCGTAAAAAAGGTCAAGGTCAACCCAAGGTCTTCATTTGAACAATCTTGGTAGTACTTGAGCATTCGATACCGCATACCAAGTTTCAAGGCCATCGGTTAATTGGTTCTGGAGTTAAGATTTGGGAAGAATTTTACCATATATAGGCATAGTGGTCATGTTGGTCATGTGACCCGGACCGTTTGAACAAAAGTTTGTTCCCTTAGCCCCTAGATGCTCTATATGAAATTTGGTTACCATTTGCTTATTGGCTTTTGAGAAGATGTTTGAAACTGACAAAGTATGAGAGTCCTGGTTCAAATGTCAAAGAATTACCTTGACCACTCGTACTCACAAGTCACATGTACTCATTAGGATGACTGTATATATTAAAGTTTAGGCGAAAACCTTCGAAACTTTCCATGAAATCTTAGGTTGTAGCATTTTCCGATATTTGATCTTGCCGTGAAAAGGAAAGGTCAACCTAAGATTATCATTTCAACAACCTTTGTAGATATTGAGTACCCAATGCTTCTAACCAAGTTTCAAGGCCATTGGTCACATGGTTCTGGAGAAGAAGATTTGTACCAGTTTATATCATCTATGGGCAATGTTGGTCATGTGACCAGGACCGTTTGAACAAATTTTCTTTCCCTCAGCCCGAAGAGGCTGTATATGATATTTGGTTACAATTGGCCCAGTCGCTCTCGAGGAGATGTTTGAAATTGTCAAAAATATGAGAGTCCTGGATCAAAGGTCAAAGAATGACTTCTAGTACTCAAAAATCTTCATGTACTCATTAAGATGACTGTATATACAAACTTTTAGGCAAAATAATTCTTTCTATGAAATTTTATGTTCTAGCATTTCCCCATATTTAACCTTGCCGTAAAACAGTCAAGGTCATTCCAAGGTCATCATTTGAATAATGTTAGTAGTACTTAAGAATCCAATGCTACGTATTAGGTTTCAACGCCATCGGCCGATTGGTTCTGGTGTAAAAGATTTTTAAACGTTTTTGCCATATATGGGCATCGCAACCATGTTGGTCATTTGACCTGGTACTTTCAATTTTAATTTTTGGTCCCTCAGCCCCTTGAGGCTCTATACGAAATTGGTTATTATTAGCCCAGTGGCTTTTGCAGAGATGTTTGACATTGTCGGAATACGAGAGACCTTGGTCAATGATCAAAGAATGACCTTGACCGCTTTAAATCATAAATCTTCATGTTCTCTTTAAGATGACTGTATATATCAATTTTTAGCCCCAAATGTTAAAAAAATCCATAAAATCTTAAGTTCTAGCATTTTCACATATAAAAGCACCAGAAGCAAATTTGACCTTGCCATAAAAAGGTCAAGGTCAAGACAAGGTCATAATTTGAACAATCTTGGTAGTACTTGTGTGCCCTATGCTACATACCAAGTTTCCAGGCCATCGGATTATTAGTTCTGGAGACGAAGATTTTTAAAGGTTTTTACCATAATTGGGCGTGGCGGCCATGTTGGTCAAGTGGTCAGAAACGTTTGAACAGCTTTACATTCTCATGTCCGCTAAAGGCTACATATGAAATTTGGTTACAATCGGCTTAGTTGTTTCAGAGAAGTCGTTTGAAATTGTGGACGGACGACGGACGGACGACGACGAACCACGATGCCTGCCTATACTACAGCCAAGTGTCAAAACTGTTTCCCCAAATATTTTTTTCCATTGACTTTAGTGCATTTACAAGTGTGCAAGAAACTTTACTGTGAGACCTGTGTGCTCAAATGTTCCTAATATATATTTTGCACGATACCTTAAAACTTAAAAGGTTTCTACAATATGAAATAAGTTTTAGATTGCCCTAGACCTACTCACAATTAAACTGCAGGTGTTTGAACTACTATAAAATTTTCAGAAATGCAGTTTTCTATTGATGTCAATGGCGACGTTATCCAAAAATTGGGGCAAAAGAACTGGTGTTGTCTTCAAAAGCGTATTTCTAAACGAACAATTAATTAGAGTTCAAATTAAAATTATTTGATGTAGTCAAAATTATTGCTCTTTCTTATCATATGAAATTTAATTTCGTACGATAGGCAGCATTGCTACAGCAAAATTCCCCGCACTCTTGAAATGCATTGAAGTCTATGGAAAATAGGTTTTTGGGGAAAGACATTTGACACTCGACTGTATAAAGCTCACCCGGAGCCTCTGGCTCAGATGAGCTAAAAAGTCAATCTGACGGCATGGTGTCCGATGATTTTACGGTTAATAACCATACAGGAATAGATTCTGATTCTGGTTCCCCGTTGAGTAATACAATACTACAATAACCGAGACAATGTTTGGAATCTTTCTCCTGTGCATTGTCATTTCAACCGCTTATAAAACTTTATGATATCAAAAGTAGGTCATTTGGATTGCCAGCTAAAGCGATCCAAGTAGTTTTTCAACATGCTTTTTGGAGAAATTCAAACTGTTGTAGTTGTTAACAGTTGGCCAACCACGGTCATTTACAATGACACGTCTGTAATTTAAAGCTTGCAGCTACTCTAAGATACGATAATTTAAGAATTTACGCCACTAAAGGAGAAAAGGCCCTTCAATTTGGGCTTTGTTAACACGCGTTTGAATATGTACAAAATGACATAGTACACAGCAGACGGTATAAAGTTACGGATATCCAAACCAAAAGTATGGATATTCACAAACCAGGCATTAATAGTAAAATCAAATTCAGTTCAAGGAAATCTTTTTCTTACGCACGTTCATAGTCCTAGTCCACTTTAGTGGCTTTCTGTTAATATCCCTGGATACTTTCTAAAAGGAAAGACGGTTATTTATTTCTCCAGAAAGAATACCCTTTCACCTTAAACCAATGATTGCTTTAAGTCAAAGGTTGCTCTTTTCAGCCCTTTGTATCTTGTTTTAGCTACTCTGTGGATCAATCCCGAGACGTCATCGAATCTCGGGTCCTCTTCGAACGCCGTCACTGTCCGAGCGTCTGATCAAAAATCTCAAATTTTGATTGCTAGCTACACCAAGATGAAATTTGGGCATGTCTATATACTTGGAGCCGCTGGTGGCAACACGTCCAGCAATGCATCATGGGATATTTTCAAAGTCTATGCGCACGTTACTCCCGGAATCTTCAGAGGAGGAAATTTAAGCTGCTGTTTTAAGTATGTGGTGGAATCTGGAACAGATATTGTTAGAGAACCAACAGTAGTTACGCATATACCTTACCTTGAGTCGTATCCTTATAGAGCCTCTCTTCTGACAGCATGTCATCATACCTGTAAAAATCCGAAACAGGGAGCTATTCCGGTTGGCATCGCCCTTACTGCTGGTAAACTGCCTTGTGATGAGCAGCACGTGACCTACGTGCGGCCTTTTCTTCCATTGAGAGAGGCAGGGATTACACTAGCACTGGGTAACAAAGCGGCTTACGGTAATGTCAGCGCTGAACAGCTGGTTGAATGGATGGAAACGTACAAATACCTGGGTGTTGATAAGGTGGTGACGCATTACCTTAAAAATATTGACAAGGACGCTCTACGAGTATTGAACTACTATGCAAAGACGAATATTATGGATCTTTATTATCACGAACCAGCCGCCTCAGGTATGGTAGTTTCATGCTTCCTAATGAGGATCGTTATTTAGCTTCAGTCCCGGTTTTTGAGGTGTCTGGCATTGGGTGTGACGTTCCCAGTCAATACAAATGTCCGACGCCGTATAGAAGAAATATTTCTTTATTCTTCTCTCGTTTCAAGTAATTTACAGAATGATGTAGTAAATGAAGTAAATTCCAGACACCGACATTACGCGTTTTTCGTACACACATGTATGTCTGTGCATTTTACCTGTACCTTTAAAATTTATCTCACCCATGTTATCTCACCCATGACCGGATAAAAATCCCGTCTAGTCAATGCAATGGTAAAATAGGAGCTCACGTACCTGCGTCGTCGAGTGATGTTGGTATTTCAGATGTTGGCGTCAACAAGATTAAAAGTCAGTCTTGGATAGCAAGATATACTAAAACCCTCTGAAGCGCAAAAGTATGCACTTAAACAAGCTCTTCTTAAAAACCAAAAGGTATGCAAGAGAAAGTATCTGTCATGGGCGCGCTGTATTTATAGAAAAAAATCCATCATTTGACAAGCCTCGTGATGCCGAACAGCGAACCTCGTGACGGATTTATCTATCCGCACCACACACCCATGAAAGATACTAATGTTGTTTAAACTTCTTCTCTATCTTTTTCTCAACTTTATACGCCATTTTATTAAGTATTAGTTGTTTGTAGTACTTGATTATATTTGATCTTTTTTTTTCAGACACATTTCCAAGGATAATCGAAAATGCTCAAGTACAGTTTGCCAATGATAAGCAAATGATGGTATTTGATTCATTTGAGAGGATGTCAGGATATACCTACTTCGGAATAATAGACAATGACGAGTTTTTGATACCGTCCGGAAACAGATCACTGAAACAGATGCTAGTAAGTTTCATAGAGGGAAGAAACTCTTTAAGATGCCCAATATAACCGACATGAATAATTTATGGGAAAAAAGCACTGAACTGCCGGCTCCCTTCAACAATTCATTGTTCCTTATTTACCCGACACACATTCCATATTGCTCCAATACAAACGGCCCTATTCTAATAAAAATCCTCCTGCATCATTTTAGAGATGTTAAAAATACAGGACCATATAGGAATTTTAGCCCATGTGGGACCCACATAGGGACATTAAAGGTCATTTTTTCGACACATACAATGTATAATTTTGTCCTGGTGACAGAAAACTGTTTATAAAAGGCACTATCTGTCCTTCATATACACTATCTCTCTTCACAAGAAAATCAAAGTGGTTATTTATAGACTTTTATAATTAATATTCAATCATTTTAAGAATGGGTCGCATATGGGTACACCCACATTATACTTGAAAAGTATATAGTAAATCAATGTAGTCAATAAATTACGAAACTAACAATAAATTCAATACATTTCAGTACTTCCTTCACCATTTGCATCTTTTTCATGGCATTAGTTTAATATATTTAATTCTCAAAATCACATTTTTTCTGTTAGAAATGCGCCTTCAAAATTCAAAAACCAACTGCAAATTTCCCACATTAAGTGCACCTATATACAATGGATTATCACCGTGTGTGCAACTATGGTTACGTACCACTGGGCCACTTTGGAAACGTCGTTACGAGAGGTCAAGGTCACGGACTTTGACTTTTTATTTAAAGTTTTGTGTTCAAGTTTTTAGCTCACCTATCAAGGTGAGCTTATAGTATAGCCTTGGTCCGTCGTCGTCGACGTCGACGTCGGCGTCGTTCACTTCTTTAAACATCTTCTTCTCAGAAACCACTGGGCCGATTGTAGTCAAATTTCATATGGAGCCTTAACAGGATAGGGGAACGAAAGATTATATATTTGGTCTAGGTCACATGACCAAGATGGCCGCCATGCCCATATATGGTAAAAACCTTAAAAAATCTTCTTTTCAAGAACCAATGGGCCGATTGCCTTGTAACTTGGTATGTAGCATCTTGGACTCTAGTACTACAAAGTTTATATAAATGGTGACCTTGGGTTGACCTTTACTTATTTTATGGCAAGGTCAAATTTGGTAGCTTAGGCTTTTGAATGGGAAACGCTGAAAAAGTGCGTTTTTTCTGCTGCTGTTGTACTCTGTGATATGAAAATGCAGTCAATTTCAACACATATGGATATTAGAGGTCAAGGTCATTTAGTGACATTGACCAAAGGTCATTTGTCTATTGCGTGTCAACATTTTCGAACATCTTCTCGTCAGAAACCATTGGGCCGATTGAAGCCAAATTTCATATAGAGACTTAACAGGATGGCGGAACGAAAGTTTATATATTTGGCAAATGTCACATGACCAAGATGGCCGCCATGCCCATATATGGTAAAACCTTAAAAAATCTTCTCAAGAACCACTAAGCAGATTGCCTTGAAACTTGATATGTAGCATTTTGGATTCTAGTACTACAAAACTTATATAAATGATGACCTTAGGTTAATCTTGACCTATTTTACCCCAAGGTCAAATTTTGTCCCTTAGGCTTTCGAATGGGAAAAGCTGAAAAAAATGCATTTTTCTGTTGCTATTGTGCTCTGATATGGAAATGCAGTCATCGTCAACCCCTATCTATACTAGAGGTCAAGCTCATTTAGTGACTTTGGCCAAAGGTCATTTGTCTGTTGTGTGTCCACATTTTTAAAGTACTTATCCTCTGAAACTACTGGTCCAATTTTAATTAAATTTCATATGCAGCCTTCAGGCAAAGCGGGAAAAAAACTTTATATATTTGGCCGAGGTCACATGACCAAGCTAGCCACCATGTCCATATATGGTAAAAACCTTAAAAAAGCTTCTGCTCCTGAAACATGGGGCCAATCGCCTTGAAACTAAGTATGTAGCATTCGTTACTCTAGTACTACCAAATTTATATAAATGATGACCTTGGGTTGACCTTGACCTGTTTTGCCACAAAGTCAAATTTGGTCTCTAATGCTTTTGAATGGGAAAAGCTAAAAAAAAGGGCATTTTTTTTTTGTTGCTATAGTGCTCTGTGATATGGAAATGCAGACAACTTGAACCCCTAGGAATTCTAGGGGTCAGGGTTATTTAGTGACCTTGGCTAAAGGTCGTTTGTTTGTAATGTGTCAAAATTTTTAAAGGACTTCTCCTCTGAAATTTGGCCAATTTCAATTAAATTTCATATGCAGCCTTCAGGCAAAGTTGAAAACAAAGTTTATATATTCCGTCCAAGTCACATGATCAAGATGGCCACCATGGCCATATATGGCAAAAAACCTTGAGTAGTATCTGGGACTGTAGTACTACCAATTTTATATACATTGAGCTACAGGTGAGCGATCGTTGCCCTTTGGCGACTTGTTTAAGATCTTATATTGTCTAAAGCCTGCGTTGGGTTTGTTTTATATGTCTCAATTTTATTTTGTACCATCTTCACTCATGCATGAGACCTAGAGGTTAAGGTCACAAACCTAGACATATTCATAGATGTTTTGTGTTAAAGCTTTTTAGATCTCATATCATCAACCCTTGTTGGGTTTGGTTTATATTTGGTATTATGGTAGCAATTTATTCTATACCATTTCCACACATGCCTTGACTTAATGTCAAGGTCACAAACTTATGCTTTTCCATGTTAAAGTATTGTGTTAAGTATATATTCCTTGCTAATTTTCCCGTTCTTCTTTAGTAGACCTTTTGATATGTGACACCCTTTATAGCTAGGCTGCAACAGTTTACCAGTACATCATCTGGATGCTGCTGTTGACAGTTGCATCAATGTACTGCTTTAAACTGTTCTTATATTTCATATATCCTTCAATGGAACCTTTTGTTATATTACTAGGCTTATTTTTTCTAGGTTGCATCAGATTGTTTACATTCTCTGTTTGCTCTGCTGACCAAAGAACAAGGTCACAGACATTAAAATTGTATCTTATATGCGTTAAATTGTGTTTGAAGTTTAGTGTCGTTAGGCGGTGGCACTTGCCGGGGGTATACGTGAGCCCCTGCTCACTTACTCTAGTTTTTCTAGTCTTCCAATAAAAATTACATGCGTACAAATGTTTGAACTAAGCTAAGCGACTAGTACCTACCGCCGCAACTCTATTGTAAGCATTCTTTCTTTGTCTTGCAACGGGATTTTCAAAGCAATGACTTTCCTGGAAACAGGTAACTGGAAAGAACGGTAGATGCAATAGAGGAATATAGACAGTCTGATTCACTACTGATTACCGTTTTCCTTACTGTCAATCGTTTGCAGGACTTATTGGATGACCCTTGTATGCAGAAATGCGTCCAAAGTATGTGGTTGGAATGGCAAGCACTGTAGGCCGTGTTCAGACTGCTCTTTTGGAAGCAGTCGATCAAGATCTGCACTGTTTGCTTAAGCTGTCTGCCCTAGTGCTTAGAATTGTTACTGTCTACATTTTACAGGCTGATCTGTTCGACAAGGAGCCTGAAGCTGCCGGATTCTTCTTCAAATCTAAGTACTACTATCTCTCCTGGGGCCCGTCTGGGAACGTGAATGACCTAATCGTGGGCAGTTACGTCAACACTACGTCATCTCCACCCAAGCTTGATGCTGAAAAGCTCATATACAAGACAAATCTCATATCACCTGGTGCAATACATACACACTGGATTAATCCAGTCCCGGGATATCAAATGTAAGAAATTTGGTATTTAGTGACTGGCTCATAAAATCTGTTCTTCGCCTTTTACTTAAACAAATAGTTGGAAAAAAGAGTCAAGTCATAGCTGGAGTGACGACCCTATTTTGCGGTGCGGAGACTCGGCGCTAGGTTATTAGCATACGATATATAAAGGATCATACACGAGTGGTCATTTCATATGACATTTATGAAACGAGCCTTCGGCGAGTTTCATAAATTTCATATGGAATGACCACGAGTGTAAGATACTGTTTATCATATGACCCTTTAAAATGGGATTTTAACGCCTTCAAACTGAACATTATTTCAAGACGGATACGCATGGTTGACATGGACGTTGTCAATTGCGTTACGTGTACGCGCTAAAGTGTTATTACACGTGTGGTCATACGATTTTTATGACACGACGTTATCCACTGAATAACAGCGGCGTCATATGGTAAACAGAGACGCTCGGTCTAGGGGTAGAGGTGCTCGATAATGGTGCAGAAGTTTGCAGTTCCGAGTCGCCGTTTAGCCAGCCAGTGACTGGAGCTCTCACTGGATCTCCCTCTCTCTCTCTCTCAACTCGGCAGTAAATGGGCACTTTTTAATCAGGGAAGGATAAAAGCAGCGAAAGGACAGGAATGGGCTTCGGATTTCATATGCTGTATTCAAGATGTGGTGGGTCTCAAACGCTCACTGTCCTCAAGGCCACTAAGCCACGGATACCTTGATGTCGACATTTCTAAGTATGATTTAGAAACTGCATAGGTTATCCTTGCAACTGCATTAAGTGCCGTTGTAGCTATTGTGGTCGAGTGGTTTCAGACGCCTGTCTATGGTGCTTAAGGTCACGGGAGTTCGATTTCCCATCGGGCCAAATCTTGAAAAAAACAAACTCCCTGTTGATACAGCAGATGTCACCTGATTCAAACGAGCGAAAGTTAAAGGAACATAAGTAGAGGGATGGGCTCAGTCTTTCATATGTTGTGCCAATGTTGCGGTTTGCCTCTACCACCTACTGTACCTAAGGCCATGAGGCTTCGGATAACCTTAACCTTCTTATGTGTCTTTAGTAGGGTCAAGTCGGGTAAATTCGGACAGTTACATTGTTTCCTATATGTGTCACGTATTTGGAAATAAAACAAACTTAAGTTGGCAAACAGTGAAAATCCTGATGAGACGGCTCATGATGAGCCGTCTCATCTGGATTTTTGCTGTTTGCAATAGTATGTCCGAATTTAACCACTGTCTGACGTTACCCGACTTGTCCCTAATTCTAATTTGTTTTAGTGTATTTGTAATTCACGTTCTCTAATTTCAGGAAGGTGGCTCCAAGTAAAGAGGGCTACGTTCGGCATTACAGACAATGTCGCAAAAGTCAATATACCTCTAATCTTGAGGACTTATGTTTACATCGGTATAGACGTGTGAAAGACATGTCAGTCGCCAAATGGTCGGAAAACATTAGACAACGCGTTGAAAATGTCAGACAACATATCTTTGGAATTAAATCTAGAATTTTGTAGAATTTAATTTTTTTTCTAACCCGTTTCTCTTCTCTTTTTCACCAGAAGCAGTGTGCATAGTCACGTGTCCTATGTAAACATGCCGCGGCTTTTTTTATCAATTCTATGAAAGTTTGAGTCCATACATGTTAGTTTGCCAGTGCCAGCCAAATCAATTGAAAAATAAAAAATAATAAAACACAAAAGAGTTCGTATTAATCTACCGGTAATTAAATGGATTTAATAGAGAAGCTAAACATTTTCGGTATATTAAATCAAAAGTGGGCTGCTAAAATATTCGACTTGATGATTTTGAAAATTAATATAATTCAGGTAGAAGAATGAAGGAAACTGATCCCTTCAGATATTTACAAAGTCGAAAAAAGATCTTTCATTTATGTGTAGTTTTGTGCAAACTTATGCACGGCATCAACACAGTCGCAAGCAATGCTTAGCTGTAGACAAATTGTATGTTATGTTAAATGTCAATTTGTCTTAAGCGCGTAAAAGTACTCATAATCAAACTGAGTACTTCAAAAAGGGGCATAACTCTGTAAGTACACAATATGATACAATCACAGTGTGAACTTGGCATCATGAATCCCCCAAGCCACTAGGCAAAATTTAATAAAATTCATAGTACATACTTTCATGAAGTACTGCATACGTTTAATGTTTTTTGGGGAGATTTTTTTTATAATATGATATAATCATAGTGTGAACCTTGCCATCATGGATCTCCCAAGCCCCTAAGCAAAATTTGATATGATTCATAGTACATATTTTCATGAAGTACTGCATACGTTTAATATTTTGAGATATTTTTATTATTATTATTATTATTATTATTATTTTCTTTCTTTTGTTTTTCATAAGTGATCTAAATATAATTTTAGTAGAGTTGAATTACATTCTTCGATTTTAGAAAATAAAAACACATTCCTGAATTCGCATTTTAAAAGTGTATTGGTGGTGTAGCTACATGTAAACAATCACCCACTGAACACACATCGTTGAATCACAATTGGATCAACTTTGATTTAATGTTGATTAAGTGTTGTATATCTGCTTAGCTAGGCTGGATCCAGTCCCTATGTTAATATTTTTTTGTTTTGACCAAATGCCCAAACTTAGATGTCTTCTTTATGTTGCTGCCCACAATTTAGATTCACAAAACGTTGATGTCAAAAAGGGTCATTGCTGGCCTTCCCAAGGTGGCACTTCTGTTTTGCTTCTTCTTAGTTGTTTCATGTGTTATTTGTGGCTTTGACTATTTTGATATATGGTTTGTTATGTTAAGGCTAGCCCTGACATTAAACATTGAAAAAAGCTTATTAGGTAAAAATATATCTTTAATGTTTTACGTATAATTTGTTCTTATTGACAGGGTTAGTGCTTTTTGTAAGACTGTTGTGTGGGCGTTGGTTGTTTTATGTTGGGCTGAACAACTAAGTATCTGATGAACCAAGGCAGAACAAAGGACGAGGGTTGGTCGACTTCAAACCGGTTAAGCCCCCCCCCCCCCCCCCCCCCCACCCCACTCCAATAATTTCATTACTGGTCGTCCCAAGGCCACAGTTTTGTTTTGGTTCTTCTTGGTTGTTTTATGTGTTGCTAGTTGCTACGCCTTTTATTCATATATTGTTTGTGATGTTCAGGCTAGCTCCTTGTCCACTTACATGGGAAATGGCTGTTCACATGGCTGCCGCTGATGTTCTCTTTGGAGATGATTTTTATATTGTCTCTTTCGCACATGGTGTCTTGGGTTGGGTCTGGGATTGAATTGTGTCAGCTCCTGAGAATTTTCCTCCTTACTTTTATATAAGAAAAGATCAAAATGGTTTTATTCACAGTTTTGTATTTATCACAAATCACTACTTTAAAACACTTCCGTGGCCATGGGCAGATGAAAAGCCTACATATATGTAAAGAACACATGTTTGAAAGCCGACTTTATCCCATTAATGTCAAGAAAAGGGACATATGCGTACAGTGCTGACCCAGATCAGAGGCCGCAACACGCAGCGTCTGACCAGGATCTACACTATTTGTATATATGACAAATGAGTATTTCCCTTTAATATTTTAAACTGATAAAATAAATCAAACCACACACCCCTTAATTGACAAAATGGACTCGTCCATTTGATAAAGCTAGAATATTCCATTGAGCATATATGGCTTAAGTAAAGGGGCTTGTCGTATTAATCCTGTGAAACGCCCCGGGGCGTTGGATTTTAGGAAAAGGGGCCGTTAATTAGAGGCTTAATTGTAGTGACTCAGGCAGCTGCCAAAATACTTCCAACAAACAGTATTAAGATGAATGGGTATACTTCTAGAGGAAGCAACCCTCATATATTTGCCTCCCTTCCCAGTAGGGGTCAACTCTTAAAGGAAATAATTTGCTCCAGCAAATTCTTTCTTTTTAGAGTAGACCTCATTTCAAAGAGCTACCTTATCCAGAGAAGCAAACAGGAATTCATGCAAGTCAATAATAACATTATTTTCGGAAAAGAGGCAGGGTCGTGTATTAAAGCAGTGGCGTTTATTTGGAATAATACGGTATTAATGTGAAAGCACTATGATCCGTAGCGATAATCTGTTGTCACGACCTTCTTTTCTTCTAATACCTGACCGATAATAATTATAATAATAAAACACTGCTGTCGCATGTAAGATTCTACATTGTAATATGGATCGGCCTTCCTATGATGTGGTAACAGAGGATTAGAAGTAAAAAGTATGCAAAGACCAGGAACTGAAACAATCAAAATCCAAATCCAGCCCTCAAACCATAGTTGGAAACAACTAAGATTACAAATAATCAAGATACAGAGAACATATGGCCAACCGAGTGAGCAGCTTGTTCCCAAAAGGTGGCCACTCAGCAACCCAAACCGAACCAAAAATAATAAGAACATACATAAGGTAAAACATCACAGAAACTCTGACACCAAAAACAGGCAACAGAGAACCACAACAGAACGCAATAGAGACGTTCGGCGACGGTGCAGAAGGTCGCAGATTCAAATCCTCGTTGGGTCAGCCAGCAAACAAAATCATCCACGCTCAGTCAACACGACTGTAATTGGGTAACTTTATCTTATTCGAATCAGAGAAGGATAAAGGCTGCGGGAGACGATGGATGAGCTCAACCGTTCATATACTGTGCCAATCTTACAGCGGGTCTCAAACACCCATTGCTCCAACAACCAATAGGCTGTAGGAATTACCCAGTAGGCGCATGACGTCTAAATGACGTCGGACTGACGTCGATGCGACGGCATTACGTCGCAACGACGTCAGTCCGACGTCATTTCGACGTCATGTGCCCGCTGGAAATTTACATTGGTGTGGTCTCTCCCTGCAGGCGTTTTCATGTAATGTCCCTTTTGGTGCCATATCGTCATGGTGAAGCATTATAAACGACATAGGTAGCAAAGCTTGGCTCGCAGAAACTAAAACCTGCGCAATGTTTTATTCAGTTAACGGTATTCAAGAGATTTGCATTCAGTCATTAAGGTAAAGGGTTTCTTTTTTAGGGGAAGCAATTCTGCAATTATCACTTCTGCTGCTCGTCTCAACCCGGGTCAACTTTTAAGAGAAGAAATTTGCCCCTTAAAAGCAGGGACCGCATTGGCGAAAGGCATGTAGCCCTTTACGGATATTTTTCTATTTATTTATGTATTTATTTTTTATTATTACATGTACCAATATATTGTGTTTTTATATCAAGCATTGTATACAACGGCCTCTATAACGACGACAAAATAATAATTATATCCGAATGTGCTCATTTGGGACAACAACTAACCATTAATTTTCCAATATCTAATTCCACTCTATATAAATATTTCGGCCAAAGGCCTTCTTCAGTTAAACAGAACTTCGTAGAGAATTACATGTTAGCAGCCATTACGCTAGAAAAACTGGAAACAATACATAAACGTTTACAGTTTGCCTAGTGTAATGGCTTCGTGTACCAACATGTAATTCTCTACTTTCGTTTCAGTGTACAAGGCCTAAGGCCAAAATATTTAAATAGAGTGAAATTAGACATTGCTAATTTCTTTCAACATTGGAAAACCTTTACCAGCCTTAATTTTCTATTTGGGACAAATGGAAAATTAATGGCATTGGTATACCAATACCTAAGTACTTCCGGGTAATAATGATAATAATAATGATAATGATAAGGCTGTTTTACGTGCCAAAGGCAAAATAGTACAGTAAAGCGGCGGTATATTACAGCTACATGTAAGCACCGTTTGCATTAGTTTAAGATGCCGTGCCTTCGCTTACTTAGGGGAGAGTCGGGTAACTTCGGACAGCGGATAAATTCGGACACTGACATTGTTTCCTTTATATGTCAGTTGTTTGGATCTAAAACGAAAATTTACTGGCCAAACAGAAAAAATCCTCATCTGGATTTTCACTGTTTGCAATTGTATGTCCGAATTTACCCGCTTGTCCGAAGTTACCCGACTCTCCCCTATCAACAACACAACGTTTTAACAACTGCAGTTCAGCTTTGATATGACATTAAAAAGTAAACAAAATCGTCAGCTTAACAAATTTACGGATTTTTAGTATTTGTAGCTGAAAAAAATCATATATATCATATTATATGTATAAATACTCATGGGCCATAATGGCATATTGCATAATAAGGCATCTATCTATCTATCTATCTATCTATCTATCTATCTATCTATCTATCTATCTATCTATCTATCTACCTACCTACCTATCTATCCTATCTATCTATCTATCTATCTATCTATCTATCTATCTATCTATCTATCTATCTAATCTATCTATCTATCTATCTATCTATCTATCTATCTATCTATCTATCTATCTATCTATCTATCTATCTATCTAATCTATCTGTCTATCTATCTATCTATCTATCTATCTATCTATCTATCTATCTATCTATCTATCTATCTATCTATCATAATTTCAATATATTTGTTGACAATATAGTAATTCTGGAAAAAGAGAAAATGCGAACGTTTAATACATAGCAATTAACACTGAGTTGTAAATATCCGGTAGAGCCAATATAAGACATGTATATTAATGTCGGCAATGCAGCCGAAGAGGACGTTTGCGTATTTATTAATTTTCGGTATCTACATGGTGATATTTCTTGCGTATCTTAAATCAAAATATTGTTATTTTTGCAATGATTTAAACGGAAAAAGTGAAAGGATATTGAAGCCACGGAGCACAGGTAACCCGAATTATAGTCACTATTTTGTGCTTCCCTGGGGCTAAGCTGAATTTAAAGTCTAAAAGCCCTATTGGTTTCTTTTTTACATAAAAACATTTTTAATTGCATCTGACTCCCTTATATTCAATTTTGATTCAATGTTGCGTGCCCAGTGGGATGAAGCACAACAAAATTGAGCCGCGACACGACAAAACCAACAATGTGGTTGTGCGCCCAGTGCAGACTCAGATCAGCCTGGGCATTCGCCCAGTTTGACCAGACTCTTTGTTAAGTACTCAAAGGGTAGCCAAGGGTCTAAGCTACCGCCATGCGGCTAGCGATGACTCTGGTCAGACTGGGCGGATGCCCAGGCTGATCTGAGTCTGCGCTGGGCGCACAACCACATTGTTGCTTTTGTCATGTCGCGGCTCAAATGTGTTGGCTACATGTGAAGCATTGCAATAAGAATTTAAATAATTGCAATTACTTTTTTTACATGCATATTTCGTCCTGTCTTTGACATTAACATTCTCTGTTGTGGCTTCCTGACATCGGCATATTTCAGGGCTGCTTGAGATTTTTTAACCCATTGATGGTTCATTCTATTGGAATGTTATTCAGCTGGTTTTCACGACTCCCAACAGTACGTCAAAAAAGTTACAGAAAAGATTTGCAATAATTTTTGTTGTTAATTTTATTTTAGTTTTAATTATTTATTTACTAATTGAAACGATTTTAATATTATTTTTATAATTCATTTTTATATGTCAGCTATGAAAGGAAAAATACCTCCGGCAATATGCATGTATATATTTCGATGTCCTTGGGGCACCACAGATATCTTTACAACACTCCCTTTTCACCCAGTTCAGTCTTAAGCTGGCCCGACTGAGCTGGTAGAGTTTGTCTTCCAATCTCTTCTTATGTCTACCTCTTCCTTTTCCTTTCACTGTACCCCGCAGAATTGTCTTTGCTAAGCCAGAAGTGTTGCCAAACTGCCTGTTTCCATTTCTTGACCAAGGCCAGGAGTTCGTCATATTCTCCAATGACTGCTTAGATGTTTTGGAGAACATTAGTGACACGGTCCTTGTACTAGATGTTAAGTAACCTTCGGGAGCACCTCATCTCAAAGGCCTGCAGTCTTTCTCTAACTCTGCTGTCAAGGTCAATGTCTCACATGCAGGCAGAAATATGGATATGGCTAGTAGCTCATCAATTCAAGAGATATGTTGTCATCTCTCCATATTGGCTTAATTAAGCTTTATAAGCGTTGCAGTAGCTTGTTCAGTCCTTGACAGAACCTCCGGTTTTTAGCCTACATCTGAGACAATTGCCCTAAGGCAGTTGAAGCTTGTAATTGTTCAAAACGTCTTTCTTTTAACTCTGATCTCCTTCTGGGTTCCACTGGCACAGTTTGTCATTAGTTTAGTCATAGAGGATCTTACATGAGTGCTCATTGTATCATTGACTTTATTAAACGAGTTGGGGGGAAAAGATGCGAGGCTTTAATGCAGGAGCACGAATGCAATATTCTATTTATCATATGGCACTAAAATCCCATTTAATTAGCAAAATTTGCACTAAAACGTCACGATTTCGCCATTAGAAAACGCGACGTTTTAATGGACGTCAACGTATAACGTTAGGACGTAATTTGCATATTTAATCCACTAGTGGATTATCGTTTTTAATGCATGGCTTTATTAGACTCTCGGATGCGACGTCATGTGATAAATATAGTTTCGATTCGACAAATCAACAATAATAAAATTCATTCGAACGCTGATTCTAGTTTCAGATAACAAGGGAGTACAAGATAGGAACAGATTCCTTAACAACTGGTCTGACAACGTTGTGGTAAAAACGGTTGACTATAGTAAAATGAAATTTGATTTTACATACATCCTCGGCGTTGTTGGAGGCAATACTACGGACGATGCCTCGTGGGATATCTTTAAAATATATGCCAGTGTTAGCCGGAATGCTATCAGAGCTAAAAATGCCAGCTGTTGTTTTAAATTCAATGCAACATCTAATGCATACTTTACTGAAATGCCGGCAATAAGTATTCAACAACTGTATGACAGAGCTGTATTCACTGCTGTTCATTACACATGTGAAAATCCAAAGAAAGGACTTATTCCCGACGGAGTGGGATTGACAGTTGGTAAATTGACTTGCAGTGACGTGGCTTACGGTCGCCCGTTCTTACCGCTAAAAGAGACTGGTACGACATTGGCGATAAGTACCAAAGCTGCGTATGGTAATGTCAGTGCAGAACAGATCATTGAGTGGATGGAGACATACAAGTATCTCGGTGTTGATAAGGTCGTGACACATTATCTCAGCAATATCAACGAGAACGCCCTGGCAGTGTTGAAGTACTATGCATCTTCTTACATACTTGACTTGTACTACCATGAACCGGCCGCTTCAGGTAATGTCAAATACTAAAGGGGAATGTTGGGGCAGCTGGTTTCAATATAAACTCTGCACCACGGAATTTCAAAGAGTTATATCTATTTTTTTGTTTAAATCACTCTCTTCGTAACGCATATTTTCAGCTGACTCTAGTTATCTCAAACACCGATATTTCAAAATAGCCTCTTACATAAAAACATATATACTTAGAGGCAAAATAAAGTATACAGGTAACGCGGTCTTGATATTTCTACAGATGTCTACACATCTGCATAATATTTAGGTATTGTTGATAAATTCAATTATTTTCGCATAATTTGCGACAATTTTAGTACAGTCGGTCAAAGGATACGTTTTAAACGGACAAGGGGTCTAAGTCAACATTTTTCGTTTGAGTAGCTCCCCTTTAAATATAATATAAATATAATATAAACGTATCCATACCAACTTTAGTGCGACAGACACGCGTTTCTGTATTTAACTTCTTGAGTGTCGCTAAACCCCAAAAGTTTGAAAGAAAAGAGATGATGGGCTGGTCTCGGCAGGCAACGAGCATCCCTCTTTATTGTCGCATTCCGCGGGACACATTATCTGCAGACATCAGGTAAGAGACGCCTACGTATTAACTCGCGAGCCACCACTTCAGACAGTAGACTTTAATTTTTTGTATGCATTACATCCAGAAAGGGATGGAAGAGTTGTAAGGCCATGCTACATGTACCTTCTCAAATGAGAAACGGGGTAAAGTATCAAATTTTCGTTCTTAAAAATGATGTTTTTAGCGTCCTCTGGAAAAATGCATTGAATTTACATTCAGTTCTTATGGAAAGTTTATTTGAAATTCTCTTTCAAAGAAACAAGTCTATTAGGCTGTGTTCAAGTGCACACAAAGGCAAAACGCCAAACAACAATCTTTTTAAAATTTCAAGTGAACACTTCGAAGTTCCAACACCAGGTAAGATAGAGAAACATTTAATTCCCTTTTATTGAAAGGGAGATAATTTCAGATGTTGTTGAAGCCGTTTGGTGGGAGTTTCAAGTTTAAGATAAAGAGGGTCAACTGTATCTGATTCTTTTTCAGAAATTTATCCAAGGATCTTCAATAACAACAAAGTACAGTTTTGTAACGATAAACAGATGATAGTGTATGATTCGTTTGAGAAGATGTCGGGATATACATACTTCGGTATCATAGATCATGACGAGTTTTTAATTCCATCCGGCAATAGGTCACTGAAGCGAATGCTGGTAATTTTATTTCTCTTATAAACTTTAAGTTAACCTTATTTAGCCAGTGTTACAACGCCAAGCAGAATAAAAACGCGACACCGAAAAAATGTAAAGCGTTACTAATAAAACCAGGACGCTGATGATATATATGATACTAGACGTATCACATGCCTTGGATTTTTGTTTTCTTTTCTGAGCATTTTCTCCGTCAAGTTTGTGAGGTGGCGTATATTGCCATTTTTATACGCCCGTTTTGAAAAAACGGACGTATTATGGCATGGCGCTATCCGTCCGTCTGTCCATCTGTCTGTCCGTCCGTCTGTCCGTCCGTCATCATTCTTGTGCGCACCATATCTCAGTAACCGTTTGAGATATCTTCATGAAAGTTTGTAGGCATGTATATTAGGATTGGGCAAAGTGTCGCGTACAGTAATGGTTGCTCTTCCTTTCTTGGTTTCCAAGTTATGCCCCTTTGATTATTTTACCCTACCAGTCTTGTGCGCGCCATAACTAGATAACCTTTTGGGATATCTCGATGAAACTTCATAGCAATGTGTATGAGGCTCCAATGATGTGTTGCGTATGACAATGGTTGCTCTCCCTTTCTTCATTTTTGGAGTTGCATCCATTTGATTAGATTTTGTAGGCTATTTTCGTATATACTAATCTTGTGCATTCAATAACTTAGTAACCATTTGGAATATCTTGATGAAACTTTATTGAAGTGTGCATGATCACAAAACAGTGTGTCACATATAAGATTGGTTGTTCCCCCTTCCTTAATTAAGTAGTAACCTCCCTTTGATTAGTTTTTTAGGCTAGCCCCAATTACTCCATAACTCCTTAACCCTTCGAAATATTTTAATTAAACATTGTAGGAATGTGTATACTAATGGGGCAATATATCATGAGCATGAACCACAACCCTGGCTTACTTACTTCTGAATTATCTGCCCCAGTATCAATTTCCGTTTTACTCTGTAACTCCTTAACCGTTGGAAATATTTTAACAAACTGTATGGTGATGTGTATATTGTCAAGGGAATGTATTATGACTAAGAATGGTACTCTTGTTTACTTAGTTTATGAATTATTTCCCTTGTTTACTTTGTCATTTCTCAGCTTCTGAGCTGCTTCATCCTTGTGGCTGAGTTTTGGTATTTGATGTGTTAGATGGTTTAATAACGGTGCAGTCATAAAATTCCAGGTTTTCCCCCTGTTTTTCTGCCTGTCCATCCTTCTATAAACAATCTTGTTCATTCTGTAACTCATTCATGACACTGAAACGGGCGTATTATTCGCCGCTTGGGAAGCTCTTGTTATGCAATTATTGCAGCTGGTGCACTTTTTTTCCGAGCAGATTCGTATGAAAGAACATGCGTTGGATGATTTTATTTTTAGCCGAGACACAATCGAAACCTAAAGTGGCATGTGCACTCAGCGAAGGCTCAGACTTTCCTAAGAATCCGCCAAGTTTGATAAGAAAGTCTTCGTCGTCCGCATGAAGCTATCTTAGACCCTTAGTACCCTTTAAATTGTAATGCACAGCGAAAACCCTGCTCATTACTTTCCAAAAGTCTTAAGTTTTCGATCCAGTCTTGGTTACGTAGAAACGAAAGGAAAAGGGAGAAGAATCTTATAAGCATTTTGCTTTCATTCCAATCCCATTAACTCTACTATGTGTATCTCATGTTGCATGTCACTGAAATTATGAATAAAATATGTTTGAACTAAAGGAAAAGTTTTGATTTGCCCTTTCACTTCTTTGTCCGCTTGAAAGGACGAAAATCCCCGAAAAATATTTGTTTTTTAGAAAAAAAAACTTAAAAAAAAAAACTAAAAGAGCCGATCCCCTTGGCTTTTAATTAAATATCTATTTTTGCTTTGTTTTACGCCTTTGTGTGTGTGTTTTTCTGTTGTTGTTTTTCTTTCTTTCCCTTCTGTATTTGGGGCAGGATGGAGTAAACGCCCGAGTCAGTTTCTGGTCGTTGCCGCCCCATCTGCTAAATCAGGAACTGTATTTCTTTCAGGGCCGTAAGTAGGAGTAATTTCATGATACACACAACCATGATATTCACTTACTCCTTGTAGGGGAAAAAACAAGTATTTCAGTTCATGGTTGATATTGAAATCAAATTTCTAATTCATAAAATTTCAACATACAAATATGCAGGTGCGTTCAAAATTTTGTCAAGTTGACAAAATTTCAGTGCGTACCAGCGTATTTTGTTTATACTTTATTTTTATTTGTATAAACATCAATATTTACATTCTTGGCTTATTTACGGAAAAGCCCTATAGTAAACCATTTGAACGTAAAGTAGTTTACATTCCAATAATTACATTGAGCCACGCGAAATGACGTCAAAATAAAAAATGGCTCTCTACGATCTGATTGGACGTCAGTGACGGCATGAAGTCATGCATGCTGTTCTGCTGTTAGCAGAAAACTGCGTGTACATGTTTTACTGCTTCAATTTTAGCGATTATATAAGATTTTTCATGAAAGATTTGATTGAAACGAATGTAAATATAAGCAATGAACTTAATTTTTCTGTTGTTTATCGAAGTGTAGACTACATTGGGTCACCAGCAAAGTTTACATGAACCGAAGGGGTTCATTTACTATGCACGTGACCCAATGTAGTTTACACTTCGATAACCTTCAGAAAAATGAAATTCATTCCTTAAATACATTTATTTACACACATTTCAAAACATAATATTTTATACAAATGGAATTCAGAAGAAAGTGCATGTACATGTATTTGCGTATGGGTAGCTACACCCTTGTCTTTCTTTCAGGCAGACCTAAGTAGAGTGTACAATACTGCTGCAGGGTTTATTTTTAAGTCTCAGTATTATTATCTATCATGGGGACCCAGCGGAAATGTGAACAGTTTGATGCTTGGGCGGTACGTCACCCGTATGGAATCTGATCCAAAACTAGACCAAGAAAAACTCATCTTCAAGACAAAATATGCAAAACCAGGAACTGTCCATACTCATCGGATAGACCCCAAAGATGGATTCAAACTGTAAGTGAAATGGTTTCAATGTATTCTAAGATAGAAATAAAAATACGCAAAATTTATTGATTTTAATACCTCTGAGATAAAAAGTGAAAGGGGCATAGTATCTACGGTACGCCGTAAGATCCTAAAGCCCCTATCTCACTGGGATGCGACAGTTTGCGACTGATTGCGAATTGCATTCGCGGATGAGTCTCAAAACTGTCTTGAAACGTTCGCGGGGATTCGCAATATCCTCGCGTGAGTCGCAAACTGGCGCAAACGGTTCGCATTGTCGCACAAAAAAGTTTTACATGTAAAACTTTTTTATGCGACAAAATTTCTCGCAATATAGTCGCAACATAGTCGCAAAGTCATCGCGGGTGTCGCGAACACGTCGCGGACCCGTCGCAATTCAGTTTCCGGCGAGTCGCAATGACCGTGAACACGAAAAATTTGCGAAATAAATAAGACTATATTGCGAACAAATTGCGACATAAATAAGACACTTCCGCGACTAAATTGCGAGGAAATAAAACTGAGTAACTTTCGCGCGAACGTCGTGAGACATTCATACGAATATCTTACGACTATCGTGCGAGTGTCTTAAATTACTCGCAATGTCGCAAAAGTGTCGTGAATGCTTCGTATTTTCGTCCCACGTGACTCGGACAATTATGTTTCTCGCAAACAGTTTGCCCTCATTCAGTTCCAACTGGGCATCATGCCAGCAAAGGTCAGAAAAGGGCGAGGGAGGGGTAGGACTGCCACTGCACCCGGCCATACAATCACCACAGGAAGCCGAAACAGTCCCAGCTCCTGTTCCCTCCGACGACGAGAGCTCGGGAGCTACCACGGTTTTCCTGACGGGTGAAACAAGGAAGAAAAAGAAACTGGGCATTGAGAGTGAGAAACAGTACCCATGGAAGGATGCCCACCAGAATGTACTGGCTGAGTTCTGGCTGAACCACCCCATATTTTATGATAAAACACAATATCCATCTTTCTGACGTCTGATGATTAAAAAATTGCTGGTATGTCAATAGGTTCTCATTTTCTCGCAAAATCATCGTGCGACTGTTGCACGACCTTCGCACGACAGTCGTGCGACGTTCGCGAGAGTATCGTGACACAGTCGCTGGAGAGAAATGATCGCAATTTTATTGTGCGAACGTCGCACGAGTGTCTCACGAACGTCGCGCGACTGTCGCGCGATGTGTGTGCGAACTCCAGGCGAATTTGGGCATGATTCGTGAGATAATCGTACGACATTCGTGCGACATTCGCGCGACACTCGCAAATATGTCGTAATCACCATTTCAGTGAGACCCAAATATGAAAAATGTCGCAAAGTCGCGGATTTTATCGCAAATCTTTGTCTCAAACTAGTCGCCAGTTGTCGCATCCCAGTGAGATACTAGCTTAAGGGATTTTACCTTACAAAAGAGTCCGAGATTATCTTTTCTCAAATTTTATATACATTGTTACTAGTCTTTCACTGTATAAGTCTCTCAAGTCTCTCTCTCTCTCTCTCTCTCTCTGGTGTTTCAACTTTCTTTTACGCAGACCTTGATTTTATTACTTATTTCATGTCTTCGATTAAAGCATTGACCAAAGGATAACATCACCAACGAGTCATCCTAGTTATAGATTACCCGGATTTTTTTTTCCTATCGTTGTGTGTAAACAGACAGAAAAGTTTTATTCAGAATAGTTCTGTAGTATATTTTTTTCTACTTGTTCAATGAAAATATATGTTGTAACCATAATTAAAAGCGTCTCGAAAATACGATTTTAATGACGGGTTACAGCGTATGTTTTTATTTAAGAAATAGATCAGCTCTAGCAGTGAATTGTTGAGAAATAATTCACTGTTTGGAGGTCAGTTGTAAAGTAGATAATATCACGAGTGCGGAGCGCGAGTGATATATCTACTTACAACTGACCGACAAACAGTGAATTATTACTCAACAATTAAATGCCAGAGCTGAACTAATTCGATTCTCACACTCAAAAACGCTGAAAAAGTATTCCTTGCCTTCAAATTCTCCCAACCTTCCCGCCAGCGCGTTCATGCTCCCGCCAATATTCTTAACTGTATCTAAGATAGATGTACGTTTTTATAGCGAATTTAGAAAGAAAAAGAGACGTTACACCGTCTAACGTCTCAAAACGTCACAAAATTACGTCAGTACTGCCAGTGACGTCAGCAATTAGACTCACGCGCTCTGCAACAGTGAATTGTTGCAGCATAAAACACGGAAGTTTTGCATTGCTTCTATAGGTGCACTGTGTTAGAATTATGTTTTTACCTAATAGTATGTGAGAGGGGGTATTTTCCTTTGATTAATACTGAAAAATTACCTAAAGTTATCTGTCCCTGTTACCCTTTTGTATCTGGCGCACTCTATTCTATATGGATTGATGACTTGCGATTATACGTCCTTTCAACAGTATTGCAGTCATATCAGGACGATGGGACGCCTGTGTGCAATGGAATCCCGTTTACGATTTACTTAAGTCCGTAACGCCTTAAAAATAGTTATCTCAGCGGTGGTTATTTTCAAAATAAACCTTTCTCAAGCTATATAGGTCCTAAATGCTGTCATTTGTTCTTGACCCCGAAATTGCCACTCATTTTGACAAAGGTCATGAATCTAGTGAGTCCGGTTGCCTTAAGTAAAACCTACTTGTACATGTGGGTACCAACAGATGCATTCCTCTCGCTGTTATTTAATTGTCTAGCATAATCAGTTTTTTCATGCCATACGAGTGCAAACACGGACCACGAAAAAATGCACATGCCATAGGACCTGATACTCTACCATAATTGAGCCGCGACACGAAAAAACAAACAAAGTGGTTGTGCGCCCAGCGCAGACTCAGATCAGTCTGGGCATCTGCCCAGTCTGATCAGACTCTTCGCTAAGCGATTAAAAGGTAGCTAAGGGTCTAAGCTACATCCATGCGAACAGCGAAGACTCTGATCAGACTGGGCGGATGCCCAGGCTGCCCTGAGTCTGCACTGGGCGCACAACCACATTGTTGGTTTTGTCGTGTCGCGGCTCAATTGTGATGTCTGGTAAGCAGTATTCGTCTTCTACACGTTGAAATAGTTCCATCATCAGTGATTTTTATTTATTTATTTATTTATTTTGAATAGTTGTTTTTGGTTTAACGGTTCTTTGAGACAGTTCGTCAGTGTACATGTTTATCAGGCCGAGAGAGAGGGATGCAGAAAAGAAATATAATAGACGAGAGAAAAAGTATCCAAACAACACCCTCCCGCACCTACTGCAAGCACAGTAGGCTTTTGTCCTGCTACCATTCAAATAAGTAGGACAAACCGGTAATGAAAGTTACCCAACACCATCGCCCGATCTTACCACCCCAGCCATCATCATTGAACATGCATTGTAAATGGCAAATTAGACATTTATTTGCAAATTTACGTGGATTTATGTCTACAGTGTTAGTTGCGCGCAAAAATATTTCTAAGTGCCGTATCTTTTAAACTTCCATTTTACCCTTACTTTTTTCATTTGTAATAACATAATTGTAAAACAAGGTAAAACGCTTTTACATGTAAACGTGCACCCAGTGGAAGTCCAAACCTGTATTTGCTTAACACATGTCATTTTGTACTAAATATGCTGCTCTTGCCCTCTAATGACAGGTTTAGGCTAAATGAGCCGTAACATGACAAAACCTACATAGTGGCATGTGTGCCCAGCGAAGACTCCAATTAGCCTAGGCATCCGTCAAGTCTTATGAGAGTCTTCGTTGTGCGCTAAGTTGTTAGATAAGGGTCAAAGCTAGCTCCATGCGGACAGCCAAGACTCTGATCAGACTGGGCGGGTGACTAGACTGATCTGAATCTTCGCTGGGCTCACATGCCACTTTGTTGGTTTTGTCGTGTTGCGGCTCATTAATAGAGATGACATTTAAGACGTGTACATACATGTATAATTGTGTCTTTTAAGGCATGTGGTACCCAGCGAAGAAGGTTTTATTCGCCACTATCGACCCTGCAGGAGAAGCTTAGGTGCAAATAAACTAGAGTATTCGTGTTTGCACGAGTATAAACGAGCAACAGATAATTCTATTGCCGAATGGTCACAACGTATCAGAAACAATGTTGAAAATGTTAGACTACAAGTATTTGGGACCAAAAATAAAATTTTATAGTTTGCCCATTTAAAATGTATCGCCTCCTACTTTGTCTTGGACGACGAAGTTATTTACAATGGATATACTTTTAAAGAAAAGAAATTGCAACTAAGGGAGGATTTTTTGTCTTTATTTTTTTTTTACTTTTTTTTTATTTGTTTCTTTCCTTTGGAGTTCACTGAAAATAAAAATGACAAGAGTTGCTTCCCATTAAAGTTAAGCGATTCACTTTTAACTATTTTCTTCAGCTCCCTGAAGAACTTTCTCTTGTGAGCTTTGATAGTTTGTTTCTTTCAGAGTGTTTCAGTGACATCAAGCCAGCCAGTCGTGCTATAGAAAAAGCCCTGCTGACAATTTCTTTCAATCAAGAAACGCAGTCAAGAAATAATGCAGGAGAGTTAGTTTCATTGTCTCATTGAGCAGTAACTGAATGAGCCGCGACACGACAAAACGAACAATGTGGCTGTGCGCCCAGCGAAGAATCAGATCAGTCTGGGCAGCCAAACAGTTTGATCACACTCTTCGTTAAGTGGTCAAAGGGTAGCTAAGGGTTTAATCTACCTCCATGCGGACAGAGGAGACTCTGATCAGACTGGGCGGATGCCCAGGCTGATCTGAGTCTGCGCTGGGCGCACAGCCACATTGTTGGTTTTGTCGTGTTGCGGCTCAAATATGCAAGGCAAAATACCTTTTAAAAGTCAGAAACAATTTCCTTCCGAAAAAGAATGTAAAATAAAAACCAACTATTTTGGCATATTAATTTTGTTGACTGTTTGCTATCAGTTGACGGTGCAAGGGCATGGGGTAAGTGAAAGTGGGGAATGCAGATGTAGGAGGTAAAGTTTTATTACTGATTTTTTTTGTTTCTGTTGTCTAAGTACACGTATACTGAATATCAAATAGGACGAGCAGATAGCAAGTGTTTATATAGTTTTATTAATTACAATATCAAAACGCATTCTGTGAGCTTATTTTAGCGAAAATTACATAGATTGGGGCTACATTAGTTATCAAATTAAATTATACAGTCCAGTAAGCGTTATTTGATTCTGAAGGGTAGTCCTGTGGAAATATAAACTAGCTATTAAATATTAAAACAATGCTAAAACTTAAAGTTTAAGTATAAACAAGCCAATTTTACCAGTTGCAAAGGACGAGTTACACTTTACTATTGCAATGTGCCCACTGAAAAGGCCGATTTTCGAAGGCAGGCAGATAACCACAAAAACATGCAGAAATGTTAGCTATATGTTTCTGGTTTATTTTGTACAATTTCATTTCCCCGTAGTTTAATGCCTTTTAGGTTAATTTTGCGATTGAATACATGTACTGTCTGCAACATTAAACATTGAGACTATGGGAATTTGAACTACCAACGCCCACTATGCATCCAAATTTCACTTCATCCTACCCTCGTAACCACTACAATTTGTATACATCATTATTCCTCATATACATATTCATCATAATCGGGTTATACTACAGTGGTTACGAGGGTAGGAGTAAACGAAAAATAAATTTTTTGGGTAAATTTTCATGTATTCAACACTAGGAATAAAAGATGTATATCAAAATCGCATCAGTATATTTTGTATTTGATAGAAAATAGAGGCATTCTTCGACACAACACATCTTTTTCAAAGTGTTCATCTAATCATCTAATGTAGTATGTGTTCCTAATGCCCCACCAAGGATTCTGTATGTGTGTGTGGGGGGGGGGGGGGGGGGGGGGAGGGGAGGGGCGCAGCGATGGGCATGTGTATATGTATGACGTTATGTGCGTATGTAAGGCGTTAGACTGAATGCCCTCCATCATCATTCTGTGATATAACCTCTGATGTTATAATGTTGCGACGTGGTCAGATGATGTATCCCTCTGCCTGGAGATGATGCATTGTAAAATTTTGTGACCTTGAACTTTGGTCCACTAAATATGTACGAAAAGTTACTTGGATGAGCTTTTTCCGTACCTCTTTTGATATCCTTGGGGTAGGAGTGCTGATTTTTGATCAGATCATATCCTTAAACTGTAGGAACTGCAAAGCATCCATGCACACTGAGTCCTCGAACTTTTTGCATGGACCAGGATTTTCACATATCTCAAAACGGTTTTTGGATTCGCAACATAATTACAAACAGTTGGTCAGTCAAACGATGCCAAAAATCCTCATACTATTTGTAGGTTACTGTGACATATATTTAAAAGTTCACCGTTCTTTTTCTTATATATTCAACATTATATATGCATCATACTGAAAACAATGGTTCAGTGAGACATTGCAAATGACGTCATACTATTTGTAGTTCAATGTGCCTTGTGTTTCATGATCCATTGAATTAATGTTTTATTTCGAACTAATATTTAATGGAATCTTCATCGGACTTGGAATAGTAAGTCCCTTCTGCGCTGCGTCTCATATGGTACTACATGTAGGTCCTTGTGACCTATATTTCTTGGTTCACTGATTTTGTCTAATATTTTAAACATATGTACCTGTGTAGCAGCCATTAATGCGTTATCTTTCATACGTGATTAATATTTGATAGGATGAAGCTTTCATTATTTGTATAAATAGTGAATATTGCTTAAGAAAAGAAAATAGTTAATGACCTTTTCATGCACTTGCCAGAGCACAAGCATGCAAAAGCGTTTCGCCAAGAATACATTTGCTTAACAATATTGGTGGTTATAATCAACTTCCTGTTCATTTGTTTCATTATTTTCACAAAAGCAAACGCTTTACATGCTTATTATTGTGTTAATAACCACTTGCAAAATCTACTGTTCTGAGGTTTCGTAAAAATTCAAATAAACTTTCTCCTTACTAGCTGGTTTGAGCGAAAATATCTCTTTTAGACTGTGGATAAGAGTCAAAAGTATTATATCTGTCAGTTTGAAGGGCTGATATGTCAGCGGAATGGCTGATTATTTCGGAAAACCGCAGGTAGTTAGTGTACCCCGTTCAGCACCCCATATGCCACAAACCGGAAGTCACGTGATTATTGATGAAACCGCAAACTAAAAAAAGTGCTGATATAAACTGCCAAATGTCAAGCTTTTATAAACATAAATTTTATCAGGATCGGTCATGGGCACAAAAACGGCCAAAGTGTAACCCGTCCTTTCATAAATCTATGCATACATTGAGAAAACATAATGCAGCTTGTGTTTAAAGGCATACAAAATCTTGACAGCTATAAATAACAAAATTTTGTAACTGACTTAGTAATTTCGGCTGAGCTTAGCCTATTTCTGATTGAACTCTCATAGAAATCCGTTAAGAGTAGAAACAACATTCAAAAGAAGGAGCATACTTCGCAGTTTCGGCTACGTAAGCCTCTTCAGTGACCCAGACAATATCTGGTGACGAAGGAATATAAATGAGAAAATAATCGAGGTTAAAGGACTTCCACTGAGACTTCCAGTAAAATAATAAAGAACGGACTTTCTCTCTTTTTATTTCTCTTTCTCCTTCTGCATTTTCAGATCTGTCTTCCTCCTCCTCCCTTTCATCCGTTCCTTCGTGTGTTAAGCACTGGACTGTTGATCTAGCGGTCCCGGATTCGATTCCCGCTGGAAACAGAAAGTTTTACAAACATAAACGGACTCTATTGTACACAGCCTTTCATTATCACCCTCCCATTGTCCTGATATGACTAAAATAGTATTGTAAAGGATGTAAAATTGCAAGTCACCCGTCCATCTATTTCCCCACCCCAACCTCACTGGGAGAAGGAACTCATACATTTTTTTCTCAAGCATATAATCTTTTCGTCAATGTTATGTGCCTTGTAAACATGGTGGTCAAACCACTGATATAAGACTTTATTTATCAAGGGTAGCTCAGTTGGCCGAAGCCAATCTTCCCCGAGGCCCTCAAAAAGTTACATGTATATGTACAAACATAAAGTAATGCATAAAAGAATACAAGAAATGCTACAAAATAATGAGTATGAATTTCAGGAAACATATCATTGTTTGATTATGGCGGTGGAGGCATATTAACTAACTTAAGGATGATTTCTTAAGAAACATGTTCACCTTTCATCCATTTTAAACACTTTTTCGTAAATGCTTCGAGGGAATTTGATTTTTTTTTATACTTAAAGGAATACTATTCAAAACCATTGCACCGTAGTACGAAACGCTGTCTTTAAAAGTTTAGGTATAACCATCTTTTTATGAGGTTTAGATGCGTAGTTTGCATACTGCTGTTTCTGCCTCTCATTTGTACATGTAACAATTCTGTCAAGTAGATAGGAGCACTGTTTGTAGAAATTTTATACAACATATTGGCTTTGTGTATAAAAACAGTTTCTTCAAATGAAAGCATAATTAATTGGACACGAGCGTTTGTCAGGGAAGAATAACTGCTACCTAGTATAAGTTCACATGCCCTTCTTTGTAGCTTCTCCATTTTTTGTAGATTTGGGTGTGACGAATTACACCAAATCACACAAGAATACTCAAAGTGTGGTTTGATATACGCAGTATTAAACAACTAAAACCTATAGACATAACCATAACAGTGTCTTTTGATGTCAAGTTTATCAGGCGATACCAGAAAACAGCCTAGGAAGGACAAGGCTTTCTGGGCATTCCTACTGTACGTGTTTCTGGTCGAGCCTAATAAACGTGATATCAAAAGGCACTAGCATGGTTTCCTATTACTCATGCATTATTGCACGGCACATGAGCGCTGTTCCTATTAAGACTACTTTCGAAATGATGCTAGTGTTCGGAAAGGGCATCACATTTCTTTCGGTTCACAGCCTGACTTGTTTAGTATAATTAATATTCTGGGCTGAAGAACTGCAAAAAAAAAAAAAATAAAAAAAAAAAAAAAAAAAATGGACAGGTTAACTTACAAAATTATTATCTTATTCAAAACGTATCAAATAACCACAAAAGAATGAAACGAATTAGTTGTATGCAACACAATTAAGAATCGTGCACAAAATCTTCAGCCAAAATATCTTTGGTACGGAGGCAGAGACGACATATCATTTGCGTACCCTCTTGAATATTTACGAATATTTTGTCGTCATAAACTGGTTGACTCTCAACTAGGAATAAAAAGCATGTTTTGACTTTTATGAATGGTGGAACATTAATCTCTAATCCGTGCACGTGAGTTCTTTTCAGCCAATAACTGTCCATAGTCGCTTAAAGAAAGTGCTTAAAATTATTCATGATAAAACTTTACCCTGATGAACTTGATTATTGGGCGTATCCAAAATTCGTTTTTGGCGGGAATGGTGATCATCTATTCCCGCAGTTTTTATATATTCTTAAATTCTCCTACTTCCAGTGGCCGTCACAAATTATTAATGTGGTAGATAATAGCACTCTTGTTATAAGTCATTTTAATGTCTTTGATACAATTTTCAGTGAGTAATTTTAAATTGAAAGAGAAATATTAGGACGTATATCTTTAATGACTAAAAATGAAATGAAATAATTGCTGCAATTCTAGTTTGCCTTTACAAGACAGGCAAGTGTCCAAAAGATGCAGGTGAAATGGCATACACTGTAGGGCCTGTTCAGGCTGCTCCTTTAGAAGCAGTCTTACCTAGGTCTGCACTGTTACCTCAAACCTAACTGTCCCAATACATATTGGTTATCCCCTCGGGGATAACCATATTAAGATAGGAATTCGTACTCGATTTGTACGCCGTTTCCTTTTGCTAAAACACAGGTCCCACTATTTCCCGGTACTTCTTTATTTGGCACACCCTGCTATAGGGTTCTCGCCAGCATCGCTAATGCATTATCTTTATAGCTTATATTCTTAAAACACTTTATCTCACCCTATGCAAACAGTTACCTGAAGGTTCAGTACTTAACAGTACAGATCAATAACACGTTCTGCTTGATTAACGCTAAATTCAGGTTCCACTATTTACCGGTATTTGCTCCCATAGTTTGGCGCACCCAGCTGCAGGGTCCCTTCCAGCATTGCTAAGACATGAGCTGTAAAATCACTTCATCTCGCCTTATACAAAAATCTCACCTAATAATAAGTACTTACCAGAGAGTACAGTCCACTTACGAAGAGCCATTACTAAACAGTAAAGGTCATCTAACAAAAGTTAATAGCACTGAAGCTCACCTGATACAAGCAATCACTAGACAAAAAGAAAAAGCTGTCAAACTCGCCACTTACCTACAGCTTCAAATCTAAAAATACAATAAAATTAACTTGTATTGCTGCAAATTTTCTGTTTTACCACGTGCATCCTATAGATTCATTTGCTAAGGGATAACCTCTCAAGCTTTTTCAAAAGCTAAACTTGTCATCATTACAGTATTTCAAAATCTAGGAAGAAGACATTTGAGCCGCGACACGAGAAAACAAACAATGTAGTTGTGCGCTCAGCGAAGACTCAGATCAGCCTGCGCAGCCGCCTAGTTTTATCAGACCCTTTGTTAAGTGCTCAAACGGTAGCTAAGGGTCTAAGCTACCTTCATGCGGACAGCGAAGACTCCGATCAGACTGGGCGGATGCCCAGGCTGATCTGAGTCTGCGCTGGGCGCACAACCACATTGTTTGTTTTCTCGTGTCACGGCTCATTTAAAGTTGTCATCTTTGGTAGCCATATCAACTGGAGTTCTCTTTTTATTAACACTTTACTTCAAAAACTTTCGAAGTGGTAGTCATAACAGTGAAGTTTCATGAACTCCGACACAGGGTTTCTAAAGAGAAGTGTAGACGAACGACGGGGGGGGGGGGGGGGGGGGGGGGGGGGGCAGGCAATATACGACAAACAATCGTTACGATAGCTAACCGTGAGTAATTTGAGGTTGTGTGAGCAGATATAAAGTCTACGTTTGCTTTCAGGGTCTCAGGTGGTTTGAGGTGCCTTAATATATTAGGCTCCTGGGTCCAAGACAACAATCGGTCCTTAAATTAAGGTGTTCCTACGACCTAAAAACGACGATTTACCTTTTTGCCTTAGCTTTGCATTCCCTTCAAGCCCCCCCCCCCCCCCCACCCTACCTGTATTGGTGGTATAAATTAATGGACATTTTATTTGTGAGTAAAATATGATATTGTCCCAGATATATACGTATCAAGGACATTATGGGAAACCCCTAAAGAAGTAAACAAGCTAAATTAAGGTGTTTCCACTTCCGACAGCTTTGCGCTCTCTTTTATTACATGTAATTAGAGAGAACAATCATTAGTCACAAATCCAATTAATAAACAAAAAACTGGTCCCGAGGTTATAAAACTTTTTTCATGCTCAACTCAGCTGAGCACGAAATTTTCTCTGCTGATAAATATGAAAAGGCCAACCTATGTTGGCATTTTCATATTCATAAGCAGAGAAAATTTCCTATTCAGCTCAACTTAGCAAGAAAACAACTGTATTCATCAGTAATTTGCTATTTATCAGCAGAGAAAATTTCATGCTCAGCTGAGTTAAGCCCTCGGCCCTGGTGTGTCTATCCACTGTCAAGATAAAAGCAGTTTCAAAAACACGAAAAAATACATTTTGGTTAGTTTATAGATACTGTAATAATGAAACAAAATGACGCTCGACTTTTCTAATCACTTTTCAGTGCTGAAAGAATGTATTGAATAACATGGATTTAGCTTTTATGAAGTGACTGCTTTAACCAAGCCGTGGCACCACTCTGTAATAAATGTGCTTCTTGAAGGAAAGTTCATACATGTATCAATAGTATCATCAGTTAAACTTTGCTAACAGATGTAGTGTCTCTGTATCTGTATTTTTTACGGTTTGTCCTTAGTTAGTACATTGAGGTTTCCTTGTACCACACAGCGGATGCTTGTACTGGTTATAAAGGATATTGCATTAATAATCCGAAGGTGACATTGAAAGATTTTGCAAACAGATGACTTTGACTACATTCACCATAAAAATGTTAACAGCAGGTGAATATCGAATTTTAATTTATTCATAAGTAAATGATTGTTAGCGGTAATTCAAAAAAAAAAAAGATTGCGTAAGCTCAACGCCAGTGGAGGTTCTTGCAAAAATTGGGCTACGGTACGTAAGAGAGTTAACGCTTATGCGTAACGTAAAGCCTCAGACCATAACCTTTAATGTTCGCACAAATCAAACATTTTTAATGAGGGCTCTACATGAACAATTCTAGGATAACAGCTAGATTACGGGGGATCTGAAAACTGTGTCTAGTCTTCGGTCTAGTTTAAGGCACCTCTTTGCGTGAAGCAGCTGGAAACGAACAGCCTATAAAAACAGTGTGGGCCTTAGCCAGGCTTATAGACTGACTGCCGATTTGGAACGTAGGTATTGTAACGACCGCAAAACAACACTGATGTGGCGTTTCCTGTGTATTGCGTTGTTTTTGGTGGAGCTGTCCTATGCAGGGAAGATCCTGAAAAAAGCTGAAAAGAAGCCAGTGGTCATAGGAGTAAAAGAGGTTAGAATGATAGGTTATTGAATTTATATTGGGAAATATTCGGCATTAGTTCATATGGTGAAGGACGCGCGAGCTTGCGAGTGAGTCTCCGCTATATGAACGAGTGCCGAATATTTCACAATATAAATTCAATAACCCTTTTATTGTATACCTTTAAATTAATCAGCTAGTTTCATAAGTAGTCTCAACATAAAATATTAAAATATAATATTGGCATATCAGCCCAAAAATTGCTTTAAATTTGAAATTGCATTATTCCATTTGGTGTCTTCATACATCCTAAAACCATGCCTAACGGCGCGAAAGTGGAAACGACGTTTAGGTATCGGACGTGATGTCAGTAAAAAACGCTGACGTTAAAAAGAATATAAGTATCTTTCATGGGTGTGAGGTGCGGATAGAAAAATCCGCCACGAGGGTCACTGTTCGGCATCACGAGGCTTGCCGAGTGATGCAGAACAGTGATCCCGAGTAACGGATTTTTCTATCCGCACCTCACGCCCATGATAGATACTTTTTCTTGCACGTCACATTTTGTTTTCACTTTAGAACTTGTTAAAAGCGTAATTCTAGTGCTTGAAAGGGTTAAAAAGGCGCCGCTTTCAACGACCGTCATTCGGCTCTTTACGTCCACGACTGGCGTGCATAAACTGACGTCACTTTTGCCATCTTCGTGACGTCATCATCTAAAAAGCCAGCGTCACTTAACGACGCAGATACGTGAGCTCCAATACAACCAATGCATTGACAGCTCGTGATTTTTATCCGGTCCTGGTGAGATAACATGTGTGAGATAAGATTTGTAGGTACAGGGGAAGCACGCGGATATCCTTATTTGGTGTGCAAGAATTCACAGTCATTTTCCAGTCTTACTCTCTCTGTGTGCATCTCTTATATATCTCTTTTATATATATCTCTTTATACGGCCAGACCAACACAAGTATCATCATTTTACTCGTTTATCAATTGCAGTCGATGACAAAATAGCTGCCTAACGTTTCTCCTTTCAAAGGGGAGTAGTTCTGGGAACGTGACTTCTTAACTACATTTACGTTCAATATGCAGTTGACTCCGGGCAATATGCAGAAAATATTCCCAGTCTGGGGCTTTATGGATTTCCATCACGCATAGTTGTGATGGTTTACCATGCACTTTAAATGAACTTATATGATGGTTTACCATACATAATTTACCACAAGATGTCACTACATGTTCCTGTTCGAAGGTTGAAACGTGATGGAAAGCCATAATGCTGATGCCCCCCCCCCCCCCCAAGTACTTTTCTGTCGAGTGCAGAACTTTGAGTAACTTGCTCAGTTAGCATCCGTTACAAAAAAGCAAGCATTGTAGACAATTATTTTGATCGTAACACTTTATAAAAAGTAAACTTGTATTTTTCTTGGAAATAAAACAAGTCAAATGCACAACAATATTTGTCTAATTTTGACCATAATTCTGCAGAAATAAAAAAAAACAGACTGTTTATACTGAGAATAGTTCAAGACTGGACTAAATATCAACTTTAAGTGTAGATAGGTCGACAGTGGGTTAAATTGCCATTTTAGTGAATTGGACTGAATAATGCAAGAGTTATGGCTGACCATCACACATGTGCGTGATGGAAAACCGTAAGTCCCCAGACTGATTACACGGTTACTCCAATGTTAAGAGATTGGCGGTCTTTTTCAGATATATAATAATGTTAACTATTGCATGTCCGTTCAAACTTAAACGATTTCTAACTCGTGTGTGAAGGTCTAAGCCAATTTGTAAAGCTTTCACACTAGCCACACAGCGTTAAACATTTATTCTAATGCACTAACGAATATAACGCGACGTCTGATTGGATAACGTCAAAAATTTGCGACAGTATATTCTGCGATTTACTGTCGCAAACCCGATGTCATTAAGTAACGTCGCTTCTCATTGGTTGACGTTTGGTTTTACGTTGCTGACAGCGCTTGAAATGGGTGCAAACTAGTACATTATGAAAGGTGAAAATGTGGAAAAGTGCATTAGAATGGGGATAACTGTATTGAAAAATGTCATTTGGGGAGGTAAATCATCGGTTTTATGGTCGCAAATTGCATTTTACGGCTCCGCTGGCGCGTCGCCGTAAAACGAAATTTCCGACCATAAAACCGATGATTTACCTCCCCAAATGACAATTTTCAAGACAGTTATCCCCTAAATCAACGTTGTAGGCCCGGTAGTTTATTACTATGGCGAATAGCGAATACTTGGTCACCTTGCGGATGACCAAACTTCCGACGTTTCTTTTCCTTGTGAAACATAGATTTCGCCTGCATAAGTCATACGGTAAAGATGCCCAGGCTGATCGGAGTTTTCGTTGTCCGCACACACATGAAAGAGACATTCTCAAATAAGCTGGGCCATTTGCTTTTATTTTTGTCTCTCTCCTTTTCTTTTCTTACATAACAAAATAGTTGCCTCTTTTTCCATCTAATAAGTTGCCTGCTTTCAATAGATTAAAATTCGAGTATCAAGGCATACCAGCGTTGTGTTTACAGTTTCCAACACCGATCCAAATTGTGATACCCTCGTGTTAAAGTTTCCGTTAACGTTTTTAAATGTCGCAGTTTTGCCGATGATATGAATACGGGGTGATTAAAGTAGTTTATCAACTGATCAAAACCGGTTTCGGTTCTTAAAATCAGATGTATCGGCTTAAGCAATACCAAAAAGATATGTGTTATTAAGAAATGGTACTGAGAACTAGTGTCGCAAATTTTGTTTAACCTATGTCATAGTGGTAAATCCATGTTCTTAAGGAATGAATTTCATTTTTCTGATGTTTATAGAAGTATAAACTTCATTGGGTCGCGTGCAAAGTAAGTGAACCCCGAATTCGGGATACGGACATAATCAGGTATTAGAGAATATATGCTGTGAAATTTTGGCGGACGTAGCGTCATTTATTTTTGAGAAATGCAAAATTAAAGGATGGAGGTTTTTAAATTCTTTCAGTAAATAAGACTATAATGCGAAGATCCGGCTTTATCGAATAAAACTAACAGAAATACGAGGGATGGTAAAAACACGTGGACTTCCGTTGTAGAAATTTTATTATTATTAGTTCACACACTGAATTTTCAATATATACAGATTCATCTTTTATTTATCCAGTCATGTACCGGTCAAACTTCGGGAAGGAGTCCATATTGGTCGTCGTAATTATTTAATCACGGTACTGCGGAACACGGCAAAAGTTTGTCTTTTTGTTTTGTATTTGGCTCCTCCTAATATTTGCAGTAACGTCAATTGGTTGACATTTAATTAGCCTTGCCAAAGGCTTAGATATACACATTTGGATTTTTCATAAATTTTCTTGAATATACATTTTTTCTTCTTTGTGCTAGTCTATAGTTATGGGCATGATTTCTCTCAGACAAACCCACAAGAGAAAAATTCATTTCCAGACTAGCCAAGCATCGACCATATAAAAGAAGAAAGAGGTGAAATATCAAGTATGATAAAAATATATATATGTGACAATTTAATATATCCGACTGGAGCAAGTCGAACATTTAGTATACTATACCGTAATGATTTCCGCTTTTTAGTATCAAGAAATTATTGTCGTCAGCAATTGTAATGCTTGCACAAGTAGCATGAAAATGGTATGTGGGTGATACAAGCGTGATAAAATGACGTCAAACATTAAACCGGATATTTTTTTTTTGTGCAAATTTATGTTTTTATATTTATAAGGTAAAAAAAGAGGACAAAATCTAAGCAATGTTTTTGAATGATAAAATTTAATCCTTTAATCCTTTGACCCTTATATGTCAATCCTTTAATCCTTTGATCCTGATTTGTTAGTTTTATCTGACGCCGGCACTGATTAGAGTGTTGCAGACCAGGCCTCAATGTTATAAAACTTTTTTCATGCTCAACTCAGCTGCTAAGAAATAGTGAATTATTGTTAAGTACAGTTGTTTTCTTGCTCAGTTTAGCTGTGTATGATATTTTCTCTGCTCATGAATATGAAAATTTATGAGCAGAAAAATTTCATGCTGAGCTGAGTTGAGCACAAAATATGTTTTAAAACCTCGGAGCCTACATTTAGACATAAACCGCAAAAGCAAAAAAAAAAAAATGTTAGTTGACACGATACCGAAAGCAAAGGTTCAGCTTGGATTCAAGAACCAATAAATATGAGGAAAGTATGCTATGAATTTCTTCAAAACAATTATATTGCATGCGGATATGTGTAAAATTGGCCATAGTCATGTTTAACCTGCGAAGACGGTGTGAAAAAGGTGAAACAAAAGAACCATTGTAATGTTTTTTTTTTAAAAAAGTAATTAATCATGGTTCTTCGCTGTAGCTGTACCTACCTATAATTTCTTTTCTGCGGTGTGAGATAACCCCTCGTATCTAATACTTATGAAGATACCCGACCTTATGTGTGTGTAGGGGAGGGGGGAGCGGGTCCGAGAGAATTGGGTTAACTATATATTTGTAGCAGTTATAAAAAAACAGCCGAGAGACTTGAACTAGAAAAATGCATTTTATTCCATTGGACCGATAAACAGTATAGACCAAATTAGACACTGCAACACACGGTTTGTGATCAGGGATACCAGTTTACATTATGGAAAAAAAAACTTGGGAAACGCTTCATACATATCGAACCTCTTTTGAACAAATTGTGAGTCAGGTGATTTCAAAAGACATTACTGGGTTTAGAGTGAACAGTAAAAGTAAGTAGGAAAATTCTCAGGAACTGACACAAATTTAATCCCAAATCCCAGCCAAGACACCATCTGGGAAAAAGACAACACAAAATTAGTGGCCACCAAAGCTATCACCAGCGGAAGCCATGTGAACAGCCATTTCCCATGTAGGTGGTCACTGGGCGAGCCTGAACATCACGCACAATATCTCAGTAGCAGACATGGCAACAAACAGCACATTTAACTACCAAGAAACACAAAAGAGGATTGCCGCCTTGGGACGGCCAGTCATGAAATTATTTGGTGTGTGTGTGGGGGGGGGGGGGACCAACCCTCGCTCTTGGTTCTGCCTTGGATCATAAGACACTTAGTTGTTCAACCCAACCAAAATAATTAACACCCACAGAACATAACAACGAAAGCATAAATTTTGACAATAAGAACTTTTTCAACGAAAAACATTCAACAACTAATTTTACATATTTTCTATTTATTTTTATTTGAGGACTAGTCTTTACATCACACACACCATATCAATTACAGACAAAGCAACAAACATCACACAAAACATCCAAGAACCAAAACAGAAGTGCAGCCTTGGGACGGCCAGCAATGAAATAACTGGGGAGTGGGGAAGGGGGTATGGGGTTGGAAACCGGTACGCGGTCGAGCTCTTGCCGGGGTTCTGCTTTGGTTTATTAGATACTAACATATAGGCACAAAAGCTATTGTTATACTATTATAACTATACTATAATTCATTCTCAAATACATGTACAGACTGTACCATATGGCCTGATAGTGAAATCTTGCCGAACGCTTCCCATTTTTGTCAGTCTTTACCTAAAAAATCGCACCATTTACAAGCTCTTCCGGTTTAAAGATATACGCATTTACGCGGGCGCATTTCTTGGAATGTTTAAAAATTGACATGTTTGCAGAGACTTTGGATCAGTATTGAAAGCATCGAGAAATTTAGCCAAAACAAGTCCGCATAAATGTCAAACGAAAACATGTATGAAACGTCAGTTTCGCTTTTGTCTCAGTAAAACTCGGAGATACGTCCCTTTATATGCAAATGTAATCCTCGTTACTTGGACCGTTATCAGCATCCCGCTTTTGTCGATGTTAAACACTTGTATGCTAAACAGTCTGGTTCCCTTGATAAAGGCGCGTACTGGCGAAAATCCCTACGTAACCCAAAACCAGAAAGTTGCGTTTTTCCTGGCTTCAAGTGTATATGTAAGCCGCCGGTGTACGGCTATGAGAGACAACTGATACATAAAATACATGCATGTACAGTAATATAAAAACCCAGTATGCGATTAAGACTTCGGATGAACACAAAAAAGGGAAATACAGTTGTTACTAGAGAACTGGGTACAGGGAGCATGTGGCAGACCAATGTCTAAACAGCACGCCCCTGACCCAGTCGCAACAATCGTAATATCAACTACCAACCGAACACAAATCACAGTCTTTAGAACACCATACAAATGCACCAAGCATATACACAGAAACTAAAATACGACATGCAAATGCATATACTATAGCAGAGTATATTCTGTATCACAGGGTGGTTTACATTTATAATCAAGCAAATTTAAAATACAATACAGGTCTACGTTTTGTTCTTTATATTAAGACAAATAAAACGGATGAATTGTAAGTACTCAGATAAATGATGATAATTTGAGCCGCGACATGAGAAAACAAAGTGGTTGTGCACCTAGCGCAGACTCAGATTAGCCTTGGCATCCGCTCAGCCTGGCCAGACACTTCGCTAAGCGCTTAAAGGGTAGCTAAAGGACTAAGCTACCTCCATGTGGTCAGCGAAGACTCTGATCAGCTGGGCGGTTGCCCGGACTGATCTGAGTCTGCACTGGGCGCACTACAACTTTGTTGTTGGTTTTCTCGTGTCGCGGCTCATATTAACATTACGATAGCTACTGTAACACCATTAAATGGTGTTTACATGTATAATAAAGCTGAGGACTTCTGCAAAGCTAACCAGCAGGCAATAGACAGTATCATTTCATGGTTGGAAAATAAATATACACGTTTTTGCTGGTCACTCAGTAAATTTAAATTACAGTTTACTCTCAATGCCTTCTAAAAATCTCAGACCTAATAGAGTCATGGATATCACAGTTCAAAAGTACATGCAATTCATCCTCTACACCGATTCGGCAGAAAAAGGACAAACACGTTCGTCAACGGATAAACCTTCGTATCTCCCTGTCTCAAGACGTATAGGTGCAAACCCACGATGAAATTTAGCAAATGCTGTACGGTGGCATAATGATATAATAATTTTACAGTAATTGTCAGATTGAAATCATTGTTTGAACAGCTTGTATGTTCTTAGCTTCCGGCTCTATTATTGCTGCTATTAATGAATCTATGCCAGTCATCAATATACTTACTCATCATTTTATCAGACACATGTTGAAACATATATTGACTACCTAAAACGGGTATATTTGTAACAAAAACCTTGATACTCCGGTTGATTTAAATGTTTTGAGACCCTAAATTACCAGTTATCTCTCGCTTTTACAATAGTTGAAAATACGTTTCTTGACTCTGTCATGTTGCATACATAAATATCAAACCCACTGATAACAAACTGACTTATAAATGATATATGTTCACTCACAACCTCGTAAATGAGAGGCTTTAGCAATAATGGGCCAATCAATGAAAAGGACTTAATTATTAAAGTACGTCACTTGCTTATACAAAGAAAGAACTACGAAAACTTATGAAATTTCTACATATATACTTTGCGGTATTTTGTATTTACACTAAATGATTTTAAGTATTTGCCTCCCTATGTAGTAATATTATAAATAAAATTACATTTAGAAATAAGGCCACCATCAAAAAGACATAACTGCCAAATCAACTCACCAAAACAAAATCGTTTTCGGTGTGGTGGGTTGTGTAAAATTCGACCAATAGTGTCGATCTTATTTCGACTGAGCTTTGTCGATGACTGAAGTGCTGGCGCATTTTCGCGCAACATGAACAAAGAACATGCAAATGCATCATGAAATCAAAAGTAGCCAACATCTCTGCTTCGTACAAACCAAAAACTGACCAATACAAAATTCTGACAGAAAATTGCCAACTTTATGGATCAGTGGATCGCACTCCTGCCTTAATAATTAAACGTTATGTAGGCATAACTCATATTTTAAATTAATCCCTTTAAAAGGGGAGTAAATACCCATATAAGAGATGTATAGGTGTAGTCTATACAACAATGGCTGTTCAAAAAATGCATCAACCAAGCATAAAACTTTACAGATTAGACAATATTTTTAACATGTACTTGATCTGACACATTGTTATATGAAGGTCAAAACGTTCTGTATTTCCCTGGATGAGTTGGTATGGGAAACAGAATAAGATAAGCAAAGTTTGAAGAAAATCTGTTGAGTTGCAATAAAATGTTTTCATAATTTTGCCCCCTATCTTTCTACAAACAGCCTAAACATAGTTTTGAGTTGCAATAAAATTATTTCAAAATGTTGCCCTAAATATTTTTGCAAACGGCCTATACATATTTTCTAGGGGTATAAATTATAGAATCCCTTCTCGTATAGATTTCACAAAAAATGTAGTGAAGAAATAACATCTCCCTTAAATGATTCGATAATCGATGGTGTAAAAGATAGTATGTTTAGCCTAATGCCGCAAAGGAATGGAAATTAAGTTTCCTCTAAATAATTGATAAAGAAATAAGTGGTAATTCAAAATAAGGTAACCTTGTACATCCTCGGATCCGAAGGATGGGCTTTGGGGCTGCAGCCCCGCCATCTGGGCCACTATGCTATGTATAATATGCAGGACTCCAGATAATAAGGAGTATCTGAGATGATTTATCCATATGGCTAGATTACAATAAATGTTGTGGTATCTCATTAGAATCGCGTGGGTGAGATATCACAAGATCTATTTCAAGGCAAAAATGACATGAAAAATTCTCATCAAACAGATCCCTAATTATTACATATATTTTCAAGCCAAAATCCCCTACTCCCCCCCCCCCCCGGCCCCACACACACACATGTCTCGGCACCTCCCAGTCCAACCAGTTATTCAGAGTCATAGAGCCCCAACAGTACATGGTGGTCTGGATACGGACTGTTTTATCCCAAAAACCTTAATCTAGTATCTGACACCTAAGGCTGAGTATCAAATAATTTCATATTAAGTGTGTTATGGTTCAAATAGATAAGTCTGCAAAAACCGCTGTTGTTGTTTGACGGCTACACTACATTAACACTTTAAAAAGGAACTTAGCAGTACAGGGCCTACAAAGTGACATGTGCGGTAGAGTATTCTATTATCATGTTTGTTTTACATGTAAGTTATATGATTATTCTTGAACCACAATTAAGCAGAAAATTCAGTTAGTCATTGACTCGTAATAAAAGACCACAGAGTGTTTAAATTACTATGTAATAGCAAATAATGAAATAATTTGTCCTGACGAAAACGACACTCATTAAATTTGTGAGTGTTTCTGATACGTGTATTCCTCAGTGTCATAATTATGGACATTTCTAAATTACATAGCCAGAAACGCGCACTGCTAACATAATTGACGGAGTGTAAACCATTGTAAGGCATATTGTGATTGTATAATAATAACTGAACTTTTACCCATAGGATTCACACGTCCCGACCATAAACATCGAAAAAAGAGGACCACAATGGCACCCTCGTCGTACTGGCAGTAAGATGATTGATAGAAGACCAACGGCTATAGAAGAATTGGCTGATGAGGTTATTACCTTTCTTTAGAATTTAGATTGATAATCACTGCGTTAAAGAGACACAGTTTGTTCATAAAATTTCCTTTTTCTTCAGGAAGATAGCAAAATAACAAAGCTGTTTGCTTGACGAAGCGGTTCTTCTTTATTGACGAAAACGACACTCATTTAATTTGTGAGTGTTTATTCCCCAGTTTCATAATTGTGGACATTTATAAATTTTATGGTCAGAAACGCGAACTGCTGACATTATTGACGGATGAGTAAAACCACTGTGAATGGCATATCGTGATTGCATAATAATAACTGAACTTTTATCCATAGGAATCACACGTCCCGACCATAAAAATCGAAAAAAGAGGACCACAATGGCACCCTCGTCGTACTGGCAGTAAGATGATTGATAGAAGACCAACGGCTATAGAAGAATTAGCTGATGAGGTTATTACCTTTCTTAAGAATAAATTGATAATCACTGCGTTAAAGAGAGACAGTTTGTTCATAAAATTTTCTGTTTCTTCAGGAAGATAGCAAAATAACAAAGCTGTTTGCTTGACGCAGCGGTTCTTATTTTATTTATTGACGACAACGACACTCGTCTAATTTGTGAGTGTTTATTCCTTAGTGTCATAATTGTGGACATTTCTTAATTTTATGGTCAGAAACGCGAACTGCTAACATTATTGACGGATGAGTAAAACCACTGTAAATGGCATATTGTGATTGCATAATAATAACTGAACTTTTATCCATAGGAATCACACGTCCCGACCATAAAAATCGAAAAACGAGGACCACAATGGCACCCTCGTCGTCCTGACAGTAAGATGATTGATAGAAGACCAACGGCTATAGAAGAATTAGCTGATGAGGTTATTACCTTTCGTTAGAATTTAAATTGATAATCACTGCGTTGAAGAGAGACAGTCTGTTCATAAAATTTTCTGTTTCTTCAGGAAGATAGCAAAATAACAAAGCTGTTTGCTTGACAAAGCGGTTTTTATTTAATTTGTCATTGTCTCTTCAAATTCTGATTTTTTAATTATGGACATTTCTCATTTTAAAGACGACATCCGCAATTTCTTTTCTCAGGTAGTGAATCCTATATATTATGATGCTTGTACAGTGCTTTTTTAATTTTGCTGCGCAAGAATCTTATATCCCGACAACTAAAAAAAGTACACGGCGTCCACGACCTAATTACAGTAGGATCATAACCAAATATATAATACTTGTATAGTTCTAATTAAATTATATCCCCGCTTTGAAAAAGTGGGGAGTATACTGTTTTACATCTGTTCGTCCGTCCTTCCGTCCGTCCATCTGTCCGTCCGTCCTTCCGTCCCCTTGTAATCAAATTTTTCGTCAAAGATTTTTCCACAACCGTACAAGCTAGAATAGTCATATTTGGTATGGAGGTTGATGACGATGTGTTATATCGTGGGATTGCAAACCAGCCTTCTCCTGCTTATTCTTCCTTTTATTTGTCAATTTTTTCTTTATTTCCAAACTTTCAATAATGAAATTTTTCGTCAAAGATTTCGCCACAAACAAACCAGCTAGTGTAGTCATATTTGATATGCAGGTTAATGACAACTTATTGTATTGTGGGATTGAGAATCAGCCGTCTCCTGTTTATTCTTCTCTGTATTTGTCCTATTTTTTTCTCTCTTTACTCTAAATAATGCAAATTTTCGTAACAAATTTCACAGCAACCATTCAAGATAGAATGTTCATATTTGGTATACAAATTGATAACACCTTATTGTATCGTGGGATTGCAATTCAGCTGTTAACTGGCATATTCTCCCCTGTATTCGTCTGATTTTCTTTCTCTCCATTCTTTGAATAATAACGTTTTTGTCAAAGATTTCTACGCAGCCATTGCAAGTTAGGGATATTTTGTTTGCAAAAGTAAGCTTTTCAAAAAATAACGTTTATTTTCTTTTGGAAATGGCTTTCAAGGCAGGGTGTAAAACAGGAATTATGTCTACGACAGTTAGCCGTGAAAACCACGCCATCTGAAAACTCCTGGTTTAATCGAATACGCGATCTTGGTTTAAACAGTATTTTATTCAGTTAAGCTACATACATATATACAATTACAAATCATTTCAATGTAGGATACGCGATCTTCTTCGCCTGTTTGGTCTGCCTGCACCATCAGTAGTTCTGAACACGCTCCCTTCTAAATCTGAATGGAAAACTATAGTCGATACTGTCGTTCATCGAACTGTAAAGAGACCAAGCGGTCCACACAGTAAACACTCAAAATCAAGAAAATACATATACGTTTTCACGACGGTTCGCCGACAAGGCAACGGCAGAGATCTAACAATAACAACAACAGCAACAACAAAGAGAACAACTAAAATAGTCTTCGCAATTTTAACCCGACAAGCTAGAATAAGAACGGCAAACAATTTTTTTCAAGGTTGAATAATTTCAATAACACGCCTGTCTTGATCATTGTAATGTAATATTTATACTGTGAGTATGATATAGGTATAAATGACCTACCAGTATTAATGAGTGCAATCACTATACATGCACTTGCACTTATATACATGGTCAGACATTTGAGAAAAAAGCGACTGTTTTTATCTGGTCAACCTTACAATTTTAGAAAAAGTAGGAACAAATAATTGCTAGGACGTTTTTTTTTAGTGGATCAAAGTATCTTCAGACCTAAGTACATTTTCAAGAGACGATTTTATTAATCTAAATTTTCTGCGCAGAAAATTTCCCTTTGTTCTTTTCATATAAAAATACTTTTTTTAAACAGCATGGGCCTCTATTTTGTATTCTTTACTGTAGAGAACAACAAAAATAAGAAGTCTGCTAATTTTCAGGAAGATACGATAATGTTTTACTGTTTCATTGAGATTTTTGTATATACCACAAATAACCACCTTAAGCTTTCCAAAATGCTAAAGAGATAAGGTAACAGTCATTTGAAAAAAATAAATGGAATGGGTCATTTTAAGCAGGACTACTGCTTTAAATCAACATGCTATGGGCCCATTGTGTAAACTGTTTGATGAAGCTGCAGAAACACGTTCGCGGTTCCTTCTTGAATATCAAGCTCTAGATGATGAAAGGAGAAAGTATTTACATCAGACCAGTGTGATAGCTGATAGATTCGCCGTCAACTGGTTCTGCCTAGACACTGTCACACGTCTCATTTTGGATCCGCCAGTCTTCACTGAAAGTTTCCTTGATACCGTATGACCGGAAATAGTCTGGTTGCCAAATGAAGATTTTGGGTGCGACCCCAAAAAATAGTCTACACAAATGTTTTTGCATAAATGTGTTCACCAATATGTTCATACACTGAAACCAAATGATGCCACTTTGGCATCGTTGGGGAAATTAAAATATTCAAGATGGCGTCCAAGATGGCCGCCAAGGGATAAAATCCTCAGTAGCTTCTAAAGTATATGGGTTATAAACATACTTTTGGTGGCTACATATAGGTTTGCGAGGTCGAGGAATCAATTAAGCATGTCAAAAATTATGTCAGCCAAATCAGTTTCAAAGTGGCGGACAAAATGGCCACTAAAGCATAAGAATCTCCATATCTTCTTTAGTATACGGACTAGAAACATGATTTTGGTGTCTGCATATAGGTTTTCTGGGTCAAGGAATCCATTAGACATATTAGTATTTACTTACAGGCACCGACTTAAACAGAATGTCGGACAAGATGGCGAACGAAGCATCGATTACGGCACTGAATGTCTAAGAAATGCACTTTTTGACAGCAGAATTCAGGTTTTAGAAAAAAATTTAACCCAATATTTTGAAATTATAAGATCTATGAATATAAAAAAACCTGATGTTATTAAGACCCCATTTTGCATCTGATAGTGTTACTACCAATGAGACAATGATGACCCAAAAGAGCTCAGTCCAGGTATGGGCAGACAGCCGTGTTTAGAAACTTTTAGTCGCAACAGAAAGACATTGACATCTCGATCAGTCATTATCATTTTGAGAGTGTCGTTTCTAATGGCTATTTTTGTTCATAATTCCATGCATGAACTTTTTGGCAAAGTAAAATGATAGACAAATATCAAGACCTAATACAACCATACCTCACATCCCGCCCTCAAAACCACAATACAAAAAATGACAACTGCTCGCGAAAGACAAGCAGGGTTAACCAAATGAACAGCCCTTTCCCAGACATTCAGCTACCCCAACTAAAAACAACAGTAATATTTATTTTACCTATTTTATATGTTAAATGGGACAAAAAAGAAAGCAAACCAGGCAGCTATAAGGTAGCCGTACTGTTAGAAGACCACAGACAAGCGGAAATAAGAACACGTAGTATTGAGGAACCACAACGGAATTATAGCCTTGGCACGGTCAGTAATACATTACTGGGGAGAAGTTAACTCGTTTTACTTGGTCCAAAGCCTCACTTTCTGCTCCTGTAGTGGTTCAAAAGATTTTGTTAGCATTTGGTCTGCATGAAGGCTACCCAACCAATCAATGAATCATCACAGACAACAAATAAATCACGGATAAAACCTGTGATGAATCAAGGATGAGGACTCGACAGAAACAACGTATTGCGACATCTGGAGATCCCTCCGATATCAAACAACACCGATGAAATCCTGGAGCGAAAAAAAAAAAAAACAACCAGTAGAACCCCGACTGGCCAAGCTGTGAGCCAAAATTTTGATCTTGGCACTAAGGGTTTAATACTTTGATTGCTTCGTTGATTTTAAGTTTTGTAAGAAAAATCCATTTTCCCCTGATTTTATAGATTTACTTCTTTTTCTGTATATTAGGCTTTAAACAGGGGTAAATAACCCAGCCTGAAGGATAAAATTCCAGTCGTAATAGAAAAAAATCTGTGTACTTTGATCTTTTGTCAGAAGTTAAATAAAAATCACTTTTAGCTCTTTGATTTTACGCTGAAATTATCTCAGTGTTACGCTTGTAGCATATGGGCTAGAAGCAGGAATAAACAACCCTTGGCGACAAAAGTTTGACTCTGCCAGGAAACTTGATTGCAGTTTTGAAAAATTCCTTTCCGAGATGAATCTAACTCTACTTGTACCTTTTCTTTTCCAGATGTAAAGTCAGTTATTCAGTTTATCTATAGAGCACGTGACCTGGGTTGGGGGCAAGCCTGACCTACTGTTTATTTGTACACATTTAAGTCTTGAGAGGAGTGTGAACTATTACATGAAAATTCTTCAGGAGAAGAGGACTTTTTAGATGAAACAGTGACATCTTGGGCCGCAAGCATTCATACCAACTTTCTTTCTCTCAAACAAATGGAAGTATAGCTATATATCAATTTATCCCAGTAGCCTTTGTGCCGTTGGAGCAGTGGGTTGTTAGATTCTCATTGCGTCTTTGGCATAGCGCTATTATTAAAGGTCGGGCTAACTCCTATCCTTGTGGCGTCTTTTGACCATCCTTGATTCTAGTCAGGTTCACATTTTTTGCTGAGTCGACAGATAACCTTTTTCAGTTGTTGTCAGAGATAGGTATAAACGCCCTCCCCCCCCCCCCCCCCTGCCCCCCCCCCTCTATTTTCTGTTCCTAAGCCAACTACTCTAGTCACTCAACAAGTAATTTTGATCAGCCCTGCGGCTTCGGAGAAAATCTGTCTGACTGTATGGGTGGTCGAAGCTGACGGACTATGAAGTCAGTTTATGCTATTAGCTTTCCCGTAGCATTGCTCGGGAGATTGCACAAACTGACATGACAAGTATGCACTTTTCAATCTTAAACATTTTAAATGTGCATATACATATTTTCAGCCAACTGTCTATAATATGGGAAGTACGGTCTCTTTTATGCTTGAAAGAGCTGGGAAAATACGAAAAATTCAAAAGCTGTTTACAAAATTTGTTACTGCTATGAAGTACGTTTGATCTTTTCTGACATCTAAATTTCTATACCGCCCAGATGCTAAAAAATCTGGCTGTGGCATGGCACGAACCTGCGACCCTCACACCACTAGTGCCGACCGTGAGCTATAGTTTTAAACGACGCAAGCAACCAACAAATATATCAAAGTTTCTTCTTAACATGAATTTTTAGGAGCGGCTGTAGCGTAGTGGATAACACTCCAGACTACCAATCAAGGGGTTGCAAGTTCGATTCCCCGCTTCTCCGGTCATTCGGATGAGACTTTAAACCGAGGTCCCGTCTCCATATGACCTCGTTGTTGGTGGGACGTTAAACCCGAGTTCACTCACTCACTCACTTTACATGAATTTTACTTGAAGAGAGTAAAATAGTTAAGAGAATATAACACATTTCTTGTAACCTTCAGATCATTACTCGTAACAATAGCTTTCTGTAATAACTAAAGCTTTGTCGACGGGCTTATCTGCCCCTGTCTGACCTGGGTTCTTGTGAATCATCATAGTCCTCTTGTTAAAACACTGTCAAAATGGGGCTTTTATAACTTCATTTTATATTTAACAATCTGATACATGAAAATTCGGGTTTCTTATACAAAAACCTGAATTCTGCTATCGGAAAGTGCATTTCTCCGACATTCATTTCCGATACCATTGCTTTGTCCGCCATCTTGTCCGCCATCTTGTCCGCCATTTTGTGAACTGGCGTGCCTTTAAGTCAATTTTAACATGCTTACCCAATTCTTTAGGCCCCGAAACCCATATGTAGACACCAAAATTATGTTTCTAGCCCGTATATTGAAAGGAAATGGAGATTTTTATGCCATGGCGGCCATCTTGTCCGCCATTTTGTAACTGATTTGTCTGAAATAATTTTTAACATGCTCAATCGATATCTCGACCTCGAAAACCTATACGTAGCCACCACAAGTATGTCTCTAACCCACATACTTTAGAAGATATTGAGGATTTCATCCCTTGGTGGCCATCTTGGACGCCATCCTGAATATTTTAATTTCCCCAAGGATGCCAAGGTGGCATCTTTTAGTTTTTGGTTTAGGATATCCTAAATCATAAGAAGATGCATCAAACATTTGTACGGACTATTTTTGGGGGTTCTCGTCCCGGCACCCAGACTAAAATGATTGAGAACCTTTACCGAATTTCAGCCAGCATATTTTTGAGCTGTCACGTGATACCTGTATAAATAAAACTGCTTATATATAGGATCTTGACGAGTTGGCAAATAATAAAATGATTTGTTCTGACGAAAACGTCACTCTATTGATTTTTGATTGTTTCTTTAAACCAGTGTTCATCAGTTTCATAATTTGGAAATTTTTCTTTCTTATATTAGAACAAAAACGTTCACTTATAACATTTCTGACAAAATATCAAATTAAAAAACCAGTTGTATAACATTTGATGAAGATATATTGATAACTGAACCTTTATCCATAGGAATCTTATGTCCCGACTATAGAAGTCAGAAAAAGAGGAGCCAAATGGCACCCACGCCGTAATGGTAGTAAGATGATTGATAGAAGACCGACGGTTAAAGAAGAATTAGCTGATGAGGTAATTTTTTTAGAATGTACATGGTTTTTAGCTTACTGCACCTGAGCACGAAATACTCAATGTAAGCATCCGGCCTCCGTCACTCCGTCCGTGACCACTATTATTGAAAATGTAATTAGGTCTGAACATTAATTGATGTATTATGAAGAGCGTCCTAGCAATTATTTATTCAATTTTTGTTGCACGTTATCAGGCTGCGCAGATAAATAAAGATGTGGCCTGTGTCCAAATATTTGTCTTAAAATACACAGTAGAGTCTATTTTCAAGGTTGAATAATTTCAATAACACGCATGTCTTGATCATTGTAAGGTAATATTTATACTGTGAGTATGATATAGGTATAAATGACCTACCTGTATTAATGAATGTAATCACTATACATGCACTTGCACTTATATACATGGTCAGACATTTGAGAAAAGGCGACTGTTTTTATTTGGTCTACCTTATAAGTTGAGAAAGAGTAGGAACAAATAATTGCTAGGACGCTCTTTTTAATGGATCAAAGTATATTCAGAGCTAAGTACATTTTCAACAGAGGATTTTATTTTTTAGTTTTCTGCGCAGAAAATTACCCTATGATCTTACTATAAAAGTACTTTTTTTAAACAGCATGGGCCTCTATTTTGTATTCTAAACTGTAGAGAACAACAAAAATAAGAAGTCTGCTAATTTTCAGGGAGATAGGATAATGTTTTACTGAGATTTGTGTATATACCACAAATAACCACCTTAAGCTTTCCAAAAGGCTAAACAGATAAAGTAACAGTCATTTGAAAAAAATAAATGGAATGGGTCATTTTGAGCAGGACTACTGCTTTAAATCAACATGCTATGGACCCCCTGTGTAAACTGTTTGATGAAGCTGCAGAAACACGTCCGCAATGCCTCCTTGAATGTCAAGCTCTGGATGATGAAAGGAGAAGGTATTTACATCAGACCAGTGAGATAGCTGATAGATTCGCCGTCAACCGACTCTGCCTAGACACTGTCACACGTCTCCTTTTGGATCCGCCAGTCTTCACTGAAAGTTTCCTAGATACCGTATGACCGGAAATGATTGAGAACCTTTACCGATTTTCAGCCAGCATATTTTTGAGCCGTCACGTGATACCGGTATAAATAAAATTGCTTATGTAGAGGATTATGGCGAGATGGCAAATGATAAAATGATTTGTTCTGACGAAAACGGCACTCTATTGATTTTTGATTGTTTCTTTAAACCAGTGTTCATCAGTTTCATAATTTGGAAATGTTTCATTCTTATATTAGAACAAAAACATTCACTTATAGCATTTCTGACAAAATATAACCCAGCTGTATAACATTTGATGGCAAGATATTGTGATAACTGAACTTTTATCAATAGGAATCTTATGTCCCGACTATAGTAGTCAGAAAAAGAGGAACCAAATGGCACCCACGCCGTAATGATAGTAAGATGACTGATAGAAGACCGACGCTTAAAGAAGAATTAGCTGATGAGGTAATTCATTTTTAAGAATGTACATGGATTTTAGCTCATCTGCACCTGAGCACGAAATGCTCAAGGTAAGCATCCGGCCTCCGTCACTCCGTCCGTCCATGCGTGTCCATCATTATAGAAAATGTAACTAGGTCTGAACTTAGATTAATGTATTATGTAGAACGTCCTATCAATTATTTGTTCCTGTTTTGGTGCACGTTATCAGGATATGTAGATGAAAAAAGATGTGGCCTGTGTCCAAATACTTGTCTTAAAATACACAGTAGAGCCTATATTCAAGGTTGAATAATTTCAATAACACGCCTGTCTTGGTCATTGTAATGTAATATTTATACTGTGAGTATGATATAGGTATAACTGACCAACCTGTATTAATGAATACAATCACTAAACATGCACTTGCACTTATTTTATACGTGGTCAGACATTTGAAAAAAGCGACTGTTTTTATCTGGTCGACCTTACAATTTAAGAAAAAGTAGGAACAAATAATTGCTAGGACGCTCTTTTTAATGGATCAAAGTATCTGCTAAATCCTGTACCATTATGCATTGCATTACATATATGTATTTATTTGTATAAAACATTGTTTAAACCAAAGTATCTTCAGACCGAAGTACATTTTCAACAATGGATTTTATTTTTCAGTTTTCTTCGCAGAAAATAACCCTTTGATCTTTTCATATAAAAACACTTTTTTAAACAGCATGTCCCTCTATTTTGTATTCTAACTGTAGATAACAACAAAAATAAGAAGTCTGCCAACTTTCAGAGAGATACGATAATTTTTATTGTTTTATTGAGATTTTTATTTATACGTCAAATCCCCACTTTAAGCTTTCCAAAAGACTAAAAAGATAAGTTAACAGTATTTGAAAATAAGAAATGGAATGGCTCATTTTGAGCAGGACTACTACTTTAAATCAAGATGCTATGGGCCCATTGTGTAAACTGTTTGATGAAGCTGCAGAAACACGTCCGCAGTTCCTTTTTAGATATCAAGCTCCAGATGAAGAAAGGAGAAAGTATTTACATCAGACCAGTGTGATAGCTGATAGATTCGCCGTCAACCGACTCTGCCTAGACACTGTCACACGAATTTCAGCCAGCATTTTTTCAGCCTTTACGTGATACCTGTATAAATAAAACTGCTTATATAGAGGATCATGGCGAGATGGTAAATAAAAAATTGATTTGTTTTGACGAAAACGGCACTCTATTGATTTTTGATTGTTTCGTTAAACCAGTGTTCATCAGTTTCATAATTTGGAAATTTTTCATTCTTATATTAGAACAAAAACATTCACTTATAACATTTCTGAATATAACCCAGCTGTATAACATTTGATGACTAGATAATGTGATAACTGAACTTTTATCCATAGGAATCTTATGTCCCGACTATAGAAGTCAGAAAAAGAGGAACCAAATGGCACCCACGCCGTAATGATAGTAAGATGACTGATAGAAGACCGACGGTTAAAGAAGAATTTGCTGATGAGGTAATTCTTTTTTTGGAATATACATGGATTTAAACTCATCTGCACCAGAGCACAAAACGCTCAAGGTAAGCATCCGGCCTCTTTCACTCCGTCCGTCCATGCGTGTCCATCTTAATTGAAAATGTAACTAGGTCTTATCATAAATTAAAGTATAATGAAGAGCGTCCTAGCAAATTTTTGTTCCCTGTTTGGTGCACGTTATCAGGCTGCGCAGATAAAATAGATGTGGCCTGTGTCCAAATATTTGTCTTAAAATACACAGTAGAGTGTATTTTCAAGGTTGAATAATTTCAAAAACACGCCTGTCTTGATCATTGTAATGTAATATTTATACTGTGAGTATGATATAGGTATAAATGACCTACCTGTATTAATGAATGCAATCACTATACATGCACTTGCACTTATATACATGGTCAGATATTTGAGAAAAAGCGACTGTTTTTTCTGGTCTTCCTTACAATTTTAGAAAGAGTAGGAACAAATAATTGCCAGGACGCTCTTTTTAATGGATCAAAGTATCTTCAGAGCTAAGTACATTTTCAACAGAGGATTTTAGTTTTTTAAATTTTCTGCACAGAAAATTACCCTTTGATCTTTTCATATAAAAATACTTGTTTTTAAACAGCATGGGCCTCTATTTTGTATTCTAAACTGTAGAGAACAACAAAAATAAGAAGTCTGCTAATTTTCAGGGAGATACGATAATATTTTACTGTTTATTGAGATTTTTGTATATACCACAAATAACTACCTTTAGCTTTTCAATAGGCTTAAAAGATAAGTTAACAGTCATTTGAAAAAGATAAATGGAATGGGTCATTTAGAGCAGGACTACAGCTTTAAATCAACATGCAATGGGTCCATTGTGTAAACTGTTTGATGAAGATGCAAAAACACGTCCAAAATTCCTTTTTGAATGTCAAGCTCTGGATGATGAAAGGAGAAAGTATTTCTAAGTCTTCACTGAAAGTTTTCTTGATACCGTATGACCGGAAATGATTGAGAACCTTTACCGAATTTCCCATAGCATTTTTTGAGCCGTCATGTGCTACCTGTATAAATAAAATGCATATATATAGGATCATGGCGAGATGGCAAATAATAAAATGATTTGTTCTGACTTAATCGGCACTCTATTAATTTGTGATTGTTTCTTTAAACCAGTGTTCATCAGTTTTATAATTTGGAAATTTTTCATTCACATATTAGAACAAAAACGTTCACTTACAACATTTCTGACAAAATATCAAATTAATATCTTAAAGACATTAAACCAGTTGTAGAACATTTGATGAAGATATATTGATAACTGAACTTTTATCCATAGGAATCTTATGTCCCGACTATAGTAGTCAGAAAAAGAGGAGACAAATGGCACCCACGCCGTAATGGTAGTAAGATGATTGATAGAAGACCGACGGTTAAAGAAGAAATAGCTGATGAGGTAATTTTTTTAGAAAGTACATGGTTTTTAGCTCATCTGCTACTGAGCACGAATTGCTAAAGGTGAGCATCCGGCCTCCGTCACTCCGTCCGTCCGTGCGTGACCATCATCATTGAAAATGTAACTTTGTCTGAACATAAATTAATGTATTATGAAGAGCGTCCTAGCAATTATTTGTTCCCTTTTTGTTGCACGTTATCAGGCTGCGCAGATAAAATAGATGTGGCCTGTGTCCAAATATTTGTCTTAAAATACACAGTAGAGTCTATTTTCAAGGTTGAATAATTTCAATAACACGCCTGTCTTGATGATTGTAATGTAATATTTATACTGTGAGTATGATATAGGTATAAATGACCTACCTGTAATAATGAATGCAGTCACTATATATGCACTTACACTTATATACATGGTCAGACATCTGAGAAAAAGCGACTGTTTTTTGTGGTCTTCCTTACAATATGAGAAAGAGTAGGAACAAATAATTGCCAGGACGCTCTTTTTAATGGATCAAAGTATCTTCAGAGCTAAGTACATTTTCAACAGAGGATTTTATTTTTCTAAATTTTCTGCACAGAAAATTACCCTTTGATCTTTTCATATAAAAATACTTGTTTTTAAACAGCATGGGCCTCTATTTTGTATTCTAAATTGTAGAGAACAACAAAAATAAGAAGTCTGCTAATTTTCAGGGAGATACGATAATATTTTACTGTTTTATTGAGATTTTTGTATATACCACAAATAACTACCTTTAGCTTTTCAATAGGCTTAAAAGATAAGTTAACAGTCATTTGAAAAAAAAAATAAATGGAATGGGTCATTTAGAGCAGGACTACAGCTTTAAATCAACATGCTATGGGTCCATTGTGTAAACTGTTTGATGAAGATGCAAAAACACGTCCAAAATTCCCTTTCGAATGTCAAGCTCTGGATGATGAAAGGAGAAAGGATTTCTAAGTCTTCACTGAAAGTTTTCTTGATACCGTATGACCGGAAATGATTGAGAACCTTTATCGAATTTCAGCTAGCATTTTTTGAGCCGTCATGTGCTACCTGTATAAATAAAATGCATATATATAGGATCATGGCGAGATGGCAAATAATAAAATGATTTGTTCTGACTTAATCGGCACTCTATTGATTTGTGATTGTATCTTTAAACCAGTGTTCATCAGTTTTATAATTTGGAAATTTTTCATTCACATATTAGAACAAAAACGTTCACTTACAACATTTCTGACAAAATATCAAATTAATATCTTAAAGAGATTAAACCAGTTGTAGAACATTTCAAGGTTGAGCATCCGGCCTCCGTCACTCCGTCCGTGACCACTTTTATTGAAAATGTAATTAGGTCTGAACATAAATTGATGTATTATGAAGAGCGTCCTAGCAATTATTTATTCAATTTTTGTTGCACGTTATCAGGCTGCGCAGATAAATAAAGATGAGGCCTGTGTCCAAATATTTGTCTTAAAATACACAGTAGAGTCTATTTTCCAGGTTGAATAATTTCAATAACACGCTAGTTTAGTTGGCCAAAATTTATATCTCGTCAGTCTTTGATTTGTTTTTATTTTTGCTACTTCAAAACAATGCCCAGGCAATGTTGTCCTGAAAATATCGCGGATTTTTTTTTTTTTAATCTGGGTTCCACACTGGCCCGGGAATATGGATTATGTAGTAGCAAATTCCCCATTTCAAAATCTTGTCAGCAAGAGCATTTACATGGGTCAACGAAAACCTGTCAATAAATTCAAATTAATGCCAAAAACGAAACCTCTACAAGCTTTTAAAAATGACGTTAACGTATATTTCAATAACGTCATAAGAATTGCGCATTGCTTTGCCAAGAATAAATCGATAACAGTTGCCACCCTTCTAACTTTTGTATGAATATTGTAGGCAACAATGGACAAGCAGCTGACAAAGATTAATTTTGTATTTGCAATGATATTTGACTTGACTGCCCAACACTGAAACTATTTTACATATGAAATTAGCCCAGTGACATGACAGGGGCCTAATAAAATGCGTTGAAAGTCATTATAAAAAGGTGTCTTTGTACAGCGTTTGTTATCATTGTAAAGACAAAATGTAGTGTTATCAGCATATGCATAGCATTTGTACTCAGTTTTACCCTGAACAAAGTTATGAGGCCATTTGCATTACTTTTCGAACGCCCCTCGTATGTGCAGAGAATACGAACTGTAACTTCAATTAGATATTTTGCAGAATTATGCCCCTTTGTAATTATCTGTGTAGAAATCGTTCCACTCTCTTATTTTAAAACTGTAACATATATTTTCTCAAAACTTGGTACAGATATAAAGCATCATCAGATGATGTGCAGAGAAAAAAACATAACTACATGCTTTGGTTAACGAAAACGGCTCTCCGGGTGTCGCAATACATTGTTTCTGTCAAATCCTCATCTCTGATTCACCATAGGGTTAATGATTTGTTTCCTGTGATGATTCATTGATGGGTAAGGAAACCTTCACGCGGAACAAACAGCTAACTAAATGTCACGAATCACCGCAGACGCAGAGGGCGATGTTTCGATCCAGTAGAATTAGTTTAAGCTCCAAGTAATTTTTTGCTGACCGTTCCAAGTCGATACTCCTGTTGTGGTTCCTCATGGACATTGTGCATGTTTGATCAAACATTTTCTTAACAAGCACGTAAATAAAAAAATATTAAGAAGTTTGACAGGCAACGTAGCCTGGCTCCAGAGCGACCATTCATTTCTTAAAGTTCTTAAATCTTTCTCACCAGGAAATGCTTTTTGTTGAGACTTACAATTCCCAGTGGGCACACACCGTCAAAATGACGTCGTACTGACATCGAGTTGACGTCATCACGTCATATCGACGTTAATACGACGTCATTTCGACGTTATGTGCCTGCTCTAAAAGCCCTATTTTCGATAGCAGGCAATATATACTCATCTTAAGCGGCCGTAAAACATTTCTCCGTACACCAACTATAGTGCAGATTTTATTTTGTGTTTGTCCTTTGAGATCAGACGATAAATTCTGAGGAATTAGAAAATTTTAATTTGTTTAGACCCATGTTCAAGATCATCGCTTTTCACTCCTTTGGACCCCTTTTGATACTAATCAGTCCTCGAGTTGGCTGCCACATTAAAATTAAGAATATTACAGTATGTTTTCTCTGGCTTTCGTTGCCAGATGATACCAGGGTCACTGATGAGGCTCGATTAGCCGAAACTTTGAAGTATGGCACACTTTTCTTCTTTCGAATTTGTTCTCTGCTCTTGAAGGCAATCTGTTAGATTTTAATTAAGATTCAACCGAAAAACAGCTTTTACATCTTTGTTTACATTTTCCGCCCCATAGGTCATGGTCGGAAAACTCCGTAGGAGTTTCGTTCGTAAAAAGTATGTTTGTCCCTTTCAAGTTTACCCACAATGTTGTTGGTTTCTTAAGCTGTTCTTTCACACTATATGACAGACTGTCTGCATCTTATACTTGAAACAAGAGTTCTTGACGGTATATTCTATTGAAAAAAAAATATAGAGTTTCTATTACAATTGAGAGTTATTACCACTTAATGGCTTACTTTAGTTTAACTCTTTCGGTGCCAAATTTTTCAGACGACAAATTTTCGTCTGCTCAAATCATCAGACGACAGATTTGTAATTGGAAATTTTATTTTTCATAAAATCAGGCTTTTTAAGTTTATATTTGAATGGCAAACAGTGTAGATCCTGATCAGACGGCTCTTTTAAGAGCCGCCTGATCTGGATATACGCTGTTTGCAAAGTCGCATTTTTGCGACTTTGGCGCCGAAAGAGTTAAACGAATACGAGTTTACGTATGCCACTAGGCCTCATGCGCTGTGACCTTAAGCAAGTCATATAATCAAAGCCCAGCTGTGTACATAGTTTCTTGTCTTATTAAATCGCACTACATGTTTAATGAAGATTACTATTAATTATAATTGCCGTTTGCGCGGAACGTCCTCGTCCCAGGACTCGTTAGAACTGTCGCCTTTTACTACGTCATAAATGTTCAGTTATTATTGTGCATAAAAGTAAAAAGTATGCAAAGACCAGGAACTGAAACAATCAAAATCCAAATCCAGCCCTCAAACCATAGTTGGAAACAACTAAGATTACAAATAATCAAGATACAGAGAACATATGGCCAACCGAGTGAGCAGCTTGTTCCCAAAAGGTGGCCACTCAGCAACCCAAACCGAACCAAAAATAATAAGAACATACATAAGGTCAAACATCACAGAAACTATGACACCAAAAACAGGTCTGCATTTCAAGTTGACAATTTAACGAATTTATGTGGTTTTGTGGATCGTTTTTTTAGCCAAACGGTGACTTTTGTGACTTTAAGAGCGGGATGTGGGATTTGATTGTATTATTTCCTGACCATTGTCTACCTTTCCCTTTGATTTCTTCATAGGCCAGCTACAGAGCTGCTCACTTTCTAAGCCGAGTGAGTATTTGAGCCGCGACACGAGAAAACCAACCGTTGAAAATGGCATACGCGCTCAACCCAGACTCAGATCAGCCTGGGCATACGCCCAGTCTGATCAGAGTCTTCGCTGTCCGCATGGAGGTAGCGTTGTTCGTTTGCTATCCTTTAAGTGCACAGCGAAGACTCTAGTCAAGGGATGAATGCCAAGGCCGGTCCTAGTCCTCGCTGTGCGCGAATGCCACTTTGTTTGTCGTGTCGTGGCTTATTTCATCAATAAATACGTGTGCTTACAAAACCGCTTCTGACTGACTCATAAGTAATTTATGTATGTTTTTCTCCAGATCCCGATGTAAGAAGAAAACGGATGACAGTCTGCAAAGACTTAGCCGCATTCCATACACATACCCTGGAAACAAGTGAGAACTGCTAAAATGAAATGTAGATAAAAAAAATAAAAGGCAAAAAAAAAAAAAGAATGCATTTTTATGCGTTGTTGTCTGTTCGCTTTTGTGTGCAATGAACCCCATTGCCCGAGATTAGTGCACGTACGCTTGCAAAAGGTCCAAGATATTGCACGTAAATTTTCTTTAAAATTCTGTTGGACCTTTGTTACCCAGGGGTCAGACTATATTTATATGTTAAAGTCAGGAAAGAAAATTCAAAGAAACAACAAACAGCATCTGTCAGTTTCTAGATTTTTTATTGCTTCAATTAATGTTCCTATAATCATTTTTTATAAGCCGACTGACGTAGATCACAGGCCAAACGACGAAGAATCTTTGCTTTGATTTTAAATCGTATGCTAGTTCTATTTCTATTAAGCTCAGAAAAGGCTAGATCATTTATTTTGCACTGGTTTCGGACTGCATAGAGCTTCCTCTTGCTTTTTTATTGTTTTTATGTGTTCAGCTCTGTTGTCTCGCTGATGAGTTAGGGACGAGTCATTTATTATCAGGTAAGGGGGGAGGCGGGTACATTTAGGGGGTCGTTTTTATACCCCCGCTTTGAAAAAGTGGGGGGTATACTGGTTTACATCTGTCCGTCCGTCCGTCCTTCCTTCTGTCCGTCCGTCCGTCCTTCCGTCCGTCCTTCCGTCCCCTTTTAATCCAATTTTTCGTCAAAGATTTCTTCGCAACCATACAAGCTAGACTGGTCATATTTGGCATACATGTTGATGATGACATGTTGTATCGTGGGATTAGGAACCAGCTTTCTCCTGCTTATTCTTCCCTGTATTTGTCCAATTTTCTTTCTTTCCATACTTTGAATAATGAAATTTTTCGTCATAGATTTCTCAACAATCATACTAGCTAGAGCAGTCATATTTGGTATACAGGTTGATGACGACAAGTTGTATCGTGGGATTGAGAACCAGCCTTCTCCTGCTTATTCTTCCCTGTATTTGTCCAATTTTCCTTCTTTCCATACTTTGAATAATGAAATTTTTCGTCAAAGATTTCTCCACAACCATACAAGCTAGAGCAGTCATATTTGGTATACAGGTTGATGACGACAAGTTGTATCGTGGGATTAGGAACCAGCCTTCTCCTGCATATTCTTCCCTGTATTTGTCCAATATTCTTTCTTTCCATACTTTGAATAATGAAATTTTTCGTCAAAGATTTCTCCACAACCATGCAAGCTAGAGCAGTCATATTTGGTAAGCAGGTTAATGACAACTTATTGTATCGTGGGATTGCAAACCGGCCTTCTCCTCTTATTCTTCCCTGTATTTGTCCAATATTCTTTCTTTCCATACTTTGAATAATGAAATTTTTCGTCAAGGATTTCCTCACAACCGTGCAAGCTACAGTAGTCATACTTGGGATGTAGGTTAATGACAACTTATTGTATGGTGAGATTGCAAGCCAGCCTTCTCCTGCTTATTCTTCCCTGTATTTGTCCAATTTTCTTTCTTTCCATACTTAGAATAATGAAATTTTTCGTCAAAGATTCCTTCACAGCCGTGCAGGCTAAAGTAGACATATTTGGTATGCAGGTTGATGATGACTTCCTGTATCGTGGGATTGAGAACCAGCCTTCTGCTTATTCTTCCCTGTATTTGTCTGATTTTCTTTCTCTCCTGACTTTGAATTATGAAATTTTTGCAAAAGATTTCTATGCCTCTGTAAGTTAGAGTTGGGATATTTTGTATGCAGGTTGATAATAACTTGTTGTATTGTGGGATTGAGAACCAGCCTTCTCCTGCTTATTCTTTCCTGTATTTTTCCAATTTTCTTTCTCTCCTGACTTTGAATAATGCACTTTTTTGTAACAGATTTCAAAGCAACCATTCAAGTTTGAATGTTCATATTTAGTATACAGACTGATTTACATGTATTTATTATTTTTTCTTTCTGTCAATGTGAAATCATTTTATTCCATATTACATTAAAGGGATTTATATAGAATATTGATATTTGGTATACATGGTGACAATGAGTTCTCTCTATGCTTTTTGTAACGAAAATAACACCATTTGATTTAAGCAGCTAAGCGGGGGTATAGTCGGATTCTCCGACAGTTCTAGTTTGTGATGCACTGGGGGTCGGGGGTCGGAAATCAATAAGCTTTAGAGCAGGGGGTCATATATTTTATTAGGCATATTGGGGGATCAGAATTCTTTAATCAGTCTTCTTTTTTTTAAATGTCTCTGCTTCTGGGGGCGCAGCCCCCTAGAACTCTCCCCCCCCCCCCCCCAATAACTCCTAAAATTTAATTAAATTTAAAATAAAATCATGTTGAGTAGATGATTTTGTTCTCAATTCAATTCTGGCCTGCGTTTGTGATAGCAGCTCTCCAGGTGCCTTGTTATCAGCGAAGTTACTGTGGCTTCTGGGGGCGCAGCTTCCAGACCCCGACTTCCCCATTAATATTATTAACAGTTCTTTTTGAGCATTCGATAAAACAGATTTCAAGATGGCCATAAGCAAAAGAAAAGTGCTAGAATTGCAGACAAAATTCAAGCAGACCTTAATCTGCATAATTAATTAACACGCAGAATAAGAAAATGTTCTTTGTGTTTCATACAGGTTTAATTGTGATCAGTCTGACATAAAATAGGTAATATGGTGTGTGTGTAAGGTAGCAGCAGCTGCTGCTGGTGATGGTGGTTGTGCGTGTTTGTGTGTGTGTATGGAGGGGGGGGGGAATTAACTTTTTTGTCACCTATCTGGGGGGTCGGAAAAAAATCTGGTGAGACTTGGGGGACGGGGGTCGGAAAAATGTTGGTGAATGATTTGAAAATGTATCAGGCCCTCCACCTGATAATAAATGACTCGTCCCTTAGGAAGCGTCTACCCGGACCTTCCACAAAAACACGGAATTAAATGACTTGAGAATAATACTTCTGAGAAAATCTAAAAATTCTGTTGACAGAATGTTAGTTTGTAATGCCATTAAAAAAGTGGCGGATCATGGCAAACACGTTTTGGCTTGCTCTAATACCATTGACGCCATAGATCTGTTACTAGAGCAACAAAAACTTCATATTGATGTTATAGTGATGTCATCAGGACGTCATTCTGTTATGGTTCCAAGCACTTCAGTAAGTTATTACATAGTGGCTATGGTAACGGATATATGACATCATCTCAGTTATAATTCGAGAGGAGAATTACAAGTGAGATGCTACCTGAAATTCATACAATAGAAATAGGTGATTTTCTTAGACCTATCATTCATTCTCAAATTATTCTCTGTTACGAGATAAATGTTACAAGGCGTAAAGCTCTGATGCGGATACTGTTATTCTTTTTTTCTTATTTATTTCTAGCTTTTCAGTCGTGTGTTTACTGTGCACGTTGCTTCCTGATTTGATTTGAATTGGGGGTTACATATAGAATAGATAGAAATTTGAAAATGGCTGTATTATAATCATGGCTCATTGTTATATACCTAATGAGACTTTACTATAGAATACAGCCGTGTTGTAATCCACAGCATTTTACGTTGGTTTCCTTCTATTTTTAATTGTCGCAATGCGACAGAATCGTTGACACAGGGTTTGAACACTATTAAAGCACGGATGCGCCAGGGTTTGAATACCATTGAAGCCCGCTTTCGTGTCGTCTGCAGAGCTCTGGAATCAAGATGGCGTCCGTAAGAAGGTATATAACAATGACGATAAAACATTCTTTTTCAGTGTTTTATCGTTTGCCAAAGCCCTCGTGTATTTATATGTAGCAGCCCTCACCGCTGCGCGGTTCGGGCTGCAACACATTAATACACTCGGGCTTGGCAAACGTTAAAACATGGAAAAGAGTGTTTTATCCTCTTATAATTATCATTATTATCATTAATATTATTGTTTTTGGCTTGTTGATGGTTAGTTTCTCTGTGTTGGACTTCGTGTATTTGTTGTTGATGGTCTACTGTTCCATTTTGTAGTTTCTGTTTTTCCTTCTTCTCTCGGCTCTTCGGCTAGTTGTGCTTTTGATTATGGTCTTTACGGAGCATCTCCATTTATGTTTATACAAAAATTTACTTATTTATCTACGAATTTATTTATATTATCTTTCTTTGTTAAGCTCAGTCGGTGAAAGGGCTGGCCTGACAAGCTAGTGGTTAGGGGTTGAATCCTGCAATCTTTTTCAACTGTAAAAAACGCAAGTCCTCCGTTCATCTTTACCTTGCAGTGCATTGTGCTACCTAGTGCTACCGTATGAAATTCTGTAGTATTTAACATGACCGCTCACGACATATATGCAAATAGCGTCTTTGTCAATATGAGGACAATTAGATCACATAATAAGGTGACAAAAAGAGAAACAAAAATATTAATTGCAGAATTTTTTCCTTTAGAAAGTGTACACGGACACGGACGTTGTCAATGATGTTACATGTATGCGCCAAAGTGTTATTCCACGTGTTGTCATACCATTTTTATGACATGACGTTCTCCATTGAATAACAGCGACGCCAACTAATAAATAAGTATTGACTTTTTCTAACAATGTCCAGTTTTAAAGGTATACTCCCTCGTATTTCATTACGAAATAATCACAAAATTATGAAGCTGGTTAGTTGTATGCAACATAATTAAGATGTGTTAAAAAAATCTTCAGCTAAAACATCTTTGTTACGGAGGCAGAGACGATATATCAATGCGTACCGTTCTTGAATATTCACGAATATTTTGTCGTCATAAATTGATTGACTCCCACAGCCTTTTCTGCAAGCATGTTTTGAATTTTATCATTGGTGGAGTTAATAACTTAACAATAGCATTAACCTCTAATCTGTGCACGTGAGTTGTTTTCAGCCAATAACTGTCTAAAGTTGAGTAAAGAAAGGGCTTAAAATTATTCATGATATAACTTTAACCTGATTAACTATGATTGCTGGGCGTATCAAGTCTTCAGTTTTGGCGGGAATGGTGACCCGCTATTGCCGCTCTTTTTGTGTATTTCCTTAAATTCTCCTATTTTCAGTGACCATCACAAATCATAAATTTAGCAGATAAATGTACTTTTAATAGCAATCATTATCATGCCCAGAATATAATGTTTTGTGAGTAATTTAAAATTTAATAGAAATATTGTGGGTGTAAATCTTTAATTCACATCAAATTGCTATACTGGTTTAAACAATATTTTTATTCAAGATCAATGAGTACGGGTACACCTCCATGTTTTCCACCATTTTTTGCAAATAGAGACAACTTTTGAAACCTTCTAATTTGTGTCGCTGGATAATGAAATTCTTCTAAAATTCTTATAAAAACGAAAATGAGTCCTAGTTTCCAAACGACCTGGCCATCGTGGCTAAACAAAGTTTGTTTAGCCACGATGACCAAGTCGTTTTGGAACTAAGACTCTTTTTCGTTTCATTATAGCCCTGGTTTCGTTTTGTAACAGTTTTGAAAATATAGTCAACCAGGTAGAAGGTTTATCTAAAGCACTGTCTAGCAACTACAGACTAAATGGCACCTGTCAGTCAGTTTTCTGACCAAGCCTCGTAAAAGACATCCCTAGCGGGCTCATGCCGTCTGAATGACGACCTACTGACGTCATCACGTCGCATCGACGTCCGTACGACGTTATTCAGACGCCATGTGCCTGCTGGGTACCTTGTAAAGTAGTATTTAGAATCGACGATTAATCCAGAACGAAACCTTTCATCTGTATGTTTCATTTCCTCGAACTCAGTAGTAGTAGTAAGTGTCCTGTAGAATACATCACTAATATCATTATATAATGCAACAATCATCGAATCGAATAATCTGAAACGTTGCTAATTTTCATTGGTTTAGGGCGTGATTTATTCCTATTTGGCATACTGGATGTCCACTGGCCTGGCGTTTTCCACATGCGACATCAAATTAGATTTTCTGGAATTATTTAAGACGTAAGCCCGCAATATTTAGCGCTGTTCTTTAACATGTTTAATGGTCATATACCCCCTACAATTGACGTTTTCACGCCAAACTTTCATGACGCCAAAGTCAAACTTTATTCGAACGTTAATCATGTTAATTACGTCACATAAATTAGAAAGCGGGGCTGCAACGTCAAGGCGCGACTTTTAAAATACCTGGTTATGTCTAATGGCAAAAGTTTTACTGACAGATAGGCAATATGGTTGCTTGTTGGATTACTGAGACAGTACACATGATACGATGTCAACCAGAGAATGCCAGTATTGACATCTGCTATCACGGTCTATTCTCCCATGTCCAATCCGTCAACAATCATCAACAATTATTAGGTATATTATCCTATAGGTATGTAGATAATACCCAGCAGACACACAACGTTGAAACAGCATTGAACCAACGTTGATTTAACGTCACGACGTTGAATAAACGTTGAATCAATGTTGTTTCGACGTTGTGTACCCCCTGCGGGTAACTGGACATCATGGTTCCAAACAGAACGACAACCCGTCTCTGTAGCGGTGATTGATGAATAGGTAGGCGACACGATTTTACGATTCTTTCAATAGTATTTCAGTCATATCGAGCCAATGGAAGGGTGATAATGAGATGTTGAGTGCAAGTGGATGCGTTGAAAGGTGTTTCGTCTCTTGGATTCCGGCTCACAAGCTTTGCAGGCCAGCGCTAACCCACTGAGCAACCGACACTTCTATTATTATTATAATAAGATGATTCATTTATCTTTTGACAACGAAATGGTGTCGATCATTCTCCACACGATTTTAATGACGTATGTTCAGTCATAGAGGGTGTTACATGAGTGGTCATTTCATATGAAATTTATGGAACGAGCCGTCGGCGAGTTTCATAAATGTCTTATGAAATGAGTGTAAGATTCTTTTTATAAGATGACCCTTTTAAATCCTTTAAACTTAAGTGTAAGTCAATTTAAAAAACGCATTGTTGACATAGACGTTGTCAATGACGTAAAGTATACGCGACAAATTATTAATATCTATGATTCCCTTTCTTAGTCATTTAACTTTCTATCATGAAAACTGAAACAGAACATAAAGAACGAATTAAACCAATTACCTCATTGTCGGTTCCCCAGTTGTGGAAACGAAACGGATAAAGAATTTTCTCTTCTGTAACCATTGGTTTTGATAAGACGTGGTACACATTTGGTCCGCCGGATCTTAGCCTGACCTGCCGGATTTCAGATACATGTATACATGTAAATATGAGCCGCGACACGAGAAAACGTACAATGTGGTTGTGCGCCCAGCACAGACTCAGATCAGCCTGGGCATTAGCCAAGTGTGATCAGAGGCTTCCCTAAGTGCTTAAAAGGTAGCTAAGGATCTAAGCAACCTTCATGCGGACAGCGAAGACGCTGATCAGACTGGGCGGATGCCCAGGCTGATCTGAGTTTGCGCTGGGCGCACAACCACATTCATTTGTTGGTTTTGTCGTGTCGCGGCTCATATAGACTTTTTCAAAAACATTTCCAATATTAGTTTTAATCATATTTTTTTATTAGTTAAAACACCATTTATTTCAAGATTAACATCTACGTGTTTAGCCCATTGCATTCTGGGTATTTTTTTATCTTCAGCTAAAATTATCGTCTACATAAAAAGTCAAGAATATTTTGACAATATTGGTCTAACTGGCTCTTGTAGAGATGATTTAGGTAATTCATATAATCTTGTTTAAGTTCAATCCATGGTCAAATTGTGGCCTGTCTGCTTTACATTAAGTGCCGACTACGTGTAGGTGCTACAGCAAACGTCAAAAGAATATGTTACCGCAGAAAATCGTCCATTTTATCGTCAAGCATCGAAACATAAAATCTTCCAGTTTATTGTCAAAACGTCGAATTAAAGTAGTCCAAACTACACTAGCATGATACGTGAAACGCCAGTATGTCATACGATAAATGTTCAAACTTTCAACGGTGGCAACAATGAATTTTTCATTTTTTGCCTCCCTTCTAAATAAGGGTTAGCTTTTTAAGGAAATGATTTCTCCCCTTTTCACTGGGTTAGACGCATACTCTAGATCTTCTTTTTTTTTGTTCGTTTGGACCCTTTTTGATACTATTAAGTCTTTAAATCGACTTCCTTATTAAAAGTAAGAAATTACAGTTTTTCCAGATCATGTCCGGGTCATTGGTGACGCTTAAATCTTCGAAGTATGACCCATGTTCCCTCTTTCAAATGTGTTCTCTGCTCTTAAAGGTGGTCTTGATGATTTTAATTTAACTTCACTGAAACTGGTATTGTGCCGTGTGGCGCCCATAAAACGTCTCCTCGTACATCATCCATAGTGCTGATTATGTTTTACTAGGGCAACATTCCGAAGCAAATGCGTGTTTCTGCAATAACCTGTGTGTGCGTCCGCATGCGCTTTGTTGAAGTACTCACCTGAAGCGTCTAGCTCGGTAATGAAGTAACCACAAGGGCTAGAGTCTTCTTACTTCTTCCGCTGATACGTCTAGGGAAGATCTATTGAAAACAGCGATGCAAATCGGAACAATGGTTAAATATCACGGTGGATTGAAGTTGCGTTTAGCTCAGTTTCTAAAAAATCGCAAGTACTTGAGTCTTCGAAATATTCTCCATAGAGTACGTCTAGGGAAGGTCTCTGAAAGCAACGACGCATATTGGGCCATGACATATATTTCACAGTTGTTTGAACATAGGGCAAGTATTCACATGTTGCATCTAGCTCAGTTTCTAAGAAAGCGCAGGGGGTAGAATCTTCAAAGTTACTCCATAAATACGTCTGAGAAAGATCTACTGAAAGCAGCGATGCATATTGAGCCATGACCTATACTTCTCTGTTAATTTAACATTAGAAAAAAATATTCACCTGTTGCGTTTAACTCACAAGGACTGGCATTATAGATTAGTCTGGGGAAGATCTACTGAAAGCAACAATGTATATTGGACTTCGTTGATTGAACATACAATATTATTCACCTGTTGCGTCTGCCTTAGTTTTTGAGAAACCGCAAGGGATACAATCTTAAATATGCTCAGTAGGTACGTCTGGGAAGATCTACGGAAAGCAGCGGTGCATATCAGGCCATGATCTGTATTTCAGGGTTGGTTCAATATAGAAAAATATTCACCTGTTGCATTAAATCAGTTTCTAAGTAACCGCAGGGTCTGAGTCTGCAATCTTTATCCATAGGTACATCTGGTGAAGATCAACTGAAAGCAATCATGCATATCGGGCTATGGCCTATTTTTCACTGTTGATTGAATTAAAAAAAATCAATCTGTTTCGTTTTGCTCATTTTCAAAGTAACCACGAGGGCTAGAGTCTTCAAACTTGGTTCATAGATGCCATGACCTACATTTCACACTTGCTTGAACATCGAAAAAAATATTCACCTGTTGCGTTTAGTTCAGTTTCTAAGAAACCACAAAGGCTTCACACCTGCCCTATAGGTACATCTTGAGAAGATCTATTGATAGCAGTGACGCATATCGTACATGTACCATAAGCATACAGTGATTTTGTCTTATATCTCGAACACTTTTTGATGTTTGAACATGACTGCTTGGAAAAATGACTAGGTAAGACCCAAAGTCTGACCTCAACCTAACAATAGGTCACAATGACTGATATTTTATGGTCCAATGATTTTGCCTTATATTTTGAAGACTATTTGATGAACGAACATGCTTGCTTGCGAAAATGATTAAATATGACCAAAAGTTTGACTTCAAGCTAACAGCAGGACACATTGGCCTATATTTCATGGTCCAGTAATTTTACGGTATATGTTGAAGACTATTTGATTTACAACCATGCTTGCTTGAATTAATGACTTAGATGACCCAAAGTTTGACCTCAAACTAACAGTAGGTCACAATGACCTATATTTTGTGGTCTAGTGATATAGTTTAAGACTTATAACTTGAAGCGTATTCGATGCACGAGCATAATTGCTTCTGATAATGACTCAATATGCCAGATGTTTGACCTCAGACTGACAGTAGGTCACAGTAAGCAATATGAGCCGCGACACGAGCAAACCAACAATGTGGTTGTGCGCCCAGCGCAGACTCAGACCTACCTGGGCATCCGCTCAGTTTGACCAGACTCTTCGTTAAGTGCTCAAAGGGTAGCTAAGGGTCTAAGCTACCTTCATGCGGACAGCGAAGACTCTGATCTGGGCGGATGCCCAGGCTGATCTGAGTCTGCGCTGGGCGCACAACCACATTATTGGTTTTCTCGTGTCGCGGCTCATATATTTCATGGTCTAGTGAGTTTGTTTTATATCTTGTAGACTGTTTGATGTATTTACATGATTACTTGGGATAATAGCCCAGTGTAATCCAAAGTTAAACCTCAAACTTACAGTAGGACACTCTGACCAACATTTCACGGTCCAGAGATTTTACCTTATATCTTGAAGCGTATTTGATGTACGAACATGATTTCTTTGGATAATAACTTAGTATACCCCAATGTCTGATCTCAAACTAACAGTAGGTCACATACAGTAGGTCACATTGACCTATATTCCTGGTCCAGTGGTCTCGCCTTATATCTTAAAGACACTTTGATGTACGAAAATGCTTGCTTCTGATAATGCTCAGTATGACATAAAGTTTGGCCTAAAACAGTAGGTCACAATAATCTATAGTTCATGGTCCAGTGGCTTTGCTTGATTTTTGAAGATTATTAGATGTAAAAACATGATTGCTTGCGATAATGACTAAGTTACTATAACCGGATGCTTGACAGTTCATCACAGTTACCTATATATTTCATGGTCCAGTGATTGTGCCTCATATTTCTGATAATATTTCATGGATTCACCTATTACTTCGGTCAATGGTTTTGGCTAACACTGTGAGTGACCTCATACTGACTGTAGGTCAGTGTGAACCCTTTTTTATGTTCCAGTGATTTTGTCTTGTTTTTACATCACTATTTTATGGATTGGCATCTACTAGGTTAAATGGTTTAGGCTGATACTATGAATGATACACGTATCATCTTAGTTTAAGGCCAGTATGACCTATAGTTCATGGTGCAGTGATATAGCCCAATATTTCTAACACTATTTCATGGATTTGCATTATAGTTGAGTTAATGGTTTAGACTGACTCTGTGAGTGCATCCTAACTGTAGGTCTAAGCTACCCCTATGCGGACAGCAAAGACTCCGATCAAACTGGGTTGATGCCCAGACTGATCTGAGTCTTCGCTGGGCGCACATGCCACTTTGTTGGTTTTGTCGTGTCGCGGCTCAGTTCACCATAAAAACATATGTGAGTTAAAACGGTAGCAAATATCGGTTTTGCAAAAACAATATATGTTGTTAAATTTTACATAGTATTCTGTGCCGAAGATGTGACATACGTGTATTTCATCATTGCTACATTTCCGTATCAGATATTTGAAAAATGTAACTTACGCTTGGTACAATTTTCATGTCGTATTGTGTCAACAATGTAACAATGGCATATACCTAGCATTTGTTTTTGCTGCAAATTCAAACGTAGGATTGAAAAAAATGCATCCTTTTTTTAGATTTTCCGTACATCTGATAGAAAAAAGGAAGAAATTAAATACACAATCAGTGACGAAATCTGTTACATTTTCAATAGCAGGATAAACTCAAATGGTAACAATATATAACTTTTTCGAAAACGAATTGTGACAATATTTTTTATATTTTTTACGTCCGCCTAGTTGTTGTCTTTGATTTTCACAGTTGTTTTCCCAGTGTTTTATTTAAAGCTATTGTAAACTAAAATGGTAAATAATTTATAATGTTTTTCCATAGCCCAGTAACCGTAGGGGTGGTGGGCGTTAGAGGCCCACCGTATCTTGGGAAAAGCCCATTCCTCTCCTTTCGCTGCCATAATCATTCCTTGATTCGAACAGGTACCCAATTACATGTACTGCTGGGTTGACAGAGAGTTTTCCAGTCGTCGACTAGCGAAACCCGGGCGCGATCTTACGACCTTACGGCGACTTTCTGCACCGTAACCTGGTGTCTCTTACCACTCGACCACGACCATAAAACTAAACAAAGATAAAGAAGTTACGTGATTGCATGTCGACTGTCGCCCGTCGTTTCGTTGCTCCGTCCATCTAATAGGACTTCGCTGGGTGCACATGCCACTTAAAACTTTTATTCGATATGTTTTCGCAACACGTTTAATGTTAAAAATAGTTTATTGTAATTAATGACGACTGTCGAATTAACTTCAAAATTTGTTTGCTTTATTTAAATGGCTTGAAGTTAAACATTATTGAATTCCATATTGGATTGCCATGGATTCAGCCTGATTATTAGGGTTGCCTTGGATGCGTCACTTTAATCCAGAATAATAAAAATAAACACTCATAGAAATAAATGAAAATGACATTGAAATGTAAGAGATATTCTGATAGTGGTTTCTTAAATGAATAAATAAATAAATAAATAAATAAATAAATGTGTTTAAGCCGACATATATTACTATAAGAATCCAGCATCTACATATTTATATGCGGACCTAGAAAAGTTCGCTGCTTGGTCTTTTCTGTCGATGGAAAGCCGTGGAACTTGATTTTCTGAAGGATTTGGAGGCAAGAAAATGAAAACTCACATTAATGAATTATACATCTACGTAAAGATAGGAGTGATTGAGTGTGATTGTTTAACGTCCTGGGCAGCCTTAGACCTCCTAGGCGGTTAACCAGTACTAAGTGCATTTACTTTTGAAAGCAATACCCAGCGAGCACATGACGTTCAAATGAGTCGTATTACGTCGCATCGACGTCGATACAAAATCATCACGACGAGCGGGCACAATACGTCCAAATGACGTCGTACCGATGTCGTTGCGACGTCATTACGTCGCATCAAAGTCGGTACAACAATATTATCACGTCATATGCCTGCTGGAATATAAGTGAACCGTGACATGCAAACAAGGGTTATTGACATAAATGCTAACGGTAAAGGCTCAGATCAGCCTGCGCCTTCACAGAGTTTTAATTAAAGCCTAAAAAATTGGGCTGTTTGCACAATTCAAGTATGAATCCTAAGAATCTACGGACTCAAAACGATGTCTACGGCTACATTGCACGGGTTTGCGTCGTTCCTTAACACCTAGTTGGCGTGTTGCGGCGCAAATATGTTCTGTGTCCTGTTAAGAACCACAGGAGCTTGGCCTTCACTAATTTTTACTTAAAAGGCATAAGCTTGTCACTACGATTCAAATCGTAGGGGCAACCCCTTTGAGTACAAATTTTCCAACGTCAAGCTTCTGTGTTTAGAACCACCGTATCGAGAGGGTTCTATTGAGGGGTCATAACAGAAATTTATGAAATGACTAAAAATCCTCTCACCTGGGGCTCCATGAGTACATTCTCAAACTCAAAATAAAGCACATTGATTGGCTGCTTCCGAGTACATGCTCAAAAGCAACCAATCAGTGTCTTTTTGTGTGGTTTCTTTTTTTTTAGCTCACCTGAGCACGAAGTGCTCAAGGTGAGGTATTGTGATCGGTCTTTGTCCGTCGTCCGTCGTCCGTTGTCCGGCGTCAACTTTTGCTTTAAAAGACTTCTTCTCCAAAACTGCTGGACGGATTTTGAAATAATTTCACAGAAATGTTCCTTGGGGGACTCTCTACCAAAATTGCTCAAATGGTTCCGCTCCGCTGAACAATATGGCCGCCAGAGCTAAAAATAGAAAAACCTTTAAACGACTTCTCCTCCAGAACTGCCGGGCCGATTTTGAAATAATTTCACAGAAATGTTCCTTAGGAGACTCTCTACCAAAATTGCTCAAACGGTTCCGCTCCGCTGAACAATATGGCCGCTAGAGCTAAAAATAGAAAAACCTTTAAACGACTTCTCCTCCAAAATTGCTGGGCCGATTTTGAAATAATTTCACAGAAATGTTCCTTAGGAGACCCTCTACCAAAATTGCTCAAACGGTTCCGCTCCGCTGAACAATATGGCCGCCAGAGCTAAAAATAGAAAAACCTTAAAACGACTTCTCCTCCAAAACTGCTGGACCGATTTTGAAATAATTCCACAGAAATGTTCCTTAGGAGACTCTCTACCAAAATTGCTCAAACGGTTCCGCTCCGCTAAACAATATGGCCACAAGAGCTAAAAATAGAAAAACCTTTAAACGACTTCTTTTCCAAAACTGCCGGGCCGATTTTGAAATAATTTCACAGAAATGTTCCTTAGGAGACCCTCTGCCAAACTTGCTCAAACGGTTCCGCTCCGCTGAACAATATGGCCACCAGAGCTAAAAATAGAAAAAAGCTTTAAACATCATCGTCTCTGAAGCCAATGGCTCGATTTCAAAAAAATTTCACAGAAATGTTTTACTCATGACTCAGAACAAAAATTGCTAAAACGGTTCCACTCCGCTGAACAAAATGGCCGCCAAAGCTAAAAATAGAAATAAATCTTAGAATGACACAGAGGGCACAGTTATGATCCAATCATCATGAAACTTTGCCAGAATGTTGATCTAAATGAAATCTAGACCATCTTTGAAACTGGGTCATGTGGGGTAAGAAACTAGGTCACTGGGTCAAATCTTAGAAAAACCTTGTGCACACTCTAGAGGGCACAGTTATTATCTAATCTTCATGAAACTTTTGTCAGAATGTTTATTTATATAAAATCTAGGTCAAATTTGGATCTGAGTCTTGTGGGGTCAAAAACTAGGTAACTAGGTCAAATCTTAGAAAAACCTTGTGTACACTCAAGAGGGCACAGTTACAATCCAATCTATGTGAAACATTGTCAGAATGTTTATTTTCATGAAATCTATACCAGATTTGAAACTAGGCCATATCAGGTCAAAAACTAGGTCACTAGGTCAGTTCTTAGAAAAACAGTGTGAACGCTTTAGTGGACACAGTTTTGTTCTAATCTTCATGAGACTTTGTCAGAATGTTTGTTTCCAACAAATCTGGACCAAGGGTGCAACTTGGTCATGTTGGGTCAAAAAGTAGGTCACTAGGTTAAACCGTAGAAAAACATTGTGTACACTCTAGAGGGCACAGTTTTGATAACTTGTCAGAATGTTCATATCCAAGAAATCTAGACCAGGTTTGAAACTGGGTCATGTGGGGTCAGAATCTAGGTCATTAGGTTAAATCTTATAAAAACCTTAGGTACACAATAAAGGGTTCATTTTCCATTTAATCTTTGTGAAACTCTGTCTGTCGGTCATATGGATGTCTCTGAGGTTAAGTTCACAGGATACTCAGGTGAGCGATCCAGGGCCATCATGGCCCTCTTGTTTAAGTTTAAGATCATTCTCGAGTTTTATAACCTCGAACCTAGGTCTCACTGCACACACAAGCATACAAGACAAAAAAGAGAAAATACAGCTGCCATTACATTTTATTTTATTTTCTACGTTTCATAAAGCATTAATCGCTTATTTCCAGACTGTGTGTCTTATTAAAGGACAGGGTACTTGTCTCTGCAGTCATTCACCATCTCACGTTTCATTTTCCTCAGTTTTGGGGTCAGGGAGGTGATTGGAAGGCCCATCTCTATTTCCAGGTCCTTAATGTCCTCTTCTGTCTTTCTTATGGTGTCCCTCTTTGGGAGAGCCACAATTTTCTTTATCGCTGGAATTAAAATTGATACAGTCAACTCCCGATATCACGAACACTGATATCTCAAAGTATCTTCTAAAATCAAAGAATAAATTTCCTATTTTTATTTACATTTCAACTCCTGTTATCTCAAACTATGGGTATCTCAAAGTAATTTTTTCTGGTGCCAGAAAATTTACCTTTAGATATCAGTAGTTTGGGCTGAGGTTCGACTTCAAGATATGGAGAGTTGAGTGTATTTCCAAAGTTTCAAACAAAGGTTGAGTCGAAGGGTGTGATATTGTTTTGTGCTTTTTTCTTATTTTCCATTTACAATGCATGGCTACACTTTAGGGGAAGCAACTATGTCTTTATTATTTTTACCTATCTTGTCAAGAGGGTGAACTATTAAAAAAAAAGAACTTGCTCCTGTACAAGCAAATTCTTTATTTTTAGCGTTGGTCCCCTTTTACAAAGGCTTCTTTCTCCGGAAAAGCAAACAGGAAGTCATGAAACTTGTTCCTCTTTGTAAAAAATGGAGTAAAAATCATACGTGTAGAAGTATAACTGCACACTTTTAAAAAATCGGTAGGGTTTCTATTTTTATGGTAAAGTCAAAGAAATAACCTAAGAAATAGTACCAAAGCGTGATTTTAATTGCACATTGGGATTTTAAAGCAAACTTATACCGGATTTACGAAACCTTAAGGAGTCCATTTGTCACAGTGAGTTGTTAAACTCAACCCGCCTAGGCTGAAATCTTTTCAACAATAAACGGGTTTCCTTTGCACATATTCTTTCATTATTACTGTACACTCCCATCGTCCTGACATGACTGAAACACTGCTGAAAAGAACATTAAATTACAAGCTATTCACCTAACCCAAACCTTCGAGTATCTATTTAAGTTCGTGCGCGTGATGAAAATATCGCACATGTGTTTCATTAGTACGGACTGACAAACACTATTCAAATAAATATAATTCCTATCATCGCCATTTCAATTAAGTCTGCTTTTTCACTTCAAAACGTGTTTTTTATTCAAATGTAGGTTTTATGGTTGCACCTTTATATTTTTTTACTGCCTTTTTCGAAACGGGAACAACTTTTGTGGGTTTTGAGTACCTGCTTCTTTCCCTAAACATCGAAACCCGGCTTGGGAAAAGGAAACTACTCCTGAAGGAAAACACTTCAATTTTTGTTTGTTTTGTTTTGTTTAGAAGTTGACCCCATTATGAAAAGAGGCAAATCTGAAAATGGCAGAGATGCTTCTCTTGAAAGTGTACTCATTTTTTGTATCTCAAGGTGTTCGGATACGGCTCCATGTTTCCGCCCACTTTTTTTCTGACCAATTAATGCCTACTGTCCCATTAATTGGAGCTAGGCAATTAGTGCAAAAGGCTACGTCTGATGCAGTTCTACACTATTTGCATAAATTTAAAAGAAAACAAAAAATAACAAAAATAAACTAAACCCACCACCTTTACATTGTAACTGACACTGGACTCATCTATTTGAAAATGATAGAATTTGTGCTTCCTTGCCTTGGTCAAAACTTATAGAAATAAATTTGATAAATTTGGTCAAAGGAGAGCTCATTCTTCCCTACTCAAAAGGGAGATGAACTAAAATGGCCGAGTTGACCCCTCAACCCCACTTAACAACATCTGGCCTCCTTCCCGTTAGTTGGTTGGTTGATTTGATGCTTAACGTCCACGGTAAACAACTAAGGTCATGTCGGGACGGTCAGTTAACCTAACCACACTATTCCTGGGCAGGCTTAGGCCTCCTTAGCGGTTAACCAGTACTGAGTGCACATACTTTCGCCAGTAACTGACAACCGCCCTTCTTGAACCAGCGGAAGGAGAAACGAAAGTATGTGGCCAGACCGGGATTCGAACCCAGGACCTCTGACTTACGAGTCAGGTGCCCTACCGATTGCGCTACCCGGCCCGGCCGGCCTCCTTCCCGAAAGTGTACCAAGTTACCTTGGCTTCATGTCGTTAACCGAGTTTTTATATTTCAGAAGTTCTATGACAGATTCATGAATTTATTACACACTTAATAAGATCTACATAGTAAATTCCCCTTTGCCACCCGTTAATATTTTCTGAATCGATAAAGGCACAGTCACGTGACTGTGCCAATTTTCCATATAATAGTATTTTTTTTCACTCTGCCTCTTTTTAATTGGTCGAGTCCTTTCAAGCGCTGCATTTTTACGTTCTGTCCAGTAATTCAAAATTGCGGAGAAGATGATGGAAATTTTAGCTGATCGAATTTAAGACCTAGATACTAAGATTAAACAGAGAAATTTGTCAAGATTTCAGGAAGTTTCAGAGTCAGAAACATTTCAGTTTGTTGACAGTATGAAAAACTCCAAACACAAAGATGAAAACAACTTCTGATTTAAAGAAAGTCAATGAATGGCTTGTGGGCGTCGGCGAAGAAAGTAGCATAGAAAATATACAGCCAAATGAGCTAGACATGTTCCTTGCACGTTTCTTTCTTAGTGTAAAAAAGCCCATGAAGGCGACTATGAGCCTGACACCATTAAATCGTTCCAACCAAGTATCCAGCGTTACCTAACAGACAAGCGGTACAGTGGTGACAATGAGGTATTCAACACTCCAGGGATGTTCTGACTTAAAAACGGAAGGCGTTGAAGCAGCAAGGTCTAGGGAATAAAATTCTAAGAGCAGACCCATTCACTGATGAAGAGATACAACTCTTCAAACAGAAAAAACTTCTGGGGAAAGGTACGTTTTTGTTGCAGTGAGTCGAGATCACAGACACTGAACAGGGTTTCTGGCAGCTTCTCATATAAAAATTAAGATAATTTGTCGAAATTTTATTAACATACACTCGAGTAAATAACTCGTTTTAACAATGTTTGAATTCCACGGACATTTGGCTGCAAACGGATTAAATTGCTTGGGTTGAGAGCTTTTGAAAAATAACAACAAGCGTTGCCAATATAAACAAACGGTATAGATAACTCTAGAATGCATAGTGACGTCATTATGAAATGTTCACCTCCCCGTCTCTGTTTAATTGCATAAGTATGTAATAAAAAGGTTACGATATTGCGGAGGTGTGCCTCTAAGTCATATTGGCACTGGACAGCAATATTAGCCCGAGGGCTTTAGCTGTCTAGTGCCAATATGACTTAGAGGCACACCTCCGCCACATAATAACCTCTTATTATTAACCTCCAGTCTCTGAAATGATTTATCCTTGCCGTCCCGCTTATTAGCTCCCTAAAGCAATTCTGAAACCATCCAAATGACCATAAAAGCCCAACAACCCATCCCTTATACATACCTCTTTTCACCTGGCGCCTGTTTTCGAACGTCGGTTCAGGCATAATCCCAGTCTTTTTAACCTCCGCCAAAGAATAGACAACTCGGTGAGCGACAAAAACACCTGCAATTGAAGACAAAAAGAGAAGAAGTTTCTCAACGATAACACCTACGGTGAACAAGATTGGAAAATTACTTGACAATGAAAATCTTAATTTGATAAATTTACGAATTTCTTGCCTAATTTAACTCAAAATTCTAGTTCACTTAAAATTTTGCCATATACCGTCACATACCCAATGTCATTAAGAAACGTCGCTTCTCATTGGCTGAGGCTGTTTTACGATTGCTGAGAGTGACTGCTTTGGGTACCAAGTTACATTTATATAATTTGAAAGGTCAAAACGTGAAAAAGTGCATTAGAATGGGGATGATTATATTGAATTATATTGAAAAGTGTCATTTGGGGAGGTAAATCGTCGGTTTTATGGTAGTAAATTCCGTTTTACGGCTCCGCTGACACTGAATACAGTTAGCCCCTAAATATTAGATTGAGTCGTTAATTTTATGTTTGCTTTTCTCATCAGCCCTATGTGTAAACACTTAATACTTTATCTGCTGTATTTAGGATAAAACTAGGGCCATATTTATAAAACGACTTAAGTGGTTGCTATGGTGTTGCTAAGGCTAAACTTCTATGTTGGAGACTCCCTACAACTATGTAATAAGCTCTGGAGGAACAGTCTGAAAACGACTGTTCCTCCAGGGCAAATTTCATAGTTGTTGGGAGTCTCCTTCATAGAAATTCAGCCTTAGCAACAGCATAGCAACCACTTAAGTCGTTTTATAAATACGGCCCCAGACTCTTCAAAAGGGAGAAGGTATGACTTCCACAAACTTTGACCAATTTGTTTATCATCACAAAATAATGTCTGTGTTTCTAGGCCTAAATGTTTTGGATTTGTCAATGGTTCAATGAATTACGAATTTAGACTTCTGATGGTGAAAGTTCCATTGATATTACTTTCTGGGAGTGGCGCTAATCATGTCGCTTACAAATGAGCCGCGACACGACAAAACCAACAATGTTGTTGTGCGCCCAGCGCAGACTCAGATCAGCCTGGGCATCCGCCCAGTCTGATCAGAGTCTTCGCTGTCCGCTTGGAGGTAGCTTAGACCCTTAGGAACACTTTAAGCACTTAGCGAAAACTCTACTCGGACTGGACGGATTCCCAGGATGATCTGAGTCTGCGCTGGGCGCACAACCACATTGTTGGTTTTGTCGTGTCGCGGCTCAAATATCGAAATCACGTGAGCTGGTCTGAAACCGTTTACCGTATTTCTTCGGTTACAAGACGGAAGATTTTTCCCTTCCAAAACAATCCCAAGATCTAAACCCGTCTTATGCTTTTTGGGATGGTTTATACCAGGAAAACCCCATATCTTATAGCAGAATTTCTTAAAAGAGGATTAGATATTTGGGGTCATTCTAATTCTAGAGAAAGAGGGAAACCCTGTTTTATTTAAGGAATCATTTTTATTTTCTGAGGTTTTCGAAGTTTAAACAACATTAGCACGCGTGCAAAGTGAATGAACCTTTGTTAGTGACCCAATATAGTTTACACTTCGATAAATATCAGAAAAATTAGTTCAGTGCTTATATATTTTCATCTGTTTAAATCAAAACTTAGACGAAAAGTCTTATATAAGCGCTAAAATTGAAGCAGTAAACATTTACATTCAGGTTTTTTTCTGCTAACAGCGGAACAGCGTCTTTGACGGCATGACGTCGCCGACGCCCAATCAGATTGTTGAAAGTCATGGTTTATATTCACGTCATTTAAAGTCATTTGAAGCCGCGTGCCTCAATGTGTAGTTATTGAAATTTAAACTACATTACGTTCCAAAGGTTTACTTTTGAGCTTTTACACATCAAGAATGTGAATATACATGTAGCTGTATAAGCACGATATACAAAATTGCCGTTTAGTTGATGCTTTTGAGGAAGAAATTGAGTGCTTGCCTTGCCACAGCTGTAATTGCTGAACTTTTTTTTCGAAATTGTATAAATTGATAGTGTCTTATTTCTAGACGTCACTTCCGGAGAATGACGGCATGGAAACACACGATAAAGATCAAAGAAATGAAGGAATATGGTGACAGATGCTGGTGGCCTAAACAGTTGTTCATAAAGATGTCACTGCACGTTAGGTATAAACTAAAATATCGTTTCAATGCTGTGTGCTCACTAAGATTTGAACAAAAGTACTTACAGACTTTTCTGAGGTCGTCTTTGTCATCTGTATCTATGAGTCTATCAATCTGGAAAAAAGTCATACCAAACTATAATTAAACTTAGGCATGTTAGGTAGGAGTTTTAAGTAAACAGTCCTGAAGAAATATGCTGAAGTCCGTATTGATATTCTGAACAAGATATGCTTTATTCTACAGCTAGTCCCTGAACAAACCACCTAGCGGACAAGTGATGTCGAAATGACGCCTACGTTTAAACTCGCGAGCGCAGGCGTCCCCCAACGAGTCACCTCAACCCATGCGTCTCGAAAATGGCGACAAACAAGCGCATCAGAAAGGAGATGTTCCATGCAGCAAGAACCTGCAAATAGCCCAAATATTCTGAAAGAGGGGAAGCCAATCTTTGCTAAGATTCATGTCACTATGACAAAACAAAACGTGATTAAGTTCTGAATCGATTATGTTACAAACGGCAACAAAATCTAGTTCGGGCCCTTAAGACAGTTGTATAAGTTCCATGTATTTTAGACGTTTTAGTGAAGGGCAGCAACTGTTAAGACTCTTTGTTTGCGTTCTGGGATGACGTAGCCTTTCCAAAATGGAGTTTATTCTTAAAAGAAAGAATTTTCCCCTTCAACACGAAATATTTCCTTTAAAAGATAATCCCTTTTGAGATGGGGACATGAATTAAAAGTGCAGAGTTCTTCCCCCCTTGAAAGTGGACCCCTCTACTTTATCATACAAAGAAAATATAAACCGTTTGGTGATGCAATCAATGTATTGTAGGCAATGTGTTCAACTTTATTTTGTGAATCCAGGACATCAGCTGGCAACTTTGACCCAGCGTTGTGTAGTACGCATGCTGAGGTTCCCTTCTATCCGATAGAAATTAGGGGGTCGGGGGAGAAGGCACTTCGTCTGCCTTTTTATTATCTTGTTAACTGTTTCATCAGTCTGATCTGGGACTGTACTGTTGTCTCAATACTTCGAATGTTTAAAGGGCAGTCAAACCATCTTATAGGTCACTTTAGCAGCTGTCAGAGAGTAGCTTTTCCCCCCTAGTAGTTTTTCCCCCCGGAAAAATGACTATGTTTTTTCCATAGTAGAATTTCCCACCGGAAAAATGGCTATATAGTAGAATTTCCCCCCGGAAATATGACTATATAGCCAATTTTCCCCGAGGAAAATCTACTATATGTGTTTTCGCATAGCCGTTTTTCCCCTCTATAGTGGATTTTCCCCCTGGTAATATGATTGCAAGAAAACTCGCTACATAGCGGAATTTGCTCCTTCTTCAATCATAATACATAGTGAGGTTCATAGCTAAAACAGAATATATGAATATCTGTCCGTAAAATCGTAAACAGATGCTAGAACCGCATGCATGTGTCCATAAGTCTGTCTTATTTTTGTTTTGGGGAAAACAGGTAGGCATTTCGCTTTTCCATGTTAGCCAAAAAAACGGCTATGAATGTACGTGGTTGTGTGCATAAATTTGTATAATTTTGTGTTTGTACAAGCGTTCATCTGTGCGTGCGCCTGGTCTAGTGTTCGCCTTTCATGCAGGAGTCCTGGGCTCGACTCCCATTGGGACACACGTCCGATTATCATTTTCAATGTAATAAACTCCCTACTAAATCAAACATAACTGGACAAGGCACCCGTTCCTACATCTTCCTGTAAGCTGGTATGTGAATAAATATCTGCGATGGGAAAAACCACACCACTCTCGTTCCTTAAATTAGTAATTATTGATTATTATAAAAATATGGTTGCTAAATTTGCATATTGATTTTTTGGAATTAATCACGTTTATTACCTCCCTTGAAGAACTGTTACATTTCTTAAGCAATTTATTCCGTAAAATGCATCTGTTACATTCCGTTCCGTTTCGTTCTGACCAATAGCTATACCAAAGTTCACTAATAGCCAATTTCCCGGTGGGGGAAAAAGGACTATGGGGGAAAAGTGGCTCTATGAGGTCCGGACAATCCACTATATAGCCGTTCTTCCTATAATCATTTTTCCGGGGGAAAAGGGGGAAAAACCACTCTCTGACAGCAGCCACGTTTTGAACAAATATACAGTGCAAATGATCTTGTATTGATTGGTCTTTTAAGCAAGCAATTTTTGATGTCGCCGCTCTCTGTGTTAAGACAGGGCAGGATTAACTGAATGTGGCTTGTTGTGTGTGTGTGGGGGGGGGGGGGATAAGGGCAAGGGGCAAGGGTATGCAATAAGGAAGTAGTTTGCAGAAGAAGAGGTTTTCAAACGAAGGCAATCATTGTTAGGTAAGAGTACATGTAACTACCTTGAAGTCAAACTTGGGTTCTATCATTTTTCCGTCGAAATCATACAGTTCTTCTAGCTGAAAATGAAAAGCTACACTTCTAGCTTTGTACGAGGCCCGAAGAAGTTGTAAGTTGTTTCAACTTAACTTCTTCAGGACCCAGACTATGTTAACACAATGAAAGTAAAAGGTCGTTTTTTTACAGTTTATTGTTCAAATTCTCTTAAAACCTCACCGAGAATGCCTGGAAAGTCATAATATAGCCTAATTCATTTTGGATCGTGACGTCATTCCGCGAAAATAGTGACTATTCCAGGGCTTCAACGTAACTCCAGGGGCCGTATTCATAAAACGACTTAAGTGGTTGCTATGCTGTTGCTAAGGCTAAATTTCTTTGAAGGAGATTCCCTACAACAATGAAATTTGCTCTGGAGGAACAGTCTTACAAAGACTGTTCCTCCAGAGCAAATTTCATAGTTGTAGGGAATCTCCTTTATAGATATTTAGCCTTAGCAACAGCGTAGCAACGACTTAAGTCGTTTTATGAATACCGCCCCTGGTAACATAATGCATACTACCGGTAGTTACATGTACGGTCTGATACCGGATTTCGTTTCACACGAACTTTGGGTCAACAGCTTTATGCGAATACTTATGCAAGCCATAAATGAGCCGCGATACGACAAAACAACAAAATGGCATGTGCGCCCAGCGAAGACTCTGATCAGCCTTGGCATTCGCCCAGTCTGATCAGTCTTCGCTGTCCGTATGGCGGATGCCCAGGCTGATCTGAGTCTGCGCTGGGCACACATCCCACAACGTTTGTTTGCTCGTGTCGCGGCTCCAATATTATATACTCGAAAAAAATATTAAGGGGTCAAACATTTATCCGGCGATTTCTGGAACATTTTAAACATTTGGTAAAATAAATCACTTGTACCTTCCATTTGATTCAATTTGCAAGTTTTATACACATGAAGTTTGAATCTATAGCCTTCGTCTTGACCAAGTCCTTTCAATTTACATTACCCTCAAAATCAAAGTGGTCGGAAGTCCATAAGGAACAAATTCACCAAAATTTTCGATTTCGCCAATTCAAGATTTTTTTTTTTGCAAAATTGCTCGACAGTCATCAAATTTAATCATTTTTACGGTCAGCAAGCTGTAACAATTTTAAAATTCATGGCAATTTTAGAAGTTATGCCCGACCAAACTGACACACTATCAATTCTCTATGGGAATTCAAACAACTCTCATTTTAGGGGTAGTTTGACTTTAAGCCTGGACTTGGTCAAGACAAAGGCTACAGATTCAAACTTCAAGTGTATAAATCTTGCAAAATGAGCAAAATGGATTTATTTTACCAAATGTTTGAAATGTTCCAGAAATCGCAAAGTAAAAGTTTGACCCTTTAGTATTTTTTTTCGAGTATACTGTATTTTAGTTAGCATTTAAGATTTCTTAAACTTGTACGTGTAGGCACACCAACTAATGTAGAAATTGGCCAGCCCAATGATATTATTTGGTCTAGAAACATTCCTCAGCAACCCTACACGGCTAGTTGTATGACCCACAAGTCTATGTGTTGGCATAAAATTTCTCAAAGATGAAAGAAAAGCTTACATACCGAATACATTATGAGAGAGCTCTTTATCTCCCTAGAGAAGATTGGAAATAGGAATACATGTTTTCCTACCGTGTACATTTTAAAGACGGGAAATGCTGCTCTATATAATTGAGCTGCGACATGAGAAAACCAACAAAGTGGCATGTGCGCCCAGTGAAGACTCAGATCAACCTGGGTGTCCGCCCAGTCCGATCAGACTATTCGCTGTTGGCAGGGATGTAGACCCCTAGATACTCTTTAAGCGCACAGCGAAGACTTTGATCAGACTGGGCGGATGCCCAGGCTGATCTGAGCCTTCGCTAGGCGCACATGCCACTTTGTTGCTTTTGTCCTGTCGCGGCTCATATAATATTGTAGTTATTGTCCTTGCTAATGTAAATAAACAAATACTTATAGAAAAAATGGTTGGTACTTTGGAATAGTGGGAAGTATAAAAGAACAGATTAATCTCACCCTGTCGTCCAAGAGTGGGAAACGAAATTTTTCCGCTGTAACCACATGTTTTGGTGTAATCTTGTGGTGGAGTGTCTTCTCCACAGTCGAAAATGGACTTCCAGGAAGATGGGACCTTTCTTCCTGCAGATGACAATACCATCATCAACATAATAAATGAGCTGCGACACGAGAAAACCAACAATGTGGTTGTGCGCCCAGCGTAGACTCAGATGAGCCTGGACATCCGCTCAGTCTGATCAGACTCTTTGCTAAGCGCTTAAAGGGTTGCTAAGGGTCTAAGCTACCTACCTACATACGGACAGCGAAGACTATGGTCAGACTGGGCGGATGCTCAGGCTGATCTGAGTCTGTGCTGGGCGCACAACCACATTGTTTGTTTTCTCGTGTCGCGGCTCAATTATGCGATTATTTAACCATAAATTATCAAGTTTTTTTTTGTAATTTGGACAAACAGAAAGAAAAAACGACTTACTCTAATATATGACAAAGAAGAGCCATATTTGCGTAGCAATTTCATCAGTAAATGAGCCGTGAGAAAAGGAGAGGGATGGGTTCCGCCTTTTATCTGCTGTGCCCAAGATACAGTAGGCCTCTAACCCCAACTGCCCCTACGGCTATTAGGCTATGGGAAAACACTACCTTTTTATATCGCATTGTTATAACATTTTGCGTGATGACAAGCCACTAAAATTTTCTAAAATAACATTCTTACAGTTCTATTTATGCCGATTCTGTCAACTCGGAAATCTCTTGTGTGTGCATTAATTTTCATATAAATCTTTTAATCTAGACATAATAGGTCCTCAGTGACATAAACAGTTTTACACTTTATGTGTATGAGTACATTTTCAGGGGAAACAACTCGCCCATCCTTTCTCAATGGACATCTACTCTTAAAGGAAATAATTCACTCCTAGAAAAGTCTTTCCTTTATGCGGAGTAAATTCTTTTTTCTTTAAGAGCTGAACCCAATTTGGAAGGGTTTTTTTTCAGGAAAGCAAACAAGAAGTCACTAAAGTTGTCTCCCTTCGACAAAAATGGCGGGAAAACATAGATGTGTATCCATAAACCTATATGATCCGCAACACGACAAAACTAACAATTTGGCATGTGCGCCCAGCGAAGACTCAGATCAACCTGGGAGAGTATACGCTGTCCGCATGTAGCTAGATTATACCATTAGCTTCCCTTTAGGTGCACAGTGAAGACTCTGATCAGGCTGGGCGGATGCCAAGGCTGATATGAGACTTCGCATGGCGCATGTGACACTTTCTTGTTTTGCCGTGTCGCGGTTCATATCATTACTTTCCGTCAGCTTTCAGTTTGTAAAATACAGTGTACTCTCGACATCTCTAACAGAGATATCTCACGGTACATTGTACCCTCTCTTACAGAGATATCTCACGGTACACTGTACCCTCTTATATCAGACATATAGTTTGGAAAAATTTCTTATTTTCATTTATATTTCAAGTCTTGTTATCTCAAACTACTGATACCTCAAAGTAAATTTTCTGGAACCAGAAAATTTACTTTGAGATATCAGTAGTTTGGGACGCGTTTCGACTTTGAGAAATCGAAAGTTAACAGTAATTCAATATGTTAACACTTTTTTGACCAGAGGCCTTGTCCATCCCTATTATTTGGATGCGTCCGTTTCTAGTTTTCTAGTCTTCAGTGAATGTTTCTATTTTTATTGTGTTTTACATAGAATTCCATGTAAGCAAACAGTATAGACCCTGTTCAGACGCCACGTTCTGATACGTCTAACTAGGTCTATACTGTTTGCATATGCCCCCAAACCGGGTTTCCAGTCTAAAAAGGATTAAGACAAAACGAACTATTAATAATTCTATTTAAAAACCTAATAGTAACTAAAATGAAATATTTACATTCTTGGTGTATTTACTGAAAAGCCCTACAGTAAACCATTGGAACGTAATGTTGTTTACATTCCAATAATTACATTGAGACACGCGACGTCAATGACGTCAAAATAAACAATGGCTTTCTACAACCTGATTGGACGTCAGCAACGTCATGACGTCATACATGCCGTTCTGCTGTTAGCAATAAAAAGTGCGTGTACGTGTTTTACTGCTTCAATTTTGGCGCTTATACAATATTTTTCATGAAAAATTTGATTAAAACGAATGTAAATATAAGCAATGAACTTAATTTTTCAGATGTTTATCGAAGTGTAAACTACATTGGGTCACTAGCAAAGTTTACATGAACCCCTTCGGGGTTCATTCACTTTGCACGTGACCCAATGTAGTTTACACTTCGATAAACCTCAGAAAAATGAAATTCATTCCTTAATTAAATCCTCAAAAAGAGGTTTATTACCTCGAAGTCGTAGTCGTAGTCGTCGAAGTCACGGAACTTCATTGGTACCCTTAAGATGTGGTGCGCAGTGGGTTTGACCTGGCAATTGAAAACCAGATAAAACCATCATTTGCAAATATATTTTCTAATCAAGCTATCTTATTAATGTCAATAAAATCTGAAAAAAATCAAGGAATTTATAATACCGTACTTATTCGGCTATAAAATAGGGATTTCCACCCCTCCCTCCACACCCCCCACCCCCCTCTCCTCTAAAATGACTCCAAACATCTACATCTGTCTTATGACATTTTGCTAAAAGATGGCGTTTTCCCTTCCAAAACAATCCCAATTGGATGGCGTTTTCCCTTCCAAAACAATCCCAATTGGGATTGTTTTGGAAGGGAAAACGCCATCTTTTAGCAAAATTTGGAAGGGAAAACGCCATCTTTTAGCAAAATTTGGAAGGGAAAACGCCATCTTTAGCAAAATTTGGAAGGGAAAACGCCATCTTTTAGCAAAATTTGGAAGGGAAAACGCCATCTTTTAGCAAAATTTGGAAGGGAAAACGCCATCTTTAGCAAAATTTGGAAGGGAAAACGCCATCTTTTAGCAAAATTTGGAAGGGAAAACGCCATCTTTTAGCCATCTTTTAGCAAAATTTGGAAGGGAAAACGCCATCTTTTAGCAAAATCTAATAAGAAGGATCTACTTTATTTGAAAAGGAAACACATCCGATGGGCGCCATAAGCTTAAGTCTTAGAAGATATCCATAAAGAATTTCTGGGTTTCGCATTGCCTGGTAAAAGAGTATTACAAAAATTGGCCGCTACTGGTCCAAGTCGGCAGTGACTTTCTGTTTGCATGGAGTGTATACAATCTACTAGATCAAGAATGGACGGACGAATGGCGTCCCCGTTACTGCGGATATGGATACGTTCCGCTGAGGTGCAGGGGTAACGTCGTTATGAGAATTGAAATACACACGCACATTTTCTGATCAGTATCGTAAAATACTAACAAGATAAAAAGTATAAGCTAAGCTCATTACCTCGCCTGTAACAACTGGCCTCTCTTTTATATCCTCATACCAAGGGAAATAGTCCTGCGGGTTACAATATTATCATCAACGTAAGCCATATTGTTCAGCCAATATCAATCATCATCAATCAAGTTTTTTTTTTTTTTTTTTTTTTTTTTTTTTTAATTTGCAAATGTTAATTAACCGTAACTGAGTATTTAGATATCAATTACAAACAGAATGACAGCCAGTTTTAACCAAAATGACGCTTTTATCCGACAATGCAGAGCCATATTGCTAAACCCTTTCTTCTGAAAACTGGAACTGAAACTTATTTGATATTCTGCAATAATGGTAATTATGTTCTTTTCTAACACAAATATGCGTATAATTTTTCGTTAATGCCGTCTTTTTCGTCGACATTTTCTGGTGAGAGTTTCAGTTTCCAGACAGATGTTGTCATCTAGACTTATAGGTTTTCTATATAAAGCTGTTCCTATAAAACTATATCAGGTTATGTATGTTAAAACATACCAATTGGGAAAGATAGGTCTGAACAAACAGTGCAGACTCAGATCAGACAACTCCTATCAGGGTCTACACTGTTTGCCTTTTCATCTTTTGGACGTTTAACTGCATTGTTGAACCAAACCCCTACCATGTTAGGAGCATTACGGTAATATTTTCGGTGACCCAATTTTTATAATTTTCGGTAATAACAATTTTTTATTAAAATCCAGTCACCTCGAAAAATAATTTTCATCATTTAAATCGTAACATGCTGAAGAACATTCGAAACTTGTAACCCCATCGTCAAACGATTCATGGAACGGAAAACGATATTTCTCCAAAAAAGGCCTTTCTACCTGCTTCTTTTGTATGTAGTCAACTTCTGGGAAATAGTCCTGCGGGTTACAATATGAACAAACGTAAGTCATATGGTTTAACCAATATCAGTCATCAAAAGTCAACTTTTTTTCATTTTGAACTTTACAACTATACACGTTCGTATTTTTTCATTTATGCTAATTCCGTCAAAAATTTCTAATGCGTTTCTTTTTCCAGACCGCTAGCATTGCTCAACAGAATAATCAATTTTTAAAAAAAAAATAAGCTAGAAAAGTAATTTTGATCATTAAAATGGTACACAAGCTAAAGCCCCAGTCACACACACACATTACGAATAGGGCGGATAGTTGCGGATAAAATCCTCAGTTTATCCGCAGAATTTGTGGGCGTGGCCTAATTTTGTTTAATGAATTTACGGATATAGTTACCAATAGATGCGTATGGATACGGATAGGTACGAACTACTAACCTTCCGTTGCCTTCTGTAACCTTTAGATGCGGATAAATACCTTCAGATGCGGACTGTTGCGCATGCCTAGCGGATAGGAGAATAGAAAAGATTAACTGCGACGTCCACATCTGTGTGTACTCCTTGTTTGCTCCAGTCACACACACACATACGGATTGTGCGGATACTACGGATGGCCTGTCCGTATCTACCCGTTTTATCCGTAATGGATCCGTATCAGATCCGCAGAGTCCGTAACTGTCCGTATTATATCCGCAGTGTCCGCAGGATCCGCGTCGAAATTTTGAAAAGTTTCAAAATTCGGGCGCGGATGAGTAGACCGTAATGGTGCGCTACTAAACGCATATATCCGCATCTATTCGTATCTAATCCGTGTCGCATACGTATCTTTTCCGTATCTTATCCGTAATTGAACCTATCATTCCGCAGTCCCACTCCAAGTTGAGGACCGATGCGGTTTCAAGCGGATCGTTACCTTTAGTTACGGGTCTCGTTCGGCGTACTGTAACGGACTGTTTTCTACAGTAGCGTTTCAATACAAAAAGGTTCCGTTCCAACACTGACAGATACCTACAAGATGGTTTGAAATTGCGGCTGTACGGCAACAACACCAGTAGGGTGGGGGTGAGGAGGGGGGTGGGACAAAGAGACAGAGACTGTATCTCACGGACTACTACAACAGAGAGGCTGGGTCGTTGCAATAGCAGTGACGTATGGTGCAGTTATGGTGCGATGTTATGTTTCTTATTTGTAACAGTGGGGTCATCTTTTCATGAACTTGCCAATAGCAAAAGAAGGGCCACCATTTCATAAACTTATTTGATTTTTATCAATTTGAATTAGTTGTCCAATATAGGACAAAGTGATTCTTTTATTAATTCCAGTTAGTTGTCCAATATAGGACAAAGGTTAATGGTGAAATGAAGCAATATATATCTACTGGTCAGGCTTGAGTAGCCGAAACTTCGAAGATGGCCCATGTTCCTTTTTTCGAATGTGTTCTGTGCTCTTGAATGAACTCTTTTTGATTTCTATTTTACTTCAGTGCCACTGGTTTCGTGCCGTGCGGCGACCGTAAAACGTCTCCTCGTACGTCATCTATAGTGCAGATTATATACAATTTTTCCTTTGAGGTCAAGAAAATATTCTGAGAAATCAGAAATTTTTGTTTGGTTTAGATTTATAGTCCAGACTGTTGCTTTTTTTTTCCTTTTAGATCTTTTATGGTAATAATCAGTCTTTGCATTTACTGCCCTATCAAAATTTAAAAAAATCACATTATGCGTTCTCTGGTTTTCGTAACCAAATCATGTCGGGGTCACTGATGCGGTTTGAGTAGCCGAATTCTCCAAGTATTGTCCATGTACCTTCCTTCGAATGTGTGCGGTGTTCTTGAAGGATAAGAATAGTATCTACTTTATTAACTGCCGACTGAATTTCTATGTCAACCGAGCAGTAAATAGGTCCCTTTTTCGAATCAGGGAAGGACAAGGCAGCAAAAGGAGAGAGATGGGCTTCGCCGCTCATATGCTATGCCCAAGATACATTGACCCTAACCACGTGCTCCCACCCCTCTTCCTCCAAGCCACTGCCCCTGCGGTCATTAGGCCATAGGGAGCCTTTACCTTTACCCATTTTATAGTTTGAAACCAGGTATACAGGTTTAAATAAAAATCTAATCCGAACATGAAACACATTCGAAATAATGAGCATGGGCCATACTTCGAGGTTACGATTACTAGAGCCTCATCAATGACCCTGACATGACCCATTACTTCCGTAACTAAAGGTAAAGCTCCGTATGAAACCGTATCAGTCCCCAACTTGGGACTGCGGAATGATGGGTTCAGTTACGGATAAGATACGGAATAAATACGGATGAGAAACGGATTAGATACGGATATATGCAGATAAATGCGTAAAGTTACGTACTTTTACGGTTAACTCACCCGCGCCCGAATTTTGAACCTTTTCAAAATTTTGACGCGGCTCCTGCGGACCTGCGGATATGATACGAACAGTAACGGACTCTGCGGATGCGATACGGATCCATTACGGATTAAATGGATAGATACGAATAGATTCGGACGGGCCACCCGTAGTATCCGCAGAATCCGTATATGTGTGTGTGACTGGGGCATAAAGGACAGTCGAAACTTACTTCTACATCGTCGTCGAATTCAAATGGGTGACGGAAACGGAACTTCTCAACTGTGGGCTTGGTTGCCAGTTTGACCTGTCGGATAAAAGTCGGGTAAACAAAATGATGAGCCTTGACACGAGAAAACAAAAAAAGTGGTTGTACGCCCAGCAAAGACTCAGATCAGCCTGGGCATCCTCCCAGTCTGATCAGAATCTTTTTTGTCCGTCTGAAGCTAGCTAAGACCCTAAGCTACCCTTACAGCGTACAGCGAAGACTCTGTCAGAATGTTCGGATTGATCCGTCCAGTCTGATCAGAGTCTTTGCTGTCCGCCTGAAGCTAGCTTAGACCCTAAGCTACCCTCAAAGCGTACAGCGAAGAGTCTTATCAAACTGGGCGGGTGCCTAGGCTGACGTGCTTCTGCGCTTTGCGCACCACTTTGTTGGTTTTCTCGTGTCGCAGCTCAAATAGTTTCTATTCAAGTTATATTTTCTTTGGGTTAACGGGTACATTTTCAGGGGAAGAAACTCTGTAATTTTCAGTTTTCTCAGCCTTTAGACGGCCCGTTGTATCTGTTGAGTCCTCGTCTTTGCTTCTTCATGGTGTTGAAATTTGATTTATGTGTTTACCGTGATGAGTCATTGACGAGTTAGAGGGTTATCATGCGAACCGAACAACCAACTAAATGTTTTGTACCACTTCAGAAACTGAGGGTGAGGTTGGGCCTGTAAAATCGATTTAAGCCCCCCAGTAATTCATTACTGACCGTTCCAAGGCGGTAGTTCTGTTGTGGTTCTCTGTTGCCTGTTTTTGGTGTCAGAGTTTCTGTGATGTTTTACCTTATGTATGTTCTTATTATTTTTGGTTCGGTTTGGGTTGCTGAGTGGCCACCTTTTGGGAACAAGCTGCTCACTCGGTTGGCCATATGTTCTCTGTATTTTGATTATTTGTAATCTTAGTTGTTTCCAACTATGGTTTGAGGGCTGGATTTGGATTTTGATTGTTTCAGTTCCTGGTCTTTGCATACTTTTTACTTTTATCAACAGTTCAGTAAATATTTGCTACTCTAGGAATAAATTATTTCCTCTAAGAGTAAATTGATAGAAAACGACACAATACTGTCACTCACTGCTGATTGCTGAAGTAAGCTATCCCATGGAACTTTCTTCCAGGAAGTCGTTCTACAGCCCAGCAGGCACATGACGTTGAAATGACGTCGTGCTGACGTCGATGCGACGTAATGACGTCGCATCGACGTCAATACGACGTCATTTTGACGTCATGTGCCTGCTGGGAGGCCATATCCCCGAAACTGAGAGTAACAAGCCTCTGGTACATACTACATGTTTTAAACAGTTACATATCTCTCGGCCTGCGAACAGGCTGATGCAACATCATTTTCATATGGGGCATGGGCAAGGCAATTTAATGCATCATGTTGTCCACATCACCTCCGGAAAATTCATTTGAGTTTTGCCAAAAACAATGCTGAATGATTTTATACTGAATACTCCTAAGGTGTAATCCCAAATCAAACATTTGATGGTCCGTTAGAAAGCAATAATTAAACCCAGGACAATTTTCAACAGAAACAGCTAACATAATTGAGTAATGAAGCATCGTTGTCACCGCACTGAAAATCACTATTGGTCAATTTTCAGTTAATTCTGCTTTTACATTTATCAGAAGTATTGTTTTCCCATAATGTCCTGAAACTGTCATGTAATGAACCAATCGTGATGTGAGGGAGAAAAGGGTTTAACGTCTCACCAATACATAGGTCAAACGGAGACGGCGCCTCGGTTTAAAGTCTCATCCGAAAGACCGCAGAAGCGGGGGTCGATGTGCAGGTCGATCTTGCGACCCCTGGATAGTCCAGCGTGCTGTCCACTACACTACCGCCGCTCATGATGAAACATGCAAAGGATACACAGAAGGAACCAACGAGTTACCTTGTCGGTAACTAATGTTTTTTCTGTGACTACTGGCTTTCTGAGGGATTTGAAAAATGCGGGGGGGGGGGGGGGCGGACCACTCCTTTCTCAATCAACGGATGATAAGACTCCTGTGGGTTACATAGAGAATACCATGTTAGTATGTTAGTGTCTTTTGATATCCACATTATCAGGCGAGATCAGAAACAGCGTAGGAATGGTGAGGCTTGATATCAAAAGACACTTAAATGGTTTTCTATTTATCATGCACCATTAGAAGGTTTTAAGATTTAAAGAGACCCAAACAAATGAAAAGCAAACGCAGTTTTGTTCGAACTTGCTGACGTCGCGAATGCGTTATGAAGTAAGTCGCTGGCGTCATTCGACCAATCGGAAGCTGTTATCACGGCAATCGTCAGCATGATCTGAGAACATTTGCGCAAGCGCAGTTCTACAGAGACATAATATCGCATTGTGTTATCATACCCCTGTTATCAGTGGAATTTTGCAAAAGGTGCATGATATATAGAGTTTATTAATCGTCCCATGCAAATATGGGTTTCAAAGGGTCCCAATAAAAATATGGGATTTATACACCCAGAGAGGACAATTCAATAAACTGTATATTACATTCGTATGTCCTACATTTAAAGAATATTTTCATCTGTTCTTATGGGGGGTTTTTTTTGCTACGAATGTAATATATAGAGGATCTTACACGAGTGGTCATTTCAAATGAAATTTATGAAACGAGCTTTCGGCGAGTGGTCATTTCAAATGTAATTTATGAAACGAGCCTTCATTTGAAATGCTAACGAGTGTAAGATTCTGTTTATCTTATGACTCTTAAAAATGTGACTGATTTTTACGCCTTCAAACTGAACATTATTTTCAATAAGAAAACGCAGTGTTGACACGGACGTTGTCAATGACGTTACCTGTACGCGCCAAAGTGTTATTACACGTGTGGTCATACGATTTTTATGACACGACGTTATCCACTGAATAACAGCGACGCCATTTACATGATAAATTATCGTATGACCACACTGGGAGTTAGAGGCTTTCTATTATAGGTCATTGCAGAGTCAGATATTTGTTGGCCGAGGAGCTAAGCGATGCGACATATTTTGTAAATAGTAATGTAAGCTCAGGAGTGCTAGAAACAAGAGACGGAGGCAAATCTCATGAAAGCAAGTGGTTACAGAGGAGAAATATAGTAGGATGGATGGATGGATAACTCGCGATTTTACGTCATTTTGAATAGTATTTCAGTCGTATCAAGACGATTGGAGAGTGATAATGAAAGGTTATGTGCACTGGAAATTTAAAGAGTAAACACACTTCAGGAAATGACTGAATCAGATCCCAAACCCTATCTCCAATATCAAAGGGAAAGATTGACAAAGACATCCCAACAAACAATAAATTACTAGAGATAAGCCGAGTCAGCAGCTCTTTCCCAAATAGGTGGCAACTCAGCTATCTTTACTGAACTAAATAATTTAGACCAACAGATAGGTTAAAATGAAAACACAATAAGTTAAACAGCACCGAACATAAAACAAATGCAACCGCTACGAAAGTACTGCCTTGGGACGGTCAGTAATAACTACTAGGGGTTTAAACCGGTTGTACTGGGCCCAAACCTTCACCCTCACCCTCCGCCGCGGTGCACACAATTAGTTGGAAGTTCGGCTCGTATGGAGGTCCCCTAACTCATCAGTGAATCATCACGGGCAACAATTAAAATCAAGAAAAGACTGTGATGAAGCAAGGATGAGGACCCGACAGCCAAAACGTGGTGAGACACCTGGAGATCCCTGGAGAACCCTATTTACGACTGAAAAGATTCCCGCCTCCAAATATAGCAGAAAACAAGAGTATGATGATTCAAAATGCAACATTAGGTTTGGCTAATGAGCAAAAATGATAATTACTTTACTATTGATACAGAAGTAATAAGTTATATGACAAATATCACCTCAAAAGTTCTAAGTATTGGGACAGACAGGTGTGAGCAAACAGTGCAGACCCAGATCAGACTGCTCCCAAAGGACTCTGGGGCCGTATTCATAAAACGACTTAAGTGGTTGCTATGCTGTTGCTATGGTTGAATTTCTATGAAAGAGATTCCCTACAACTATGAAATTTGCTCTGGGGGAACAGTCTGAAAAAGACTGTTCCTCCAGAGCAAATTTCATAGTTGTAGGGAATCTCCTTCATAGAAATTGAGCCTTAGCAACAGCATAGCAACGACTTAAGTGGTTTTATGAATACGGTCCCTGTTCTCCGCCGTTTGCCTTTCCGTCTGCGCCATTGGGTGCACTGCTGTAAAACCACACTGTTCCAATTTTAGGTTAATTACGGTAAAGATTTCAGAGGTCCCAATTTTTTGGAATTTATACATAAAAGTCTTTACCGCATCGTCGACTAGTCCGGAACGATGTATCTGAGCTGCAACGATTGGTTTTCTGAAGGCTTTGTCCATAGGCGTCTCTAACACTTTTTCTCTAGTTTCTTCAATCATCGGGTGGAAAGTTTTCTGTTGGGTATATTACTACTATTAGTATAGCAGATAATATTGAGCCGCGACACGAGAAAGCCAACAATGTGGTTGTGCGCCCAGCGAAGACTCAGAGCAGCCTGGACATCCGCCCAGTCTGATCAGACTCTTCGCAAAGCGCTTTAAGGGTAGCTCAGGGTCTCAGCTATGTCCATGCGGACAGCGAAGACTCTGATCAGACTGGGCGAATGCCCAGGCTGATCTGAGTCTGCGCTGGGCGCACAGCCACTTTGTTGGTTTTCTCACGTCGCGGCTCATATTTCTTCGTAGAAATAAATGGAGTGGCTATTATCAGTTCATTTTACGTAAAATTTGCTATTGACAGTTGAATGGTAATAGCCATTTTCCCTAAAATCGTTACTGCCAGTCGATTTATAATAGCTATTTCAATGTTAAATCGCGGTTTCACGTTAAAATTGCTACTGTATGTTAACTTCTGGTAGCGATTTTAACGATTTACAATGTACCGCTGCTATCAGTCGACTGGCAAAAGCGATCCTAACGTAAACTGGCTATTGACAGTCAACTGATGATAGCAATTTTGATGTGAAATGTCTATTACCAGTCGACATTCAACAGTGATGTCAACCAAACATGGCTATTACCAGTCATCTGGTACTAGACATTTCTCAAATAAAGTAACAACTCTTTACCATTACGAATATTTGTCAATTTAAATTTGAATACATAAGATACAGAGAGAATCGTGTGGGAAATTGTTTGATTAAATTAGGAACTGAAAAGAGAAACGAGGAAGAAATTATTTTTATTAGAGTATAAAAGCAGAAGCTGAAGACTGACGCGAAAAAGAAATCGAAAGAAAAAAAACGAGTAGGAACTTGATTGAACAAACATACTAGATTCGGTTGGTTGGTTGTTTTGGGTTTAACGGTCCTTTGAGAAGTATTTCAGTATATATTGAGTCTTCTCCCAGAGTAAGGGGGGAAGAAAAGAGAAATAATAGGCGAGAGAAGAAATATCCAAACAACCCCTACCTGCACCTACTGCAAGCACAGTAGACCCTTGCCTTACTATAATTCAAATTAGTTGGACGCCCTGGCACTGAAAGTTACCCAGAACCATCGCCCTACGACAACCACCCCCGTAAAAACTAGAAAAAACTTGATTATTATTTTTGTTTGGAAACAGAATTTGAACAAAGAAACAAGAAAGAAATTTGTTGTTATTATTGTTTGGAAACAGACGCTGAACCGAAGAGAATAATAGGTTAGTTACTGTTAAAAGTTGTAAACAGAAGCTGAATCGAGAAACGAGTAATTAATGAGCGAGTATGAAAACTGCTGCTCCAGGGAAAGAATTAACCAATTAATGTCCAGTGTCCCTTCTAATTGACCTTGACAAACAATGTAGACCCAGATTAGACGCCACAGAACGCAGCGTCTACACTGTTTGAATAAATCTTACATTAATTTCTTTAAAAATATTTAAGATAATAATAATGATAATAATAGATACAGCAGACACCCCTAAAACGATGAATGGACTCGTCGTCAGAGCTCTAGATAAGAGGGAGTATTTGATGATAATTAATTATTATTTTTTTTATTTCTCATCGAAACCATTAGACCTTGAGCTGACCATAGACCCCCCTCCCCACCCCCCCCCCCCCCCAGGGGGAGTTTTGTACCCTATGATTTTCTGAAACTACATTATATAAGAAACAAAATGACACATGTTAGCCCTCTGTGCGTTGGGGCGTTAACGTATGACGTCAACGTCAATTACACTACCCAAATTTACATATTTACGTTATAATAGAAGATACGCATTGTTATACACATGTTAGTATTCGCCCTAAATTATGTTGGGTTTTGTCTGCTAGTGCATAAAACGCCGTTTCAAAGTAATTGACATTGTCAAGGATAAGTTGACTAACCCGTATAACGTAGTTTACATTGCATTTGACGTTTTTCCCCTTCAATGTCTAAATACATGTAATATAAGGAGCAAATTTTTAAGAATTTAAGTGTAGAGAAATTTTCAAGGATAAGTTGACTAACCCGTATAACGTAGTTTACATTGCATTTGACGTTTTTCCCCTTCAATGTCTAAATACATGTAATATAAGGAGCAAATTTTAAGAATTTAAGTGTAGAGAAAAGTTACTATCATATATATGACTGTTTCAATATTCTAGTATAAAAAAGAAACAAACTAACGTCTTACAAAACTCGCCAGCAGTCACGATGAATATGTAACGTATATAACCACAACAATATTACAAAAAAAACAGAATAAGACTAAATCGCTGAATTGGTGGACTGAAGTTTATACGTGCTCCATCAATCTTCTTTGATTCATGTCCAGCTTAGATAAGTTAGGCAGCAGTTAAATTAGCAGTGGATACATTAAATGGGGACAGAAACTATCTTATTTTTGAAGAACTTAACCTACAAAATGACGAGAAAAGCTAAGAAAGCCAACATCAGCTGCATTTTATATTCCAATGTTATCTTTAATTTGTCTTAAGTAGATACTGTTTTATATGTAAATATGAAGAAATGTCAATGTTATGTGTCTTCAAACTATGAAAAAACAAACAAAAACATCTAATAGGGTCTATTTGAAAAGCAATCTAACAGTAACATTACGTTACATAATTGTAATATGTTGAGGAATAAGATTTAAGAGTCATCTGTTATCAAAATTTTAGTTCCCTGGCGGCATGAAGTATTCATTGCTGTAGTATAAGCTTACCACTGGAAGTCAGATGGCAAATTTAGCTCTTTGAAATACACAAGAGTTCAGCTAGTCGCACATAGATTGTTACAGCTGAAGCAGTTCGACTTTGCCTTCCATTCAGTCATACTTAAAAGTGACTTCACAAAAATGATTTTTTTTTAAATTTTATGCATTAAATGAAGTAAGTATAAGTTGGTAAATGCTGCAACTGATTAATATTTAGGGACTCGTTATGATGGGGATAAAACCAATTTCGCTACCTGTGCTGTTGGTTGAGCCATTCAATTACCCTACATACAAATATGAACTTTGACTACCAGCCGAGGCAATCAAAAGCAGTACCAACTCTGCCGGCATGCATTAACACCATTTTCCTATGCTGTCAGTCGAATCGTCAGCCATGAGCCTCTTTGCACAGTAACTGCTTTACTTGAGTTAGCAAATATGTGTGGCTCCCGTGATCATAACTTATATGTTAATTTGTGATCTACGTGATCTGTTTATGCAGCTCCCTGCCATCAAATACATTACAAAATGCTAACAATGTGAAAATTTAAGGATCATAGAAAGTGACATACTTTATTAAACATACAGCATTCTGTCTTCAGCCTGTTCAGGAGTTCTATTTTTTATTATGTTGTTACAAATATTTAACTTGTCAAATAATTTTGCAAACCCCATGGTTTTATTCCCACATGTTGTTACTATCAAGGACTAAAGGTGTTACGAAATACAAATTTCAGTCAGACAATTTTCAATAATGTAACAACTTAAATTGGGGCTTTATTCTCTAACAGTATTTAACATATTTGGACAAGGATGGTTTGATAAGCAGTAAGATTTCATAAATAAGCAGTTTACAACTATATTTATTGCTAAAAAGTAAACAATATGGTAATACAAGGTCACAGAGATCAACTGCAGTTTGTTATTTAGGTTAGCCCTTCCTTGGCATGTATTGGTATGCACTATTTTTATTGTTTGATTATTTGCTCTTCAAAAATACTGTATTACTAGTTAAGGATATCGGAAATGAAGAATTCATACTCTCAATAAATATGTTGTATGCGTTACTTGTTTGGTCTTTCTTTTTTTTTTCTTCTTTTTTTTTTTTTTTTTTTTTTTGGGGGGGGGGGTGGGTCTTTTTTTTTCTCAATATTATGCTGCAAAGCATATAACTACAGTGTAGGCATATACATTCTGAAGGAGAAAAGCTAAGATTTGCTCATAGATATCTGAACAGCGATGACAAACATTAATATATTCTGTCATTTTCATTTGCCATTTTATTATGTGTGCAGAGCTACTGGAACACTGTCCCTGGGAAAAACAAACTTTTTTGCCCAACTAAACGTGTCTTTATGTTCTTTAGTGAATAGATTCTTTAAGAGATGATTGAATGTAGTTAGATTCTTCAGGATATGCTTGAATGTACGTAGACTTTAAAGAGCAAAAAACAAAAGCATAGAAATATAGATCATCATAAACATAGCATTTATAGATTGCTACAGTATACTAGTAAACTGCCAATGTCTCTTTTCTAGATTAAATATATCTGATACTATTCTCCCAAACTCCTGGTTGACACATAATTGTTAGTTACATAAATGAACTAAGTAAAGCAATGTATTGACACTACCATTAATTATTTTCAAAAGTTTGTTTTCTTAACTGTAACTCAGCAATGTTGTTTCCTCTGGTAACGTAAAATATACGATAGTCTTACAAAAGTAAGAATACGCTGCCAGCAAATATCTACATTAGCTTTGATGCAGAACTGTATTTTGACTTAAGCCTTCAAACTTCAGGTTAACTGTTCTGCTTTATAGTTTTTCAGTGTGCACATAAAGGCTATAACAAATCCTGTCAATGAACAAGGTGGGACTCTATTTTGCATTGTTGATGGCTGAATGTTTTATACTTTAAAACTAAACACGTCAAAATCGCTTAGCTTTTAATGGTATCAAACTGATTGCATATCTTTTTATTCGAGCCCTATATACAAAATCAATGCTGGCTTTTAATAGCTTCGGCTTTATCTTTTCTGAAGTATTTTTTTTTTTTTTTTGGATTTTTTTTTTAGCTGTATATAACAAAATTTCAGGTGTGTTACTGTCTTTAGAACTCAAATGTACAATTTGTAAAAGAAACAAACTGGGCAATGCCATTATGAAATACTTTTATTTTTAATATAATAACAAAGTAAACAGCAAAACCCGTTTTACATATGGATATATGTCAATGCCCTTAACATTACAATTTGAAGTAAACTGTGTTTAATCACGTATAAAACACACCTCATGAACAGCAAAACCCGTTTTACATATGGATATATGTCAATGCCCTTAACATTACAATTTGAAGTAAACTGTGTTTAATCACGTATAAAACACACCTCATGAATCCCTAAAAGTAATAACTGAGAGAAGTGTTGATAGGTCTAAGTACACAACATATCATAAGAACATCCAGACTTTAATCTTATATGTGTTATTTTTTTATGTGACAGTGGAAGAAAACTTGATTAAAGGTATTATAATAAAATATTTTAAATGTTAATGTTATTTACGTTACTACTAGTAATAACTTATCATAGAAATTAAACCAGAATGCATTTTTTCTCTTATATTAGAAGACTCTTTCTTGTAGAAACTGCTACCAAAGAAAATATAATGATTGTATCCTCAAATTATATGATTTTAACAAAAGTAGCCCTAGGTAACGTACACAATCGATCATTATGGCCGACTAAAATGCATTCAAAATATTGTTGAACTGTTCCTTGCTGTTTAAATAGGCTGGCATATTCAATATTACCTTTTACTGTTGTTTTCAATTCCAATAGTGTAGTTCAAGCACTTGAATTATACGGAAAGTGATAATTGTAATATGGAACATACATATGGGGGTACTGTGTTCAACATCCTATTTCTCCAATAATATACAAGATAGGACAATAATTTTTGCAGATCTGAAAAGATCAATAAATTTTCTTTTGCACAGTAACAAACATTAGGGCTAATGTTATAGGAATAACTTACAAAAAGAAAGTATTTTGGTTGGAAATTGCAATTTTAGAGTAACGAAAAACGTCACGTATATTACACCATGTAAGATAAAGTGATGTTCCAAACATCATAACTTTTAGCTTTTGGATTGTTCTATTAGACTACATTATAATTTTAAACATAGGATCGCGACTTCTATTTTTTATAATTTTTTATATTTTTGATTTTATGTTAATTATTTTAATGGGTAACGTAATGTAACAGGCTGTTACAGCTTAACGCCCCACTCGCCAGAGGGCTAACATGCTGCAAAATATTTCTAAGATGCTGGACTTTAAGAAAAGTATGGTCTACAAAACTCCCCCTGGGGGGGAGGTAAACCATATCTGGCTCATGGCCTACATATAATGTGACCCCTCATCTGAACCGTCTCAACGAGACGGTTCAGATGAGGGGTCACAAAACATATGTTTTTTATGCAAAATTAACAAAAATTATCCCTAATTATCACCAAATACTCCCTCTTATCTAGAGCTCTGGTCTTATTTAGAGGAATCCATTATGCATACATGGGTTAAAATACAAGACTTTAAGCCGCGACGCGCCAAAACCAACGGTTGCATGTGCTCCCAGCAAAAACTCAGATCAACCTGGGCATTCTGATCAGAGTCTTGGCTGTGCACTTAGACGGCAGCTCAGGGTCTATGCTACCTCCAAAACCAACAGCTGCATGTACCCTCAGCGAAAACTCAGATCAGCGTGGGCATTCGCCCAGTCTGATCAGTCTAGGCTATGCGTTTAAAAGGTAGCTAAGGGTCTAAGCTACCTCCCTGCGGTAGTGAAGACTCGGATCAGACGGGGCGCAAGCCCAGGCTGATCTGAGTGTTTGCGTGGCGCGCATGCCACTGTGTTGCTTTTGTCGTGTCGCGGCTGAAGTATTCATTAAAGTATGAAAACTGAAGCTGAAAAGGAAAATGAGAGATTCCTTCATTTTTTTTTTTTTTTTTTTTGAAAAGAGATACTGGACAAAAAGTTGAGAGAGAAATGTAGCTATTTTGTATAAACATAGACTAAATATGAAAAGAAAAACGAACAAACAACTGGCTATTATTAAAGAGTGAAATTTAAGGTAATGGTAAACGTTCTTACCTCTTTAATCAGGACCTTCCCGTGAGTGTCTGTCTTGAGTTTGTCTTCAGTCAGGACCACTGGCTTCTTCTCAATTCTCTCCAGGATATGCGCTGCAAAGCAGATCTCCGCCAAAAGCGCCAAGCACAGAAAACGCAACATGTCTGTAGTTATGTCTACGTTCCAAGTCGACAGTTTGACTGTGGCTCTGGCATAGGCCCACTCTGTATTTATAGGATGCTGGAGTTAGGCCGTGTCAAGCAAAAAGGGTTGCTGAGCATATTTGCGTTGAGCGAAGACTCAAACCATTTTGTGTATACATGGAATGTAGCTAGACTCTGTGTTTGGTGCATGTAGATGCCTAATTGTCCATACTTGGTGTAAAGACTCTGATCAAATGCGTGGAACCGCGAGCTGGTCCGGACGTTTGTTGTTAGTATATGCGTTAAGCATCAATTTTTGCGTGTCACGGCCCAATATAGGCAAGATAGCATTTAATTCAAGTATTTTGCAAGCATTGCACTCTTGCCTGCATGTTTTTTTTTCAGTTCGAATTACAGCTGATTATCTATCATCTTATTCAGCAAAATTGAATTCAACATTGACCTGCAGGTCAATGTTGAATTCAATTTTCAGAATTTTCGGAATTAGATGATAATTAGCCGTAATTCTAGCCGCCAAAAAAAGGTGAAGTCGACAAGTGCATTGCTTACAAAATATTTTGAAAACTGCAAGCTTGCATAAATTGGACAGGGACGCGCAAAACTGCGGCTTCAACACTTCAGGGTGACTTATTCAAGGACTTTGAGTTATTTGGGAGTTGTTAAAACTTGCAAAACGTTCAATGTCACCTTCTGATTTTTATGTTATGTCCTGTTTTTGAAAAAGCCAAGGTTTTAAAGTTTTATATCAGATGCACACAATCTTTTGCAATTCAGAAATGAGCACTGGAGGAAAATATTTATGAGGATACACATGAAAGGCAACAGTATCATCGCATAGCCCACACAAGACTTTGAAGAAAAGAAGAAGAAATGAGCCGCGATACGACAAAACCAACAAAGTGCGCCTAGCGAATATTCAGAACAGCCTTGGTATTATCCCATCTGATCAGTCTTCGGTGTGCGGTTGGAGCTAGCCTCGACCCTTAGCTACCCTTTAAGCGCCCAGGGAAGACTCTGTTCAAACTGAGCGGTTGCCAAGGCTGATCTGAGTCTTCGCTGGCGCTCGTGCCACTTTGTTGGTTTTGTCGTAGCGCAGCTCATTAATGAGAAACGCAAACAAATTATACGGAAACTGCATTTTCGATAGCAGACCCACAGAGGAACTATACACCAGTACAAGAAACAAGAAACACAAAAAAGTCATACAAAATGCATAAAACATATAACATAGTTCTGTTCCGTTCTGTTCGATTCTCCTTACGACGTTCCCCAAGTGGCTCAGCGGTACGTAACCATAGTTGCACACACCTGGCGCCGAGTGTCCGTCCAAAGCACATCTAGTTTTACACATCTTCTATTTTCTACCTCAAAACAAAACAGGAAGCATGGTGGACAGCTAAACAGCTGACCGCAGTGTTTTTTTTTTTTTTAAATACTACAATCAGGGTCTACATGAGAAGTTTCTGCCTTGAAACGGACACTAGCATAAGCTACTGGGAGCTTAAACTTTTTTATGCGCACAACCCTTCTGATGCAGCTGCATAAACCAGTAAGTGGTCGTTCTGTGTTGCTTTAGCTTTAACTCATCAGTGAGACAAGATTCATGTATTAGAATTCATACATTCTTCAGGAAACTATGCTAAAGCAAAGTTGAGGAGTCTGTGCAATACGAAAACAGGCATGGAGGTTATAAACTTGAGTACTTTCTCAAACTCAAAATAAAGCACACTGATTGGCTGCTTCCCAGCACACGCTCGGAAGCAGCCAATCAGTGTACTTTATTTAAGAAAGTGATATATCTACTTACAGCTGACCGACAAACAGTGAATTACTATTCAACAATTCAATGCTAGAGCTGAACTATTTCAATTCTAACACTCATAAAGGCTGAAAAAGTATTCCTTTCATTCAAACTCTCCCAACCTTCCTGCCAGCGCGTTTATGCTCCTGCCAATATTCTTAACTGCATCTAAGGTAAATGTACGTTTTTATAGCGATTTTAGAATGAAAAAGAGACGTTACACCGTTTAACGTTTCAAAACGTCACAAAATTACGTCAGTAATGCCAGTGAGGTCAGCAATTAGACTCACGCGCTTGGAAACAGTGACCTGTTAGTAGTAAGGACTGACACTATGGGGACCGATTTTCCAATGTATTTTTACATAGACTTTAGGCCTGAAAAAAACTAAGTCCGCACGGTCGCCTAGTGTAAAAACACATGGTGGTCCCCATAGATGTCAATCCATGAGTTAACTTCCTCAGGCTAGTAAGCCTCTGTTAGGCCCTTGCAAAGTCGTAGACGTCAAGTTATTAGGCTCTCAGAGCTGTTCTTAGGACGATTCAGCGCCATTTTCCTACAAGAAAAAGTCGTAGGATCATGCATGCAACTTTGCGGGACGTTGTAGGAAGTTTGTAGGATCTGTAGGAGCAAACAAGAAAACTTGCGGGATCACGTCACGTCTTTGGCCAGTTGTGACGTTATCCCACAAGAAACTGTGCGGGATCACGCGACGTCTTTGGCCAGTTGTGAAGTTATGTTTGAACGTTTATGACGTCTGTTATTTCTAGCCGTAGTAAACAAGACGTTAGCCTCCAGAGAAGCTGCGCTTATCATATTTTTAAGGGAAAATAGCAACATCCACATACATGTATCCACACTGAAATTGTGGAGTTAATGTGGATGATGTGGATTTGATATGGATGTTTTATGGATGTTTTGTGTAGTTTATGTGGATGATGTGGATTCGATGTGGATGTTTGTGGATGATGTGGATCCACAATGTGGAGTTTCCACACGTCCACATCTACACATGCGACAGTGTGGATGATGTGGATTCGATGTGGATGTTGTGTGTAGTTGATGTGGATTTGATGTGGATGTTTTGTGGCTGATGTGGATCCACAATGTGGAGTTTCCACAAGTCCACATCTACACATTTGACAGTGTGGATTTGATGTGGATGTTTTGTGGATGTTGTTTGGAGTTAATGTGGATGATGTGGATTTGATGTGGATGTTTTGTGGCTGATGTGGATCCACAATGTGGAGTTTCCACACGTCCACATCTACACATTTGACAGTGTGGATTTTATGTGGATGTTTTGTGGATGTTGTGTGGAGCTTATTTGGATGATGTGGATTGGATGTGGATGTTTTGTGGATGATGTGGATCCACAATGTGGAGTTTTAACACGTCCACATCTACACATTCGACAAAGTCACTTAGCCTCTGCTGTCCCTTGACCTAGCTTATTTCTCAACAGACATATGCTACTGAAAATTTCAGTGAAACAGTGACCCAACGGCTTTCTCATTATGCTCTACATAGTTACTTGCCCCTGTTATTAGACTCTTAGCCTAACGGAGGCATATAGCTCTGCAGTGTCTTTATACTGTATAGTAGCAGGTTTCTGATATCAGACTCTCAGCCTCATAGGACCTGACTGTACCAGACACGTGACTTTACAGTATTCTTGTATGCTCTACAAAGTAGAATGCCCCTCAGAGGCATGACAATGCAGTGGCTTTAGACTGTACAGTAGCAGGTGTCTGTTAGCAGACTCTCGGCTTTATATGGCCTCGCCGTAATAGAGCCGTAACTCTACAGCATCCGAATATGGCCCTGTACAGCAACAGGCCTCCGTTAGACTAAGAGTCTAATAACAGGGGCAAATAACTATGTAGAGCATAATGAGAAAGCCGTTTGGTCACTGTTTCACTGAAATTTTCAGTAGCATATATCTATTGAGAAATAAGCTAGGTCAAGGGACAGCAGAGGCTAAGCGAATTTTTCGAATGTGTATATGTAGACGTGTTAAAACTCCACATTGTGGATCCACATCATCCACAAAACATCCACATCAAATCCACATCATCCACATAAACTCATCACAACATCCACAAAACATCCACATAAAATCCACACTGTCAAATGTGTAGATGTGGACGTGCGGAAACTCCACATTGTGAATCCACATCAGCCACAAAACATCCACATCAAATCCACATCATCCACATTAACTCCAAACAACATCCACAAAACATCCACATCAAATCCACACTGTCAAATGTGTAGATGTGGACTTGTGGAAACTCCACATTGTGGATCCACATCAGCCACAAAACATCCACATCAAATCCACATCATCCACATAAACTACACACAACATCCACATCGAATCCACATCATCCACACTGTCGAATGTGTAGATGAGGACGTGTGGAAACTCCACATTGTGGATCCACATCAGCCACAAAACATCCACATCGAATCCGCATCATCCACATTAACTCCACAATTTCAGTGTGAATATGTGGATGTTGCTATTTTCCCTTAAAAATATGATAAGCGCAGCTTCTCTGGATGCTAACGTCTTGTTTACTACGGCTAGAAATAACTGACGTCATAAACGTTCAAACATAACTTCACAACTGGCAAAAGACGTCGCGTGATCCCGCAAAGAATTCTTGTGGGAGCCTACAGTTCCTACAGACTTCCTATAACATAACGTCACAACTGGCCACAGACGTCGCGTGATCCCGCAAGTTTTCGTGTGTGCTCCTACAGTTCCTACAGACTTCCTTCAACGTCCTGCAAAGTTGCGTGCATGATCCTACGACTATTTCTTGTAGGAAAATGGCGCTGAATCCCCATAAGAACAGCTCTGAGAGCCTAAGAACTTGACTTCTACGGCTTTGTAAGAGCCTAACAGAGACTCACTAGCCTGAGGAAGTTAACTCATGAATTGACATCTCTGGGGACCGCCATGTATTTTTACACTTGGCGACCCTGCGGACTTAGTTTTTTTCAGGTCAAAAGTCTATGTAAAAATACATGGGAAAATCGGTCCCCAGAGTGTCAGTCCTTACTACTACTGTTGCAGAATAAAACATGGCAACTTTCCATTGCTTCTATATGCGCACTGTGTTAGAATTTGAGATTATACTCAAGTTTTATAACCTCGGACCCAGAGCAAAAGGAAACCACTTGTTGTACCATGATGACAATTTGTAGTAAGGCGCCAATGTCTATATCATAGGAAGCATCATCAATAAAATTATTTTGTAGACTATTTAGGTCCACAGCTATTCAGGACAGGAGGACAGATCTTGGAAACGTCTTACAGAAAAACAGGAGATTCCCATCAGACGGGCAGCATATTGCTCAGAACTATACAACCATGAGACTTACGGTGACAATGCGGTTCTGGACTGCAATCAGCCCCCCCCCCCCCCCCCCCCCCCCCCCCCCCCCCCCCCCCCCCCCCCCCCCCCCCCCCCCCCCCCCCCAAGAAGCCAAGAAGAAGATTTAAAGCCGACCCTTCGTGAGGAAGATGAGATCGCAGTAGCAGCACTGAAGAAGGGAAGGTCTGTCGGAGTTGATAATATACCTGCAGAACTTGCTCAAACTGGCTGGGAGATTGTGATTGATCTTTTAACAGAAATATGTAAAAGGTTCTGGAGAACGGAGAATGGCCTACCCCATGGACTCCGTCCCTGATTATTACACTCCCTAAAAATGGCAACCTACAGCTTTGCCTGAACTACAGAACCATCAGCCTCACACCAGTCATTCAAGCAAAGCCATGCTGAAAGTCATCTTGAACAGGCTTAAACCCCAAGCCAAAGAGATAATTGATGAAGAACATCCTAGGTTCAGAGCAAGAATGAGCACCACAGAACAGATATTTAACCTTAGAATCCTGTGTGAAAAGTGTCTCCAACACCCATGCGGAAGTACAATATCAGTGCAAATCTAGTTCGCACCACTGAGCAGCTCTACGACAAGGCTACGTTGAATGCCAGCACGAGCGTATGGTTCAGAATAACAGTTGCTGTAAGGCAAAGATGTTTTCTCACACCCACCCTCTTCAACATTTTTCTCGAACGGATCATGTCTGATGCTCTGGAAGAACATGACGAGAAGGTTAGCATAGGCGGTAGAAATATCCCCAATCTGCGGTTTGCCGATGACGTAGATGCTCTAGCTGAGGAAAGCAGGAGTTAGAAGCTCTAGTTGAAAGTCTCGACAAAACTGCACTAGGTATAAATGGAGATCAGTGCTGAGAAGACCAAACTGATGACAAACAGCGCCAATGGCATCCGGTGGGAGATCAAAGTAAAAGGACAGAAGCTAGGTACCGTAACAAGCTTCAAATACCTTGGAGAAGTTGTATCAGATGATGGTTCTAACAAGGAGGTTCTGGTTCTAACAAGGAGGTTCTCTCAAGGATTGCACAAGCCCCTTCAGCTCTTACAAAGCTGAAGCCAATTTGGAGAGATAACAACTCATCTCTTGGATCAAAGGTGAAACTTATGCCTCCCTTGTCATTTCCTTATTTCTGTATGCCTGTGAATCGTGGACCTTGACAGCAGAGTTAGAGAAAAGAGCGGAGGCCTTTGAGATGAGATACTACCGAAAGTTACTGAACATTTTGTACAAAGACCATATAACACATGAGAAGGTTCGCAAAAAGATCCAAGAAGCCATAGGAGAATATGATGAACTCCTGAACCTGGTCAAGAAAACAAATAAGGTGGTTTGGCCACGTCTCAAGTTCTTCTGGTTAAGCAAAGACGATTCTACTGGGCACAGTGAAAGGAAAAAGAAGAAGAGGTAGATGAAAGACGGGGGTGGAAGGCAATATTAAACAGTAGACAGGAATGGACTTTGCTAGCTCAACTAGAGCAGCTGAAAACAGGACAAAGTGGAAAGGGATCGTTTCGAAGTCATCTGTGGTGCCCCTACGACCTTGTAAGGTTAAGGGATAGAACAGAACAGAGAATTGATAGTAAAATATGTAACCTCTTAGCAGCAACGAACACACATAGCAGATTAAGCATAATATTAACCCTTCAAGCGCCAAAAAGCAGACGACAAAATTTACGTCTGCAAAAATTTCAAAATATGTTTCATCCGAGCTATATCATATTGAAAAAGGTCAGAAACTAGAGGGAAAACAGTGTAAATCTAGATGAGGTGGCCCATTATGAGCCACCTCATCAGGACCTGCACTGTTTGCAAATTATGCCATTTTCATCACTGGCGCTTTAGGTGTTAAGCGGAGTGCTAGTATGATATCATAAGAGATCCCCAAAGTATTCTGGCTATAAATGAGCTCTGAAATGTTATTTTCTTTGAAAGCAAGAAATAAATAAAAAGATATCAGGCTCACTTAAATTGATTCTGTTCATGACCAGCAATAAAATATGCAATACCAGCCATGTCCCCTAGCACTGACTTTAAAGCGGAACTCTATTTTCAGACTGACTCCTAATGAACACAATGATCCCAAAGGACCAGGGGCCGTATTCATGAAACGACTTAAGTGGTTGCTATGCTGTTGCTAAGGCTAAATTTCTATGAAGGAGATTCCCTACAACTATGAAATTTGCTCTGGAGGAACAGTCTTACAAAGACTGTTCCTCCAGACCAAATTTCATAGTTGTAGGGAATCTCCTTTATAGATATTTAGCCTTAGCAACCGCATAGCAACGACTTACGTGGCTTTATGAATAGGGCACCTGAAATTATATCTGCACAATGATGAATTTCGGGGAGACATTTCATGGCCGCCACACGGCACTTAACACTAGCAGAAGAGAAGCTAAATAGGTTAGATCCTTTGGAAGCAAAGAAAACACCAAACAAATGGAAATGACAGACTCGGTTTAACTGAGTCCCTTTATTTATAAAATATGCAACATCGGCCAGTTGAAATGAACCAAAATGATCCCAAATAACCATGCTAAGAGAACTGGACATGCTAAGAGACGCCGGGCATAAATTTCATCTATTGTTTGATTGATTATGCACGTGGTTGTATTGCTATTTAGCCGCTTGTTTAGTTGGGTGAAGCTTTCAAAATGTTGGGACAGCCAAGTCCATCGCACGTACATCTATTAATCAAGGTTGCTTATTAAGCATAAAATGCTTAATAAATTACAATCTTGATAGTTGTTTGTGCAATCCATATTATGCAGTTCAGTATTAATAGATATAAGTTTACAATTTATGTTTAAGTGATTTGATATGCTTAAAAAATAAAGATCCGGGTGCATGTATACCAATAAACAATAATTCAGCTGCAACACGCATAAAAGGTCCAAAGTGCATATGTAGAAAGTATGTGTTTAGATCAGGCTGCGTCTCCGTCTCTACGCTCTACTCAAGTGTTTTTGCCATTCGCATACGCCATGCACGAGCTTTGCGAATTCTTCATGTACATAACATAGCTCTTTAGGCGTCTGACTAGGCCAATGAATAGGCCAAATGCTCCCGATAAAAACAGGGATAATTCAGGGATATTTTTGTATATTTTGCATAAAACATATGCTGTGATCCCCCAGAGCCATCCCGCCGAGACGGTTCTAATGAGGAGACAAAACATGTTTTTATAGCAAGATAAGCAAAATTATCCCTTAATTATCCCTGTTACCGCTTCTCGTCTGAAGTCCGGCCTTCAGTTGTACAAGGGGCTCAGCCTGAATAGAACAGTATTCGCTTCAGTGGTAGGCATAGTCCTTCAAGAATGAAAACAACACTTAAAGAAAATAATTTGAGCCGCGACACGATAAACCAACAATGTGGTTGTGCGCCCAGCGCAGTCTCAGATCAGCCTGGGCATCCGCCCAGTCTGATCAGAGTCTTCGCTGTCCGCATGGAGGTAACTTAGTCCCTTAGCTACCCTTTAAGCACTAAGCAAAGAGTCTGACCAGACTGGGGGGATGCCAATGCTGATCTGAGTCTGCACAAGGCGCACAACCACATTGTTGGTTTTCTCGTGTCGCGGCTCATTTGGTCTCTAACTGAGATGGCAAAGTCTTTCCCCACTCCCTATCCCCATGAGTAGGCATTCAAATGCGTTCAGAGACATTCATGCGCTTAAAACCTTAGCCGAACGGACCCTTTCTACATGATGCGGCTTTGAACAGATCATTCGTTTGAAAAGAGTATGCGAGGCTAAAAACAAGAAGATAGAAAAAAGAAACCAAGGTTATATGGATCCTTGTACGAAAACAAGTACAAGGCAACAGCTGAACAGATCCGAAATGTCATCTACAAAAGGTAGCATTGCAATCAGCGCGACTCAGATAAGCCTGCGCATTCCTGTGTGACTGCTGAACCCTTCGCTGTGCTATACTCCCAGGATCTGTGCATGTAAAAGTACCGGTAGGTTCAGGCAGTAAGGGAAGATTACACGACGCGTCTGTTAAATAACTTTTGCTATTGCACATTTACCAATATTGTACAGACCAATTCTTCTGTCCCAAAGGCAATATATTTTGTAGATTCTTTGGTTGGGTACAGTGTGAACCCTGCAAAATATATTGGTTTAAACATATTTTATTCATATTTTCAATACATATATACATTGTTACAATACAAATAATAGGATTGGAGCAAAAGCACAAGTACATATAAAGTTCCTCTCCTTAACTGTATCTAACATGCAAATACCATGGCGATAGCTTGACAAATAAGTTAAAAAATTTCATTTAAATATATATGTAATATCGTTTACAAAAACCAGTGATTAATAATGAAACCAAATGATAGGGAACAGTGTCCGGACAAGAAGGGGAAAAAAGAAGAGTCTCCAAGGGCGTAGCTACCTATACGCAAATACGCAGGTGCGTATTGAAATTTTGTCAAATTGCAAAGTTTCAACACACACCTGCGTATTTTCATGCTGAAATGTTGTTAATTAGGCATAATTTTAATGCTAACTGCCAACAGACCGAAAATTTGATATACCTTAGCGGATTAACCCCCTATCATTGCCCTCGGTGAGTATAAAGCATAATTGTGCGTACAGTGTAATTGTCCCTAGCTACGCCCCTGAAGACAGTGTGGAAAAGGAGCATAAAAAAGAGAAGATACAACTTTACAAACTACGCAACCGAGGATGAGAGAGGGCGCGCAGATTCGCAGCGACAGTCGCATCAAGCACTCTGAACTCTGTAAACAGAATTTACAAAATATATTGCTACCTGTTTGCTTCTCTTGGGGACAAAACTCATACAGAGAGGGGTCTGCTCTTAAAGAAAATAATTTGCTCCTAGAGGATGTAGAGGAGCGGGGTTTTTTTTCCTTTTAATCATATGTATTTCATTTTTCTGCTGTTATCGAAGTGTAAACTACATTGGGTCGCGTGCAAAGTAAGTGCACCCCGAAGGGGTTCATGTAAACTTTGCTAGCGACCCAATGTAGTTTATACTTCGATAAACAGCAGAAAAATGAAATGCATTGCTTATGTTTACATTCTTTTCTATTATTTGACCACAAATTTGCTGTAGAGGCTATAGTTGAAGCAGAAAAAACATGTAAACGCATGTTTTCTACTAACAGCGGAACAGCGCCAACGACGTCATAACGTCGCCTACATCCAGTCAGATTGGAGAGAACCATGGTTTATTTTGACGCCACTTAACGCCATGTGATATCGCGTGAACCGATGTGGTAATTGAAGTATAAAGTATATTACGTTCTAATGGTTTGCCATAGGGCTTTTCAATAAATGCACTGAGAATGTGAATATTAAGAGCTGACCCACATTGAAAAAATGAAATGGCACAGATACTTCCACTGAAAGTGTCCTTTTTCAACTTAAAATTCAGATCAGATCATACGCTATTTAGACTGGGCCTAAGGAGAGACCACAGAGAGGCGCCGTGGTCGAGTAGTTAGAAACACTCGGTTATGGTGCTGAAATTCGCCGGAAGGTCGTAAGATCGCGCCCGGGTTTCACCATCCGACGACTTGAAAACTCAGGCAACCCAGCAGTAAATGGGTACCTGCTTCGAATCAGGAAAGGATAAGGCAGCGAAAGGAGAGAGATGGGCTCCGCCTTTCATATGCTGTACCCAAGACACAGTGAGCCTCTAATCTCCACTGCCCCTACGGCTGCTAAGCTATGGGAAACCTTTACCTTTGCCTAAAAAGAATACAATGTTTGCTCAGAAAATATGCCCACATTGAACATGTAGAGTAAATCATAGTTGCAAATGGACAACATTGTATCAGAGTTGATCCAACATCTTGTGCCTTCTGGGATTCTCCTAAATCGAAATCTTTGATCAAGATTTAAATGAATGCCGCAAAGAGTTTAGTTACACCCTGTTGTACCAAACAGGGCTACCTTCCAATACAGCTACTCCGTTAGGGTAAAGTCAGGTAAATTCGGACAGCTGGTAAATTCGGACATACGACTGCAAACAGTGAAAATCCAGATGAGACGGCTCATAATGAGCCGTCTCATCGGGATTTTCACTGTTTGCCCAGTAAATTTTGTTTTAATTCCAAAAATAACTCACATATAAAGGAAACAATGTCACTGTCCGAATTTACCCGCTGTCTGAATTTACCTGACTTTACCCTAGCTCTATTCGTAGGAATAGAACTGCGCTTTTGGATCTATATTCATAGACAAACAAACATGCGTTGCTACGAATAGTGCTATTGCTGCACAAATTATGATATAATGGTGAAGGAGCCGACAATAGGTTAGCCATCCGTCTAGGCTGCCTACGAATTGACCTTTATTGATTCTTCCGATAGGAATGTTTCAACTAAAATATCCAAGTAATGCCTAAAAACCATCAAAAGTACCCGACAAGTGTCTCCTTAATTTGTTAGGTTATTTTTGGACATTAACGGAATTAATACGCCTATCCAATATATGTCTATTCGTATGCGCAGACAGACACACGGACGGCACATGTACATGTAAAGGCATAGTATCCCGACACTAACTTGTTATTATTCAAGGCCCATAGCTCAGAGTTAATTATGAGTTGCCGCTCATAGTTCTCAGTACTACTCGAATGGATCTGATTCTAGTCTCAGTGGCGGATGAAGGAAACAACAGAAGATAAACAGCTCAAAAATACCACACAACATGTGAGCCGCGACACGACAAAACCAACAATGTGGTTGTGCGCCCAGCGCAGACTCAGATCAGCCTGGGCATCCGCCTTGTTTGATCAGACTCTTTTTTTAGTGCTCAAAGGGTAGCTAAGTGTCTAAGCTACCTCCATGCGGACAGTGAAGACTCTGATCAGTCTGGGCGGATGCCCAGGCTGATCTGAGTCTGCGCTGGGCGCACAACCACATTGTTGGTTTTGTCGTGTCGCGGCTCATGTTTGTAGCACTGGATTTTTGCTGTCTGTCTATCATAAAACGTACATTTACCTTAATTACAGTTAAGAATATTGGCGGGAACATGACCGACAAACATTGAATTATTACTCAACAATCCAACGCTAGAGCTGAACTTTTTCGATTCTAACACTCAAAAACGCTGAAAAGCTATCTTTTTCATTCAAACTCTCCCAACCCTCCTGCCAGCGCTCCTGCCGTCTATCTAGGATCACAAAGCCCAAGGTTGCCCTGTTCGGGGGAAAACATGTCATGCTTTGAATACAGCAACCCTTCAGCAACATAGTGTGTAGCTCTCTTCGTATGATTTCTCCGAAAAGAGCTAACAGAGTAGCTGTATTTGAAGGTAGTCCTATTCGGTACAACAACGCCCGTTTCTCAACATAGATATTTTTTAGACCGATGCAACCTTGCGCATAAAGTAACTAGAAACACTTAGATATTTAACCTTGCTTTCGTTGTCTCACGAAACAAAAAGGGCTTCAGTCTGAATTCAAATTAGAAATTTCATGCAAGGAAAAAGTAGTCGGACAAGAAAGTCATATATGAGAACAAAGTCAACTGGATCGATAAATCCAGTTGACTTTGTTTTCATATATATAAAATCCTTTCTGCATATGCTGTCAGCCAGTCATTTGTTTGGAAACTGCACTGAGGACAGGCGATTGAAATTATATAGTCATATCAACATCAATGCACCATTATGGCGTCATATTCACATCGACAACCGTCATGGCATCAACGTCCTGACGCTGCATCGAGTTTGGTTCGACCTTGCTTTGATGTTGGGTGGTCCGGTCAGACCGCTCCATTGGTATTATAATCAAAACAGAACATCAGGCAAGTGAGTTATCTTCCTTTATTCTCCTATAACAAACATGTACAAATTAACAGTAACATACAGTACATTTTTTACAAAAAAAAATCAAGTACAAATCCCATTACTCTATTAAAAACTAGAAAAACAACGTGTAGTATGCTGGCAAACACAAACCCCTGACCATATTGAAAACAGGTTTATCCGAACACAAAATGAACAAAAAATAAAACAGAAATGCATGCGTGCCATGTCAGAATCAAAGCCTTCAGCTGCATGTGCAATCTGCCATGCCCGAACTTGACACAAGCAGTATAGTCTGATCAGGTTGTGCACAGTTAGCCCCGAAATTTTATAGATTCTATGGAGCTGTTAACAGATGTCCTGACAATGTTGGGCGTAAATAAATTGTGCGCTGTATTCTGCAAATATACACGGAATTAAATGACTTGAGAATAATAATTTTTTGGGAAAATCTGAAGTTTCTGTTCATGAATTTCATTTTGTAATGACATTGACAAATTGGCGGAGCAAGGCAAACACTTCACAGCGACTTCACAGATCTACTATCAGAGCCCTAGATAAGAGGGTATTTGATGATAATTAAGGGATAATTTTCTTTATTTCTCATTGAAGCCATATGTTGTGATCCCTCATCTGAACCGTCTCGTCGAGACGGTTCAGATGGGGGGTCACAACATATGTTTGTATCCAGAAATAACAAAAATTATCCCTAATTATCACTAAATACTCCCTCTTATCTAGGGCTCTGTACTATAGGAACTACGAGATCATATTGATGACAAAAAGATGTAATCGACACTTCATTCTGTCTACTACTAAGCACAACAATTAGTAATTCCGTAACTGATATGGTAACAGATTTATGACGTCACTGGTATCAGAGCATGGCAAACAGTGTATACCATGCTCCCCTTGAATTGTACGTTAGATGCAACCAGAATTTCATACAATGTAAAAGTGTGTTTTCTCAAACCTATGGTCTATTCTCAAATAATTTAATTCTCCATCATATCCCTCACGACAGGATTTGTTATAACATGGCACATTAATATACATTTATAAAGCACATCAGTGCCTTTAAAACCAGACTAATTCATGTCATCCCTTAACCCTTTTAAGAATGGCAACCCGTTTAGGGGACGTATGCAAACAATGCAGACCCAGTTCAGACGCCGCAGCGTCTGATCAGGGTGTACACTGTTTGAATGCAAAATACAAATAAAGTAAAATAATGTACCATAAACCCCTAAAACTAGAAATGGTCTTATCCAAATGATAAGAATGGATAGGTCCTCTGGTCAAAAAAAGGTTAGACTGCTTAAACTGATACAAGCTGAAGATGAGTAGTGATGTGTGAAGCTAAACTAGATAACACTCCATTCCGCTGGAGAAGTATATGACAATCTATTTTTTTTATTATTATTATTTTTAATTTTGCAAACTTACTTTTCCTTAAATGATGAATGGACTAGTCATTCAACAGACGAAAAAAGTTTTTGGCATTGTGGAAAGTTTATTGGTCATGGTTTACATTAGGACTTGGTGTAAACAATTAATGTCCAAGTACAATGTACCATAATGTGCTTTACTATTGGTACACTTAAAAGAATTTATTTTCCATTTGTACAAAACAAAAAATAATTTCAGGTGTCCTAAAATTTAGGTACATTTCAGAAGTTGACAATAGGGTAGAGTCGGGTAAATTCGGACAGCGGGTAAATTCATAATGAGCTGTCTCATCAGGATTTTCATTGTTTGCCTAGTTAATTTTGTTTTAATTCCAAACAAATGACATATAAAGGTAACAATGTCACTGTCCGAATTTACCCGCTGTCCGAATTTACCCGACTTTACCCTACCGTTTTTGTGTGACAGCATCAATCTTCCTGTCATGCAGAGCTACTGTTATCTCACTACGTCACACAGGGCACGTTTGGCATAATTACTAAGGTAAGTCCGAGCAATACGTAGGTATTCCCTGGGTTAGTGGAAAATATGTATATACATTACTCGAGTGGCCTGGGGACTACCTGGGTATTGCTCCGGTTAACCTAAGTAATTATGCCAAACGTGTCCAGTGAATATAACAGGTAAATTGACCAAGGCACAGGCTAGTATTTTTTGCTTCATGGGGATGCTGTCATGCATTTGGAAGAATTTTTGAAGCACGTTCAAGGCCCGGATCCAGACCAGAGAGTACAGGTGGGGCTCTGGATAACTGGTGGTGCTTGTATGTGTGTGTGTTCGGGGGTGTGTGAAAATATGACATAATTGGGGATCAACTTGATGAAGAATTTTGATATGTTTGATGCCTTGAAATATATGGTGAGATATCTCATTAGAATCGCCTCGTTGAGGCGATTATAATGAGATATTACAACATAGGCCTATATTTTAATCTAGCCACACAGATAAATTATCTCAAACTGTCATCAGATACTCATTATCTGGAGACCTCCATATTATACATAACAAAGAGGCCCAGATGGCGGGGCTGAAGCCTCAAAGCCCACCCCCTGGATCCGGACCTGTGTTCCCATCTTCTATAGATCCATAGGTTATTTGCTGTCTATAAAACAGGTCATTTTGCCAAGTATCTCTAAAACTACAACACATATCACTAGGAAGTAAAGTGCATCATTAATGTCTATATTATACATAACTAATCTATGATTTTCTTGAAAAAAAAATTTGAAACAAAAAAGTTTCTTTTGAAAAATGCCTGTTTTGGGTTATTATTTAAACGGTATTTTACAAGGGAGTAAATCTATCAATGTAACAGCCTTTAGAATGGTCAACATTTGCCTATGTCTATTGTTAGGTAATTTGCATACAAATAAAATCATAGTATATAGTTACATTCAGTGACACCTGTCAATCTTCTTGATTTTGATGCATAAATAGGCATGAGTTGTGGCTGTTTCATTAAATTACTGTACCCCCCTTCACTTAAAGCTAGGTTCCTGGAATAGCAATAACAAATATGTCCACAAAATAATTTCGTCTTTTTCTGAGCAGTATTGAATTCTCTTATTTTTCTGAATTTGTTGCTACTGAGAAACTCGTCAGATGTTGAAGTTTTCCGTTTTGGTTTATTTTCTTTCGTTGGAATTCCAGTTCTAAAAATAACTATGTTTATTATGTCTTTAAGTGGGCGATTTCTGATGCCATTCTCCAAAGGTCAATTTTCCCTTGCCGTGAGCTCTCCTAGAGGTTCTGGCATGGCGGATGGGTTAAAACTATCCCAAAATGTAATGCAGCATGACGTCAGCCACGTTATCTATTTTTGGCGCGAACTAAAAATAGCGCTAACTGGTGTGCGAAGCAGAGTTAGGAAATCCCTTGCAAAACGACTTTTCTAATATTTTTTTTATTTACACTTTTTAGTGAAACTTATTCATTCCCTTTTATAAGTGCTTTCCAACAACTTGGATGAACGATCATCAAAATTATGATGCATTCCAAAGTACAGGAACCTACCTTTAAGCTTAAAATTTTGTATGAGATTTAATAGACAAAGGCAAGAAAATGACACGATAAAATTCTGAAAGTCATTTCCTAGATATGTATGAGTTAGAAAATACCAGTGGAGAAAGAAAATAATTTTTATCCCCAGTAATAAATGAGAAAATCTAAAAATGTCATGTTTTATAGACAGCAAACAGCCTATACTTTCCTTTCCAATTTCTCATAACAAAATCACTCCAAAACGCTGCCGAGAACAAATCCACAATATTTACATTCATTAGTGTAGTTTGGCACTAGTAAAGGCACATGTATGTCATGATTATCTCTTCACGTAAGTTAGATTTTGGCAGCTTAAAAATGGAAAGAAAATTGTCTAACTAAATCTGTTCTGGCGATATGCTGTGCATTTTCAAAAAACCATCAATCCAAAATGTACAATCTGATTAAGGCATGAACAATTCATCAAGCAAAATTATGGATATCACAAACTTAAAATTGTCGAAGTAAACCTGTTCTGAGCATATGCCAAATGGACGGCCCAAAATAAACAGTCTGATTAAGGCACGAACATTTCATTTAGCCAAAATATGGATGTTGTAGAAAACTGCTTGGCCTGATCAGACTGTATAGGTCTCATTTAACAGGTCTTGTCATGGCGACGCTTTTTCAGTAGTGTAGACACTTATCAAAATGCTTTGCTCTAAATGAGGAAGGGAAGATGTGCATATGTAGCATGCAAATTAATGCTCACATGCACAGTCTGATCAGAGTTTCCTGTTAGAGTCAGCATTCAAATGGTTTTAAGAAATCCGTAAAATTATCAGAAATAAATGAGCTGCAACAAGGAAAAACTAACAAACTGCCATCGAAGAATCAGATCATTCTGGGCATTAGCCCAGTCTGATCGGAGACTTCGCTTGCGCATAAAGGGTAGCTTAGGGTCTGAGCTACCTCCGTGCTAAGAGCAAAGACTGGGCAGATGCCCAGGCTGATCTGAATCTTCGCTGGGCGCACATGCCACTTTGTTGATTTTGTCGTGTCACAGCTCTAATCAGGTTGTGCTCATGCCTTAAGGTGAGTGAGTATACCAACAGTTTCACAAAAGGAAACAACTTTTTGACTTCTGTTTGCATCCCTTGACAAGGAAGCTCTTTCAAAATGGGACCTACTCTTAACTCTTTCGGCGCCAAATTTTTCAGACGACAAATTTTCGTCTGCTCAAATCATCAGACGACAGATTTGTAATTGGAAATTTTAACAATCTAAAGACATTTTTCATAAAAATCAGGCTTTTTAAGATCATATTTGAATGGCAAACAGCAAACTCTTTTAAGAGCCGGCTGATCTGGATATACGCTGTTTGCAAAGTCGCATTTTTGCGACTTTGGCGCCGAAAGAGTTAAAGGAAAGAATTTGCACCTTGGAAGCAAATTATTTCCATTAAGAGCTGACCCGAAACAAAGAAGGATTTGGTTGGTTGGTTGATTTGATGCTTAACGTCCACGGTAAACAACTAAGGTCATGTCGGGACGGTCAGTTAACCTAACCACACTATTCCTGGGCAGGCTTAGACCTCCTAAGCGGTTAACCAGTACTAAGTGCACATACTTTCGCCAGTAACTGACAACTGCCCTTCTTGAATCAGCGGAAGGAGAAACGAAAGTATGTGGCCAGACCGGGATTCGAACCCAGGACCTCTGACTTACGAGTCAGGTGCCCTACCGATTGCGCTACCCGGCCCGGCAACAAAGAAGGAAGGTAAAAAATACAAAAGACAGAGTTGCTTAACCTAAAGGTGTACCCATATACCTTAAATCATTTGCACATGATTTAGGGAATATTTCTTATGGGTTTATTTGAAAGTCACACAAACACAGACCAGTCCTGATACGTATGAATATTAACTGATTTACTCTTACATGTAACCATAAACCAGATATGAACCAGCCCAGTCTGTTTGAAAAGCAGTTCTTCACACTCTCAATGCCAGTCCAATCATCGGACTGGCACTGAGAGTATATTATAAAGAAGTGCTTTAAAAAGGAATGGAATGTATCAAGCCTGGTTTTGGTCGGAACCAATTCATTCTAGAATGCAGAGTGAGAACAGCATGGTCATAGTCATGGCTGAGTATATCTCATTTTTTTAGACTGATTGGGTGGCTCAGTCTATTGATTGATTTGGCGAATAAGTTTTTGCTCCAGCTGACATTATATCTCAGATCTGACCAGATTATTTCATACAAACAGTATAAAAACAAAAAACAAAACAATGATCCAGTATGGTTTGTGTAAGGCCTTTTTAAGAATATCATTTCACTTATCAAAATTGACTATCACCAAAGGTGGGCGAACATCAGTGTGCCCAAGGAGGAAAAGCTACCTGATCTCCAACTAGCAGAGCTCTGTTACCCCATAACGCAGTAAAAAGACATACAACAATTCATATCAAACGGTATTTCTTGTGACAATAATGATCTTGCATAGATATTGAAACAAAACAAATGAGCAGCGACACGACAAAACCAACAAAGTGCAATGTGGACCTTCAGATCAGCCTGGGTGTGCGCCAAGTCTGATCAGTCTTCATTGTGCGCTGCAATGGTAGCTAAGGGACTAACCTAGCTCCTTACGAACTGCAAAGACTCTGATCAGACTGGGTTGTTGGTTTTGTCATGTCGAGGCTCAAATTGTCTACACTACGTACATGCAATTATTATATTTATAATTGTTACCCAGCAGGAACACAACTTGAAACAACTTGATTCAAAAGTATGTTACCACTGGATATATTTCCTCTTCCTCTATCTCCCAAATCTGCTCAACAAAATCATGTCATGCTGTACATGTAAATGTCATGATTTCTTTATCATGGTACGATGTCATGGCATGCAATAATTGGCCCTCTCTGCTATATATTGAGGAAAAAAAAATTACAGAATCGGATACAGTTTATATTTCAGTGATTATGATAATATGGGCTAACAGGGATGATTTAGGGATGACGTTCTATATTTCTTCACGAAAACGTATTTTGGATATTTGTTAGAATTACAAAACGTCTGTTTTCATGAAAAATTTGAGAACTTATTTGTGCCAAATATTCAACCTTAATCTAATACAGTATATTTTGTCTCTTTTTTTTTCCCTTTATGTTATGATCTCTTTTTTTTCTTTTGACTAGTCTTTATATACATAACAGCATGATGGCCCCTGTGCTAACCTTGAGGCTCTACAACTCACTGGTTTTGTACGAAAACTCACTAGTTTTCTATGAAAACTGATACTGTGGACCTTCATGATAGAGGCAATATTGACCCAGCCGGCACACAATGTTGAAACAACGTTGAAATCAAAATATTTACATTTTTGGTGTATTTACGGAAAAGCCCTATAGTAAACCATTGGAACGTAATGTAGTTTACATTCCAATAACTACATTGAGACACGCGACGTCAATGACGTCAAAATAAACAATGGCTCTCCACAACCTGTTTGGACGTCAGCAACGTCATAACGTCATGCATACCGTTCTGCTGTTAGCACAAATAACTGCGTGTACATGTTTACTACTTCAATTTTAGCGCTTATATAATTTTTTTCATTAAAGATTTGCTTGAAACAAATGTAAATATAAGCAATGAACTTAATTTTTCTGATGTTTATCAAAGTGTAAACTACACTGGGTCACTAGCAAAGTTTAAATGAACCCCTTCCCTTCGGGGTTCATTTAAACTTTGCTAGTGACCCAGTGTAGTTTACACTTCGATAAACCTCAGAAAAATGAAGTTCATTCCTTAAATAATGCAACATCATGGCGTTAAATAAACTTTGATTTCAACGTTGTTTCGATGCTGGATACCTGCTGGAACCGTTCTAAGATAAAGCACGAAATTATCTCGGCATTATCATAAATTACCCGCCAAACTCTGATCCCCACTGTTTCATGTCAGGCTGGCACAAGGACGATACACTATCTTTGAGAACACGAGGACCCACAGCAAGATGTTCAGATGATGTGCGTGGTCGCTGCTAGCATGGGTGACGAAACACATGTCTCTCTGGTTCACTTACTACTCCATGCGCACGTGTACTGTACATTATCGGAGATGCATTCAATAAACATAACTATCACAGAATGCTTTGAGTGTGTAGAGAACTGCAACAATAATAGTGTCTGCGACTTGCTTTGGTTTTAAATGTGCCCCTATTGTAAGGCTACAAGTTCTTTGGAAAGTGAAAAAAAATACCCGGCACCATTATAATGAATATGAAATTGAAATATCACTTAAAATTAAGTGAGTCGCGACACGACAAAACCATCAAAGTGACAACAGCGACCAGCGAAGACTCAGTTCAGCCTGGGCATCCGCCCAGTCTGATCCGAGTTAAAGGGTAGCTAAGGATCAGAGTCTTCGCTGTGCGCTTAAAGGGTAACTAAGGGTCTAAGCTACCTGCATGCCGACAGCGAAGACTGATCAGACTGTGCCGATGTCTAAGCTGATCTGAGTCTTTGCTAGACTTACACGCCACTTTGTTGGCTGTCTCGTGTCGCTACTCAAATCACCAACTAAATCAGTCAGTGACTTTTCCAAACACATTTTTGCAAACTTTAACATGCAGTCTCACTGCCACGGAGCAAAATATTTGGCTTATTCTAAGGCACTTATTATACTAATTAGAAAATCCTATATAAAAAAATCAGCAGTACGGGTATCATTTCTTTTTCTTCTTTCCCTTTTTTCCTTTCTTCCCTCCTTTTTTGCCTCCTTCATTTGCCCATCCGAACCCTCGCATGTCCAGGGCTTGTGGTGCGTCATGTGCGATATAATACAAGTTCTCCATGGCAGCTTGACTTAAAATGTCTACTTCAGTCTTTTCGGGCCTTAAAGATTTGGCAGACCCTTTAGCTGAACGTTTCCCACTTTTCTTACCCGACTTCTTCCCTGATTTCTTGCCCGATTTTTTACCCTTCTTTCCACTCTTTTTTGGCTGAAATTAACAACAAAGGCAATTAAAATTCAATTGCACGCATGTAACAACACAATATTCTTTTCAATGCTTCAAGTGACGGAACTTACCATTTCATTGTTTTGGGAATGTATTTAATGCTTTAACATTTCAGAGTAAAGCCAGTGTGTTAAATGCTTCAAGTACGAAGACTTACCACCTCAGAGACCAACGACTGCATTAAATTCTTCTAGAACCAAACCGTACAAGTCAGAAGTATGTAAGAGTACAATAAATGTTTAAAAAATCATTGTCTAAGAGTTTATTACATGCTTCAACTGACAGAACTTACCGCGGTAGCTCAGTGTGTGAAGGAGTGCATTTAATGCTTCAAATGACAGTATTAACATTGCTGGGACCGTTCCTCTTTACGGCCTTTTTGAATTACTTTAAAGGAGTTAAATGCTTCAAATGAGTGAAATTACGATTTCAATGTCTAAATGAAGTTATTCATTGCTTTAAGTGACAGACCTTAGCATTCAAGTGTCTAGGAAGTGTATCAAATTATTCCAGGGCAAGAACGGGCCATTTCAGAAAACAGGAATCGATTAAATTCAAGAGACACTCCTTACCATTTCAGTGTCCAGGGAGTGTATTAAAAACAAGAAAAATCTTTAAAAAAAAAAGATAATCGGCTTAGATTAAATAGAAATGTGTATTGTAATATGTATGAGTCAAGTACATGTAAGATATCGAATGTGCTGATCAGATTGTACGGATGCGCACGTTGATATGCACATTTATTGTTGGTGTTGGGGTTCGATTTCGGAAATGCTGTTGAATTTTGATTGAGATCTATCTGTGTTGCACATAACAATGAGGATTGGTTGGCTGACCACCCCACAGTGTCGCAGTTCCAACACAACATCAACAACTAAGCCAGCAACAATTACTTAATTTCATCCTCGAGTTCTGTGTCAGGTTATCTTGTTGGCTTATTATTTATATGAGCGACATAACAGGCGAAATGTGTTCTTTGACAAAAAAAAACAACATTTGGACCGAAATATCTAGATTCATCACGACACGGTTTATAGGCCAACAGTCATATGAAACTGAAAGTAGAAAGAGAAAGCAAAAATAAGCTACTTATATCAAACTCACGGGTGTATTTATATTGGCCAATGAAATCCTTAAAATGTAGGTCAATACTAAGATTATACCGCTAAAGCCGAAAAATCTTTAAAAATCTTAAAACCCTAACCATTTCAGTCTCCAGTGACTGTATCAAATGCTTTACGTGACAGACCAAACACTTTGAATGTCTAGCACAGACCTTACTAACAAGTATATTAAAACCTTCAACTGATGATCTTATCACCTCCGTGTCCACCTTATCACCTCAGTGTCAACAAGGTCAAAGGAGTTCACTAAACGATTCAAAGTGACAGAACATGCAGAGGGTGTATTAAATGGTTCCAGTCACACTTTCCTTCTCAAAGTCTTGGGATTATATTAAATGCGTCAAGTAACAGACATACCAGTTTGTGTCAAAAGAGCTAATAAAATACATCAAGTGACACAGCTTACCGTCTCCGTATCTAGGGAATGTATGCTCACTTCAGTGTCATTGGAATAATTATATACTCGAAACAAGAGCTTCGCAAGCGGCGCATAATACGCCCGTTTCAATGTCCTAAAGGAGTTACAGAATGAACAAGATTGTTTACAAAACTATAGACAGGCAGACAAACAGGGGCAACCACTCTATAATTAACTAGAACTGTCAGCGAATCCGACTAACCCCCCCCCCCCCCCTTAATTGCTTAAATCAAATGGTGTTATTTTCGTAACAAAAAGCCTAAAGAGGGAGAGAAATCATTGTTACCATGTATACCAAATATGAATGGTTGCTGTGAAATCTGTTACAAAAAATTACATTATTCAAAGTCAGGAGAGAAAGAAAATTGGAAAAATATAGGGAAGAATAAGCAGAAGACTGGTTCTCAATTCCACAATACAACAAGTTCTCATCAACCTGCATACAAAATTCCCTACTCTAACTTACAGATGCATAGAAATCTTTTGCGCAAAAAATGCATTATTCAAAGTAAAGAGAGAAAGAAAATCAGACAAATACAGGGAATAAAAAGAGGAGAAGTCTGGTTCTCAATCCCACAATACAGTAAGTCATCATTAACCTGCATACCAAATATGACTTATCTAGCTTGCATGGTTGTGGAGAAAACTTTGATGAAAAAGTTCATTATTCAAAGTATGGAAAGAAAGAATATTGGACAAATACAGGGAAGAATAAGCAATAAAAGGCTGGTTCTCAAACCCACGATACAACATATCATCATCAACCTGCATACCAAATGGGACTACTCTAGCTTGCTTGGTTGTGGAGAAATCTTTGACGAAAAATTTTATTATTCAAAGTATGGAAAGAGGGAAGAATAAGCAGAAAAAGGCTGGTTCTCAATCCAACGATACAACATATCTCCATCAACCTGCATACCAAATATGACTACTCTAGCTTGCATGGTTGTGGAGAAATCTTTGACGAAAAATTTCATTATTCAAAGTAGGGAAAGAAAGAAAATCAGACAAATACAGGGAAGAATAAGCAGGAGAAGGCTGGTTCTCGATCCCATGATACAACGTGTTGTTATCATGCTGCATAGCAAATAGGACTACTCTAGCTTGCATGATTATGGAGAAATCTTTGACGAAAAATTTCATTATTCAAAGTATGGAAAGAAAGAAAATGGGGCAAATACAGGGAAGAATAAGCAGGAGAAGGCTGGTTCTCAATCCCACAATACAACATGTCGTCATCAACCTGTATGCCAAATATGACCAGTCTAGCTTGTATGGTTGTGAAGAAATCTTTGATACAATATCTTTGAACAAGGGAGATAACCTACATACACTAGGTATACCTTTTTTAGTTCTACTGTTTTCCCTTGACAAATATATTACATGTACAACAAAAGTTTACACAAAAGTAGCCGATAAGAACTAATGAAAGGGATTAACTCTTAAACGAAGAAAGGGAGAGCAGCCATTGTTGTACGCGACACATCGTTAGGACTTCATACACATTGCTATGAAGTTTTATAAAGATATCCCAAACGGTTATCTAGTTATGGCGCGTACAAGACTTACAGGGATAAAATTAATCAAAGGGACATAACTTCAAAAGTAAGAAAGGGGGAGCAACAATTTTTGTACGCGACATGTTCCCCCACCCTAATACATATGCCTACCAAATTTCATGAAGATATCCCAAATGGTTACTGAGTTATGGCGTGTACAAGAATGTTTACGGACGGACGGACGGACGGACAGCGCCACGACATAATACGTCCGTTTTTTCAAAACGGGCGTATAAGAAATAATAAGGGGTCAAACTAGTACATTTACCCTGCGATTTCTGGAACATTTCAAACATTTGGTAAAATAAATCATTTCCGCCTTCCATTTTATTCATTTTGCAAGTTTTATACACATGAAGTTTGAACCTATAGACCTTGTCTTGACCAAGTCCAGGCTTTAACTCAAACTGCCCCTAAAATGAAAGTGGTATGAATTCCCATAGAGAATTGATAAAGTGTGTCAGTTTGGTCGGGCATAACCTCTAAAATTGCTATGACTTTTAGACTTGTTACAGCTCGCTGACCTTAATAATGATTAAATTTGATGACTTTCGAGCAATTTTACACCAAAAAAATCATGAATGGGCGAAATCGAAAATTTTGGTAACTTTGCTCCTTGTGGACTTCTGACCACTTTGATTTTGAGGGTAGTGTGAATTGAAGTCTGGAATTGGTCAAGACAAAGGCTATAGGGTCAAACTTCATGCGTACAATACTTGCAAAATTGATAAAATGGAAGAGAGAAATGATATATTTTACCCTTTTTTTTATTGTTCAAGAAATCGCATTGTAAAAATTTGACTCCTTATTTCTTTTATTTTATTTATTTATTTATTTTTTTTTTTTTTTGAGTACATATTAAATGCTTCAAGTGACATTTCGGTGTCTATGAAGTGTATTAATTGCGTCCAGCGACAGAACTCCTGATTTTAGTGTCCGGAGACGTGTATTGAATTGGCTTTTGAGGTTAATGGTCCTGTCAATCAAGCTTAAGATTTTAAACCATATCCCACATAATGAAAGAGACTATAAAAGAATATAAAACCTTAATGACAAGATTAGAAGATTAAAGGCCTTTTCACCTCAACAGAGCGATTTTTCGGTCGAACGATTTCGCAGGCTTCGGATACCTTAAGGCCTTTCCACATCAGCCGTACGATTTTTGGTCGTACGATTTCGCAGGCACGGGGTGCCGTAGACAGCTCGCAGACACACTCGCAATATATCAAGACAGGGCCACACAGGTCGTAGACATTGCAAAGTATATCTTATTGGTAGCACTGTGTTCGCATCTCAAACAAAAGCACACGTTTGCACGGCTGCCGCATGATGGCCGTGCAGCGGCCATGCAAACTTGCAAGACTGTCTCAAGGCTGCTGTAAGCATTTGGACATAGTTTTTGCGACCACACTACGACAAACAAGATTTTGCAAGGTTGCTTTACGAATGCCTTATGATTTCTGCCCGTTCATCGTACAAATTCGCCCCGAGTGAGGGTATAAATGCAATGGCAAGGAGTGCAAGGATCAACAGCTGTCAGCGTTTCATCATAGCTTGTAGGTATCACATTTCTTTGTGATAGCTGTTCTTCCACAGCGTTTTAATTGCCCTACTAAGGAGAATGCCTCGTAGAGAAGAGCGTAATGAAGCAATTTTGACCGCGACGACAGCAACTGTAGGGTTCTTTCCCCTACTCTTGGATGTTATGCTTTGCTGGCATGACGTTGTCCGATCAAAACCCTTACAGAGTGTGTGTTTGGTGGTCTGGGTGGGTCTGCCTAATATGAGAATGATGTCGCACAACAGCTACACAACAGCCGCGCGGCTGCTGTGCGAAATTCTCCGGTTGTCGTATTTTTCGCCTCAGCCTTGCGTAAGACTGCGAAATCATACGTCGATTGAGCGGGAATCTCGAGGCTGCCTTTTGCTACCTTGTGATTTCCGATATTTGCCCGAAATTTGCAAAGAAAGTGTGTATGTCTAAAATTCTATTTGGACGTTCAAACAGCCTTGCGACGTTGCCAATTGGAACGACGGTCTTAAGGCTGCCACGTGAAACCCTGTGATTTTTCCCTGAAATGTGATCGCAGACAGGTGTACGCTGCAGCAGGGCTGAGGTGTAACAGGCTTAAGACAGATGGCAAATTCGCAATACCGGTATATTCAGACAGGTCCGTGACACGGGTCGTAGACATTGCAAGGCAGCAGTACGGTGCTTGTTCGGCTATCTCACGGATCGCACCGTGTTTGCAAATTGAATATTAGCACATATTTGTACTGCTGCTGTACGATGACCGTACAGCGGTCGTGCAAATTTGCATGACAGCCGCAAGGCTGTTGTAAGAATTCGCACATAATTCATGCGACCCTGCGACACACAAGATTTTGCAAGGTTGCCGCATGAATGTCTTAAGATGTCTGCATTCATCATACAAATCAGCCCCGAGGGTATAAATGCAATAGCAAGGACAAACACCCGTCAGTGTTTCAGCATAACTAGTAGCAATCACATCTCTTCGTGATGGCTATCCTTCCACAGCGCATTGCCGTACTAAGAAGAATGCCTGTCATAAAGAATGAGCGTCATGAAGCAATTTTGGCACTGGCTCCCTGCTGGCAGCAGCTGCATGGTCCTTTCCCTTTCCCTTGAATTTATGCTATGCTGGCATGATGTTGTCCCACTGAAACCTTGACAGTGTGTGCTTGGTGGTCTGGACGGGTTTGACTAATACGGGAAGGATGTCGCACAGCAGCCGCGGCTGTTGTACGTTTTACGGTAGCCTTGCAAAAAATGCAATGTAACTTTACTGTGCGCGACTGACTTGCGGCTTTCACAAGACAAATGCAATAACTGATTGACAGCCGTCCCAGCCCAACAACGTGTGAAATCCTACGTCAGTTGTGCGGGCGTTTCGAGGCTCTTGCAGCAGCCTTTCCACCCCACTAAAATTGCTCAAAATTTGAAAAGAATATATGCATGTCGAAAATTCTGTCTGGGACGTTGCGACCCTGCGAATTTGTACGACTATCTTGAGGCTGCCGCAAGGAAAAGGTGTTAGGGCGTCGCAAGGTTGATGTGAAAAAGGCTTAAAGCTTGCACTAAATTCTTCAAAATACAAAGGTACCACTTTCCACGTGTCTAGTGACATGCAAAAGTACTAAAAGTGATAGAACTTACCATTTTAGCGTCTGGGTGACGTGTATTAAATTCTTCAAGTGACAGAGCCATAGACTCAGACTGGCTTGCTCAGCCCTAAACAAAAACTGGACATGAAGTCCTGTGTTCGGAGGAAGTTTCTCCCCACAGTCCACACAACTCATATATTCTGAAAATATATAAAAGAGATATTTGAAAAGGTACATATTAAAAGACAGTAGCGATTAGAGATCAGGCACATCAGCCTTCCCGTCCGTACATTATGCTGTTCACACTGACAATATAAATTCTGAAGGAAGATGAATCACAGAAACGTAAAGTATAAAGTATGTTTAGTTTTCGGGGGGGAGGGGGGAGGGGGGCGGTGTTCGTATATTCCTTGCTGCCAAAGCATTTCATTACTGTTCGTGGAGTAATTATGCTAGTTTCTTTGGTGTAGTCATTGCTTTCAAAGGAGTAACATTTCAGGACATATTAATATATATTAAATGTAATGCCTTAGCAGTTTTTGCAATAATAGCGATGTGATACGTTGCATTCATGCATTAATATTTGCGCATGGAAAACGTAACGTATAGATCTGTGCTTTTTACTAATAGAGGGATCAAACATAGTTTTCCATGCATTAACATCTGCTTGAGAAGGAGTGTGGAGACCGAGATAAAAGTAAAGGGTTTAAACTAAACTTCTTCCAGGGTAATATGCAAATATTAATGCATGAAGACATGTTGCATCGTTATTACTGCATAAAAACTGTCAAGGCTTCTAAGACAAACAATACAAACAAAAAAGGTACAAAGGAATTGGAGCCGCGACACGACAAAACCAACAATAAGGTTGTGCGCCCAGCTCAGACTCAGACCAGCCTGGGCATCCGCCCAGTCTGATCAGAGTCTCGCTGTCCGCATGGTGGTAGCTTAGACTCTTAACTACCCTTTGAGCATTAAACGAATAGTCTATTAAAACTTGGCGGATGGCCAGACTGATCTGAGTCTGTGCTGTGCGCACAACCACATTGTTGGTTTTCTCGTGTCGCGGTTCATTTATTTATGAGCGTAAAAACGCAACAGCACTATAAAAATCTATATTTTCAGGACGAGAACCAACTGGTGTCATTTTTGACATCAGTTTCTTGAACGTTATCTTCACGTCTGTACTGCAATGACAACATATTTAGCAGCAAACCCGGGCCACGTGACCCATACTGTGTATAATATAAACGTATTCATACCAAATTCAGTGCGACAGACGCGCATTTCTGAATTTAACATCTTTAGTGTCGCTAAACCCCATAAGTTTGAAAGAAAAGATTTGATGGCAGGTCTCGACAGGCAAAGAGCATCCCTCTCCGAGCCACATATACTGTCGTATTACGCGGGACACATCAGGTAAGATACGCCCACCTATCAACCCGCGAGCGCAGGCGTCCCCCATCGAGCCACCTCAACCCCTGCGTCTCGAGAAAGGCGACAGACAAGGACATCAGGAAAGAGATGTCCGATGCAGCAAGAACCCGCAAAAAGCCAAAACAAATCAAAATAATGGAAGCCAAACTCCGCTAAGATTCATGTCGCTATGACAAGTCAGTCTTAGTTTTAGAATAATTTAGAAATTTTACCAGATATATATCAAATTGAATAAAGTATTTAAACCAGTATTTAAGTTGTGGCCCAAATGCCTGAGAACCAGAATCAACACTAAAACACTGCCTAACGCCAAACTGAAACCCATGCGAATTCCCTTATGTAAAACTGTGGTTTCTACCGATTAAAAATTATAGCTGTTTATAGCATGCAATGGTTGATGTTAAAATGATGTTGCACTTACTGACGTTATGTCTTGATGTTTGCATTTCAATTCCGGTATATTGTTGCTATGTCATACTTATATGCACATGCAGGTTAAGAAGGATATCTATATTATCGACAACGGATTAATATGATAAACGCCTAACCATGATAAATACTTTAATAGTTTAATCACTGACTTTACATTTTATATTACTTAAATCCCTTTAAGTGCTGTGTATTTATATAATCACCGCCCACAACTTTTTTTCCGCTGAGTGGTTGGATGACTTCCGATTTTACGTCCTTTTTAACAGTGTTTCAGTAATATCAGGACATGACAGGCTGTGTGCAATGGAACCCCATTCACGGTTCGCCTCAATCGAGGCTCGAACCCAGGACCGCTAGATCAGCAGGCCAGCCTTTAACCCACTGAGCTACCGGGACTCCTCTTTTTCTCCAAAGCAGAACAATTACTTAGCTGATCAGCGTGCTTGCATTTATTTCCTTTTTTCGCATTACGGATATCCAGAATTCGAATTAGTGATATATGCAATCAAATTGATGAACTGAATTAAAGGTATCGTGATATTCCTGATTCGAATTATGGCTATTCCTGATTCGAACAATGGGCTGAATTATAAAAATCCCTTATTCGAATTATGGATATCTATAAATCAAATAATTAATACATGTATCTACAAAAAGGGAATAAATAGTAAAATGGAACCCCATAGTTAGAAAGGTGTTTTTCAATGTATGGATGGATGGGTGACTTGCGATTTTACGTCCTTTTCAACAGTATTCCAATCATATCAGGACGATGGGAGGGTGATAATGAAAGGTTGTGTGCAATGAAACCCCGTTTACGGTTAGAAAGATTTAAGTAATGCATGTCTGTAAAGACGCAATTTATTTAGCACAGGCATGCACAATTCATTTCTGCGATTATAGTTAAGCAGAGCTGTAGATAAGAGGGAGTATTTGATGATAGTTGAGGGATAATTTTTCTTATTTCTCATTGAAACAATATGTTGTGACCACTCATCGAGACCTTCTCGCCGAGACGGTTCAGCTGAGGCGTCACAACATACTTTTCTCAGCAGAATTAACAAAAATTATCCTTTATTATCACCTAATACTCCCGCTTATCTATAGCTTTGGATTTTTTTTTTCATATTACAATACCCTAAAGAACGATAGCGATTCATACAAATATTGTAAATCATAATCGCTGACACTTACTGTATTGTCAGTTTTCTGACAGGTAAATATTCTTGAAATTGATTTCAGCTGAATAAATATTAATTTAAGAAAGGACACGAAAAAGCAATTTAGACTAAGTTAAAATGAACAAAAAGCGCATATTTTAAGGGTTCTCCTTATTTCAAAGCGTTAACAATAAACGAGTTAATTGCGCTAGCAATCAGCTTCTCTCCACAAAAGTAAATATGGTTTCTGGGGAAAACTGCTAAACCATATCACTTACTGAAATCCTACGAGTATAATATCACGAATCTTGATAACTATTGTCAAATTTTCTTTAAACTTCTTTAATGTGTGTCCATCCGGCAACTGAACACCATGCTGATATAAGCACTGACACGTTTAACTCAAGTCAGAAATGAAACACCTGGGGCCGTATTCATAAAACGACTTAAGTGGTTGCTATGGTGTTGCTAAGGCTAAATTTCTTAGAAGGAGATTCCCTACAACTATGAAATTTGCTCTGGAGGAACAGTCTTAGAAAGACTGTTCCTCCAGACCAAATTTCATAGTTGTAGGGAATCTCCTTTATAGATATTTTGCCTTAGCAACCGCATAGCAACGACTTAAGTGGCTTTATGAATACGGCCCCAGGCATGAAATTCATAATTAATCTAACTGGCCGGTAAAAATCTGCTGCAATTCCATGGTTGTTGAAAAGACAAAATTCGCCTCTTTTGCTGAAAGAATACCTTTATTTCGAAAAAATAATCTAAATAATGACTGTTTACCTTCAGCCAAACGTTCAACAGCCGAAATTAAAACTCAAAGTGGTCAAAAATCATATAAACATTGGCAGTAAAATATTCGTAGATTTTACGGTAGAATAACTGTTAACCAGCTGGCACTTCTTTGTCCGTTATTTTTACGGAAGCCCTAAAAGTTTTGGCATATAAGGGTATTTTCGAGAGCGGCCATATCGTGACTTCCAACAATGTTCTACAGGCAGATGCCCGTACAAATAACGGTAAATGAAATGGCAGCCAGATGCCAGGTATTTTGTCATAAAATCTACGGACTTTTTTGCAGTGTAGATACACAAACAATAACCCGAAAACAGGTTCATCAGGTGCTCGCGAGTAGTAAGCATCACTTGCCTATTTAAATACAACCGCCATATCATCAATTATCAGATTGAGAACTGGAAAAAATCCTTTATCATACTCCATAATTACTGGGGCTCGGAGAGGGGTGTCTGTTGCGAACCGAGACCTGCTCATCACCTTTTGGGGTTAAGCGACACTGGTCTTCGCGGATGCCCAGTCTGATCGGAGTCTTCGCTGTGCGCTTTGCGGGTAGCTATGTGCCCAACCTACCTACATACCGACAGCAAAGACTCTGACCAGACTGGGCGGATTCGCTAAGTGCACATGCCACTTCGTTGGTTTTCTCGTATCGCAGCTCATCTTTAAATTCAAACTATATCTCAAAACTGCTACTGTCAATCCTCGAGGCATACTGCTAGCTGTCTGGTGAAAGATTTTTTATCATTTCAGAAAATGGTCAGGCAATACTGCATTAACCGTACAGGTGTCACTGGACACAGTCTCGAAAACAGTATTCTAATGTTTTAAGCCCTACGTCACAGCAAAGGCTTCCCGAAACATTCTAGACAGCATGGTAAAGAATCTTCTGCGCGCGCTGTTTTATTTATTTTTTTTTTTTTTTAATTATAGGTCAGTTTTGAAATTTAGAGTCCTATTTCGTCACGAGTCACCTGCCCGATGTATTGCCTGTGGTTGAAATCTGAAACATCTTGAGATGTTTGGCATTATAACATACCATCTCACATGTTCTTTCATCAAGACATATTGCAGCTGTATCTTCAGGCAGAAAATTTTTTTACTTTAAAGATACGCCGCAAAATACTGTGCACCTGATATGCATACAGAGATTTTTAACTATCCCGCACTGTGAAAAAATACCAGTAATCGAACGGAAGTCATCTACAAGCATCTAGCCAGCTGCCTTTGAGAGCATTCTTGCTGACTGTCAGCATTGTTTCCGAAGTCAGAGGTCTTGCGAAACCCAACTTGTTCAGTTCTACCACGATTTAGTAAGCAACCTGGATGGTGCCCTAAATCATGACCACAAACGCTGCAGACTGATGTAATTATTGTGGATTTCGCAAAGACCTTTGACAAGGTACCACACAGGAGGCTTTGAGAGACCGCAATATTCACAGAGCGTATTTTTCACACGTGTGTGATGAACACGGTCGTATTCTTCACATTTTGCCAATGTGACAAATGCGTTCGGAATTTGAAGCGATTTTTAATAGAAACGCATTTTTCGCACATACGGCAAGGGAAGTTTGAGAATGAATGATTAGTTATCCTGTTCTAACTACAACTATGAGTTTGAGCTTTAACTGCGCTGAGCCTTCGGCTCTAGGATAGTTTATAAAAAAGCGATTTCTGTCAGGTCAGCTCCTTTATGTCTACGTACCATGAGTGTTGTCTAAGTCAAACTCTGGTCGAACCGGATATCATCGACTATTAACTCTGGTCCAACTGGATGTCACTACTACATGTAAATAGTGATGATATCCAATTCGACCAGAGTTTGACTCAGACATGATATCCAATTCGACCAGAATTTGACTTTGTTTGGGTCTAGATATGATGTGGAGTGCATTCAAGAATCCGGGGAAAAGGATTTGAAATTAATTCTTAATTACTTCCCATAATTTAATGCATAGTTCCTCCTCACTGGTGAAAACATAACTGTACTCCCAGTTTCGAAATAATTTGAGAGAAATATTGATTTTGGCTTGTCAGTTCTTCCGTCCTTTCGTCGCGCTCATAACTGATGAACCATGCATACTAAGGTTGTGATTTTTTTATATATGCTATATGAGTTGCTAATTAAAAATAGCTAGCCACATATTCTTTATCTTTTCCGGCGGACTATGTAATTGTGAAGTTATGCTAGAGAATAAAATGCAACATTGTCAACAAATTGCGGGAAAGGTATCTAAACTAGGCATTTGTAATCCAGGTATTTCTTAAAGCTCAGTTGTAGATTGTTAGGCTCTTTTCGTAAAGGTTTGACTGAACAATGCCTTATTGTCGACTTTGGCAGTTTCCAACGTTTTCTGCGTGTTGTCTGATGATGCTTTATATTTGTATCGCATTTTCCTAAAACTACCCTTTAAAGTTAATAAGAGGAAACGATTTGTGACGGACAGACAGGCAGACAACTATGGTAAAACGATATGTCTCCCGTCCCATTTCTACCCAGACATAGATTTCCCCATGGAACCATACACCAACATGCAAGTGAATACTAAATACCAATGCCTAATGGCACCGCTCAACAGTTAGTACTAGAACCTGTGCATTACAGCCTACGTCATCAGAATACATGAACAAGGTAAAGGTTTTCCATAGTCTTGTGGCCATAGGGACAGTGGTTAGGCACAGGTTATGAAAGTGGGAGCCTATGGCTCTCCTTTCGTAGGCTTTAACCTTCGCTGATTCGAAACAAGTACCCATTTACTGCTTGGCTGACAAAGTCAGTTTTTCAGTCGTTGACCAGGCTGGCTACTCGAACCTGCGACCTCCTGCGCAAAAGAGCAATGCAGATTTCTTGTCTTTTTTGTATACTGTACTGTCTTGCCGTCCACTATTATGGTTATAAACATGTTAAAATGTGAAAAATGCGTTTTTGCGATTTTTTGTCATATTTTTGAGGTGTTGCATGCAATTGGAAAATTACGTTTTCGTGGTACATATTAAACGCAAATTTCACAGATATGTGAAAAATGCGTTTGAAGTATGTGAAAAATGCGACCGGATTCGTCACACATGTGAAAAATGCGTTCTGTGAATATTGCGGTCTCACATTGCTATTGTACAAATTAGATTATTACGGGATTAGATGATCTACTCAAAAGTTGATCGCTTCATGGCTCTTTGAGCGCTCTCGTAAAGTGGTTTTAGATGGCCAAGCCTCAGATCCAGTACCGGTTCTATCGGGTGTCCCTCAAGAATCGGTCTTAGGTCCGGCCCTGTTTCTTTTTTTCATTAACGATCTTCCAGACAACATCAGGTCATCTGTTCGTCTTTTTGCTAATGATTGTGTTTTGTATAGGAATATCTTCTCATGGACTGCCAGATCTTGCAAGATGACCTGAACAGCCTCGCACAATGGGAGACCGATTGGCAAATGAAATTTAATGTTGCCAAATGTCATTCTATGAGGGTGACTCGGCACCTCCCTAGCAAGCAAATACACTTTAATTACTCTCTCCATCAGCTGTTAAAGATTGGAACAGGTTCAGTCCGCCAAGTATCTCGGTATAACGATTACAGACAATTTGGATTGGGGTCAACATATTTCAGAAATATCAAGTAAGGCAACTAAAACAATGGGATTTCTTCGGCGCAATTTGGCACTGGCACCTAGGCAAACTAAGGAAGCTGCATACAAAACATTGGTTCGCCCTCAACTAGAGAATGCAGCACGTATTTGGCATCCCTATCATAAAACTCAGATTCAGCAGGCAGAGAAGGTGCAGAGAACAGCTGCCAGGTGGACGTGCAGGCGATGGCGGAACACAAGTAGTGTCGACGATATGCTGGACGAGCTTGAGTGGCCATCCCTGGAGGCCCGCCGGGAGCAGTCTTCCTTAACCTTCTTTTACAAGATTCATTCTGATACTGTATCCCTTGAGAAGGATAAGTACTTGACCCCAACATCAAAGTTGAGAAGGACTAGGGCATCCCATGACTCACAATACACTAGATACTTTGCATATAGTGATGCCCTGAAAAATTTATTTTTCCACAGGACTATTCGTGGAATAGTCTTTCCTCTTCGCCAAAACCGCTGAGGATTTTAAGGCCCTTATTTAGATTATCGGTCCAGAGGCATCTGCTTCTTGTAAATAGTTTTAATGGCCCACCCCGAAAGTTTGTCGACGATATGCTGGACCAGCTTGAGTGGCCATCCCTGGAGGCCCGCCGGGAGCAGTCTTCCTTAACCTTCTTTTACAAGATTCATTCTGATACTGTATCCCTTGAGAAGGATAAGTACTTGACCCCAACATCAAAGTTGAGAAGGACTAGGGCATCCCATGACTCACAATACACTAGATACTTTGCATATAGTGATGCCCTGAAAAATTTATTTTTCCACAGGACTATTCGTGGAATAGTCTTTCCTCTTCGCCAAAACCGCTGAGGATTTTAAGGCCCTTATTTAGATTATCGGTCCAGAGGCATCTGCTTCTTGTAAATAGTTTTAATGGCCCACCCCGAAAGTTTGTTTTCCCTTGAGCTAAATTCTAAATTTAGCCACCCACCACATCTGAGGTAATGATCAGAAAATCGAGAGATACAGTAGGTGGACGAAAGTATTCGTCACAAAGTGACGTCCCCGTTTAAATTAATGCATTTCCATAATTTTTAAAAAAGAATACTGTCGCTAAGTTTTTAAAGACAGTGTAATGAAACTTGCAGGGATAAAAAGCGAATTGAAAACAGCAATATAAAATGAAATATTAAGATGATTCTATGTTTAATGTAGGAGTTTCACGTGATTGAATTGAACGTAAAAAATTTAAAACCTTGGTCCCCATTGACGTTCATGTTAACGTCATCGAAAAATGGAAGTTTTTGCTTTGCCTTCATTTAAAACTAGTGGTACAAGAGAATAGCAAAATAATGGAATTTCTTTTAATGCTTGTTTATTGCGTAAATTATTTTGCATGTACATGGTGAAAACAGTGTAGTGATTACTGTCGTAATTTTGTGATAATAATTTTTACAAAATTTGTGTATATACATTGATTTAAACGGCAACGTCACTTTGTGACGAATACTTCTGTCCACCTACTTTGCGCGTTGAGAACACACGGACTGAAATACGACCAGCGGGAAAGCATAATTCCCGATCACATAGATGTCACAGGTGACACTATGATAATAAAATTGGTATCTTTTTGTATCTTTGTTACCAAAGGACCGTTCCGAGCTACATACATAATGTCATTCAAATGTCACCAGATAGTGAATAGCTGGCCAATCAATGCAAAGACAACTTAGCATGCGCAAAAGTCCCACAAACAAAATCGCACATGTTGAGTGTCTCACAAATAGTCCTAGAGTTTTACCGAACAGTCAATGAAGGGCTGCATACCAGTTTAACGTAGGCGTGACTTCGGAACGGTGAATTTCACCGTCCGTTTTCTATAATGATTAGTATATGCCAATATAGATATTTTCCAAATACTCCTGCACTGACCTTTTCTGTCTGAAATCTGATGTTTCAAAAATCTGGTTACCCATAAGAATTAGCATCTTAGCTCAAACCGCTAACGGGCTCTTGAATTTGAACTTTAAACATAAAATGTCCCAAAACTAACTAATACACACAGTATTTGTAATCAAACCATAATGAATCTTTTTAAAATGTAAGCAGACATTGTACAGATTCTGCTAATGTAGGTACTTTTCACACAAGATTCTGAGGGTGAAGATCTCTTCTGTGGTGCTCTTTCTAGAGCAACGAAATTGCACTCCGGGTATTGTTTTTTTCATTTTGTCTTTTTCTGAAATTAGGCATTTCCACCTACTTTGGATAAATATGTATGGAGGTAATACGGAAAACCTAGAAAATGCCCGGCATACTTTGCCTTGACTGCCGATTTCAAAAATTTAGTGAAACCCCTTAATGTTCTAAACTTTTATGAAAAACAGAAAGCAGAGAATCATCGTAAATGGTATTTCATCAGAGTGGAGAAGTGTTACTTCTGGGATACCCCCAAAGAAGCGTTTAGTTCTAATTTTATTCTTGATTTTCATAAATAACTGGCCAAAAGCAATTCAGCGTTTGGTGAAACTTTTCGCTGATGATGCCAAATTGTACCAAATTATAATAAGCAACCAAGAAACAGATGATTTGCAAAGTGATATTGGCAGTTCTAAAGATTGGTCAGATATATAGAAAATGCTCTTCAATATGAAAAGAAAATGTAAACATCTGCATTTGAGCCCAGTTAAAACAGACAGTAGATATCACATGCCCTTAGATTCAGGAAATGTGCAAAATGATGTGGAGGAGGAGAGAGATCTAAGGTAGTTACATGGCCGTCGGAGCAGGGACGGCAGGGGAAGCGACCGCCGCCCCAATATTTTCGGCAAGTATTTGATTCTACTTAGCTTAAGTATGAAAGAAGGAAGAAAAATAAAGGAAAGGGACACTTTCACACCTCACACATACCAATTTTGCCAAGCAACAACAGGTATGATGCTATTTTACGCTTTAAAAGTTGCCTACAGGTGTTAAGGACTAACAATGAAAGATGTAAACGGGTGTTAAAGAAGACACACTTTCGCACCCGATCATCACATTGTGATTTTAAGAAAATCTATGGCATACTGTTCACAAGTCGGATGTCAAGACCAATACAATTAACTCATGTGAAAATATATCTTACAACATGTGCTAATAGGGGTCATGCAGATCAACCTGCACGTCTGTGCACCCTGACCAGACTTCCCGTTTCGCTTATACCATGTTAAATCCTGGAGCACCTTAATTGTGAAAAGTGAGGGCGCTGGTCAGTCTGATCTTATACGCAGATTGATTTTAATATTATCAATACTCAAATGATAAGATACCTTTTCACACGACGCCACCCAATCGTACTGCATGAAACAATGAATCTGTTCAAACATATACAATATACTCAGATTCTTCATTTACTTTCGAGCTAGCCCACTTATATTCTAAGTGTATCCAGCCATGAGATCGCGGATTCGAATCCCAGTCACGACGGATTAATTTTCACAGACTTCTGACAGCAATGATACCAGACTGGCCCAGTGTTGCGTTTTATATTGCCTGGAAGGCAGTTATTGAGGCAGTGGCCACAAGGGCTACGGCGGACACTCTGGCAATCTGAGCACTAACATTCTGCTTAGCACAGCTTTAATGGTCCAGGACGTGTAGTCAAACGGACAACCAGGCAAACTAAGCCTGTCAACACCAAGTTTTTAGAATTTGGATACAAATTTTATGCTGTTGACATTCACAGGTTTACCTAAAGAGGGTGGCTTTACTACTATTATGGGTTTACTTTTTCTTCTTCGTCTTCAAAAAAAAAAAAGATCAAGCAACTGAGAAGTTTAATTATCCCTGGGTGGTTGCTTAGTCCCGGTAGGCGGTGATTTTTTCTGACAATCGTCAACGATTTTTTTCTGACAATTTATGTCTCATAAGGGTGACCGAGCAATAATGCAAGTAAACAAACTTATTTTCAATACTTTCTTAGGATCTTTCGCAATCAGGCTGTTTACTTGAGCATTCTATAGGCGTATTTTGTCGTTTGTTATATTTTTCTTTGTGAAATAGCCTCGGCAAACCAAGGACAAAATTACTGCAAATGTCAAGGATTTTTTCCTACAACGGCTTTGGTGTCCCGGATTTTTTCCTACAGTGTCCCGGATTTTTTCCTACAACTTATACTGCATTTCAGAGTCTAAAACTAGCAGCATAGTCACAGCAATTAAATTTTTTTCAGTGTGGGTGCCAATTTTACTTCACTGAATGAACATCAAAAGCATTTCTATCATGTATGCCTTATCGTGATGATGAAATCGAAAATATGGACCCTTTATAGAAGCAAAGGATACGTAAAAGACATAGCATCAGAAGTCTTTGTTTACTTGAGTCCTCTTTTCTAGTGCAGACTCAATTTGCATAGTCTGCTTTTTTCATTCTCTCTGACCATTTCTTGCTTCCAAAAACTCTAACATTTCAAATCTTATTTATCTTCACAGGATGCTGGAGATGTTGTGCGGCGGCCATTAAGTCTCCCCGTACCCCATCATAGTGCAGATTATATAATTTCTGGTTCTTCCGAATCAATGATTTCATTTCGAGTCATTCTGAAATTAGAGTAGCCCAGCTGCTGCTAGGGGGCATGGCTGGAATTACACGTTTTATTGAAACTTCACTGAAACTGGTGTGCCGTGTGACGGCCCTTAATCGTCCCTAGGTATTCAATCATAGTGTAGACTATAAATTCTGGTCCTTTGGAATCAGTTATTTCATTTCGACTCATTTTAATAATACAGTAGCCGCTGCTAGGGGCATGGTCGGAAATGCACATTAATGACTGGTCATGATCAGCCGCAGTTAAACCGAGTCTGCTATTTTACTTTCTTTGGTTTTTTCCTTGCTGTCAAAGGATCTGACTTTTCAGAACTTTTTCTGTTAAAGTTTTGCAGTGCTGTATACAAAACTGTACAGGCCCTCAAGAGAAACACTGGCTGGATGGATGGATGACTTGCAATTTTGCGTCCTTTTTAACAATATTTCAGTCATATCAAGATAATGGGAGGACGATAATGAAAGGCTGTGTGCAATGGAACCCTGTTTACGTCTGAAAAGATTCTCACCTCAAGCGGGGATCGAACTCGGGACCGCTAGATCAGCAAGTCAGCGTTTAACCCACTGAGTAACAGGGCTCCAACACCGGCTAGACATATGCACTGCTTTCAGAATTATCAAGCCTAACATAAACTAGGCTATAGTGAGGAACAGGTAGCTGTTGTACACTAAGGACAGTACAAATGGAAAGATTGGTGCTATGGACACACACATACACACACACACACACACACATGCACACACGCACAATTTTGAAGAAAATATATAAATCTTCTACGCTGCCTAAGCGAGAAAAACACCCTAGCCGCGGCGGAACTCGAGTCTTCAACCTTCTCGGTACTACTGAGTAAAAAGATAGGCAATGATCAGGACTGCCCTGCTAACTGAGCTTTGTTGGCATTGGATGACCATGTGGCCACGTCGTTCAGTTGGTAGAGTTTGTACAGCAGTATCGCCTGCATTGGGAATGCCACTGAATATTGTTTTAATCTCAGCTCTTTACTACATGTTATTTCATTGTAAATTTTTATATATGGAGCAATAGAATGTTCTGTATATGATGAAAAGGCTGGTCTTTTAATGACCAACAAGTATTTTGTCTTCCATTTGTGCACCACAATTAAAGTTTGAGACATGCTTAACTCTTGCTATTCAATCTATGCGCAATAAAGTATCATATTGACTACTCATTTTGTAGTTTGCTTTGTCAGAAAAAATCAGGCGCTTAAAATCTATTGTAGGAGTAAATCCGGGACTTGTAGGAAAAAATCCGGGACTAATGAAAAATTAAAATCTGCTTACAGACCCATTTATGTTATTGTAAAGTGTCAAAAAGTAATATAATATGTTTTCCAACACCGATTTATGATTTATGATTAAAAATAGCTTTTCCCTATGGTAAACTTCGAAGACATAGACAGAGCGGACGGTTCAAGATGTACCCTAAATGAAAATTTCCGGGTTTAATTTATCTGTTGACAATGTTAAACACTTGTATTGTATCTAATCTGCCTAAGATCTACCAGGAATACGCTTAAGATTTGTAAATTAATGGTTTAATTGACAAAACTCATTATTTTGTCGCAGCAGTAAATCGTTGACGATTGTCAGAAAAATCACCGCCTACCGGGACTAAGCAACCACCCGGTGATTATGAGGAGTGCCATAAAAACTGAAAGCAACATCATGTCATTGCTATGACGTGATGCTACATCAAAATTCACACGTCGATTTTTACTTTGGAAGGTTGGTTTTTACTTTGGTGGGGAGGGGGGGGGGGGAAGGTATTTAAAAATCCGCCTCCCCAATGTCAATATCGTTCCGACACCCTGAGTTATGGATTCTAAATTAAAATTTTAGACAACACATATATATCAATGTGACAACAGCAAATAGGAATTTAGGCAATCTATTTAGAAAATACACACACCTGAGTCAAGAAATGTTTCTGAACCTGTATAAGTCAATGGTCAGGCCACATTTTTAGTATGCTTCAGTAATATGGTCACCTCTCTACAAGACGGATTAAATAACAATTGAAAGCGACACAATTAGTTCCCTCATTAAAATGACTATCATACTCGGAAAAATTAAGGTGTTTGTTGGGGCTTCGAACATAGGAATACAGGTGTAAAAGAGCTGATGTCATGGACAGTACTGATCTTGTAAACAAGGAAAAACTGTTCCAAATGGCTATATATCAACCTTGAAGAAGACTCCCTTTTAAGTTGTTCATGAGCAAGCAAGGATGAATATGTGCACAAATTCATTCAGTCAGAGTGTAAGAATAAATGACAATTGGAAGCGAAACGTAACGTCAGAGTATGGGGACTAACTATGTGAGAAAAGGTCTTCTTCTTCTTATTCATCAATATACTGCCATTATTCTGCTGGCTATGGTCACGTGTGATGTATACTCTTCTTTGTACTTCCCTCTATGTGCTTTTACACTTTATGTAGAATAATTTGCCCATGTAACCACCCAGTGATTATGAGCAAGGCTGAATATGTGCACAAATTCATATGTGCACAAATATAGCAATATATGAATATAGCAATGACATGATGTTGCTTTCAGTTTTTATGACACTCATAATCACTGGGTGGTTGCTTTCGTATTTCCGTATCTGGCCTTGTGGCACGAATCTTCTCAGTGTGATGATAGACCTCTCAACTGTGTATTCAGATGCCTCGAATGTAGCTTACTCAAATGTACTTAGATAAGATAGTGGTTTGATACGGTTTACGGATGGTTGCCACGAACAACGGATTTGTTCATGAGGCGACTTGTTTTGCTTATGAATTCTCCAAGCTCTCTTAATATGGTTTCTCTCCAGTTGTAGTAATTGGTATCATCGTCATAGCCGAGAAGTAGGTTCAAGTCAAGAGAAGTAATGCCGAGCAGCTTATGAAGGTTTCTATACATATATTGACGTTCAGTTTCATACACATCACATTCAAGAAGGAAGTGCTGAACAGTGGGTACTGTAAATTGAAAGAATACCTAAATAAAGTTGGGATATCTGATAGCCCAACATGTGAATGTGGAGCTATAGAAGATGTGCAACATTTTCTTTTTGAATGCCCAAACTATAGTGTGCCAAGGGAGACATTGAGACAATCTCTGCTCCTAAGCTGTGGTATTGCAGACTTTGGCACGGAAATACTTCTATCAGTAACAGATGATGAAGATTTAAAAGACATACGTCCACTGATATGGGATCAGCTGGACATATACATTTCCCAAACAAAGAGGTTTTAGTGCAGAATTGGGCTGTATTGAATGGAGAAAATACTTCATACTCATGTCATTAATCTTGTTAGATTACATGTGTTTGGTTGACTTTATTCTGGCCGGTGGGAGGCACAAACGCATCTAACCGAGGAATGAAGCAACAATCGTAGGATGATTATTTTACAGTCATTTGGACATGATAGCCTAACTGTAAAAAAATAAACAATTCACCATGACGTTGTTGCTCTTCCCTGTGAGTGTGGACTGTCCGTACAGCGGGAAGGGCGGCAGCGTTGTTGCTGGAGCATGAGGTTGTGTTATTCCAACCAAGGTTGCTTGCAACATTTAAATTCTAAGAACAGTGCTCCAGATAAATTTTTTTTCAATCAGTACCGTACTGGTCAAAATTTTCTTGGATCAGTATCCACGATTTTGCTTCAGTATTTGCACTGAACCGACAGATGTAACATGAAAACAAATTTAATTTTAACAGTATTTCAGTGGTACTCCCTGGCTTGACTTTGCCCTGTAAAATACTACTTCTGCTTTCACTGTGTGGAAACATACTCTTTCTTAAACCAAAAAACGCCAAAATCAAAATCTGATTTATTAAACAATTATATCACGACTCAACCTCCTTCTGACTGCTTCACAAAATGTTAATATAAAACTGAAACTGATTTACAAATTGTGGTTGATGTTGCCAGAAGGAAGTGAACAGGTCATTAAGCAAATTGTAATAACCGGTGTGCCCAAACATGATCAAGAATGAGTTTGCTTGGTACCTGTCTCAGCAGATACTTCAAGATGTTCCAAACATGTTCTATGCCTCATGTGTTTGCGTTAAAAATTTCAATTTTTCCAGTGCTAATATAAGCACGAACTGGGTTCATGCGAATCACATTTGGATTTGAACTGCAATTTTCTACCTACCACAATGTTTTTAACCTTTTCTACATGCAGTCATACATGTAACCGCACCTGAGATAACAGCATTTATTATCTCATAGACGCATCTACGATTTTCGGTTGATTTGTCAGTAGGCCTAAAAAACCGCAGGATAGAGGCCTGCTTGTCCTGTTGAGAGCTCGAAGCCATGCTTTCCTACTTTCAGTTTGAAGCGACTGGTTTACAGTCCATCTATTTTCCACACATTAGAAAGACTAATTCAGAAGGAAATATTTAGGATCAGTCAGCTTCTCGGTGAGTGCGACGCATAAGGCAGCTCAGTCTACTTGATGATATTATAATGCAAGCGTCTGTGGGAACTTGTCCAGGTGGTACGGATTACCGGAAAAAATGATCCGTAACGGCTTGAAAGTGTCCGTACCGGGTACCGATAAAATTTCCAATAGCTCCGTATCGGCCAAAAATGATCCGTAATATACGGTGATACGGACGCTATCTGGAGCACTGTAAGAATGTAAGGTCTGTGGTTGGCCATAACCATTGATTATAGGCATGAAACCAATTGCGATTCAATGCTGTCAACGTAAGGTTGGGCCTGCGAAGAGCTTTTTGGTTCTCATCATTCACGGGTATCACAGACTTTACTCTCACTTATAGGAAAAGCAAATTCATCTGATTGAGGAATATGAATGCGTATCATGTTTGCTCCATGTTGAATAAAAGCTTGTTGATTTTCATGAAATATATTAGAAGTGGCTGTTTCGGCTACACTTGATATATTGGTATGATGTACAAGTTTCCATGTTGAAAAATCCATCTTTTTTACATTGTATGAGTGTGCCATGTTATGTTTATTTTTTTATTTTGTCATGTTTTGCCAATCTTAATGCAATGTGCTGAGTAATGGTCGTACCGGCCACACTTAGGATTTTGATATGGATGGTTTCATGTTGTTAAGGGAAAACTGAGTACTCCAGACGAATAAATGGGCCCTTACAGCAAATTTCATATAAATGTGTATAAAAATTGAAATATTCGGGCTATTCTTTACAGGATTTATATGCATGCTTATGCATGGTTTATTATCTGTGACTAAATTAATATATATGCGTTCTATTACAGGATTATACTGTGAGTCATTAATTTGACTTTACTTATAGTAGTTTATACAAGTGAGACAGCACGGCTAATTATGGCCTTGAAACAAACCAAACCAAACCGAACAGATTCAATTGCACCACATTCACATTCTGGGTTGTCTACTTGATTTACTTTATGCCTATACTCATTTAAGGAATTGTATCCAGTTCTAAGACTAAGGATGACAGCAGATAATTCCTTTGATGCTTAGAAAAGGAGAAAATTGACAGTTGACTTATCACACACCTTACAGCTGAGAAACTCCTCTCTACGTTATTACATGATGTAATTCAACTGATTCAACAGCTTCAGCATAGTCAGATTTTATGTCTTAACCTCGTTGTAACCTGTAATTTGACTTACCATCTCTCGATCGACTGACTTTTGGTACAAACTATTGTTAGAGTCGTTCCTGCTTCTTCTTTACAGGAAAGAGTCAGTGTAACTAAGGTAACTGCTACTTCCGCTAGACTGGCTGACCTTATATCACTGCGGAAATGACTATTTCTAACCCGATTCGAGTTCCCTTCGATTAAACATTCTATAATTTTAGTACTATTTTCAAAAAGCAAAATTACACATAGACTACTTTACCAACTATGATAGAATAGAAACTTTTACACAAAAAATAACACCAAATTAATTTATTAATGGAAGTGTTCGTTTAGCTCTCTGAGAGCGGTGCGTAAAGTTAATGACACCGGTCCACTGAAACACCGCAAACCCACCACAAACCACCCCAAAAATTAGTAAAAACCACATCTACAACTATTCATTGTCTATTTGAATGTTTATTGATATTTTTGTGCTAATAACGACCAATTTAGCGTATTAAGAATCTTTAAATCTTGGATATTTTGTATTTTTGTTTTTCTTAGATGTCTATGACCTTACATAGGCAAACTGTGGAAATATCCACACTTTTCAGGATTATAAAACAACAATTCTATTATTTCTAGTTGATCAAGATAATAATGATGATAATAATAATAATAATTAATTTATCTTGATAATATTAACAGCAAAGCCCGTTGAGGTAAGGTTTGGGTTGGTATAAGAGGCCTTTTCGGTGCTGTAAGATAATTTAGCTCACAAATATTATAACACCAGTGTTATAAAATATTTAAAAAGTGGTAAGAAAAGTTTTTAAGTGGTTTATGGTGATCTGGGGGTTGCTTGTGGCGTGTCAATTAGTCTTATCATATATAACCTACAAGATTTGAGGTCATACACCGAGTAATCCGACATTTTATAAAACCCCAGCGAAGAGAAACGAAAATAGCCGGTCCGACGGTACTCCCAGCTACCGCGTATCTGCCATATTTTTAGAACCGTTGATTACCGCTAATAGATATCATATTAGGACACGAATAGAAAACTTTCATTTCTTTTATATATCCATGGTTGATCAAGTATAATTTAACTGAGTTGATAATAATTTTTGCGCTTAAAACTTTATTGTACCTGCACTATGTTGTACCTGCACATAATCCTTGCGAGGGGATGCTGCAGTATGGAAATATAGATAGATAGATAGATTTGATATTTATTACTTGTTTGTAATTGTTTTGATATTTACATCTCTAAGCCACAGAAACCAAATATTCACGCTATATGTATTATATATAGTTTTCAGAATAGTACGGCGTAGTTTAAGACTGGAATGGAACAGAGTGGAGTAGATGAGATAACCTGCATTCCATCAGCTACAATATGCCCCAAGAGCTTGTGATAGTGCACTAACAAGACGGAATTTGTCCCCTCTGAGGGAGCAGAGTCTTTCCTGAAAGAGTACCAACCAAAATCCATGGACTGAAATTGAGAATGATTATCCCTGCCGTTCCATTCCATGCCATATCAGGTTTTAAACTGACTCATACTTTACATAAATAAACTAACACCGACAGTTTTCAGGAAATTTGATACCATACTCTGAAGCTTATCAACACCTGTGGTTTCTACATAATCAGGCCGCGTGCCGTTAGTGCAGGAGCCTACCATTAAACTCATTACCCTGACAGCGGCGTTAAATTTTGGTGTCCTAGCCACTTTGTAATTATCATTTGTAGGTATGTATGTAATTCCATATGCAGTTTGCCATGTCACGGTATTGTTTCCTTGCACTGTCTACTACGGCAGAAGTGTGAAAGTAAAAAGTATGCAAAGACCAGGAACTGAAACAATCAAAATCCAAATCTAGCCCTCAAACCATAGTTGGAAACAACTAAGATTACAAATAACCAAGATACAGAGAACATATGGCCAACCGAGTGAGCAGCTTGTTCCCAAAAGGTGGTCACTCAGCAACCCAAACCGAACCAAAAATAATAAGAACATACATAAGGTAAAACATCACAGAAACTCTGACACCAAAAACAGGCAACAGAGAACCACAACAGAACTACCGCCTTGGAACGGTCAGTAATGAATTACTGGGGGGCTTAAATCGATTTTACAGGCCCAACCTCACCCCCAGTTTCTGAAGTGGTACAAAACATTTAGTTGGTAGTTCGGTTCGCATGATAACCCTCTAACTCGTCAATGAATCATCACGGTAAACACATAAATCAAATTTCAACACCATGAAGAAGCAAAGACGAGGACTCAACAGATACAACGGGCATGCACACATATTGGCTGTGTACTGTCTATGCCCAAGATTCTGCCAATGGCGGCATTGGCAATTTTGCCAATGTTGCCATTGGTTGCCAATTGTACCATTGGTAACCGTAGACCTCTGAACATTATCGACAGCCAATAGTGCCGTTGGTACTATTGGTAGATCAGACATTGGTTTAGCCTATGTCTAGCGGCATTGTGGACTGACTGAATTAATTGCGTAGCAAAAGGACAATTTGTAAAATGAAAACAGGAAAATAGTAATAGTCTAGTGGCATTTTGGATTGACTGAATTAATTATGTAGCAAAAGGTCAATTTCTATCATGAAAACAAGAAAATAGTAGACAATGTATATTCAAAAGGTCAATCGAAAGAATAAAACATAGACCAATCGAATTTACTTTCAGTGAATTGTTTCGTTTTGTATCAGTGCTTATGCCAGCGTCCGAATTTCATCCATCGAAACAATTTCAGACCGGAACTTCAATGACTTCAAAACATTGAAGCCATCAGCGTAATGGACAGAATAGTAAGGAACAGAAACACGCTTTATACCATAAAGCAACCAAGAGTTGATGGGTTGCTACTATTTTCCCGGTAACTAGACAACTACTTTATTCCGCCCCAGCAAGCATGGCTAAATGGGTCCCATATGGGCAGAACCTGGGTATAATGCCCAAATAGGACCGATGTGGGTCCCATATAGGAAATTTAGCCCATGTGGGACCCACATAGGGCCATTATTGGTTATCTTATTTTCTAATCACAAACAATTTTGTTTTGGTGAAAGGAAAATATATATAAAGGGTGCTATTTGATTTTCATGTATACTGTTGTTTCTCTTTACAAGAAAGTTTAAGTGGTTATTTATGGACCTTTATTTCAAATCATTACCAAATGGGTCCCATATGGGCAAACCCACATTTTGCCCACATTCTACCTGAAAAATATCTAGTAATGTTTTAATTACAATCAATATACTCATTCAATTACAAAACTGAAAATAAATTCAGTCAAGTTTAATACTTCTATCACCATTTGTATCTCTTTTGTTGGTCATTTACATCTTATCTCTTACAAACGTGCCATCAAAATTCAAAACCCACTGGAAATAATATTTTCCTGCAATAAGTTTACCTATGTAGTATGGATTTAACATCTCGAAAACTTTCCACAAATCGCTCAGTGAGCGATGATGGGATACTTCATTTGTGCATTTATGCACATTAGACATCTTCTACGTCTTCGTGGAAGCTATTGATATAATCAGTAACACAAAAGTATCAGAGTTAAACCAGTAATAGAAGTACAAAAGTGGGCTGGACATGGGCCAAATCTGGGATGGGGCCCGTATGGTTCCCATATGCCACCCATATGGGCTTGCCCATGTGGGTCCCATATGGAGCCCGGTTGCAAAACCCATGTTGGTCCCATATGGTTTGCCCATATAGGACCCATATAAATACCCACATGAGGCCCATATGGGTCCCATATATTTTGCTGGCTGGGGCTATTCCTGATCTAGATGGCACATCCTTCTACAATGTAGTATGACTCTTTTGTACTTCATAGTCTCATGTGTAATTTTACTTAAATGTACTTGACATGTTGGTGGGAATAGCAGATCATGGACTTGGGGAGCTGAGGGTGAAGGCTTGAACCGTCCCCTGGCCTCTATGTAGGTTGCCAGCTCTCGTCTTAGGACCTCTCTATGTCCTGTGGTACCTTCGTCTTCGTCGGCATTGTGAAAAAGCAAGTGTTGTAGGTCCAGGTGGTACGGACTGATATCTCTTTCCAGAGCCAGGGCCATGAGGCTTCTTAGTTGCTTCTGGAGAGGACACTTTTGCAAGTAGCGCTCAGTTGTTTCAACTTGTCCACACTCACAATGATTGATTTTGATCTGTCTTAGTTTGTGCCTGTACCCGTTCAATGTTACCATCCTGTCTGAAGCTGGAGATCTGGCAAAACGCTATTATCTTTGGACAGTTAAACAGTCGTGTATCGTCTGCTTGAGGGTGGTAACTGTAGAAGGTCCTTCCAGTCTCTGAGTTCACCCATCTTTTGACGTACTTCTTGGATGTCATCTGGACGCCTGCATTGGATATAGATTTCCGGAGGTCTGTGAAGGTTTTTGCTTCTTTCGCGGCTTCCTTGGCTAGGTGATCAACAATCTCGCTACCAGCTAGGGCAGTGTGTCCTGGTGTCGAGACGATATGTGTTGGAACATATTTCTTTTCGAGGAACTCGACCCATTGCAAACTTGGTCCATAATAAATTTGGCCGAAAACAAACTCGGCCCATAATACAATATTGCCACTTTCTTTATTGGTGCATTTCATAGATTTATTTTCGCAATTAACGTTTAAATGTGAAGATCATACGGACCATATGGGCTAAATCTTCAGTATCTCAATATTTGATAATGAAAAATATGCTTATTAGCTTATTATGCTTATTGTCCAAATAAAAGTGGTCGTGGTTAAGATAAAGAAAACGCTATGCATAAGTAACTCCGGCGCGGAGGATAAAATTGTTGGGGGGAGAGGGCCTGGGGTTGCGGGCTACTCGTATATGAAAGTGGTGTATTCTTTGAGTCTAACCATTGATGCAACTTTTCATTGTTGGCGCAGGTTCAGTAAAATTACTGCGGACTATCGGATGGTTTTGTTACAACTAAAATTTACGTTAAACGAGATGATTTTGATTTTGATATTATTAATTTTCCAATTTTAGATGATGATGTTCCTCGTTCTACATCCTATGGTGTTTATATTTCTCAACTTATTCGTTTTGCTCGATTGTCCTGTCATGTTGATGACTTTAATATTTGTAATAAAAGTTTTGACAGCTAAACTTCTCAAACAAGGTTATAGGTATCATAATCTTCGAAAAGCGTTTTCAAAATTGTACCGACGGTATTTCGCCTTAGTGTCTAAATATAATGTCGGATTGAAGACACATCATCTGCAAGGTCTTTCCGAACCTGAATTTTATGGCGACTTGGTGTATCAATTCAGAAAAACACGCAAATTTGATAAATTTATGTCCCCCGCCTTTGGAAATAAGAATGGGGATGCTCAATCCCTAAATGTACAATGTACAAAGCCATATGAGGAGTTGCTCATATAAAGTACCCATGGTCTATTCAATTTAATAGTATTTGAGCTTGAAAAATGACTAAGTTTAAAATGCAAAATAAGTAATAAAAATCTTCCGAAGATTCTACGAAACAACATGCAAATTTTCTGACCATGTTAAAAACACCTGCACAGTTTCAAAATGACTGGTCCACAACCCTATGAAGAGTTGCACATACAAGGTACCCACTGTCTATACATTTGGGCGTAAGTGGAAAACAGAAAAAAGTGACAAAACTTATCGAAACGTAATCTTAAAGTCACATGCACATCTACACAATGATGAAGAAGCCTGGCAAGTTTCAAAATGATTTATGAAAAACTGTAGAAGAAGTAGTGCACACAAGGTTTGTACTGTCAATAGGTCTTCCGATGTGGACAATGACTAAGTCCATATAGCAAACAAGTGGTAAAAAATTCTCTGACCAAACGACTTTAGTCTCATGCACCTCTACAGACCATTAGGAAGAAGCCTGCAAAGTTTCAGAATGAGCCTTCAAACTCTGTAATAGGAGTTGTGTACACAAGGTGTACTCAAATGGTCTTCTGAAGCTGAAAAATGACTAAGTTCGCAAAGCGAAAAAAGAAGTAAAAATTATCTAACGATAACCTCTAAGTCAAATGCACATTTACAGACAATGAAAAAGGAGCCTGCAAAGTTTCAGAATGATTCATGCAAAACTATCGGAGGAGTTGCGCACACAAGGTATGTACTCAAAAGGTCTTCTGATGCTGAAAAATGACTAAGTTCACAAAGTAAAAAAGTAGTAAAAATTATCTGACAATCATCCCTAGGTCATATGAACATTTACAGACCATGAGATAGGAGCCTGCAAATTTTCAGAATGATTCATGAAAAACTGTAGGAGTAGTTGCGCACATAAGGTATGTATATACTCAAATGGTCTTCTGATGCTGAAAAGTGACCAAGTTCACAAGGCGAAAAAAGTGGTAAAATTATCTGACCATCATCCCTAAGTCACATGCACATTTACAGGCCATGAGAAAGAAGCCTGCAAAGTTGCAGGATAATCCATAAAAACTGTAGGAGAAGCTGTGCACGCAAGATACCTAGTGTTAAGGGGGGCGGAAAAGCCGAATACTATGTCCCCTCGCTTAAAGAAAAGCCGGAGGACAATAATTGGTACATTGTAAAATGACTTTTCTCGTCATTTTATAAAGATATTAATTCGATTTAAAAAGATTGGTTATAATATAGATGTTTTGCGACAAACTCCATGCGTGGTGGTTAACCCAGTCAAGGTAAGCAGCTTTGCTTAGTACCTCCTCGATTGCACGACGTAGTCCTACACCTATGGATTTGAAAATTACCTCCCTCAAGCAACCATTAAAATCTCATTAAAATGATCTATCGGACAGATCTGCTGGTTACTGCATTTGAATATGTTGTAGAATTGCTAATTTGTGCCCAGTGAAAGTGCTGGTCAGCTTGTTCAATTTATCATTTACATGCACTTATTTATTTATTTGTTTTATTTCTTTTATTATTATTACTATTTTTGAAAAACATGTTCATTCCTCATCATTATGTTTAAATGCTGATATAGAGCAGCTTTTCCCCTACTTCACCCATTGTTCTTTTTGTTCACTCTTTGAATTTACTATAAATTCCCTGATATCACCAATTGAAATTAGTGATATCACAAAATCGAATTAGTGATATCACAAAATATGTGAGATTTATTGATATCACAGAATGGAATTAGTGATATCACAAAATAGAATAAGTGATATCACAAAATCGATTCTGGGATATCACTAAATCACAGCTACTTTGTGATATCACTAATTCAAATTTTTGATATAACAAAATCTTATATCACTTATTTTGTGATCACTAATCGAATTAGTGATATCACAAAATCGAATTAGTGATATTATAAAATCGACTTTGTGATATCACAAATTTCATTTTGAGATATCACTGATTCATTCCTATTTAGTAATATCACTTAATCGATTTTGTGATATCACACTTTTAAACGATATCTCTTCAGAAACTGCTGGGCTGATTGAAACCAAATTAAATGTGTAGCCTCCAGGGGTTGGGGGAACAAAAGCATATTAAAATGTTCCCATTCTGATGTAGCATATTTAAGAATTGTTTATTAAAATGCAAATTGTATAAATAGCAAATGCACCACGCCCTTTCTGTCCTTAGGGACATGTCATTTACTATCAGTTTGGGGTGGGGTCCGGGTACATTCTGTTTGTGGGGGGTCAGATTTATTTGTCTATGATCTACTGGGGATGAAAATGAATACGCCAAGGCGCAGGGGGGGGGGTGTCATATATTTTGTCAGGCATATGGGGAGAGGGTTTGAAGAAATTTTTATCACTCTTCACTTTTAAAAATAAATGTCTCAGCTTCTCGGGGGCTGCACCCCTGGACCCCCCCCCCCCCCCCCCCCATTACTCCTACATTTTGCAATTAATTGTATTCTTTCAAACTTATGTCTTCTAAAATATTTACAAAAATAATAATAAAAAATGTCCGCTTCATATCCAAAAAAATAAATGGATCATTTATCTGTATAAATGAGCAACCTGTAAAACTAAGAAAATGTCCTTTGTGTTTGATAAGTTTGATTGAGGTCAAACTGACACGAAATAGAAACAAGGTTATTGTCCTGTATGTGAAGGGCTGTACGGTTATTTCTGCATCTAATTTTCGTAGTTCAGTTTGATATTTTTATTAATAAATAAAAACAAATAGATAAAAGAAAATAAAAAAAAATCATAATGTCAGGTAAGGGGATAAACATGAAACTGTAAAATTATGGACCAATATCTATCATTTTACCAAATGTGACCAAATCCATCTCAGGGTTTGGAAGTAATAAGGTCCTAAGATCTTTGACGTAAACCTTTAACATAAAAGTTTTGAGGATATGTGACCTTGACATTAAAGCCCTCTCGGAGATTGGGATGGTAGTGTTGGGAATCTGCCAAAAATTTATGGTCGCCTTTTGTGAACTGTGGTCAGTTTATGAAACTACGCCTTTCCCTTTCGGTTTCCAGGGTGGGATATGGGATCTGAATGTATATATTTTTCCCTGATCATTGTCTTTTATTTTTAAAACCGACCAATGATCGAATAATAGTCGGCATATATTGTTCCTTGTTTCAGCCTTCTTTCTGGGCTTATTATATGATTTTTTTATCAAATTTCTCAACATTTCTATTGGTAACAAATTTTACATTGTATACCAGTCTATAAATTACTCCGATTAAAGTCTCCATAGGCCTCTCAGTGGTAAAAACGTCTCAACACAAAGCATTACGAAAACCGCTCCACCCTTCACGTTCGGTGATAACAATGTGGGTTGATGTGCAAATACTGATCAATATAACTGGCAAAAGCTATGGGAAACATACTTTTGAAAACGACAACTCGCTCCACAAAATACCGTTTTCCTTTTCTGGTTCCCCGTTGAGCAATGCAATATAGACAAACGCGGGAAAGTGATTTGGGCCCCACGCTTGTACATTGTATTTTTACCATTTTATTTGAATTAATGAAATCGAAAGTAGGTCATTTGAGTTGCCAACTAAATTGACACAGATTATTTTCAAACTTTTTTATGTGTAGCTCAAGGATGTTTTATTTGTTCAAATCAGGCCAATTGCGGTCATTTACAATGACGAAACTATGGTGAGAAGCTGGCAGCGATACCTCACGACAAAAATTTTCATGCTGATAGAGCAAAGAGGCCTCATTCTTTGCTTCAATTTCCATAACTTTACTAAATGATTTATGAAATGAATATATGTAACTATAGATAGAATTTTCTGATTAGTCGACCATAAAAATTGGCCATGAGAAATAAAAGCGAACAAGTTTCGATACGCTGTGCCCAAGATATAGTGGTTTCTAAACCCCACCGCCCCTACGGCCACTAGCATATGGGAAAATTTTATCATTTATATGCGTGATTTACTGAAATTTCGGAAAAAATGTACGAATAATGCAGACATAATACAAAAAGTATTTCTAAGAATACCTCGGGCTTTGAGCGGTACTATATTTTTCCCCAGTGCGGTGCAGTGAGATATCAGGTTTTAGCAACGCAAATAATCATTGTTCAAATAATCAATGTTCGAAGGGAGTTACAATTCATATTCAATAAACAATTTACAGTATTTCAGTCAATCTCGAGCCGTCTCTCAGAGAGAGGGAAAATCAAAAAAGATGATAGGGGAGGGAAAAAATGTCCGACACAATCCCCACCTACTGCAAGCTTCTGTTTTTATTACGACCTTGCTCTATTTCTAACTTATGGTTGCTGATTCTGAATTCATATAAATTCTTCCTTGGTTTCCTCTACCATATTGCAAACACTTTTCCATGCTGAAATTTTGCTTAAAAAGAGCATATGTTCTTAATTTATTGCCTTTGCATTTATTTTCACCAGTATCAGAACTAATTTTGTCTTTCCAGATTAAGGTAAATTTTGTGACCAAAGCCTTTAAGACATTTCTATATAAACATTTACAGTGAAGTTCACTCTTAATATCTACTTTGTTGTTCAAAAAGGACAAAATACTCTTAATAAAATTCACCCATGAGTCAACACCTTTATCGCTTAAAGCTTCAGATGATTCATATGCTTCTGCTAACAAATCATTTTCTGTTGTGTTTAGATGTATCAAATACTTAAACATATTTGCTAACATCTTAATAAGAAGAGGATACCGACCTGTTTCCCCACGAACAGCAAGATTTTATACCTAAGCATTGACTTCTAGTATACACACGCAGAATTTTACATGTATTTTTTCTTGGGGCAACTTATCACACATATTTAATTAATAGCTGTCTTTTTCATAGGAGTTCTTGAGACGAAAAAGACCCCCTATCTCAGACCCATATGTAAAAATTCGCTGAACTGTATCGTCGAAGATGTGAAAACTTGTTTTTACATAAGAAGGTTGGGGATAAAAAGACCTTGACAGTTTAAACTGAGCTTTTAACCCCTTGAGATATAACTTTTGTTTTGCTTCATTAAAACAGCCTGTATAATTAAAGGTGACCTCTAGATACCTATATGATTTTACATTTTCAATATTATTTCCTTGGAAGGTGATATTTACTTCTTTTTTTTCTTGTACCAGAACTAAAAACTAAAGACTTTGTTTTATCTAAATTTATAGTCATTTCCCATTCTTCACAGAAAGATGATAGTTTATCAAAACAATTTTGGAGTCATTCTGCACTGTTAGATAACAATATTAAATCGTCAACATATAATAAGCAATTGATATACCTTTCAATTAATTTGACTGGGTCACAGGAAGAATCAAAGTAAGTGGGAATATCGTTCAAAAAATATGGAAAAGTGTGAGGCTCAAATTATCTCCTTGTCTAACACCTGCTGAAGACGAAAAAGTGTCAGCGATAAGTTTTATAACATTGTTAAAAATATGTATATATCCACTAATTTGTCTGTTAACGTGGGTATTGTTGTGCTCAATGGTGCGAACTAGCTTTGCACTTATATTGTACTTCCGCATGGTGGCTCATAAGGCTGCATGCCATACCCTGTCAAAGGCTTTTTTGAAACCAATGAAGACATGGTACAAATTCTGCTGATGTTGGAGATACTTTTCACACAGGATTCTAAGGTTGAAGATCTGTTCTGTGGTGCTCCTTCCTGCTCGGAACCCAGCCTGTTCCTCCGCGATTATCTCTTCGGCTTGTGGTTTAAGCCTGTTCAATGTGACTTTCAGCATGACTTTGCTTGAATGACTGATGAGGCTGATGGTTCTGTAGTTCTGGCAGAGCTGTAGGTTGCCTTTTTTAGGGAGCGTAATAATCAGCGACTGAGTCCATGGGGTAGGCCATTCTCTTGTTCTCCAAATCCTGTTACAGATATCTGTTAAAACATCAATCATAGTCTCCCCGCCAGCTTGAACAAGTTCTGCTGGTATATTATCAACTCCGGCAGATTTCCCCTTCTTTAGTGCTGCTACTGCAATCTCAACTTCCTCACGAAGGATCAGTTGTTGATCTTCTTCTGGGGGCTGATTGCAGTCCAGAACCGCGTTGTCACCATAAGTCTCATGATTGTATAGCTCTGAGCAATATTCTGTCCATCTGCTGAGAATTTCTTGTTCCTCTGTAAGGTATTTCCCAGACTTGTCCTGGATAGTTGTGGATCTACCCTGTTTCTCTGAAGTTAGATCCTTCACCAGCTGGTATGCTTTCTTGCTGTTGTTTTTGTTCAGGCAAGTTTCAATCTCCTCGCACTGACTATAGCTATCCAGTCCTCCTTTGTTTTCTTCACTGCCTTTTGAATCCTCTTGTTTGCTTTCCTGTATTCTTCTGCTCCTCCTGCTTCATACCTCTTCTTCTTCAAATTTCTCCTCTCATCACAGAGGTCGAGAACATCTCTGGTGGCCCAGGGCTTTTTCCTGCGACGTTCCTTTCCGAGTGCCTCAGTCACTACTACATTGTAGGTGGTAATCATGGTATCTATGTCCAGGTCATCATCCCTCAGACCAATGAGTGGTGCAAATTTCCCTCCTATTGTTGCTTGAAAAGTGTATGCCACCTCTGGGTCCATAGCTTCTCAAGATCAAACTTTAGTCTTGGCTGGGTTGGCTTTCTAGCCTTCTTCAGACGAACTCGGAGTGTCATCATCACCAGGTCATGGTCACTTCCTATGTCTGCTCTAGGAAAACTCCATCAGAATTGTTTACTGGTGATACGTCCAAGGACAATCATCCACGGTCCATGTCCTATGGATGTTGACTCCTGATCGGAAGCGCTTCCTCACTTGGTAAATACAGTTACCCAGAATTATATAGAACAGTTTTAGTTCTGTTGTGGTTCTCTGTTGCCTGTTTTTGGTGTCAGAGTTTCTGTGATGTTTTACCTGTGTATGTGTATGTTCTTATTATTTTTGGTTCGGTTTGGGTTGCTGAGAGGCCACCTTTTGGAAACAAGCTGCTCACTCGGTTGGCCATATGTTCTCTGTATCTTGATTATTTGTAATCTTAGTTGTTTCCAACTATGGTTTGAGGGCTGGATTTGGATTTTGATTGTTTCAGTTCCTGGTCTTTGCATACTTTTTACTTTTACCAATACAAAATACGATACAAGATATTTAATACAAACAAGATATTTTTTAAGTTGTAAATAGGAAGACGGGGGATTCAGAAGTCATTTGAAGACTATATAAGATGACTCCAGTTGGAGGTGTACCTTTACAGGCAGAAATAATAGAACAGAACAGAACAGAATACCGGACTTGTGCCGGTCATATAACTGTTCTTACTCCAGATTATAATCAAAGCGATCATAGTTTTGGGTTTTCCATAGGACAGGTTCAAGAAGTAAGATGTGTTGCATGTGCCAGAGTCATTTTATATGACTGTCGAAATGATGTTCTTCATTTTCTTAATCCTGACCGATGTCATGTTTCTCTAATTCTATCAGATTGTTCCAGTGTCAATTGTAGATCAAAGTCCTCAAAAATCAAAGTCCCAGCCACCACTGGGCTCGGCACATGCCATGGATTGGATAATAAATAATGCACAGGCAAAATAATCATCAAAACTATCTATAAATAGAGACAGCGCATTATCTTGCCCTGGGGCCATCCAAGGGTCGCTGGACTAATCAAGTGATCCCAGCTCACAAGCAGTTTGTAGACAGGCCCGACCAGTATGTGTACACTTTTAAGGGTGTTCCATGTAATGTTTAAGACTCTAACGTGTTCCAGACTACCAGATGGGCATGCAATTTTAGGAAAATCCTTGTGTCAAATATAGACAGAAGGAACACATGAAAAAATCTGCGCATGCGCAACATAACGCTGTTGAGCTAGGTCATGCTATTTGCTGTATCAAACAGGCTCATCATACCAGTACACGGACACCTTAGAATCTGAGAAAACCGAGATGACATTTATACGCTGTGATACTAATGAAATTATGGATACATGTAGTTAACAAAAATGTACAAACATCGTAAAGGATTGTTCTATTTCATTTTGACACATGGCTGTTTGCTTTGACTGTTTGCGTGTTTGCCACAGCCAAACTGAAGCATCGGTCATGCAGGGCTCTCGATCACCAAAATTTGGGGCGGAAATTCTGCCCCATTCCCAATGCCAAAAAGTATGTTTTTTCCCCAATTCCAGATGAAAAATTCCCAATCTGACTAAGCCTGTTTGGTCCTAGAATACCACAGTTGTATCAATGCAAAATATATTAAAATTAAGATCTTAAAAAAAAAACACCTAAAACTAAAATGTTAACATAATTTATAACTTTAAAAATTAGGAAGCGATTACATTTTCAATCAGGATCGTCATGTTTTGTTACTGGAAACCGGTACCAGGATTTATCATGTACTGTTAGAGTTAGAGGGTGAATAGCCTAGCGATTTTGGCTGCTATATTTTAATATTTTTTTTTGCTTCAAGGGTCAATATTGTTGTGGTGAACAATATTTTGACTTATTCTTTAATTCAAAGCCTTCCAATGCTAAAATTTGATCAGAGTTTTCACTAATGGTGGATGATTCGGCTGTTTTTGTGTTTCATACCTGAATCCAGGGGGTTTTTTAAGCGCGGGTCCGTTGGCCCGGGCCAGTTGATTTTGGCCTCGGACCAGTTAAATCACACTATAGCAGGTCCATCAGGCCAGTTGAATTTAGGGCAGTCATTTCGGGACATTCGGTTTGTTTCAAACTTGAAGCGAAAACCAGTCTAAAATCAGTCTACTTTCGTTTTGCTACGCAGTACGGGTGATTTCATTGGACGATCAGAAATATTTAATCCAATGAAATTTCTCCATGCCTTGCAAATAGACATCATGGCCGACCAGTGAAGTTTGGGGATGATTCTTAAACCTTAAAAAATGGACCCCAAAGGATTTCTACGCTTATTTCAACCCCCGCCACCTAAAAAAACAAAAACAGCTGCTTAAGTCCGATGAAGAAAAGAAAGCCACCCAGGACAAATACGAACAGTCTGGCCACAATCGGTCCTTTCAACCCGGGTGGCTGACTGAATTCAAGTGGCTCGAGGCTGATGATGCCTTCACTGAATTGTTAGAGAATTAATTTAATGAATTGATTTAATTTAATGAATCAGATGTGATTCCCTGCAATAAAAATAGCCATCAGAAGAGATGGCAAATCCCCCGACCGAAGACCCCTATGGGCCTTGGTAAAAAGGGTGCACTTCAAAACACATATTAGTAATATATTGTCGTTCTTTTATGCTTCTGATTGACATTAACTTTTAACAGATGCATGATTATCCAACACTCAGACTAAAACAGTATGCTTGACTGCTAAAACGAGGTAATATCTCAAACAGCCATCATATACACAAATGTATAGTATACGATACATTCAACTTTCAAAATGTGTGAATAACTTCTTAAGTACAAGCCCTACAAACCTAATTTTGAGCTCTCTAGTAAGTGAATTTTGACAAAGAATCCTAATCTGGAAAAAAAAAAATTTTTTTTGGTGGGGGGGGGGGGTGCGGGAGGGGGCACGGGAATGTGGAGGGGTCAGGGAGAGTTAGGAACACTGATAAGATATCACAGCATCATCATTAATATTCTAGAAGGTACACGGTTATTCAAATTCTGGAGCTGGCCAGGGTTATACAGATATGGAGCAGAGACTCAAACAGCAGCTCAAACTACCAAAGGGAAATAACTCACAAAGTATAAAAGCAAGCGTTATCATTCATGTATGAGACAAATTGTTATGACCTGTTCTGCATATTTGTGAAGTATCATGAAAATATTTCAAAAGGTATTCAAGCTATGAAGCGGACACCTAAACTCATCAAAGGGAAATAACTCCAAAAGTAAGAAAGCAAGAGTTGTCATTCTTGTTCATGACACATCATCATGACCTGTTCTACATATCTGTGAAGTATCATGAAAATATTCCAGAAGGTATTCAAGTTATAGAGCGGACACGAAATCACACCTAAAACCATCAAGGGGAAATAACTCAAAAAGTAAGAAAGCAGTTGTCATTCTTGTTCAAGACACATCATCATGACCTGCTCTACATATCTGTGAAGTATCATGAAAATATTCCGAAAGGTTTTCAAGTTATAGAGCGGACACGAAATCATATCTAAAATGATCAAGGGGAAATAACTCCAAAAGTAAGAAAGCAGGAGTTGTCATTCTTGTTCAAGACACATCATCATGACCTGCTCTACATATCTGTGAAGTATCATGAAAATATTCCGAAAGGTTTTCAAGTTATAGAGCGGACACGAAATCATATCTAAAATGATGAAGGGGAAATAACTCCAAAAGTAAGAAAGCAAGAGTTGTCATTCTTGTTCGCGACACATCATCATGACCTGTTCTACATATCTGTGAAGTATCATGAGAATATTCCAAAGGGTATTCAAGTTATAGAGCAGACACGAATCTGCCAAAAAATCACACCTAAATCTATCAAGGGGAAATAACTCCAAAAGTAAGAAAGCAAGAGTTGTCATTCTTGTTCGCGACACATTGTCATGACCTGTTCTACATAACTGTGAAGTATCATGAAAATATTCCAAAGGGTATTCAAGATACAGAGCGGACACGAATCTGCCAAAAAATCACCAAAGGGGAGATAAGTCAAAAAGTACAATAGCAAGAGTTACCATTCTTGTTCGCGACACATCGTCATGACCTGTTCTACATAACTGTGAAGTATCATGAAAATATTCCAAAGGGTATTCAAGATATAGAGCGGACAAGAAAGTGTTTACGGACGGACGGACAGACGGACGGACGGACGCCAGGCTCATCGCTATATCCCCCGAACCTTTCGGTCGGGGGATAAAAACATACATTTTAATGGTGCTTTATTTTATTGAATAAGATTAGTCCTGTATATTCCGCATTGGAAAAATAGTCGGGCCAGTTGAAAATTTGGATGGCCAGTAGATTTTCAGGCCAGGTGGCCCTGCAGGCCAGTGACATTTTGGTTCCTAGGAAAACCCCTGCCTGAATCGATTTTCACAGACATTTTCGGTCATATCCAAAATCATAAACAGGATCAATTTACTGGGACATCCAAGAGTTAGTATAGTGATAGTGACATAGTGTGGATGTTCTAAACTGGCAGGACTGGAAGTTTAGTCATGTTCTGCATTGTGACAGTCAACTTTCTCTCAACTTCACAGAACTATTGTACTTTGTTCTACATAGCCAGTCATCTTCCCTCTCTCAACTTCTTTGACTCTTCTATTATTCTTTGACTTATGGCAGTAGAAAAGATTCCTGTTCCATAGTAACAGCAACCTAACCAGGTCTACTGAGGCATCTGAGAGTATATTTATTGACCTCTGATATATTGTTTTCAGGGATATAGGGAATTCAGTCTGAAGGGATATTTTTCTAAGTACAATTGTCATATTTGCAACAAAAATATTGAATAAAAATTGAACATCCAAATTGTTCTAGAAATTGCATAAAAATGATCAGTGAATGATGATATCGTCAAAACAAATTCCGCCGCAATTTTAATCGGGATATTGACGATTTTACATATAACATTGTCAAATTATTTTGCTTTTAAATAGTTGCCACAACATTTGCCCACGGAAAATTTTTGAACGTCTCAGTTTCCTGCTTGCATGTACAGAGTTACCTCGCATAACTACTAAACCATAGAAACTGCGACTAGGCGCTTACTGCGCATGCGCAGTACCGTTATGTTTGCCTCGTTTAATTCTCGAGAGACCCTACATTTTAGGAACATCTAAATCAAATCTGAACAAACGTTCAAATGACGAACATTGCATCTTAAAGTGTACGAGACTGTAAATTACCTCCCTTGGAATCAAAACTATAGCAAATTTGATTTTCAGATTATGGGCTTATCAGTCACAAATTTTAGTTCTGCTTTTCTGGACATGTGAATACGCTTCTTTGCAACATTTTTAAATGAGAATGCATCAGTTTGTTGCAAAATTGTGTCAGGCATGCAGTTTTGAAATGTTTATGACAGTGCCACTGCAACTTTAGCAAGTTTGGCTTTTCTGCCTAAACGTTGAAATTTAGAGTTGAGAAGTTATCGTGAAAACCGTTTTGAATTCCAATTTTTATTTCGTATATCAAGCGTCTGGAATCCAATGAATGTGTCTAAGAAGTACAGATCAGAAAATGAGGGTAAAACTAAAAGAAAATGCGATTTGTTTTCATGAGAAATCTGGGGAAACTAGAAATAACCCCCACTAAAACTGAAAGTTGTGCAAACTGTCGGTTTACATTAAAATTTTGAAACCTGTCTGTCTAGCAATACAAAAAGGCCATATCAATACTACAATGACTCTTTAAGTTCATTCATTATGGTACCTTTTCAGAAAAAGACGCTAAAGTTAATGCGGCGGAACTTCTTTTGACTAGTATATATGCATACTTACCACAGCTTACAATGGATAAATTCTAAGTTGTACAGAGCTCTAGATAAGAGGGAGTATTTGGTGATAATAAGGGATAGCTTTTGTTAATTTTGCATAAAAACATATGTTGTGACCCCTCATCTGAACCGTCTCGTCGAGACGGTTCAGATGAGGGGTCACAACATATGGTTTCGATGAGAAATAAAAAAAATTATCCTTAATTATCACCAAATACTCCCTCTTATCTAGAGCTCTGGTTGTAAGTCTAACTGAATTATGCTTACTTAGCTCACAGATACTTCAAACCTAGAGTGTTATACTGTTGTCATATTGTAACACTTTTCTCTAGGTCCCAGTCATGTCTCCAGTTTGAGAGTGGCAAGATAGGGAAGTTGCCAGTTCAAAGAAAAGAAAGAAAAACTCAACATACACACAAATAGTTTTGTTATTATCTAATATCCCAGGTATTTGATAAAATTTATTTTGATTCACTATTTGCTATGTCTGCTTATTGACTGGATTCCTCTGAAAATATAACAATACCATATGTAAGTTGTGTTGGTCCAACAATGAAAACTTCACACATAAAACAATGTAAATTTTCCCAATTTTAGACAAAACGACGCTATTTTTCCCAATTCTAAAGGCCCCGGCCCCATTCCCAAAAAGGGGTGTGAGAGCCCTGGTCATGATACCCGTCTGCATCAGCCCTGCAAATTCGGAACCGTGTTGTGTAAGTATAAAAGTGAATTACAAAAGGATAAAGAAATGGCGCCTTGAAAAAATGTTACAAAGTCAGTTGAATTTAGAAAGTATCTTACACTGTTTTCCAATATGTAGGTCCATTTGCCCAAAATAAAAAGTGAAAAATGAAGTTTCGTTTCATGATCTGAAATAAAGTACCGCACTTCCGCAAGATAAATCCAGAGTTTTGAATGCACCACTCTAGCTATTTCTTTGAAACTGGTAGCTGAATTATTGCTGTTCTTTAAGTTTCAAAATAACCTTCGTTACTGCAAAAGGAAAACACCTTTATATGTTTACAAGCAGTGATGTAAACATCAGTTTGTATATCTAATATTTAGTAGCACTATTAAGTTCTTAATTAAAATATTCTTTGATAGATCCTTTCACTTTCAAGCCTTCTATGCTTCATACAAACCTTCACCTTAAAACTGAAGTTAAAAGTGTTTCATGTAACAGATGCCTTCTGTATCAGCATAGTTACTTGTAATTCGACAATACAAGAAGAGACGAGATACTCAGTCTATGTAATATTTAAAATCAGTTAGATAAAGCATTTTGTAGTAACCCGGCACAATATATTTTGCCAAAAAAGGCAATGTATCAAATTAGTAATTAAAATGTAAACCAGCTGACTTAGTAACGAAGGTTTACGGAATCAAAATAAAAATGAAATACTTCATTTTTTTCACTGTATTTAACTTAAAGAAGAACAACCATTTATATCGAACTTGGAAATTACAAAGTGTTTTCCATTTTGACTGCTTAATTGGCCGTAAAAGCAATAAAATCTTCGTTACTATTTTGAAACATTCATTACCATTACTTTAATATCTATAATCCCGGAAATAGTAGCTTCTTTTTAGTATTTTAGTTGATGAATACTCTTTCTGTGAGTTTTGAAACAAAATACATTGTTCCTAGTGAAAGCAGACATACTCGTAAAATAAAACAGAATGCTACTACACATGTTGCGGAAAGTTAAATCTCATACTTCAGAAGTTTAACTTCGGCAAGGTTTATTTTGAAACTATGATAATCTGTATAGCCCCAAAAATCCATGAAATAGACTCCATTCAATCAAGGCTATACATAATACATCAGATCATGAATATGATAAAAGATATTGCTGGTATTATCTTTGCTTCACATGAGGTTAATTTTGGAACCTTCGTTACCGACGAATAACGAAAGTTTGTATACCAAACCTCACTTAAAACATTAAATGGAGTGTACTCAACTGTTATAAAACAACACTCTGACTTTCCAAGTGTGCTTAGCAAACCATTTGAGTGATCGTCTGTTGATTCATTGGCAATGTTTTCAAAATGATAATATGGCGAGTTGAAATGGCGCAAGAAACCTGAAATACTACTCAAAACGTATATTTCCGGGTCTTACCATGCCTGTGATATGTTATAACTACTGTATAAAGAAATAAAGATATAGAAACGCCATATTAATAGAGCTAGGAGCATAGAAAACCCTGTTTTCAAATCTTTGTAAGGAAAGTTTAAGTAATGAAAGTTTAAAAACACATTGTTTATAGCTGATTACAACTCACGAATATTGAAAAAAAAATATATATATATTAATAAACGACAACACAGAGGGACTTCTTATTTTCCATACTAACATCTTTACTTGAATGTGTATGAGTTGTATATAATAGATAGTAACAACAGTTTCCTAATTTACTTATATACAGAGGGGCATCGGGTTCTGTCGTAGGTTGACGTAAATCTCAAAGACAAGACTTAAAATAGTTTGTATATGTTAATGTATCTTAGACTGCATGATCATTTAGTCACTGAACGATTTTGAAATCAAGTTTTTCTTCAAAGAAATAAATGGCCCAAAGATTGATAATGAAAGTTTTCAGAAAATAACAAAACCCGGCGACACATATAAACGATGCAATTTCTCACAGTTGGGGGTCAAAAATATCTATTCCTTTTCATGAGACATGCTTGATGAAATTTTCATTAAAATTAGTACCAAACAAGTTGGATTAGATACTCTTTAAGAAAAATTATACGGCACAGAACTACAAACTTTACATTTGGCGACAGTAACCAAAGTTTAATTTTCAGCCTTTATCCAAAGCTATTGTACATTATAAAGCAGGTGAGAAAGAATCAGATGTATATAAAATGATGGTATGATAACAAACTTTGTTACAAAGTAAAAGGATGGGGTTTTCTCAAGACTGTTTTTGATAGTTTCTGCGGAATGTCAAATGAACCTACTTATTTAAAAAACGTGTATTTGATGCCAAACACAAAAGTGTCCGCGTAATGGTAGTGTCCGCGTACTGGTCGGGTCTGTCTATGCCCTCAGCATTTTTACATACAAAAGAAGAATTTTCCAGAAGCTGCAAACAGACCTCGAGTATCACACTATAAAACTCTCTTCTTTGGTTTGCCAGCACAAAGCAAAGACTGATATGACTAGGTGGATATCCAGGCTGGTCGGAGTCGGCACTTTGTGCACAGCCACTTTGTTGGTTTTCTCTGTCGCCACTCAAATATGTTTGCATATTTCAGAATGGGAAGGAAGAAAAGGAAGCAGAGACATAACAATGATGAGGTTGTTGTCATTAACCTTGATGATGAAAGTTCAGATCAAGATGAAGCTCCTCAACACTATCAAGAAAGGTCACCAAAAAGGTCACAAAAATCCAAGAAACAGTCCAGAGAATCTGGTTTAACTGCCAGAAAGGTTGATAAAGGTGATGATGTTATTGACCTGACTGAGCCAGATGCAGAGGAAGGGGGAAAACTCTTGGATGAGGTTCTTCTTATTAGTGAACATGAAATGGAAGTTGAAACTAGGAAAACGAAGAAGTTTTCAGCATATGAGCTTATGAGACAGTGCAGCAATAAGTCTAAAGATGGTGAAGAAAAAAGACAATCTTCAAAAAAGAAGAAAAGACATAAAAGTGGTTTGGTGGATAAAGAAAAAGACCTAGTGCAAGATAATGTTCGGCATAAAAGTAAAAAGTCACCAAAGACACAGAAGGAAAAGAGAGAGTATACAGGTACGAGAGAAGGAACTGAGAGATCTCCAGACAGATACAAGGAAAACAAAAAATCTCAAGGAAACTCTGTTCATCTAAGAAACTCCTTCAGAAAGCAAAATGGAGGTAGTGTATCTCCCAATAGATTGGAAACTGTGAGGTCTGTTGCTGATGAACAAAATGAAGATCCAAAGTTCCGAAGATCTCCAAGAAAGAGGAAAAACAGCAGATCTAGAGAAAGAAATAGCCCATCAAGGGATATGCATAATAGCAGAGGCAGGTCACCAATTTCTGCTAAAAAAACAAAACAACAGAGAAATGATAATGTTGATGGCAGTAATTGGGCAAATTCTGAAGGAACGTCCATGTATTTTGGAAGGAATCAAAACAGATGGGGAAAAAGATCATATGATTATAATTATAACGATAATTCTGGTAGAGGTAGACCAGAAAGCACAAACAATATGAATGCTCGAGGCTTGGACAATTACACTACAAGTCGATATGGACAAGAAAGTAGAAGGATGGAGAGAAGTGAGTTTGTCCATGATATTGAGAATGTGGATGAACAAGTTGAAGAGCCAAAAAATATAAGGTAAAACAGTAATGCCATGATGCTTTTAATTTTGGGACACCTAAAATAATTTTCCATTAAAAAAAAATTGAAAATTATTTTTAGTACATGTGTAGTCTGAATACTTAAGCACATTAATGGTAGTTATGAAAAATCTGCTAACCCCATAATAACTTAGGACTAGTCTTTGGAATTAGATTATCAGAGTAATCTCAGCACAGTCTTAAACTTTTGGGGGAGATGGGGAAAAGGAGTGTTGGACAATTTCTGGATAATTTCCTTTATTCTGCAATCAAAACATGCATATGGCCTCTTGATAGAATTACCTTGATAGAATTACCTGTTTGAAACTGACCTGTTGCCACCTGTCGGTCAGAAAAGGCATTGACCTATCAAATAAGGTAAAAACCTCGGACAAACAAATGTACATGCGTTTTTGCAACAATAGGTTTTTTTTGTAAAACATACTCAGACAGAGTTGGAAGGCCAAGCAATAAGGGCTTTGGCATTCAAAGGTCAATTGTCCAGCAAGTTGATTTTGCAACTCCGTAATGGTTCCAAAGTACTGGCAGAATGGCAGACAAGGTAAACTCTAATCAGACTGCTGAATGGGAACACTTTCAGGAGAAGTGATTCAACCATTTTCTGTTTTGCCTCATTTCTCAATGGGGGTCAACTCTTAAAGGGAAAAATTTGCTCCTCTAGGAGCAAATTTTTCACTTTAGGAGTTGACCCCATTTTTGGAAGGTCTTCATTGCCTAGGAAAGCAATCAAAAGGTCAAAAAGACTGTTTTCGCTTTGTCAAAAGGATGGCAATACATGGAAGTATACTCATTCCTCTTAAAGGAGCAGCCTGATATGTGTCTACATAGTTTGCTAATGTACTTCTTTACCTGTATCATGCAGAGCTCCAGATAAGAAGGGGTAACAGGGATAATTTTGGGATAATTTTCCTTATTTTTCCATAAAAACATAGGCTGTGACCCCTCATTAGAACCGTCTTGCCAAGAGGGTTCTAATGAGGGGTCACAATGTATGTTTCCGTTGAGAAATAAGAAAATTATCTTTGAATTATCCCTGTTATCCCTTCTTATATGGAGCTCTGTTAAGTATTTAGGGCCAATACAGTATTCTGTATGCACTGCCTGGTCACATTTTAATCATTTGTCTTTGATTTTCTTGCAGTGCTGTTTCAGTGTCCAGTAAAGATGGTGCTTTGCTCTTTTTGCCTCATCCGTCTCAATATATTTTGAAAGGAAAAGCCTCAGTTGAAGTAGTGATTGGTTCAGTATCAATTTTGGGACACGTTTTGGAGGATTCGGCCAAGTCCTATGATGTGTATTCCCCAGAATGCAGCAGTTTGTTAAAAATAGAAACTATAGCTGGAAAAAGCAATAAAAATTCTGTTATAGAGAGTATTTCCAGTCAGTTGCTTGAAACTGAGGAAAGTTTACATGAAAAGTTAGAAAACTTTGAAAGTTTAGTTGTTCTAAAAGTTTCCAGTTTGAAATCAACTGTGTGCGAATATCTCACAACGCTAGCAGCATACCAGAACTTGTTTGCCATGGGAGGTAACAAGGGTGATTCTGTGAATAAAGTATTGTCTCCCTTGGGTGTGTCAGTGTTTCAGAGGACTTGGCAGCCACATGTTATGGTGTCGGAGGATCTGGGGCAAGCTCTGACGGAGTGGAATGATTGCCTGACACAGAGGAGTAAAGGTAATGTGAAAAGTACGTGAGCTGCGACACGAGAAAACCAACAAAGTGGCATGTGCATCCAGCAAAGACTCAGATCAGCCTGGGCATCCGCCCAGTCTGATCAGTGTCTTTGCTGTCCGCATGGAGCTAGCTTAGGCCCTTGAATATCCTTTAAGCGCAAAAGCAAAGACTCTGATCAGACTGGGTGAATGCCCTAGCTGATCTGAGTCTTTGCTGGACGCAAATGCCCCTTTGTTGGTTTTCTCGTGTCTTGGCCCACATGATTCTTGTTGTAATCGTATTTATTCAGTTATAAGATGGGAGTTTATTCTTCCAAAATTACAGCATATATGTAAATCAGCCTTGTGTATTTCAGCTATAAAATAGGGTTTCTTTCCTTTTTAAACAATCCCAAAGCTCTTTCAAGATGGATCTAGATCTTTGAAATTGTTCAAAAAAGGGAAGAAACCTGTTATATAACTGAAGAAATATGGTAAACAAGAATTTCTGCTAGGGTCAGTTTGTTCAAAACTTACAGTGCAGGCTGAGTGAGTCAGCTTATAAGACCTGACATCTTAAAATGGATTTTATCCTATTAAAATTGCTGCCCTTTTATGCTGTAAAAGCTACTCATTTTTTTCAGCAAAAGATGTTAGCACAGAATTCAGCAGGTTTATTTAATTATTCAGCAGTATGTCAGAAACTTGTTGGCAGGATGGCAGACAGTGCAGAACATGATCTGACTACTACTATCAGCCGCCACTTAACTTGTAGGTGATTTTTTATGTTAAAGGAAGGAGACGCAGCATCACTTCTACTACGCATCAATTTTTAATGCAACCAACATCCTTCTAATTGCGATGGAAATTTGTTAAGGTCAACTATCAGATCAAATATTCCGCAAAATTGATTTCTTTTGATTCAATTATTACTGTATTAAAACTGCTCGTTTCAAGTCACAGTAACTAGATTTGTGACATCAGAGCCTCACTGTACTCTGTAAACCTCAGGCTAACAAAGTGACTGCCGCAGAAGTCGTTAATAATGTACCTTACAGGTACAGTTAAAGATAAATTTTGTGACTAGGATCAGCTGAGCCGATGACTGTGAAGAAATGACTTTGATCGTTTGTCTATTATTAGTTTGAGATAAGGGAAAGTTTCTGAACCTGATCCAACAACGACATGTTGCAATAGTGAATTGACGCGTTGTAAACACTTTATCGGGCCTCTCATTTTATTTTCAACTCCATGTATTGGTAGAAGTAGCCAATTGGCTAGCTCCTCCAACTTTGGAATGAGTCACATTGGTGGCAAGATTCTGTATGAACCTAATGGATTTGATTAATTAAAAGCTCATACATATTCTTATTTCTACAGTTGCACCATGTATGATGGTAGTAGGAGGGAAAGACTCTGGAAAATCTACAACAAACAGATTGTTGATCAACTCTTCCTTGAATAGGTGAATTTCGATTTATATCTGTACTTCTATATGAGCCACAACATGACAAAACCAACAATGTGGATGTGGGCCAAGGGCAGACTCAGATCAGCCTGGGCATCCGCCCAGTCTGATCAGAGTCCTGGCTGTCCGCATGGAGGTAGCTTAGACCCTCAGCCACTCTTTAAGCACACAGGGAAGTCTCTGATCAGACTGGATGAATGCCCAGGCTGATCTGAGTCTGCGCTGGGCGCATAACCACTTTGTTGGTTTTGTCACGTCGCGGCTCATATGAGTTTACATCTGTCTCACATGTATACTGTTCTGTACAGTAGCATCCTAACTGTTGGGTTACCTCTAAAGTGTATGTGGGACATCATCTTGATTTTCTGCCATTTTACTCATTTATTTTTTATACCCCCGGCATACGAAGTATGTCGAGGGGTATATAGCTTTTGTCTTTCCGTCCGTCTTTCCGTCTGTCCGTTAGTCCGTCCGTCCGTCCGTCCATCCGTCCGTACGTAAGTTAACATTTGCGTTAAAGTTTTGTGTTAAGTTTTTTATTCTGTTTCTGTTAACAAGAACTTGTTCATAGATGTTTATTATTTTATTAGAGGATGGATGCTGATTAATTTGCATCGTCTAGATGCTGCTACTGCTGTCCTAAGGTCAAGGTCACAGACTTAGAAATTTGTACAATAGCTGCGTTAAAGTTTTGTGTTAAGTTTTTTTGGTATGCTTCTTTTATCATGATGCTTAATGTTTTAGCTGAGGATGGATACTAATTAGTTTGCATCATCTACATGCTGCTGCTGTCCTAAGGTCAAGGTCACAGACTTTGAAGTTAGTACAATAGCATTAACATTTGCGTTAAAGTTTTGTGTTAAGTTTTTTTCATTTCCTTCAATTCTCCAGACCTTGTTCAATGGCGCTTAGTATTTTAGCTGAGGATGGATACTAATTAGTTTGCATCATCTACATGCTGCTACTGCTGTCCTAAGGTCAAGGTCACAAACATTGAAATTTGTACAATGGCTGCGTTAAAGTTTTGCGTTAAGTTTCTGTTTTTGCTCTGTCTTTCTGAAAGCCTTTACTGGAACTTGTTCTTATGTGCTTAATGTTACTACAGGAGAGATACATATTAGTTTGCATCATCTGGATACTGCTGCTGACCTAAGGTCAAGGTCAGATACGTAGGAATTTGTGTACCATTGTGGTTTGTTAAGTTGTACTTTTTGCTTACCGTATATTTCAGTATACCTGATTGGAACTTTTTGCTTTGTTAATAGGTTTACTGCTAGGTGGAAACTGATCAGTTCAAATCATTTGGATGCTGCTGCTGACTTTAGGTCAAGGTCACAGACATTAAAGTTTTATGTAAATTTGTGTTTAAATTTTATGTTAAATTTGTATATTCTTTTTTTTTATTGCAAATTTTTAATGGAACCCTTGGTATTTGTCTATAGTCCTTTCACTGGGTATGTTATAGATCGTCCATCTGTCTGTCTGTCTGCTTGGTAACATATGCTTTAATATTAGGCGGTGGCACTGGCCGGGGGTATACGTGAGCCCCTGCTCACTTGCTCTAGTTTTATTTTTTTTTAAAAGAGACCACTTTTGTGACTTCTGTTTGAATCCTCTATATAGCAAAATCCTTCCAAAAAAAAATCCACTTTTAAAGGAAAGATTTTACTCCTTAAGCAGGGGTCAGCCTAGAGCTTTCACACAGGTAGAAGTTTTGCAACATTTTCAGGATTTTGGGGAGAAGTTTTTGCCCAAATTTTGGATTTCCCTGTATGTTTTATACATTTTCACTTCTCCCTCAGTTCAAAATAGGGAGAAGTCAGCCAGCTCAAGGGGACTATTTCTCCCAAGTTGCCCTCTAGGCTGAGCCCTGTTGAGGAGCAAACTTTCCCTCATTGAGAAAGGAGGCACAAATGAAGATGGCAGAGTTGCTTCCGCTGACGTTACACTAATTCACCTCTAAATTTGAACGAGTTGATTCTAATTTCTGGGGATGCGTGTCAAAATTGCTGGCAGAATGGTTAACAGTAAAGACCATGATCATATTGCCAAGGCACTTCTGCCACAAGGCACCCAGCAGGCACATGATGTTATAATGATGTCGATGCGACATGATGATGTCGCATCAACATCAGTACGACGTCATTCCGACGTTATGTGGCCGCTGGGCAGTACAAGTGTATGATATACCTAATTACCTACACCCTGTGACAGATGGACAAAAATATGGACTGATAGAAAGGACAGGAAGATAACTCTGCACAGCATTTCACATATAATTCTCTCTATCTTTCTCCCTCTCTATCTCTCTCCCAGAGACTCTCCTATCTCTCTCCCAGAGACTCTCCTCTCCTAGGAGAGGAGAGTCTCTGGGAGAGAGATAGAGAGAGAGAGGAGTCTCTGGGAGAGAGATAAAGAGAGGAGAGTCTCTGGGAGAGAGATAGAGAGAGAGGAGAGTCTCTGGGAGAGAGATAGAGAGAGAGTGCATCTCTCTCTCTCTCTTGTACATCCATTTAGTGTAATATCTGTCTGACCTGTTTTTATATTTTCAGTGTAGATGGTTTGTATGTGCTAGAATGTGATGTTGGTCAAACAGAGTTCACTCCTCCTGGGTGTGTATCATTACATTATGTTACACAGCCACTCCTTGGTAAGAAATTTAACCCTTTAAGCGCCAAAAAGCAGACGACAAAATTTACGTCTGCAGAATTTCAAAAAACGTTTCATCCAAGCGATATGATATTGAGAATTCGAACACTAGAGGGCAAACAGTGTAGATCCAGATGAGGTGGCTCATTATGAGCCACCTCATCTGGATCTACACTGTTTGCAAATTTAACTATTTTAATTTTTGGCGCTTTAAGGGTTAATATCAGATACTTTTTTTCCTGCCATTTGTTCAAAGGGAGACAATTTTCAGGATCTAGTAATGGCATCCTTGTCCACTCTTAAACTATAAAGGAAAGAATTTGCTCCACTTCTGCAAATTCTTAAGTGTAAGAGTTGGTCCATGTTGAAAAGGTAGAGAAAAATGAAAATGGCAGAGTTGCTTCCCCTGAATTTGTTTTTATTCATTTTAAGCAGGCAAACCACATTAATAAGTGATGTGTTTGAAGTGTTTGCCAGTCTGATTCCAGATAGAATGAGTTAATATTTTGAGATAATTTGAGAGATTAAGCTTTGTCCATTGCTCACATGCCTTCTTCTCACTATGGTTTAACCCATTTACATTTAGTGAGCTCCTCTACCTTTATAAAATGGACAAGTCCATTTAGGAGCTTTGGCATCTCAGTTAAGTGCTAGCCTGCTTAGCAAGTGATCTGAGTTCAAATCCGTCTGGATGCAGAATTCTTTTCAACAGAGTCCTATTAACGGAGTCCCATGCACACATTCTTTCATTCATTTTCACCTTTCCATTGGCCATATATGCTGGAAATACTGTTGAAAGGGCTGTAAAACTGCTAGTTATTCCTCCTATCTAATATCAGTTCATTCACCACTTTAGGGGTGTCTAATAATAATTTTGTTTGGAGCATATTGTTTTTGTTGCAGAGCTATTCTGTAGGGAGGGGAGGTTGGGGTTGGGGGGCTGGTTAAATTGTGAAAATGCACAGACATGCAAGACACAGAGTTCCTTAGATTCAGTGTTATGAGGAAGACAACTGAGGTGCGACACTACAAAGCCAACAAAGTTGCATGTGTGCCCAGCAAAGCTTCAGATCAGCCCAGGCATCCGCCCAGACTTATCAGAGTCTTTGCCATCCTCATGAAGGGAGCTTAGATCCTTAGCTACCTTTTAAGCACTTAGGGAAGACTCTGATCGGGTTTGGCAGATACCAGGTTGATCTGAGTCTGCGCTTTTCCCATAACCACTTAGTTGGTTTTGTCGTGTCGCAGCTCACATACTTCCAGATCAGAGTGACCTTCCTTGGAGGTGTGTTTATGCACCTAAATGAGCAGCGACACTACAAAAGCAACAAAGTGGCATGTGCGCTACATAAAGACTTGGATCAGCCTCGGCATCCATCCTGACTGACCAGAGTCTTTGCTGTGCATTTTCAGCAAAGCTAAGGGTCTAAGCGACCGCCATGCTGACAGCAAAGACTCTGATCAGACTGGGCAGATGCCCAGGCTGATCTGAGTCTTTGCAGGGCGCACATGCCACTTTGTTGGTTTTGTCGCATCATGGCTTAAATATATTTATTTTCTGTTTTCCAGGACCACCATTCTCTCACCAGCGGAATCCTTTGTGGTATGATCTTAGTTTAATTACATTATAAGATAGTACACTTAAACCACTGTACATGTATTACCACTATTTTGGTTACAATATATTCTAACATGACGTTAATGTTTTCCCCATTGAAGGGATAGGAAGTGGCAGCATGTGAAAATTTGTGATAATTCACCTTGTTATCTTTAAGATGTGTCAATTTCGCCCCTTGATGACGTCTTATGTAAACATTTGCTTCTGTTGACGTCCGCCTCTAAAATAGTCCTTTAGAAAAAGTTGCAATATACTTGCAATTTCATTCTGTATAATGTTAGAATCAAAATAATTTTTCCTTATCCGTGAATAATCGCTGATTAACACATGTGTTGCCTGGCAGATAGGAACATTAACTCTCCCTGGCCTGCAGCCATCGTGAATTAATGTTTCGTGATCTGCCCTCCAACAACTTGTGTTAATCAGTGGCCTTCGTGAATTAATATTTCGTGATCTGCCCTCCAACAACCATCGTGAATTAACATTTTCTGATCTGCCCTCCAACAACATGTGTTAATCAGTGGCTGTCGTGAATTGATATTTCCTGATCTGCCCTATAACAACATGTGTTAATCAGCGATAATCCATTGGTAAGAAAAATTATTTCTTAATTATCATGAAGCTATTGTAAAACATGACTGATAACTGGGCTGTCATAAATTCTGATGGTATCATGTCAGTGTGGCTATGCGCATATGCAAATTTCAATTTACAATGCATGTTGTTCTCTCTGAATGCATGATTGGCACTTAAGATGATCTCTGCATTCAGTTGGTTGAGTGACATCACAGAATTACGCCACAACATAAATGCACTGCCATGGAGTTGATCAAAATACACTTCATGTTTATTTATAAATCACTTAGCTAAAATGATGCATGAAAAATAGAAAACCTTAAGTGTTCCATTGATATCTTGTTTATGAGGCTTGACCAGTTAACATGTGATGGCTCGGCGATCCTCATCTTTCCTACACATTTTTAGCTCACCTGAGCCAGAGGCTCCGGGGGAGCTTATAGTATGGTCAGGCTCCGTCGTCCGTCGTCGTCCGTCCGTCCGTCGTCCGTCCGTCCGTCCACAATTTCAAACGACTTCTCCTCTGAAACTGCTGGGCCGATTGTAACCAAATTTCATATAGAGCCTCCTGGGACCTTAGGAACAAAAAGTTGTTCAAACGGTCCTGGTCACATGACCAACATGGCCGCCTTGCCCATATATGGTAAAAACCTAAAAAAAATCTTCTTCTCCAGAACCAGTAGGCCGATGGCCTTGAAACTTGGTATGTAGCATCGGGTACGGGAGTACTACCAAGATTGTTCAAATTATGACCTTGGGTTGACCTTGACCTTTTTTACGGTAAGGTCAAATTTGCTTCCTTGTGCTTTTATATGGCAAAATGCTAGAACATAAGATATCTTGAAAACTGTTAAAGATTTTGGGCTAAAAATTGGTATCTACAGTCATCTTAATGAGTACATGAAGATTTATGAGTACAAGAGGTCAAGGTCATTCTTTGACCTTTGGCCTAGAACTCTCATATTTTGACAATTCCAAACAATTTCCTCCAAAGCACCTGGGCCAATTAAAACCAAATTTCATATAGAGCGCCAGGAGTTGAGGGAACAAAAACTTATTCATACGGTCCAGGTCACTTGACCAACATGGCCGCCACGGCCATATTTGGTAAAAACCTTTGAAAATCTTCTTCTCAAGAACCAATTGACCGATGGCCTTGAAACTTGGTATGTAGCTTAGGGTACTCAAGTACCATCAAGATTGTTCAAATTTTGACCATGGATTGACCTTGATCTTGTTTACGGCAAGGTCAAATATGGGAAAATGCTAGAACATAAGATTTCATGGAAAGTTTTGAAGAGATATGCCTAAGAATTGGTATATACAGTTATCTTAATGAGTACATGAAGATTTGTGAGCACAAGAGGTCAAGGTCATTCTTTGACCTTTGACCCAGAACTCTCATATTTTGACAATATCAAACAATTCCCTAAAAAAAAACTGGGCCAATTGTAACCAAATTTCACATATAGCCTCCAGGGATTGAGGGAATGAAATTTTTTTCAAACAGTTCAGGTCACATGACCAACATGGCCACCAGGACCATATATGGTATTAACCTTTAAAAATCTTCTTCTCAAGAACCAATTGACCGATGGCCTTGAAGCTTGGTATGTAGCATTGGGAACTCCAGTACTATCAAGATTGTTCAAAATAATGACCTTGGGTTGACCTTGACAATTTTACTGCAAGGTCAAATGTGGGAAAATGCTAGAACATAAGATTTCATGGAAAGTTTTAAAGATTTATGCCTAATAATTGGTATCTACAGTCATCTTAATGAGTACATGAAGATTCATGAGTACAAGAGGTCAAGGTCATTCTTTTACTTTTGACCCAGAACTCTGTCATTTTGACGATATCAAACCATCTCCTCAAAAGCCCCTGGGCCAATTTTGAAACCAAATTTTATATAGAGCCTCCATGAGGTTAAGGGATAAAAAAATTTTCAAACGTCCAGGTCACATGACCAACATGTCCTCCATGCCCATATATGGTTAAAACCGTTAAAAATCTTTTTCACCAGAACCAATTGACAGATGGCCTTAGAGTAACTTACCCTAGAGTACTGAGGCTGAATGGACCCAGGTGAGCTACAGGACCAATGGTCCTCTTGTTTATTTCACCTGGTAAACATGATATGAAATTGAACGAATATGGTATTCTCTTTATATGTCATGCTCGTGAAGACAAGAGAAAGGCAATGAAAGGCAAATGGACATTTAATACTTTAACTTTATAAAATCTCCTGGATACAAAAGGGGAACTAAAAGATCAGTCTCTGCAGATGCACAGGTTGACCTGATTCTTCCCAATGTGCACAGACGATAGGATACTTTTTCATGTAATAGCAATCATAAATTGAAAATTCTTACAATTACTTTGTGATTCAAGAACAAATCATATGAATATTTGCTTTTTGATAATGTTAATTGGTCATTATATGTAAGATGATGACTGATGAACATAAGTCTTCCCAGTTTAAAAACAATTTTAGAAGTTGATTAAGAAGTACTATTTATATAAGAGGATGAAAGTATTTTATTGGGATTATGATGTTTCTAATGCAAAAAAGTCATTTCTTCATAGACACAACTACCAGAGTGAGGCACTTGTATTGAGGGGCTACAATATGAGCCGAGGAATGACAAAACCAACAAAATGGCCTGTGCGCCCAGCGAAGACTCAGATCAGCATGGGCATCCGCCCAGTCTGATCAGAGTCTTTACTGTCCGCATGGAGGTTGCATATACCCTTTGGTACCCTTTAAGCACAAAGTGAACTCTGATCAGACTTAGCAGATGCCCAGGTCGATCTGAGTCACTGCTGGGTGCACATGCCACTTTGTTGGTTTTGTTGTGTCACGGCTCATATGTATTTTCATCTAGAATGCCTAGAAATTACACTAGAATTATTATATTATTATCAAAACCCCCAGACTTGGAGCTTTAAGGTGTGTAGGTATACCTCCATATTTTTCTGTCATTTTTACATGTCTAAAGTTTGGTTAGTTCCTTTGCTGTTTACACACCAGGGGCCATATTCATAAAACGACTTAAGTGGTTGCTATGCTGTTTTAAGGCTAAATTTCTTTGAAGGAGATTCCCTACAACTATGAAATTTGCTCTGGAGGAACAGTCTGAAAAAGACTGTTCCTCCAGAGCAAATTTCATAATTATAGGGAGTCTCCTTCATAGAAATTCAGCCTTAGCAACAGCATAACAACCACTTGAGTCATTTTATAAATACGGCCCCAGTGCTCTATATAAGATGGAGTAAAAGGGATAATTGAAGGATAAGTTTACATATTTCTGGATAAAAACATATGTCTGTGACTTCATTAGAACCGTCTCGACAAGATAATCCCTGTTACCCTTTCTTACCTGGAGCTCTGCACACTCAACATATGGACCTTGAAGAATTTTTAGGCACAAGTCAAAGGCTATAGGTACATTTCACAGATTCACGGTCTGGTTTGACTCTTCTTTGTCTCCAGGTATGTCAAACAGCCTGATTACCATAATGATCCTAAAATTTCGGACACCCGAAAGTCAGACAATTATTGTTCGAAAATCGTAGAAAATAGATTTTACACAATGCATCCAAATGATGCTTAGTGAATGGCAAACATTGTAGACTCTGATCAAACTGCTCCTTCAGGAGCAGTTTGCTCTGGGTCTACATTGTTAGCTCAAGACCTGTCTGTCCAAATAGGTAGGGTCATTACAGTATGTGTATTGACTCGTATTGTACATTTCAGTTCATATTTCTTTGGTGGGGTGTCACCTCAAGATGATCCCAGTATTTATTTAGAATGTGTTCAGAGATGTTACCAGCACTATCAACAACTCAGGCAGCCAGGACCTTTGATTGTGAATACTATGGGATGGGTAAAAAGTAAACATCTCACAGCTGTACTTGTAGTCTTTCAAACTAGTTGGATGGGTGAACTATAAGGTTTTATGACATCAATAGTATGTCAGTCATATTGAGCAAATGGAATAATGAAAAGCTGTGTACAACAGATTCCCGTTTTCGCTTAAATAAATGCTTTCTACAAGGTTCTTCTAAGGCTAAGTCAGAAAAAAAAAACTTCCTCTCGGCCATGCTACATTAAATGCTGTATTTTCATGAGGATAAATGGGTACGTCTCCATGTTTTCTGCCAAATTTTACTCAGGGAAAAAACTTTTGTGACTTCTTGTTTGCTTCCCTGGATGAAAAAGCCTTTCTCAGATGGGGTCTAGGTCCTAGCTCCTAGGTGAACGAATACTTCACTTTAACTGTAGATCTCAGTTGGGGATGGCAGCAAAATGTAAATGGCAGAGTTTTGTCCCCTGACAGAGTACCCATTCACGTTCAAGAAAAAACTGAGGTGTCTGAATATTTTAAGTGAAAGGGCAGCTTTGTTTTAAGAATTTTTAAGGTAGAGAAAATCATTATATGGGTCTTTTAAATAGTGTATTAAATTATTTTTTTTTTATTATGCAGAAGATTGAAAATTATTAGGGAGGCTTAAGTATTTCATTGTGTATAAGGAACATGGTATTCTTGTTTCTCATTATCTCACAAATGAAGCTGGCAGAGGCAGAATAGGATGTTTGTCGGTGTTTCAGGGTGTTTACCAATAGTGAACATGGATCTAAGACATTGAAGGGATGAATGGATGCACTTTCAGGGGAAGTAACTGTGCCATTTTCATTTTTGTCCTCTTAGTGGTTGTCAACTAAAGGATAGATCTTGCTCATATAGAAGCAAATTCTTTAATATTAGACCAGTTTGGAAGGACCAGGTCTTCCAGAGAAGCAAACAGGAAGCCACAAAACTTGGTTTTTCTTGTAAAAATGGAGGATTAACATCACAGTGTTGCCTTTCTCCTAACGGGTAGCCCTGTATGAGAAAGCAGAGGAACAGAGCCATGTAAGATTCACATAATTTCAAAGTCTTCATATGCCTAACAATCCATAACCATACTCATGAGAACAACATTGTAATTTCACAGGTCTAGGTTTACAATTACTGGTGGATACTATAAGATTGGTGCATCCATCCCACATAATACAGCTAATGTGCCAACAGAAACATCATAACTGTGATCCCATTGACAATCAGTTCCATCTACAACGAAGCTGGAAAGATAATGTCAAGGTATTGTAGCGCTTTTAATAGACACTTTTCAGACTGATTCTAATACATTACATTTACATGTACATCTAAATCAGATAATTATACCCTCAGAATACAAATCTGTCACAAGTTTCTTTCTGTCTGTTGACCATCCAGTCATTCGTATAGTAAAATTTGCGATAAGAATTTTTGTTAGAGTTGACCTAATTAGGCAGTGGCTTTGATTTCATTTGAAATAGAACTTGAGAAGATAGTCTAATCTGACTGCTGTGTTCCAGATCAAGCTGCTCCATACGAGTTTTCTGCTCAATGATTTACTGTCTTATTGTCGCCATTGCTGTTTACTTAAGTGTTAAAAACTGCAATCCATTTGTACATAAAGGATCTTACACTCGTGGTCATTTCATATGAAATTTAAGAAACGAGCCTTCGGCGAGTTTCATTAAATTCATATGAAATGACCACGAGTGTAAGATTCTGTTTATCATATGACCCTTTAAATGGGATTTTAATGTCTTCAAACTGAACATTATTTGAATAAGCAAACACATTGTTGACATGGACATTGTCAATGACTTATGTGTACGTGCCAAAGTGTTATTATACATGTGGTCATATGATTTTTATGACACGAAGTTATCCACTGAATAACAGCGACCTCATATGATAAACTGTTTTATTGTTTTTCACTGCACTAGAATTTCATCAACAGTTTAGTAGGCTTAGATGCTCTCAGATATAGGTCTGTGCTGTTTGTCATTATGCCAGCAATTTTTGACACATCCCAATACATGTATATTAATGGATACATTCAAAGTAAGCACCTCTGCCAGTTTCATTTTTGTCTCCCTTCCCAATTGGGGATCAATTCTGAAAGGGAAGAATTTGCTCCTCTAGGAGCAAATTCTTTTCTTTAAGAGTAGATCCCTTAATGAAAGGGTTTCAGTGCCCAAGGAAGGAAACAGGAAGTGACAAAAGTAGTCCCACTTCATAAAAATGGCAAAATAAAGAACCATGTACATTTACCTATGCACATTGAAGTATCCAAATATTTAGGGTAGCTATGGTATTTATTTCAGATGAACAGTAATTGGAGACAGAGAGATGAAGCTACAGATCCAGGGATGCCTTCAAGATCTCGACACAAACTTACACTTATTGAATCTATTTCTAAATCACTTGATCTCAATGGGTAATATAACATTTTCATTGAAACTCTCGGTGTAGCTGACAGTGAGTGAATAGATGGGTGATTTGGGGTTTTAAAGCCTCTTCAATAGTGTTTCACTCTTATTGGGCAGATGAGGAATGACATGATGGTGACAATAAAATAATTGAAAGGCTAGAGAAGCATCATGATCTTGGCCAGAATCAAATCCATGACCTCTTGATTAAGAGTCCAACATGTCAATTCCCCAGCCAACACATCTATATTTCATAGCTGACAAGGTACGGTTGTGGTTGCTGTTGTGGTGTCCTAATGATATGTTTTCTTGATGTATTGTCCAACATTACAACTTGCAGGAACAGTATCCCTTATATTTAGACCCACACTTTGATTATATAGGTTTACAGCTGCTCTGCTGAAATCGCTGGGCTGATAGGAACCAAATTTCATATGGAGCCTCCAATGGGTGGGGATTGAATGTCATAGTGTGTTGCAAAACATATTTCTGTTGAAAATATTGTCAGTTTTCTACATGAAAAATGCAAAGAAAATAAATTGTTCATATGATAATACAATCTCACACTTGTGTCCATTTCATGTAAATTTATAAAACTTGCCAAAGTCATGCTTTTAATGTGACTAGCATCAGTGCATCAGATCCATTGTATAAAATCTTATTTTCATGAAGAGCCATGAATCTATACCAAAGGAACACTACCATTAAAGCACTGGTTTGCTACAACAGACTGACAGCAAGTCCTGTCCACCTCCAGCACTTAGCAACTCATACAAGAGTAATAAGATGCAGAAACTTCAATATAAAGTCAACAGTACAGGTCAAGTTATTGGTCAGAAAGACTTCAAATGGAGACAGCCAAGCAGATACAACTATTAATAAGCCACATACCAGAGGGGAATCTATTCCTCCACTTTTGGCACAAACTGACAGGACAGTCTTAATTTATGTCTTCTGACCCTGCTCACCAGTTCAGACTACTATACTGGATGTAAACTGTTAACTCATTCTTTCCATGATAACAGATATTTAAGTTCATCTTGTTTAATACTCAATATTGACACCTTATTTAGAATAGGAACTATTTAGACTGTTCATACCCTTATTATCTTTATTATATTATGAATAATCCACCATAAGTTTTACTTCAGGTTACCATCTTCTAACTAATGTCTTGTATGCTCTTAACTTCTGTTACGTCGTTGTCATTGGTAACGTCAACAATAGAGAGTCTATTTTTAGCCGATGTCATGTGACACCCTAATCACCTAAATTGTACTTCAGTAGAAAAATTGTCAGTCATGCTATCCTGAAGAAGGTAATAATTTACCAAAACTAGTTGATCAATAAAAGCCCACTCCACCAATGTTGGTCATTTATTCTGTTTTTATTATTCCTCTTTAAATGTTGCAGAAGTCTTGTTTGATAATGCCACTCATGTGAGAGCTCCAAATTTACATTCTTGCAGTCATAAATTTTATATCACATGAAAGGAATTTTTATCCATTTTCAGAATGGCAGTCAGATTAAAAGCTGTTGATTTCCGCAACCTCAGTTTACTGAGTCATCTCTATAGCAACCTGGGTCCTCATATGACCTTGACCTCAGCTGACCCTTACACAGTGCCATGGAAAGATGTTGCCATACATATATGTTATATGCATGTACCTAGGGAACAGATAATGTATGCTCTGAATGCCAGTGTTGTGGCTTTGTGCCATGCTGACTTGGAACAGGTAATGTTCACCTAATGTATTTATTTGGAAATAGGATGACATTTTCCTCCCCGAAAACAGCCTCAAATATTTAGATTGGTCTAGCAAGACAGATCTAGATTTTTGGGGATTTTTGGAAGAGATCTTGTAGCCAAATAAAAACATTGTATACAGAAAACAAACAAAACTTTCTATAACCTTTTATGACCCTAAAAGGTGGGAAATTCAAGGATATGAAGGGAAGTTTATGAAGAAATGGTGATAAAGATGTGAGAAACCCTTCATATGTTGCAGTGTGTTTACTCTATGTTGAAATGGATTTTGTCTGCTACCATAGAAATTCATTATACTGTTCAGATTTAAAGTCATAATCCTTCCAAGCTAACAAACAAAATCAGAATCCTTTGAGAACAATGCAGATCAAGATGAGGCTGCTTATAATTAGTTGAGCAGGAGATAAAGTCACTATTTGGTTATAATTCTAAGATAATTTTCTTATTTCTCGGTAAAAAAGGACAGTGCTACAGAGGGGTCACAACATACATTTTGAAGGAGAATTAAAAATACATGCATCCCACAACTACCGTATACATGGAAATTTTCGCGGGTTCAAATTTTCGCGGTTAAGGGTCAAAAACATAAATATTAATTTTCGCGATTTTTAATTGTCGCGGTTAGCAACATGCTCGAAAAGCAAAACTTTTTCTTTTCACTTGAATCAGTTCTTTCAATAACCAGCGGCAGGGCCGCCGCAAGTTAATGAAAGAACTGGCTCAAGTGAAATGTACCAGCAACTACCGAAGCAAACATAAACAAAATATATGAACACTGTGTCTACAGAAGATACTTTGTATGAAACAGAAATTATTCGCGATTTTAATATTCGCGGTGTCAAAGTGACCGCGAAATACAGTGTAAAATGGAACACCGCGAAAATCACCAACTCTCATTAGGTCACTTATCTGTATCCACTCTGTGGGCTACTCTCTTGAGGTTTCCAATAGCCTTTTCTATATTCTATCATGCACCTCTTCAAAATTCCACCTGATAATAGGGGGTTGATAACAAAATGTCATATCATGTCACTATAGAACTGCGCTTGTGCAGATGATTTCAGTCATTGCCTCTAGAAGGGATCTCTGAAGAAGATTGGTTACTGACTGATGTTGGCCTTATTAACAACGTTCAGTTTGTAAAATGATGTCACCGACTTAGGTTATAACGCATTCGTGACGTCAGCAAGTTCAAACAAAACTTTGTATGCCTTTAACTTGTTTGTCACTCTTTACACCTTAAAATCTTCTAATGATGCATGATAAACAGAAACCATATAAGTGTCTTTTGATATCAAGTTTATCAGTATCAGGCTGGACCAGAAACATAGCAAGCCTCAACATTCTTTTGCTGTTTGTGGTCTCGCCTAATAAACTAGATATCAAAAGACATTATCATGGTTTTCTCTATATAGACTTATCCAGGCTCAAAGATGGAAAGCGCAGTTTAAGTATTTAAGATCAATGGATACACTTTTAGGGAAAGCAGTGCTGCTGTTTTCCTTTAGCCTCCTTTAAAGGAAAGAATTTGCTCCTTTAGGAGTAGATTCTGTCTTTTAATAGTAGACCAGTTTGAATTTGGCTTTTTTGGACAGGGAAGCCAATACTCGACACTAAAAATTGTCTCTCTTTGAAATATATGGTGGAAAACATAGTGCATCCATTCACTTTAAGATTGAAAGGGTAATACAGAAAATTAATGGGCTGTTAATCTTTTTTGTAGACTGAGAGACCAACAGAAGACTCACCCATGTTTTTCAGGAGTATGCCAGTCTGTGAATGGATAGGATTTGGTGAGTAATACAGTATACTAGTGGCTTGGAATACATTTACAAAGTATACCACATTATATCATGTATATTTATCATTATTAATACCTGCAAATACACCTGGTTAACTGCGTTTTCAAGGCTGTTACAAAAGGAAAAAGAGTCATACTTCCACAACAACTTGGTCATCATGGCTAAATAAATTTGTTTAGCAACAATGACCAGGACATAGTTAACCAGGTGACCATGTCATATATGAAATATCTTTAGTTGCCTGTTCTGCTTAAGAACTTGTTCATTTCTTCTTTCAAGGACTGTCAGGGAACTGTTGACAAAGAATACAGACTCTGACCAGACTGATCCTAAACCAGACTGTTGCATCCCATTCCCAGCAGGCACATGACATTGAAATGATGTCGTACTGACATCGATGCGACGTAATTACGTCGCATCGACTTCAATATGACGTCATTTTGATGTTATGTGCCTGCTGGGATTATTTATCTGGAATCTGCACTGTTTATGCATCCATTTTTCCTTTTTTAGTCAGCTGCCCCTATCCTAAATAGCAAACTCATCCAAATTAAGAGAGATGATGGAAGAGTCAAGTTTGAACCTTTTAGGAGTGAAAGCGTTTCTGTCACTTATGATGACTGAATACACTGTCAGGGGAAGCAACTCTGCCTGTTCTATTTTTCCTGCTTTCTCTAACAATGGAAATCATTTCTAAAGGAAAAAAATTCTCCTAGGGGAGCATACTCTTTCCTTTGAGAGTAGACCTCTTTTAAGGCAGGGCTTTCTTTACACAAAAGCCAAAAGTAAAACCATAAAGTTGCTTTTCTTGAAGAAAAAGTTGAAAAACATGAAGGTACATACATTCACCTTAAGCGAGTCTTTGGGATAGAGACATTATACAGTGCTCTAGATAAGAAGGTGTAACAAGGATAATTTAGGGATAATTTTCCATATTTCACCATAAAGACATATGTTGTGACCCATTAATAAAACCGTCTCGCTGAGACGGTTCTAAAGAAGGGTCACAACATATGTTATCATTGAGAAATAAGAAAAATTATCTAGTAATTTTCCTCGAAACTCCATCTTATCTGGAGCTCTGGACATAGCTTTGAGGTATTCAGCAATGACGTTGATCTGTACCGAGACAAATGTAAATTACCATAAAGATTTAGACACCCTAACCAGTTGGGCTTAACATTTCAAGAAGCAGATTTAACCTCAAGAAATTGCTACCTCAGTGGTAGACAGTACAGACCCTGATAATACTGCCCCTCCCTAGTAGTCTCAGCTGGGTCTACACTGCTTGCATAGTCACTTATGTACCAAAATTTATGATTACTATAGTAACTTAGATCATATTTTAAAACTTTGACAGGTGTTGTACGAGGAGTGGATCCAGTAAAGAAGGAGCTATATATAGTAACAAGTGTTGATTTACCATCCTTGAAGAGAGTCAATACATTATTAAAGGGAAAAGTTACTCTGCCAGAACAAGTCCTTATGAAACAGGTGAATTTTAAGTGTTTCTATTGCAGTCTGTCAACTATGAATGCAGAGATTCACTGGGCAAATTGTCACAAGTTTAAATCAAAAATTTGTTAGCTCTAGTACAATGCACAGTAGAACTTCCATGGCTCAAATCCTGATGGCTTGTTTACCCTGCCTGGCTAGAACTCATTCTTGGGTCCCTGGAGGTAAAAACCCTGAATGGCCAGAACTACCTTTGGCTGGAACTAATTTTCATTGTCTATTGGAGCCATTGATGTTCTACTGTATAATCTATATCAGAAATCCATGAAAGTTTGACATTGGATGATAATTATACCTTCATTTCTGTTTATTATTCTGAAAACATAATACCGTGGATGTTAAGCATCAAATCAATCAATCAATCAATCTGAAAACATAAGAAGTTCCTTAATAAGGGTCTGTACATTTCTTTTAGCAATAAGATAATGATGTCATGAAAAATATTTCACATATTGTTTGTACTTAAGGTCCATGGGTACACTTACAAATATTTTCATTTTTGCCTGGCTTTTCAGTGGGGGTCAGCACAGTTCCGAGCCATACCCAGAATGTGGCTCAACGTCACTGGATGGTGTATAACTGGCCGATGCAACAACAACTCAGCATGAGACATAGTCTCAGAAACAAAATCCCATGTGTTCAATGTCGCACATAAGTTCATGATTTTACCTTACAGTTAATGGAAAGATATGAACCTTTTTAAAGTAGGCATGGTTTTCGGAACTCTGTTTGCTCCTGTAGGAGCAAATTGTTTCCTTAAAGAGTAGACCCCATTTTGGAAGGGCTATGTAGATCAGGCAAGCAAACAAGGTCATAGAAGTTGTCTACCTTTGAAAGAAATGGCAGAAAAACATGGCAGTGTACCCATTCACCTTAAATTACCCTCACACTCCTCCCCCTCATAGTCTTGAACAGGATCCCAGACTTAGAAACATTTTGATTTAATTTGTCTGAAATCTTATAGTTTTACAATACCTGAATAGATAAGATGGATGATGGATGACTTGCAATTTTACGTCCTTTTCAACAGTACTTCAGTCATATCAAGAGGATGGGTGGATGATAATGAAAAGCTGTGTGCATTGGAGCCTTGTTTACACTCGAAAAGATTCTCACCTCAAGTGGGGATGGAACCAGGGACTGTTAGAACAGCCGGCCAGCGCTTAATCTACTGAGCTATCGGGGCTCCTTCAATAGATAAAGCTGGTACTTAAGCTGATGATAACTTGCAGTCAAAAGTTTTATGCGGAGGAAGCCATTACCCCAGAATGACCGTCAGGTCAGGGTCACTGAACTTGCCATTTAGCCTTGATGATGAGCAAACATCAGTTTAGCAAGCTATGCTGTCCAGCACCAGCTCTTGTCATATATTAAACAAATTCAAGGTTTTTACATTTTCTGAAATATACATACTAAATATCGCATATAGTCCTGCCTTCATTTCATGAAGAATTTATGGATATGGATACTTTTATATTTCAGCATTGCCATGGTAACAGAATGTATGTCGATGATGAAGTACAATCACTAGGACTATCTGCTGTGAAACCTCGGCGCCACATGCCACGGATGGGACATGAAAATAGGGCAGCATCTCAGGGACCAAGTACATCATAATTTCATCTGTATAAACATCCAGGCTCATATGACAAATGTGCTTCATCAGTAAACTATAATGAACAGCGGCAATCAATGGGAACATCACCAATATCAGAACAAACCTACATACAGTTGACTCTCCTTTATCTAAGAAAAGGATATCTCAAAGTACTGTCATATTTCAGTTCACAGAATGTAATTTGTACACATCTCTTATTTTTATTTGCATTTCTACTCATATTATTTCAAACAACTGGTATCTCAAAGTAAATTTTCTGGGACCAGAAAATTTACTTTGAGATATCAGTAGTTTGAGATGAACTTTGACTTTGAAATATCGAGAGTTGACTGTATTTTGAGAGATAGGGCTGAGCAAACAGTGCAGACCTAGATCAGACTGCTCTTTAAGAGCAGTCTGATCAGGCTATGTACTGTTTGCTTTCATCCATCAGTGTTTTTGACATTGTTTAATATTGAAATCTGATTATTAAAGGACCTCTGACAGTATCAATGAGGAGCGGCTGTAGCGTAGTGGATAACATTCCAGACTACCAATCCAGGGGTCGCAAGTTCGATCCCCCGCTTCTCCGGTCTTTCGGATGAGACTTTAAACCGAGGTCCCGTCTCCATATGACCTCGTTGTTGGTGGGACGTTAAACCCGAGTTCACTCACTCACTCAGTATCAATGCATATTTGTCCATTTTTCGACAAACCTCGGGCAGCAAAAGTTGAAATATTTGGCATTAATATGTAGCCTTGTGTACTATAAAGACATTTTAACAGTGATTTTGAAAAATTATCATGCCTCTAGACTAACATAGACCAATTTTATCAAGAGGGGTATGTGAATTTTTCAGTCTCTGAAAATAAGTCCATTTATTTGGTTTTCTAAGATATCAAAATCTTAATTGATAACTATGCTAAAACTGACGTACACACTACTGTTACTGATATTATGCAATATTTTTTCAGTACTAAGGACTTTAGCCTATTTTTAGATATAAAGGGTGTAAGTACCCCACCCACTTTTTCAGTTTTTCAGCTGTAGACTATCTTTTCCCCCCGTGCCTCAGCAAGCCACTCACATATAATGTGTATTATGATAGTACACACATACATGCAAAGTGGCTAGCTGAGGCACGGGGGGAAAAGTATCTTTAAAAAACTTTTCCTGTTTCCATTACGTTTAATTACAAAATTTGGCTTTTTCCACCAAAAATTGAAGTCTATGTGCAAAGTAATCAGAAATTAAATTCATGGCCAGTTAGGGGAAGTTGAGAGCAACAAATTTCAAGAGAAATTCTTTGGCATATCAAAAATTTAATTTTGACTATTTTTATAGGCAAATTAACATTACAACCGTCAGAGGTCCTTTAGAATGATTACACTAGTTGGTATCCAGTATTTGGAGTCATTTTCGTTAACCGAACATATAAGAAAATTTGACAATAAACTTCAGTGATGCCTCAAGCTAGTGGTTTTAGAGAGAGTACAATTAATGAGACCTACCATGAACAAAGGTTCCTGTTCATGTGCTCAGAGTGAAGACTAGGATCACTGTGTACATTATCACACCTGGTGAAGTATGTAAGACTAGGATCACTCTGTACATTATCACACCTGGTGAAGTATGTAAGACTAGGATCACTGTGTACATTATCACACCTGGTGAAGTATGTAAGACTAGGATCACTGTGTACATTATCACACCTGGTGAAGTATGTAGGACTAGGATCACTGTGTACATTATCACACCTGGTGAAGTATGTAAGACTAGGATCACTGTGTACATTATCACACCTGGTGAAGTATGTAAGACTAGGATCACTGTGTACATTATCACACCTGGTGAAGTATGTAAGACTAGGATCACTCTGTACATTATCACACCTGGTGAAGTATGTAAGACTAGGATCACTCTGTACATTATCACACCTGGTGAAGTATGTAAGACTAGGATCACTGTGTACATTATCACACCTGGTGAAGTATGTAAGACTAGGATCACTCTGTACATTATCACACCTGGTGAAGTATTTTTTCAAGGTGCCAGGCCGCGTAGCGCAATCGGTAGGGCACCTGACTCATAAGTCAGAGGTCCTGGGTTCGAAACCCGGTCTGGCCTCATACTTTCATTTCTCCTTCCGCTGATTCAAGAAGGGCAGTTGTCAGTTACTGGCGAAAGTATGTGCACTTAGTACCGGTTAACCGCTTAGGAGGTCTAAGCCTGCCCAGGAATAGTGTGGTTAGGTTAACTGACCGTCCCAACATGACCATAGCTGTTTACTGTGGATGTTAAGCATCAAACCAAACCAAACCATAATGTTTTCAAGGCTGTTATGGAGCGAAAAAGAGCTGTTACGAAACAAAAAAAAGTCATGGTTACCAAACAACCTGGTCATCCTGGCTAAACAAAAAGATTATGGCTCCCAAATGGCCTGGTCATTGTGGCTAAACAAATTTGTTTAGCCATGATGACCAGGTCATTTTGGAGCGATGACTCTTTTTCATTTCGTAACAGCTCTTTTTCGTTTGGTAACAGACCTTGTATATACATAGTTAGCCAGATGTGAGTTTCTCACCCACTGGACAAGAATATCCCTTTCTAGAGGTGTCTGAGATTTTTCTATCTCGGCCTGCTATCTCAGCCTAGGCTTAGAAAGCTGTCTCAAAATGCCAATCATTGCTATAGTACAGCCCAATTAATAACACACTTTAATTCAACACTTTTATTTACTAATGGTCATGTAAATTGCATGCAGAATATGAAATTGACACCCAGTAATGTACAGGAAGTGTCACTGTAGATTTTTCATTAGCCGCCAATCATGAAAAATACATGCACAAGGTGAAATTAACACACATGTCAAACTATTAATAGAAAATTAGCTGTAAGTTTATAGGAATGGCTTCAACAAGAAGTTTAGGTATTCAATGAATATTCTGTTATAAGAAATATAATGGGTGAGAAAAATAATCAATGATGGGGTTGAGGCCTCAACAAGGAAATCTCAGGCTCGTTTTCAGATTATTTAAGTCTTATGCTCGGCAAGCCTCGCATAAGACTAAATAATCTGAAAACCAGCCAGAGATTTCCTTGTCTCGGCCTCAACCCAATCATAGATTCTCTTAATCCCAAGTAGAGCTAGTGTAGATGAGGAAAAAATGACCAGGGACTGACACAATTGCTTACCAAAACCTGCCCTTAACATCCAATGGGAAAGGAAAAATGAAAGACGGCACACGAAGCAAAACAAGACAATTGAAATGCCAAGAGCTCAGGGGCCGTATTCATAAAACGACTTAAGTTGTTGCTATGCTGTTGCTAAGGCTAAATATCTATAAAGGAGATTCCCTACAACTATGAAATTTGCTCTGGAGGAACAGTCTTTGTAAGACTGTTCCTCCAGAGCAAATTTCATAGTTGTAGGGAATCTCCAACATAGAAATTTACCCTTAGCAACAGCATATCAACGACTTAAGTTGCTTTATGAATACGGCCCCAGCTCTCTTATCAGCAGATGGTGTGGAGGTTACTCTAAATAATGTACAAAAGTCAGAGACTAATATGCCCGGCTGCGTACCGCAGTCAGAAGGGCATCTGACTCAAGAACCAGAGGTCCTGCGTTCAATACCCGGTCCGGCCACATACTTTAGGCAGTTGTCAGCTACTGGGGAAAGTATATGCACTTAGTACCGGTTAACCGCTTAGGAGGTCTATGCCTGCCCAGGAACAGTGTGGTTAGGTTAACTGACCGTCCTGACATGACCTTAGCTGTTTACTGTGGACGTTAAACAACACAACAACATAGACAAATAGATAGCTGACAAACAATAACCCATTGCATTCTTGGTATCTTTTGTCGTCTGTTGAAATTGTTGTCTGCATCAAAAATCTAGAATATTTTGACAATATTGGTCTAACTAACTCTTGTAGAAATGATGTCTAGGCTGCAAACAGTTTGGATCTCGGATCAGGCCCCACGTTTGTGGGGCCTGATCTGGATCCAAACTGTTTGCCCAGATACCCCTAAAGGGGTGTTCCGAATGAAATGGGATAACAGTAATAGTAAACCACCATAGAAGCACCGGTGTGGAATGACAAGTAATAAATTACTGGGTAGCAGTTTATATTGATTTTATGTGCACACAACAGTCTATTTATCCTAGGAATCGGTATAGCAAGCAGCAAAGTTGTTGAAATTGACTGAGCTGCTTCCCATGAAAGTGTACCCATTCAATTCAAAATACTTGGGAAATGACGAGTAGAGCAGGTAATTTATGGAGCAGTCTGGTCTCTTTCTATACTCTTTTTCTGAGGTTACCTTAATGTGCTTAAGTACTGGGACACCTTAAACCATTAATTTCTGCATTTTTAGCTCGCCTGAACGAAAGTTCAGGAAGAGCTATTGTTGTCACCACGGCGTCGGCGTCCGCGTCTGCGTCCGCGTCCGCGTCGGCGTACAGATTGGATGTTTTGGTTAAAGTTTTTTAAGGACCTATATCTCCTTAACCCATAGATGGATTCTTTTGATATTTGCTCTGTAGTTAGATATTGGTCTAAAGTTTAACAGGGTACCACCCCCACCCCACTCATTGACCTTGATGTCAAGGTCATGGACTTAGAAAATTTGGAGTTTTTTTTGACTGGATGTTTTGGTTAAAGTTTTATAAAGCCCAATATCTCCTTAACCCATGGATGGATTCCTTTGATACTTGCACTGAAGTTAGATATTGGTCTAAAGTTTTGGAAGGTACTACCCCCACCCCCCTCAGTGACCTTGATGTCAAGGTCATGGACTTAGAAAATTGTCTTTTTATTGATTGGATGTTTTGGTTAAATTTTTTTAAAGACACATATCTCCTGAACCCATAGATGAAATCTTTTTATATTTGCACTGTAGTCAGATCTACAGAGTACTACCCCAACCCCGCTCAGTTACCTTGATGTCAAGGTCAGGGACTCAGGAAATTTTGGTCTTTATTAAAAAATTGTAATTGCATACTGATACATAATGCTTTGCAGAGATTTAGTTTATACTTGAACTGATGTTAGACACTTTTTTGAGTTTTCACAAAACACCTTATACTTACCCCACTGGATGACCTAGAAGTCAAGGTCAAGGTTTTATATTTATGCAGACATAATTTCACAGTGCCACGATGATGGACTCAGTTGATACTAACACTTGGACTGATGTTAGATAATGGTTCAGGGTTTTGATACATCCTAGGCCCCCCCCCCCCACACACACACACACACCCCTACCTCTCAGTTTTTTTTACCTCAAGCACATGGACTTTGAAATTTCATTTCATTTTTTTTATTTTGATTTTATTTTAAGACTTATTTCTGAGATAGCTTTTGTTTATAAATGTGTTTTCATTATGGACATGCTTGCCTGAAGTTTTATGCATAGCAGTCCACACCACCATAGCGGCTGTGTGATGGGCAAGCACCAATTCAGGCGAGCTATGCTGTCAGGCGACAGCTCTTGTTATAACTCTTTATCTATCATACACTACTGCTGTCAGACCATCATTGGTCAGTCTCAGTTATAACGAAACATATATTATTGTTGTTTACCTCATTGCACTCAGAACAGCCAAAACTCCATAGAGTTTTGGCCCTTATGAGTGCAGTAGGGTTGAGGACATATTTAGTTGCAGAGAAGAAAGAATTTTCAGCTCGCCTGAACGAAGTTCAGGAAGAGCTATGGTACAACCCGGGGCGTTAGCGTTAGCGGCGGCCGCGACGTTGGCGTTAGCAAAATGTTAAAGTTTTACGTTAAAGTTTTTAGATGATGGGCAAGGCGCTGTGCTGTCAGGCGAGCTATCCTGTCCCACTGACAGGTCTTGTTAATGATGAACATTCAATAATTTATTTTATTACATACATACCTACATGTATGACACAAACTCTTAACAGGCACAAAACCAATCCCGATTCAGGTGCTGATAATGACAAGCTTTGTGGCTTTTATATACAAGTTTCATCATGGCAATCTGTCAGTACAGAAGCAAGTTGATAGTTTGTAGTTGCAGTTAACGATAAAAGATTTGTATGTTAGATTATGCAGATTCCAATATTGTAAGTATTGAACTTCCAATTTGAAGAGCAGGGGACATTGAAGTGAAAAATTTAGTGAACATAATTTTGACTGCTGCTAAATGTTTGACAAGAATTCGTGATAGCTGACCATGGCTTGAAAAAAAAGGATTTTTTTTATAGAAATCCATATGCATGTAGGTAATGGCGGTGAGGCAGAAAAATAGTGCCTAAAATTTTTCTTTATTTTTATATCATTGTCGTGGTGTTTATGCCATAAAAGGGATCAAACATAGTTTTTCATTGCATTAATATTTGCCAGATCTTGAGAGACCTGGCAAATATTAATGCAATGAAAAACTGTGTTTGATCCCAATATTATACTATCACCTGTGACTTACAGAATGCAAGACATACCTATGACTTATCTGGTGATGTCATCAATGTAAATTCTTGTTGATTTCTCTGGCTTAGGTCTGTTTGTGACAGTGCACAAACAGCAGGCAAGACAGAGTATTCTCACCCACTGGACAAGAATATCCCTTTCTAGAGGTGTCTGAGATTTTTCTATCTCGGTCTGCTATGTCAGCCTAGGCTCAGAAAGCTGTCTCAAAATGCCAATCATTGCTATATAGTACAGCCCAATTAATTACATAATTAAATTCAACAAATCAATTTGCTGCTTCCTGTCATGTTGATTGCATGCGAAATGAAATTGACAGCCAGTGATGTGCATGAGGTGTCCCTGTAGATTTCTGATTAGCTGCCAGTCATGAAAAATGTATGCACAAGGTGAAATTTACGCACCTGTCAGAACTATTAATAGAAAATAAGCTCGAAGCTCATAGGAATGGCTTCAGCAAGAAGTTAAGGTATTCAATGAATATTCTGTTCTCTAGAATATAATGTGTGAGAAAAATAATCAATGATGGGGATGAGCCTGTTTAGCTACTGGGGAAACTTTGTATTACTACATGTATATAAGTAAATACTGTGCCTTTGTGGAGCACTGACAATTTCAATTACCTTTTCATTCAGATTTATTGATGCAATTCAAAACATGATGTACTTTGTCATGTTCATGAAATAAAATATGTTTAAACTAAAAAGCTGCTGCTTGTATCATAATTGATATAATATTTCTAAAGTTTATTTTGAAAGAATGAAAATTTAGAGATATGGAATAAAAAAAAAATACACAAAGTTAAGAGTTTTGTTACTTTTAAGTACCCTTATAAGGCTGCTACAGTTCTGCCATTCACATTGATTATATTCCTCTTTTTAGCTCACCTGAGCCTTTAGGCTCATAGGTGTGCTTATAGTATGGCAAGGCATACATCGTTATCCGTCATCATTTTCAAACATCTTATTCTCTGAAACCAATGGGCCGTTTAAAGCCAACTTTCATGGGAAGCCTCCATCGGATGGGGGAACAAAAGTTGTCTGGTGGATCTGGGTCATATGACCAAGATGGCAGCCATGCCTATATATAGTAAAACCCTTAAAAAATCTTCTCCAGAACCAAAGGCCAACGACATTGAAATTTTGTATGTAGCACTGGGAATAGGGGCCCATCATAGTTTGTTCAAATGATGACCCTGCATTGACTTTGACCTAAACTATGGCATGGTCAGCTTTGCTATGTTACGCTTTCATATGGGAAAATGCTTAAACAGTGGATTTCTCAGAAACTATTTAAGTATGAGGTATAATATGGTATAATATATATTTGTGGTTAACTAAGTGACCAGATGAAGATATTATGATGCTGAAGGTCAAAGTCATTTTGTTTGACCTTAGTTCAAGGTCACAGAGATTCTGTCTCCCATCAACATTTTCGAAACATCTCTGTAAGCACTAGGCCAATTGAAGCCAAATTTCATGTGAAGCTTCCTTGGACTGGGGAAAGGTAAGTTCAGTCGAGGGATCTTAGTCACATAACCAAGTTGGCCGCCAGGCCCATATTATGGTAAAAATCCTT